>OX352772.1:300426787-301630953 GCA_947095535.1 Poecilobothrus nobilitatus | reverse complement strand
GCTTTAGCTCATTTACATGATAAGGGTGGTTTTAAACGTTTCCGAACACAATTTAGTGGTCGTTTTAAACGTTTAGTTCAAAAGAAAACTCAAGAACCTCCTGCTATTCCACCAGAATTGAGACCACAATTGAAGACAATTTATGTGTATTAAAGGAGAAAATATTAAAGAAACTAAATTTAAATTATAAATTCAAGTAACTGCTGAGGAAAAAAAAACATTAAAAAGAAAAATTAGATAAAAATATATAAATAAAAAAAATTTTCTATATAAGTTATATATATACAAAGCATATAAAAGAGATATAATTTAATATTTATATATTATATATTTTAAATCTAAATTAAAATGTATAGAAATAACAGTGAAACGAATGTATTATCAAAATATAATTCCATCTATAATGTTAAAATATTAATTAAATATAATATTTATAAGCTCAAAAAAAGAAAAAAAAAAAAAAAAAAACTAAAACTAAAACAAAAACTAAAATATAGAACTCAATAAAAAAAAATCTCAATATTGGATAGAAAATATATATTAATTTTTTATTTAATATTATTTTTTTTTTAAATATAATATATATAATTAATATAATTAAATATATAAATTCTTAACAAAAAATATATTTATTTATTTATATATACATATATATATGTATATGTATTTTGTAAAAAAAAATTTAAAACATTTATTTAATATACTATATATATATTAATTCTCAATTTAAAGTTTATTATTAATAAATATAAAATATATAAATAATTAATATATTTAATAATTTTATATTTATATATATATATTTAATAAAATTTAAAAAAAAAAATTATTATCATTATTATTATTAATTATGTTCCAAAGATGATTAAAATAAAATTGAGAATTATTATGTATATTATATATAAATAAATTAATATAAATTATTTTTTTTTCATATTAATTATTTATTTTATTAATTGTATTATATTTATTTTGTATATTGAATATAATTTAAAGTATTTTCTATCAATATAAATAAGAGTTTCTAAAAAATTCCCATTTATTTGTTCATTATTGATGATATTCTATATTTTTTTTTTTTTTTTGTTTTCAATTTAAATTAAAAAAAAAAAAAAATCATTATTTAAATTTAGTTTTGTGTTGACTTTAAGTGTTAATTTATTGAAAAAAACAAAAAAAAATAAAAATGCAAAAACAAAAAATATATTATTTTAAAGAAAAAAGACTGAAAAGATTGTAAATGAAAAATGTATTGCACAATTTTTGTTAAATGTTTAAAACAAAAAAAAAAAATAATAATAATAATAACAGATTATTTATAATTTTATCTGATTTTATGATTCCTTTTTGTTTGATCGTTAATTTATTTAAACTATATATGAGTATCCATAATACAAAAATTAATATACAAAAATTTGATTTTATTAATTTACTTCGTTTTTTTTTTTTTTTTTATCGAATATTATTCTTTTTCACGCTCTTATTCTGTATAAAATTTCTGAATTTGTTAACTATTATATATTATACGGTTTTACGGAGCAATTTTTAAATTAAAAAAAAAATTAAAAACGAAAACAACGAATAATAAAATTATTATCGACATTTTATTAATTCTAATTTAATTAAAATTAAAATTAATAAAAAAATATTATAATCTACAGTTTAAAAACAAAAAAAAAAAAAAAACAAAAAAAACGATGTAAATTAATAATAAAAATTTTCAAATCCGTAGATAAAAAAATATACATATATACTGAAAATATATATATATATATATATTTTTTTAATTAAAAATATGAAACATTCCAATTTTGTGAAACTTCATTAATTATCTGGTTCTTCATACGGTCGCTTAACAACAACATATAACAAAAAAAATAAAATTTCCGTTCATTCAATTTCAAATCAACCTGTATTACAAAATTCTATTAATTTTATAAAATAATCTGTTAAAAGTACATTTTTTTTTTTCTCCCGATTTTAAAAACTGGAAAAAAAACAACAACAACAAAAACAAAAACGAAATAAAGTCAACAAATCTGACACATTTCATATATTGATTGTCACAAATAAACAAAAAAAAAAAAACAAACTGTATATTTAAAAATTTAAAATAATAAAAATGATAAGAAACAAAACTTTTGTGATCTTAAAATTAAAACAAGGCTTCATTTAAATTAAAATCTAAATAATATATACCATTGTTAACTATATAAAAGAGATATTATGAAAAAAAACAAAATATCAAAATGATAATAAACAAAACTTAAATATTAAATAACAAAAAAACAAAAAAAAAAAAAAAAATCACATTAAATTCTAAAAAATAAAATAAAAAAAAACTAAAATACAAAAAAAAAAAAAAAAATTAAAAACAATTTTCACTCACATTGAGTGGACATTAGCTATTATTACTATTATTATTATTAATTATTATTAATGTTAATATTATATTATATAATTAATTAAAAAAAAAAATAATTTCAAAACATTTTATAACCTATAAATAAACAAAAAAAAAAAAAAAACAAAAATCCTAAATTCTATAGGTATATTTTTATATACGATGCTAATAATAATAATATCGCGCTTTAATATGCGTATATTATCATGGGTTCTAAATTCATTTTAAAGTGGCAGGTCTATAAAAAAAATAAATTCTTAGATAACAACAAAATAAAAAAAAATAAAAAACAAAAAGAAACATTATATATCTATTTGTATATTAATATTTATTTGCATATGTACTTAAATAATGAATTTTTTCTTTTGCTGACTTTCTCGGCTTTAATCGAACTCTGACTGGTTTATAAACTGCATCAGTAATTAGAAAAAAAAAAAAAAAATTTATGCTTTTGTTTTTTTTTTTTTTTTGGATTTTATTTTCAATATTTTAATTATTATTTCTTTAATTTTCATGAATGAATAAAAAAAAAAATAAATAAAAAAAATGAAAAACAAAATAAGTTCTTATTTAATTATTATACTTTTAAGTTAATAAGTTAATTATATAATATACAAAAAAAAAAAAAAAAAAAAAAAATCAACAAAAAAAAAAAAAATAAATTAAAAAAATTTTTTTTGAAAATTTTAAAAGTTCATGTTTTATTTTTCTTTAACTTTTTTTTTATTTAGGTTTTGCTTTTTTTTTTTTTTTTTTGCGTTTACAGGTTTAAATTTTTATTTTTTTTCAGTTATTTTCAATTATTTTGGTATCTTATTTTTAGTATTTTTAACACTAAAAATTTATGATTTACTAAAAAAAACTGATTAAAATGACATTGAAGTGAAGAAAAAACGTATCTAAAAATCAGGGATAAAAAAAAAGTAGCAATTGGCTCAGATTCTCAGACTTTGTATATTGTTAAGTTGTTTCGGAATTTAATACCCATTGTTAGATTTAAAATGTGTATTACCATAATTTGTCAATATATTAAAGCTTAAATTATAGAACTTTTTGCACAGTAAACCTTTTTAGAATTGTTATTTAGGTGTTTTGTATTCAAACAAAATTCAAAGTTTCATGCGGTTCGAACTCCAATTCAATGATAAATTTTTGGTGATATACGTATCGTAAATTTAACATGATTTCTGGTGTGAATATTATTTCGATACTTTTAGTTGCACGTAACACCATTAAATCATAGCAAATTAAAATCTGGTATAGAATGCAAAAAGTTTCAATTGGATGAAAATTTTGTCCATTGGCTTGATAACGTCACATTTATGTTTATACCAAAATTATAATAATCGATTAATAATTAAAAGTTTTAATTATACAAAATGAAAGTACTAAAACATGACAGTACATATCTGATTTTTAGAAAAAAGAATTTCATTATCAAAATATTGTATTAAATCGATCTTTTATTTTAAACAAAAAGCATTTTTAAGAATTTACTTAATAACAACCCCAGATTTAAACATAACCATTTGAAAATATATATAGTAAGTAATAAGCTATTAACTAAAACTGTTTTAGTTTACTCAATAATGAATTACTAATGAACTTCGAATATAATCTCAAAACTTCGTAATATTGCAATTCAAAGGACAAAAATATTTTAATATTAACTTATTTAAAAATGAACGTTAATTATGATTTTTGGTTATTTTTAATGACGACCTAAAAGTATGCAAAATAAATTTTTCAAAAAGAAATTTTATTACTCCTAGATTTATTTTTAATTTTTTTTTTTGTTCAATGTTTTATTTATTACCTGTATCAAAACAGGTAATAAATAAAACATTAAAAAAACAATAAAATAAAATCTATGGATGGACTTAACGAATAGTTTAGTACATGACGCATTTGGTGAAATGTTGCAAATTAAAATCTTATATAGAACGCAAAAAGTTTTAATTAGAAGAAAATTAACCCCTTGGAACCAAATATACATACATACATACATAATATTGTATAATATAAATACAAACAAAATATATTACTACATAAATTATTAATAGTATTTAACCTATAGCTGATGGTTTGTGTATAACATTGCATAAACATAATATATAATTTATTATCTTAAATAAATAAATAAATAAAATCTATATAGCCATTAAGTGCCTTAAGTTGTTATAAATTAAATAAATAAAACCCAAAAAAAAAAAAAAAAATTAAGAATATAGGCTAAACAGTTCGAATAATGATCGAAATTTAAGAAAGTTCTCCTAAAGAAATTAGACAATATTAAAAATAAATAAAAATATTAATATATAAATTTAATACCTAATAAATCACTCAGAGTATTATTGTTTCGGCATTAATGCTCTCAGTAATTCTATAACCAACACTTTTAAGTATTCACTTAATATTTTTAAAATCAATATACCACTTTAATTCAATATTAAATCATGCGTTATTAATTATTAATTAATACTTAATAATAATATTTAAAAGATAGCTGTTATTGTCAAGTCTTAAATAAACTTTAAAAAATATCTTAAAAAAACTATAGATATAAGCAATAAGTTCATAAAATATTTTCAAATTAAACAAAAAAAAAAAAAAAAAACCAATAAAATTTATTTGAATCATTATAAAACACATCATATTATATAAAATTATAAATAATCAATTTTATAATGTCAATTATAAATAATTAATTATTATATTGATATAATTAAATCAATTTTTTTTTTTTTTTCAAAACGATATAACGATGTATCAACTTATTCTAGTAATTAAAATTAGAAATTATTGTTGAACAATAAATTTATAATTACGGATTTAACTATATTTAATTATATATTTTTTTTTTTGTATAATTAAAATTAGTTATTCCAATACCATACAAATAAATCGTATATTTTTGATTTAACACAAATAACTGTATCGATATTATTTGATCTTAATAAACAGTGTTCACTTATATATAGCACGTTTTCAAATTAATTTTTTACTGCACACATAGGACTTAGAGCAAAAGTTAACTTTAATAGATTTTTGTAAAAAAAAAAAAAATCTGAGATTTTTTTAAAATATATTCAATAGAATTAAAAAAAAAATGAGTTATTTTATTTTTTTAACAATTGTATAGTTTTATATACGATCATTTTATCATTATATACAATTTGTATTGTACATTCAAAATTATATTAATAAGAGTGAAGATCAGTTTTTAAAAATTGAGGCAGTATAAATTTTCCTAATACTGTTTATTTTGATTTTTCCCCTTGTTAAATTATAACAAATTATTAAATTAAATAAAAGTATTTATTTATTCAAAAATAAACTAATCTTCTACTCGGTACTAGAATACCTATTTGGAAGCGAATCGACTTGCAAAAGAAGAAGCTGTAACTTTCTTTACAGATCTCGATATTTATGTTTTTTTTGTAACACAAATAAACACAAAATAAGAGAGCAGAACTACAAATCGAAGAGAAAACTGTAGGAGCACTCTATGAAGTGAAATCTCCGGGCTCAGGCAATCTAAAATCATAGGATCTAGTAAAAATAAACGGAGAATTCTAACAGAATTCCTGTTGGAGCACGACCGGTTAAAAGGAAAATTTAAAGAATTTCTTGAAGATTCTGTTAAGAAGAAGAAGAGATACATATTTAAAATCTACGAACTCGCTTCTCTCCGAGCAAGATCGTCCGAGTGGAGCATAACTAGGAGCATATTGCTTTACCAAAATAAAACCTCTTTAGTTTCTTAGAAGCTTTATTTACTTTATTTTCTTAGAGACATTTAAGATCTTTTACTTTCTTAGATAGAGGCATAGTAGAACTAACAGAAGTAATTTATAAATGGTCTAAAATCTGTAAATTAACCTTCCCATATATGTAGTAAAACCTTTAATAAATATTTCATTATAAATGCAAATGCATACATAGCTTTAAGACGAATTATTCACTTAAAAAATAAAGATTGGTTGATTTTATATATACTTAATTAATAACAATCAACACAAATAAATAACAAAGGTTACAAAATTTCTTTAAAACAAATATCTATTGGATTTTTATCTACCGTTTTAGAAATAAAAGATGAGGAAAACTTTCAACTTTAAGTAAAGCATCTAAAGTTATAATTTTATTTTATTTTTTCCCTTTAAAAAAATGCTTGCAACAACAAAAAATTCTTAAAATTTTATAATAATTCTCATAGTTTTCGAAATAGATATTTTTATTGTATAGCACAAGAAGGTACTTTTGAAGGCACAAGAAGGTACTTTTGTTATTTTCTTCTGAATTAATTATGATTTATGATAATGTAGCTATAATGATTTATAATAGTGGTTCATATATTTAAATGAAAATTTTAAAGAGCATTAAATTGAACTTGGGGTTATTATACCATATGGCCGCCTCCATCTTCATATTTGACGTCTATTGATTTTTATTTAAGTGATTTCGTTATACAGTTACTTTTAATATCGTAATATATGGTATAAAAACGGGTGCATTATCTCGTTTTTCAAAACCTTCATACATTCTCGTTTTACAAAACCTTCATACAAAAATCAGCATCCCAAGGGACCGACACTTTTAAACATAGCTCTCATGAAGTCTTTTCTATTAAAGATGTTATAATCTTCAATGGATTGTTTTTTATACAAATAGTACCTTTTCTTTTTAGATGGCTCTAACTCTATGTCACATTTCTTGTGAGAATGAGAAATAACATCCAATGAGAAATAACACCCCGCGGGTTTTTATGTCGCAGAGCCTTATTTCACGGCTCGTTATATATTTGCTATGTAAATGAATAAAATATTTGTTAAATCATGTTAATGTTATACCAAACTCATAACACCTTAAAGAAATATCAACCACCATAAAGAGTATATCTATAATAAAATATTTTATTAATTTTAATTTAATTGTCTATTAAAAATGAGAGTAAATTTATTTATTAAAAATAAAATTAATTTGCTTTCAACATTCGGTTAAATTGATCATAAATTAAAAAAAAGAAAAAAAAAAGGAATTTTAAGGAAAAGTATTAAATTACAATTTTCATAGTTTTTCTAACCTTTCTTTTTTTTGTAATTTTTTTTTACTTTTAAAAGTCTAAAAAATAATGATCACATAATATCGTATCTAATGACATTAAATATATGTATATTCAATTAAACTGTAAAAACAATTTTATTATTATTGATATTATAAACGTTAATTATAGGAAATTAAATTGTAATTTAATAAATTAAAAGTAAAATAAAAATTTTGATGTGGCAAAAAAAAAAACTAAAAAAAAATTTAAATATCATTTTAATGGAATATGGGTAATTAGATCAAAATTTATTAAATAATTTGAAAAAAAAAAAACCACACCAAAATTTAATTGAATTTGATTAAACATAAAAAAAAAATATTAAAATAATAATAATAACTTTTACATCAAGGAAGTTAATATTTAAAAATGAAATGTTTGAAATGAAAAACATATAAAATGTCCCTATATAATTATTTAATTTCCCTGTATATAATTATATACATACTATAAAATATATGTAACTTTGGGATGGTGTCATAATTCTAAAAACAAAATTCCAAAGTTACAAAATTCCAAATAGAGAAAAAAAATTTTTCCAGAAACAAAAAAAAATCAGCTGTCTCCACCACAGGACCGACCGCCACTACACAAAAAGTACAATGCCAAAATTTATAGATTTTTTACATAATAATTTATATCAAAGCAAAATAACTTTTAATAATTTAACAACATTTTGTTTTATTCAATAACAATACTGAGCAATGAAATCGTAAAAATATATGTATGTGCATTCATTCATACATCCATTTACCATCCATTCATTCAAAAATATTAGAAGTAAAAAACTGTAAACAAATACAAAACAAACATAAGATTAATATTAAATCTGCTAACAAAAATTTTAACCGTTTTAATTTTATGTCATCAACAAAAGAATAATATATGCATAGAATAATATGACCCGTTGTAAGTAAAGGTGAATATTCTTTGTTTATTACTATTAGTAAATTTTGTTGGATGAATTGAGGATTGTCTGTTCAAAAAAAGATATTTGCACTTTCAACTTTTTTTTTTCAGAACAAGATTCTCTTGGATAATTCACATGAATTGGTGAAGTATAGATTTGTGTCTAAAAGAGTTATTTCAAACTAAAAATTTAGTTTAAAAGTGACAATTAATTTTAAAAAGTGATATTTCATATTCATTTTTACTGCAATTTTGTTGCAATATTGGAAATAACTCTTTTTGAATAAAATCATAGGTTTCTAAGTACTTTCATAGAATAGAATAATATTGATCGATAATGATAATGGTGGATAACTTTTTTTTGTTTCAATAGTAAAAAAATTAGGAAGATTGTTTTAATTTTGTTTATTTAGGACTCATGGAATTCAATTTACAATTGCGAAAATTCGAAACATATTTTTATTTTATCATTATTGCTTTAATGAAGTACTATCATCTAGTTTGATTGTGGTTTTTTTTTTTTTACGGTGTTTACAGTCATGACCCGTAATATCAATTGAAGCGTTCGTTCAAAATAACGGTACCTTGAATTTTATTGAATTATTACCTATACAATAATTAATTAACTTTGTCAAAACTCCTATTCATTTATCTCTTCCAGTTTCTTTTTTACTTATGGTGACCCCCGACACTCAAGTACTCACAGATACTGACCGTAAACGTGTTAATGAAATTATATTTCTTTACTTTTACTTTTATTTTGTGTAAAGTCGTCATTTTAGCATAAAGAAATCATATTTATAGTTATTTTATGATTTTAGTCATAATAAATAACGATTTAATTAAATTCAAACCAGTTAAATATAAAAATTAATAAATGTAACTAAAGTAAAATCTGGTAAAATGCTGCTAAATGTTGCTGAACTTAAATCTTAATTAGCCTAAAAATATGCAATTTTTTATTAGCAAATAATTTTAATATCAAAATGGCTGAGACTTTTCTGTGACACAAACTTGAAATTTAATTTTTTTTTTTTTTGTAAGAATCGAGTATCTCAAAGAGAAAGCATGTCAGTAATTTCTTTTTCATTTTAAAAATTTGTAATTTTTGAAAAAATTTCTATATAATATCGGAATTTATTAGAATTTTATAATTATTTTCAAATATATTTTTTGTGTGAATTTAATTTTTAATTTAATTTTTCATCTTTCTGGTAATTTTTATATTTGATTACTGACGTTTTTTTCTTGTTTTATTTGCGTGTGGTAATAAATTGTATAAATTAAAAAAATAAAAAAATAAATTTAAAATATACATACATACATACATTATAAAAAGCAAAAAAGGAAAAAATAATTTGCAACACAATGGGTATTGAAAAGGGGCCAGATGAAACTATTTTAAAAGCTTATCTAGCAAATAAACGTGATCTATTGAAATTTCAACGTGATTATAAAACACTTTTAGATGCGAAATTAATGAATCGAAAAGAAGTGGCAATCCATAGAAGTTTAGAAAATAATATTGAGCATATGAATAAAGTAAGTTTTGACTTAAGTTAAGACTTCTTATAATTTATTTACATACTTACATACATATGTTTTTGATTTGATTCAATGATGAATTTAGGAAAAAGATGAATTAAAGACGCAATTATATGTTGTAACTGGAACAACTCATCAAAAAGAAAATAAAAAAGATATTAATACATTAGCATGTCATGTTGCATGTCAAAATAAATTATCTTCAGAAATTGAATTGTTAAAAAGTCGTATAGCAGTGCTAAGAAAACAATTACAATATGTTGATAAAGAAATTTATGAATTGAATCGAAGAACGGTACCAGATAATCAACATATGGAGCATGTTGCAAAAATTCGTAAAACATTAGAAATTTTACATAATCAAATGGAAGTTAGTAAATTAAGGTTTGTATATATTTAATTATTTATATACATATATATGTACAATATGAAAATTTTATATTATGATCTCTGCTCTGTTCGTCCATCGCATAAAATTTCAAATAAAATTCATATTTGTTTAAAGTTCCCCAGTTAAGAAATCATTATTCAATAAATACTTTTCAAAATACATAAATTTCTTAATTTTAAGTTGATTGATTTTATTGTACACGTTTTTGATGTATTTTTTTTTTTTTTGAAGACCAATAGAATTATAAACGGGTTATACCAATTTCAAACCAAACAAGTAAATTGGACACCATATTTTTTCCCATTATATTTAAAATCTTTATAAAATCCAACCATATTAAATGTGTGTTCTTTTTAAATAACTTTCTATACTTGTTTTCTTTTCTAATGATCCCTTTTTAGAAAATGATCTTATCTTAATATGTCATTCCCAAAACCACTTAATTTTAACTTCAAAAAACCTAAAAATTATAAATTCTAGTTATTTCCTTTAAGGGAATCAAAATATTTTGCTGAAAATGAACGTTATCGAAATCAAATAATTGATATGCTCTATCAAAGAGCATTATTCAATAAATATTGGCGTAAAATGATGAGCCGTTTAAATCATGATCAAAAATATTTAATTGATTTAATTGAACATGCTGTCACTTCATTTGATGGTGCAATCGATATTTATTTGAAATTTAATGCTGTACATAAGAAACAGGCACGTGAAATGGAATTAAGAAAACAAGAAATGCAAGGAATTTTACAAAAAATGACAATGAATCAAAATAAACATGCTTTCTTAATGTGTAAAGCTAAAAATAGAAAATTAGATGATTTAGAACCGCGTGAATATAAAAGACGTGATATTGTTCGTAAAATACATCAAAATAAAATTCATATATATACAAAAGTTCTTAAACGTGTTCTATCATTTTCTGGTGTTCAAACTGTTAGTCAAGCAATTGAAAATTTCAAAAAACAAGAATCACTTTATTATTCGTATTTTAATTATGCAAATGGTTTAACTTACAAAATGTCAAATCTTAATAATTATATTGAAGAGTTATATTCTAGTATACAAAATCTTCAAGAACGAAATGCTGCTCGTTTAGATCGACAACAAAAAATAATTATAAGATTACAACAACGTGTTGAAGAAGAAACTCAAAAAACTTTAGAAAAAATGGAAGAGCGTAGACAAAGTGATGCTAAATTAGATCGTTTATTTGCTGGTTTCTATCAAATGTTTTTGTTAATAAAATGTGATCCATCACCAATGTCATTAATATTGGGTGATCATAGTCAAATTAATGTTTATAATGTTAAAAGATTCTTAAAAATCTTAGAAACTCAAGTAAATAACGTTTTAGCATTCTTATATTTATCATTGAAAGGTAAAGCTGCTGTTGTTAAAGATATTTCAAGAGAAATTGATGAACCGACACCAATTGAACATATTGTATTAGTACAACAATGTCCAGAATGTGCTGAAGGTGAAGATGTTAATCCATATGATGCTGAATTTATAAAACCAATTGATGAAGCAGCAGCTAAAGAAAAATTAATTGAAAAAGTACCACAACCTGAAATGCAATATAGATTGCATAGTTTGAGTCAATGTAGATTGCCAAGATCAAAGATGTTAGCAAATAAAAAATATTAAACTGAAGATTTTTCATTTGCAATTATGTAGTTGTCACTGTTATTGGGAAAAAAAAAAAAAAAAAAAGAAAAAGAAAAAAAAAAAGTTTCCTTTACTTTTTTCTTTAATTTTTTTTTTTATTATGTAACATTGAATATGCCATTCAAATGCTCTTTTTCTTTATTAAACTTATTTTTCTTCGAACAATAATTTTTGTTTTATTTAAAATTTAAATATTATCCCAATATTATTATCTTATGTACTGATTATTATTACTACAATTAACGACTGACTATCAACAAACTTTTCAGCATAATCGAAATTAATTTTTTAATACTATACTAGAGTCGCTGTAATCTGCTGCAACTTAAAAAATTATTCTTTTATCATTAATTTGAAAAGAGTATTGTGAAACGTCCAACAGATGTCGGCCAAAACAGTAAAACAACCATTAATATATTTTTGAAATTAAAGTTTTATCCAATACACAATCCTTTTAAATTTTATAAAACGACATCTTACACTTCATATTTGAACAATTTTTTAATTCATTAATAGAAGGGTTCCTTTACTATGGTTTATCTACACATTTCAGCCATATTTCAAATTTTTATATGAAATGTCAATTATTTTTGAATATGAATGTTTTCAAATTTAGTTTTTTTTTTATTATTTATTTTTTTTGTTTTATGTTTGAAATAAAATGTTTCTATAACTTTATTGTCGTCCGTATAAATGTATGTAAAGTTAACATTTTAATCTAAATTTACCATTGTATATCAACATTTTGCTAATTTATGTTAAATGATTATGAAACTTACAATTTTGAGAGGAGTAACCATTAAGTATTAGCTATTTATTTTATATTATTTAATTATTATTGCAATTTATATTAATTATATAAATAAAGTGTAAATTACAGATATGGGGTAAATTCGGAAATGCATCATTTTTAGTAATGATGTGGTATTGATACTGTATCACTACTGTATTACTACAAAATTCATGATGCGATGCAATAATGTTGCTGATACAATTGTGACATTTTAGAACGTTCATATATTCACAATTGATGCCTTTGACGTTTGAATATTTTTAATTTTTAATTAGAGTTAAAAAGATTTTGTTTAATATAGGTTTAAACACGTTTTTGGACAGCTGCGAACCATCAGATTATGATATCCCTTCAACCATTTAAAAATTTTGTAAAAAAAAAAAAAAAAAAAAATATTGTTTTTGGTTTTTTTATTTAAATTTAAGAAATTTAAAAGAAGTTACAATCATAGACAAATATGTTATATTAATAATAACATTTGTAATCTCTGATTTGTGTGAACCGAAATTTAATAAATTAAAATTTCAAAATATTTTCGGAATTAGGATATAATAAGAAAAAAAAATTTTTTTAAATTTAAATATGTACAGAATGATTTATAAGTAAGTGCATTGACATAAACCAGCGTCGTGTAGGGGATAATGTGCAGACAAACATTTTGTATGGGGATTAGATTATGGGCCAAATCGTTTTGGAATTGTGGGGACTTAAAGGATATTTATAACAATTTTCTTTGTTTTGATTAAAATGACAATAACAAGATTAAAGCATTGAAAAAAGCATGAGAAATGTCTACATTTAAATCTCGTTTTGTTTTAAACTTTTGTTTTTGTTTTGAAACGTTTTATATGTTGGTTATTTATTACAATACGTTGATTATTGTTACATTTTTGTTATGCAGCTCCAAAACTATTGGTGCCAAAATCTAACTCGCAAACAAAAGTTTTATCTACACATTATCCCCTACACGATTGTTTATGTCAATGCCCTTAATTACGAATCACCCCGTATAAAATATATCTATATTTTTAGTAATTATACTATATTATTCAATATTTGGAAAAAAAATAATAAGTGCAGAGTAAATTAAGACTCCGTTCAGCTTCAAATCCCGGTTAGGTCATAAAAATTTATAAAAAAATAATAGTTTTTTTTGTAATATACAATTAAATATAATAATAATAATAAATAAATAAATATATTCTATAATTAATATTCTATCGTATAATATACAGGGACCTTGCGCGTATAATAAGGTCCCTGTATCGTATAATATACATATTCCAGACCTTGCGCGCATCCGCTTTTTAAAAAGGGAAGTAGTCGTTATTTTAAAATATAAAAAAAAAATTATTAGCTAAGGCGGGAGTGTTCTATCGAATGGTGATATTTTAAACTTTCAGAAAAGACCGGAAATTCACCGAAATTGACATGCTAAAATTTATAAGGAAAAATATGAAAGATTTTTATTTTTATTAATTTTAAAGGGAAATATGTTAGTTAAAAAACAAAAAAAAAAAAATGTTAAGAAATTTTTTTATTTTTTACCGTAGAATCCGAATTTGCTTCGAAACGTACCTGTTTCCATTTGAAAATCTCGATTTCTGTGAATTTTCGACCAAAAATATCTATTTGCGAAGATATATTCTTATATATATATCTATTATATATTCTTTTGGAAGTTATATCACCATTTTCACAAGAAAATATCACCATTCGATAGAATACCCCCGATTTAGCTAATATTTTTTTGTTTTTAATTTTAATTTTAATTTTTAATAACGACCCCTTCCCTTTTTATAAAGCTGCGATACTCATGGTCAGGTTCACCCTGTATAATAAGTAAAATATAACGGCCACAAATAATAAACATAAAATAAAATAAAAAAAATTATGAAATGAAACAATTACTTAAAACAAATTATTTTTTATTATTATTTAATTTTAGCCGGCGGTCATAGAATTTTTAACACGTTATAAAATGGTCAAAATTAACTTTAGTCTATTTTTCCATAATTATATTTTTGAATCTAGAAAATAGGTTCACATTCCCTTGAGTTGATAAAAACTAGGAAAATTTAAATTTCGACTTTCCACCTGACTGTTGTAATATACCAATAAATATTTTTCATTAAAACAATTATTTTAGCAGAAACATGCAATAGTAATTTATCTACAAAATCATATAGGTATAGAATATCTTGAGTGAGACGGAAGTTTAGGATAGGAAAAAGTCATGCCATATCGTAAGACACCTTTACCCTCATTTTTATTAATAACTTTTACCTGTATTTTATAATGGATAGTTTTTTTTTAGCTCGAGCCACTTTAAAGGGTTCAGTTATATACAGTGGCATTTCCATTTTATTAGTTATAAAGCACTCTGATCTCTGACACCTTTGTACAAAAACGAGAACTTCATTATATTACAATCCTCTTGATATTTTTCCATGTTGAAACTATCGATTTTTATAAATTCGAAATCCATTAATATTTTAAGCAACGCTCGTGATCATTTTCCAAACAAAGTTTAATTTTATCTCCTATATAGTGACGAACTGATAATTAATTTAAACAAAATTCCATATTTTTCAGTAAATTTTATAGATACTTTATTTTCTATAAAACAAATTTTTCAATTTTTAATAAATAAATTTTTATTTAATTCATATTTTGGATATACTTTAATTTAGGTACATTGTCCGATTGCCTAGAAATTTTACATAAACCGTTAAATTAAACTTAAACCGTTATATTTTCGTCTTCTACGATGGTATACAGAAACCAATTTTTTTACAACATTGTGAGGCATACTATTGTCTTTAATAAATATCTTGTTTCATCTTAATCAGTGCTACCATTTCTGAGATACTGCAGTTGAAACGGAAAATTTTGGTATTAAAAAAATTTTCTCTAGGCTTTCTATATACTTCCACTATATCTTTATAAATTTTCAAAAACACCCTATATTATTTTGATATTGTTAGAAAGGTCTCTTCATACTCTTTCCAAAGATAAACATTCTCGAAAAAGGGAATACCCTGATCTTGAAAGCAACTCTAAAATACCTCCTAATTTAGAATCTCGGATATATACAATATATAGTATGTAAACATTCTGGAAAGAGCGTATAATTCGGATTTTCTAAGCAACTCTAAAGCCCTTCCTAGAATTATATTTTTACATACATATTTTAATAATATTGTATTTAATATTGTGGGGTATATGCTGTAAGTAAAATACTACAAAATGTTAGGAAAATTTCAAAATAATCAATTTTGACCTTTAAATGACTTTTCCGCCAAAATTTATGTTCTATGAAGTATAGGTGACATCACTAGGTACCGTTATGTAAAATTTCAAGACAATTGGACAATGTACCTAAAGTAAAGTATACCCCATATTTTTAAATTAATTCATATTTAATTTAAAAGATACGTACATTTTAACTACTTTAATAATTATTACAAAAAATGCAACCACTTAAAACTTTATAATTTTATTCTTTATTTATTAATCCACTTTTTTCCCTTTTTATACAAGGGTATAAATTCATTTCTAATTTCTTTCATTCATAAATATTTTATATTAATTCATTTTATAAATTTAATTTCTAAAATAAAAAAAGGACATTTCAATTATAAATTTTCTTTTTTTTTTTTTATAAAATCAATTTACTTTGATTTCCTATACCTTAAAATTTACCGTTTATCCTGTACCCCTTTTCAATTAAAAAATTTAAAATACCATATTCCTGATAATCTTTTAACAAATAACTAAATAGAAAAAGGTGTATATAGTTTTTTTTTTTCTTTAATTTAAATATCATTTAGTTTTCATTTCTCTTTTAATTTTATAATTCTATATTTATATACTTAAAACAATGTCCTGGTGCCAACAAAAACAAAAAAACAAAATAAAAAAACAATTAAACCAACTATACCAGCCAAGCAGGCAACACGATTTAATTGCATTAATATTACAAAAAACAAAAACGACAACATCAAAATTGCAGGATAACAAAACAGTAGCAGCTACAAATCCATAAAAATTATTTAAAATTAAAAACGATAAAACAAAAAGATAGTTTTCTTTTAAATGCCTTCCGCCATTTTGTACCCATTGAATATTATATATATGTATGTATATTATAAAATTTAACCAACCATTTAAATAAATTGTTAAAACGTGACGTATCAACCATCAGATTTTACAATTACAATCACCATCAGTGCAAAATAAATGTAAAATTACTTAAATTATTTTAAACATTAAAAAAAAAAAACATAAAAAAAAAAAAAGAATAACAAACCAACCCTCCAATAAATATATAAGTAATATCTATAAATACCAACCCCATACCAAAGAATTAAAAATAAACAGCGCAGTTCAATTTATTATATATGTATATAGTATGTATATCTATATTTAATACTGAAAAAAGTTATTTTTTTGATTGTATCTACAGATACATATAAATTTACTCAATTAGTGTGTGATTGTGTATTAATAATAATAATAATAATAGTGAATAGAAATAAAGATGTATACAACATATTTGGAGATACATATACAATATACATATATATAAAGTATAAATTATCAGGATTCATCAGGACTCATTTAACTTTTGTTTAACTTGGAATGAGATCAATTTACTATCGTTGATATTTACGATAATAAAATTTTTCATAAATTTATAGTAAAAGTATAAAGTATGAAATAAATAGGTAAATCAACATTTCCTTTTTTTACCGTAAGTATCTATAGGTACTACAGAAAAATTTAATTTTGAAAAAGTTTATATTACGTGATTTAAAAAGTGTTCTTATAGTTTGTGAACAATACTTTAAAAGCTATTTTTATCTTCATTAATTAAATTTTGTGATAATTAAATGACAGTCGGATCAGCACACACGCCACGAGGTTAGGACTTCTTTTATATGACTTTAACTGAAGCTGTAAAAATGAAAAGTAAAAGGAAGAGGAAGAGGAAACAAACTTTGACCTATTGTGCGAATGTCCACATCTTGTTCTAAAAAGAAGAAATTTTCTGGAAACATTTTTTTTTAGCAACCTTTTTGTCAAAAGTGAACTTATTCAATTTACAGCATAGTGTATAAGAGTATCGCAAAAGGGTCCAAATGTGAGATCTACGTGTGCATGTGCAGCCATTTTCTATACCTATACCTACACTTATAAAGTACTAAATATCAATATAATTTTATTAAATTATTGTTCACTTTACAACTATGCTTTGCCCAACTGTTTAGATTGGGTACTTTTTAAGTTTAAATGCTTAACCACCCTACAAGTTTTAATAGTTATAGTAATTATATACATGGTATAAAAGAGAAAAATATGTTCATTAAAGGACACAAACGAATAACAGATGCTAATAATAGATTCACCATTCACTTATTTTCTAGCTCCCCTTTATTCGCATTTTCACATCCTCATTCCATACCAAATAGTCGTAACTACTATTAGTATAAGGTAGGAGAGATCAGCAATAATGCACGCTCGCAACTTGTGCAGGATTTGAACGTGCACTCTTTCAGTTAATAAGCCATATACTTAAGTAGTCAGCCACCAACCACCCAATTTAAGTTACATTTCCAAAAAAATTATATTCGGAAATCCAACTAATTATACATCTCTTTGGTAGAACTTTTTTAGTAGTGCATCTTAAATAGAATTTTCTGTGTTATTTTTTATCCGTTTCTACAGAACTCTTACTTGTAGCTTTGATGTTTTCATTAAAAACATATGTTATTTTGACTTAAAATAGATTTGATGAAATAATTTAAAAAAAAAAAAATGCTTTTTATTTTTAAAAACATTTCAATAATTTTTCCCGAAAAAGTGAGAATCATCGAAAGACACTATAGATAAGAAGAATGAGTACGAGTCATCTACTATGAGTGTGTTAAACTTTAACCCACTAAACACAACTTTCATTTTATGACAAAACAATAAGTAATATGTCCTTTAGTACTAATGTACTTCTCTTCACCAAGAAAGTAAATATTAGGAAATGAAAACTGGTTTCAAATTGATCGAAATATTGTGAATGAAGTTGTTATTGTAAATTTTGAATTTTTGAACATTGTATATGCAATCCTCACCAATTCTAGGGAACACAAGAGGTGGAGGATAGTTCCGTATTCACGATGTTCGTACCACAAACGAATTTCTCTAAGCCGAATTATATCCCATCTGGGATTTGAGCTAATGACACCATCTGGGAATTTGAAGAATTTATCTTTGGAAGGTTTTAAATGGAGGCATCAGACTTTTTATCAGAACAAGTACTCATTTTCTATAGGTTATTTTTAAAAAACGGTATATGTTCCTGTTAGGAGACGAAGGCCAATTAAATAAAGCGTTCAGATGACATTAGCATCGATTATTAAACGAATTTCTTTGTTTTACATTTTATCAAGAAATCCTAAACTCTTTTGTTTTTGTTTTTTAATCTTAAAAGTCCTTTTTCTAAATCATTGGTTTTGATCTAATTTATAATATAAAAAATAGATTTTATCGACTTGATTTTATTAGACTGAATATTTTTGTTTGAAATAACATTGAACATATTATATACTTTCTATCTACTTAAAAAAAAAACATACCAGTTAACAATACCAATATACTCTCATTAACCCCCATCCAATTAAGATTATATTATAGCAGAAATATTTTCACACATATTTTGTTATACATATTTTGTTTGTCTTCTGAAGGATGAGAGATTTGCACGTGTATGCAATAATATTATGTAATATAAAATAACAAATTCAGAATAAATGGATTATTTTTTTTCTTTTCCAGGACATTTGAATCAGGACTCAGGCAGGATATTTGAATTTAAAAAAAAATAATAACAATTTTAAAATTGTTTTGACTCTTTTTGAAATTTTTTACTGTTGTTTATATTCATCTAGACACTGGAACGATTTTTTGTTTGTTTTTTTTTTTTTGGAACAGGGGACAGGACTTATTTTATTATTCAAAGAACAGCAGGCATAAAAAAAAAAAAAAAGTTTTTTTAAATGTTTAATAACTAGCGGCAATTTATCCCTAAAGATACAAATTTTAGATTTTTATATTTTTTTGATAGCATGGTTTAGAATATGATGGGAGTTAAAATTTTCTAGTTTTACACATATAGTTATTAAAAAGGGTCTTCATTATTTAGAGATCGTTATGAATTTTATGATGTTTTAAATTGTATAGAATAAAGATGAAAGGATTTTTTCAACTATAAGGATGTAAGTATAATAAAAATGATAAATGAACGTAAATCAGTGAAATTATTGATGAACAATTTTGTATGCTATATAGTGAATCATTTTATTTTGATTAATAATCATAAAAAAAAAAAAAAAAAAAAAGTAAAATTGTATAAAAAAGAGGGAAGTTTGTTTTTTTTTTTTTTGAGTGGTTTTTGTCATTTATATGATAGCCTTGGGAGTTGATTTTTAGACCGAAGAAAAGTATTAATAAGGAAAATGATTTGAAAAAATTTTTTTTGATATATTTGAAAATGAATTGATTGGTTTAAAAGTTAAATTGTGTTTATAAATGGAATTTATTAAAAAGAAAATGGTGTAGTTTCATTTGCAATATGTACTCTCTTAAAAAACGCACAACAAACAACAAATAAATTTTGTTTGCAATTTTATTTTTTAGTATGTATTTTGCAAAGATGACAACTATGGAATAAAACTCACTAAAATACCCACTAATAATCTGTTACATATAGTTTCTGGGATTTAAATGTCTAGAAAATTCAAGTAAAAGTGTATATTTTTTCTTTAGCAAATAAAATTGATGGGCAATGGAGTGCATTACTAAAAGTTGCATTACTAAAGAGTGCATTACTAAAACTAATTGAAAAGTTATGCTGGATTGATTTTAGTTATATTCCACATATTTTATATTTTCTTCCTAATTAAAAAAACAATCTAAATACAAAATAAATATGAAGTGTAACTTGGATGTGCAAGATTAAAAATATAAATTTTTGGATAAACAAAAATTTAGAGAAGGAAAACAAAAATGAAAGTTAAAAAGGTAACCAAATAAAATTAGATAAAATATGGCAGTAAAAGCAATCATATTTTTAAAATATAAACTTTAAAATTTATTTTTGTCAATATGCAATACTTAGATAAAACTAATAAAACTACAGATAAAGTTTCTTTTTCACGCTAACAGTTACACTTTCAGAAAATTTAAATTTTGTTAGTTTTTTTCACTTTCATTAATTATGTCTCATTATCTTTATTTTTTTTTTTAGTTCTCTTAGTTGGTATACTTTTGTTCGTAATCTTTTTTAAGAATGTTGATATATATTGCAGACTACGGAAACAGATCCGTCGTACTTTACAGAAGAAAACACTGCGTCCTTATATCAGTGTGAGGATAAGTTGGTTTCAATTTTTATCCTTTTTTCGTTTCCTTTTAAGTTTTCATGTCTAATTATTCTTTTTATTTTTTGATTTATTTTTTATTTAGAAATCCCTACATATATACGCTTTATTTTTGTAACAAATAGTTACATACGATGGCCGGGAATCGTTGAATATGAACGGTTTCATGGGTTAAACCAGACAGAAAAAAAAAGTAAAGAATAAGTTCTAAAATTTAGAAGGACGGATTTGAAACTTTTTACGGGATTTATAACACAGACCACTTGATACCAAGAGGGCATGCCAAGAAAATATGTAGAACGGAGCCCAAGCTATTCAATTGGTGTGGGCACGAGGTGGAAAAAGTACTTCATTTTCAACTGCTAATGTCCAGTTTGAGAACTAGAAAAGAGGAGAACTTTGGATAAGAAACCTTAGAAAATTTTCTGAAAATGCTTAATCAGAGACAAATCATACGATTCATGAAGGATATAAATTCATGGGACGCTCTAATAATGACAATTGGATCACCAGGAGTAGAGCACAACGAATTGCAACGCCTAGGTCTGCAAAAGTATAATTAAAGCAGTACTTCTTCATTGGACACTAGATAGTTATTAAATTAATACTATATATATGACACAAATTCATATTGTAAGTTTTTCCAAAATAATAAATTGTAGAAATTCCAAAGAAAATCTTTAAAAACTATTATCTCTATTGTTTTTCAAAATATTTCTTTCATTTTTTATTGATGGATATACCAATAATATATTTTCCTTGAAAACAAATTCAAGCAAAATAAAATTAAAAATAATTTTGTAAATCTAACAAAAGAAATCAATTAAAGTTAAATAGAATTCGAATTATACTTAATATTAAAAAAAAAAAAAAAACAAAATTAAATAATAAAGAAGAAAGAAAGAAAACCAATTATTATTTGAACAAATAAAAACTACCAACTTTACAATACCAAAAAAAAAAAAAAAACTCTACAGTAAACAATTGAAGGCGAAATGATGTCTCAATAAAAATTGAAATCTTTTTAAAATAAATTTTCCAAGTATTTAAGCGAAAAATTAATATCTTTTTAATAAATTTGTTTTTTTTTTCTTTTTTGTGCGAATGAATTTGGCATCAGGATCAAAAATTTTCAGTAGAGATTACAATACAAAAAAACATAAAAATATAAAAAAAAAAAATGATCTGACAAATTTTTCTTTTGAATTATCTGTTTTTTTTTAAGAATTCTTCATTATTTATCGTTAAATTTTGATAATAAGATAATGAAAAAAAACTTTTGACAAATCAATAATCAATAAAAAAAGAAAAATCAAAAAAAAAAAAATTAAATAGGTGCTAAAAAAAAAAAATTAAAAAAAAAATGTCGATCCTTCCTACCTTACAGATAAAATTGAAAAGCATTCAAAGATACTACCAGATAATGTGTATGAACTATATATACATATATATATATATATATATATATATATACAATAAATGATTTTTATGAAAACATGACCAAGCCTTCGAGTGGTTGTTATTGTTTGCATTGTTCTCGAACAATAAAAAAAAAAAAGGACATTATTATTATTTTATTTCATTATATTAAATTAATAAATGATTTTATTGTTTCATTTATTCTATTATCCTTACTATTGTTATCCTTAATATCTTAACTATGTATATTGAAAAATAATATAATGGTGGTCAATTTTAACACATTTATTTAATTTATAAAATTGAAATATTTAAAAAACAAAAAAAAAATTTTTTTTTTTTTTATTTTCTAGATCCTAAATTTCTAATCTAAGGATATTATGTAAGTAATGATTTTTTGTTCTTTTTTTTTTGTTGTTATATTAAAAGAACACCGAATTATTGTTATGTTCTGATGTTTGATTATAGTTTAGTTGCCTTTTTGTCTATATATTTACTTTATTATCGTTTTATATATATACATTTATATATGTTTCTGTCCCTGTCCCTTTTTTCTCTTTCTTTTTTCTGTTATTTCTATTATTAAATTTAATATCTGTGTAATAATTTTGCGTGATAATTTATTATAGGATTTTGTAATTTTTTTTTTTTTTGTTGTTGTTTCTTATGTGCAAAATTTTAATGTTTTGTGTTTTCTCTGTAAGAAAAACAAAGAATTAAAAACAATTCAAAAATTCCATTCCAATTGTTTTTCTATATTATTATGTATGTTGATCCTTAAATACATATGATGATCCTTTAAAAAAATAAAAAAAAAAAAAAGGGAAACATTGTTTTTTTTTCTTTAGAAAAGGGAATCTTGTTGTTCTTGTAAAGAACGACAAGAAAAGAAAAAAAAAACATTATTTTTAATAAAAATAAAATGAAATAAAATTTTGAATTTAGTTAATTTCAAATTAATCTTCACACTTTTTTTTTCAATTTGAAAATGGAATATATAATTTTATTGTGGAGTTGTCTATCTGTTATTGGCTGAGTTAAAGAAACTAATAGATCAAATAAGGGTAATCGAAAAAAGGATAGTTTAACCCATGAGCGTGGTATTTCACATAAGTCTTAAATCTTATAGGTTTATCCTTAAAAAACAAAATAAAAATGGATGAGGCTTTTGAATTAAAGAGTTCTATATATATATGAGAAATAAATTTGAATCGATTAACTTAATATTAAAATTTGCAAGCAACAAAATATTGGAAACCGTACATTATTAAACATCCTTTTATAACTGTTTCAAAACTACATAAATAAATTAAAATTTATGTTGAGGGGAAATGAGTCTAATAAATTATTGAAAAAAATTTTTCTTAATGCTCCTAATGTAAATTTATTTGAGTCTTATTTTCTTTTAATTTAAAGGTTGATTTTAATCAGCTTTGTTTCTTTATCCAGGAAAATGACAATTTTATTTTTTAATCTTTACTTTTCAGAAAACTTTCATCATATGTAATGCAGTTGTGCGAAAAGATAATTATATAATATTATATAATTATAATTTAATATTAGTTTAATATTAAAGTTTAGAGCACTTCGGCTGTCAATCTCTACATGTATTCAAATTCCCCTATTTAGCTATTCATCCCTAGTACTTCAGATAACAGAAATGATCATAATTTGGCTACCGAAAATCATTTGTGGTACTAATAGCACTAATGTGAAACCATCTCTCACTTTATGTTTTCTTTTCATCTGGAGAGGATTACATATACAATGTTCAAAGATTCAAGGTGAACAATAAGAACTTAGTTCATAATATTCCCGCCACTTTGAAATCAATTTTCATTCCTAATATTTACTTTCGTTCACCAAGCGGTACATTAGTATTAAAGGACATGTAACCTATTTTTTAGCCATAAAATAATGTTATATTTAGTGGATTGACCATCCTGATAGAGGACTCGTGCCAGTTCAATTTCTATATTGCCTTTTGACGATTCCCATTAAAATGTCAAGGGGTTTAGAAAAGTTATTAAGACGTAAATTAGATATGTTATACCTGTCTCCTATAACTAGCCTTAGTTTATAAAATTCTCCTCCTAAAAATAAAAATTAAAAGTAAATAATAGTTTTTGCCATTTCTTTATTTTCGAACATGATATTTGACCAAAATAAAAACCTTAGCACTTTACATATATAAGTATTTGCATGTCTTATAAGTATTTGCCTGATTAGTGGTCCATATCCAAAAGGTAAAGGTCTCAATCATTTGTTTGTAAGATTGTATGTTAGAAATAAATTGTATAAATAAATAAATTAAATATAAAATTATTTTTGTTAAAAAAACGAAAACTGCAACTCTAATGACGTTGTTATTTTTAAAATCACAATTAAAACTTTTATTGACTTTAATATTGAGAAGAAAAAATTTTTTTTTGCAATAATGTTACAATAATAATAAAATAAATAAATTGATGAGATAATCAAAAGATATTTTTTATTTTTAAATTATAAACCATTTTAATTTCAATAGAATTCTTATTAGTGAAAAGTTAATAAAAGGTCATCCAGATACAGATGTTCTTTAAGTTCTTTAAATTTTAAGGTAAATCAATGTACAATATAAGATTTTAAAAGCCTTCACGATCCAATTGTGACAAAAAATATAAAAATTAAGTAATCAATTGAATTAATTTTTTTTTTATTTGTATTTTTCGTAAAGAGATGAGTATTCATATTTTTATATGTTTAGTTTTGCTACTTTAAGACACCCATAAAAAAAAATGTCTCCTTGTTTTCTCAAAGGAAAATTTGTTCTAAGAAATTGTTTTATTGTTTCAGAAGTGATAAATATGTTTAATATAATAAAGGTGAATTTATTATATAATTCTCTATAATAAAAATTATATTCGAATATTGATTATGGGGTATAGATTATAGGGTAAATCTAGTATAGATGTTTTTTTTTAACAAAGGAAAAGTCCTTAGGAAGTAATCTTTTGTAAATAGTAGCAGCTGAATTCTAAAACAAATTAATAATTAACTTTAGATTTGAGCAGGTGAGATGAAATCAAAACTGATTTGTCGTTATTATGATATGAATGTGGCTTGTGCTATTATAATTGTAATGGGATGGAAATAAAAACTTTTGTATTACATATGAACATTTTTAAATAAAGATATAAGATTATCATTTTTATATTTTATTAATATAAAAATAGGTTTATATCAAAACTTTTGTACAATTAATAACAAGTTGATGACTAGTTGGTTTTTCAAATATGTATATTCATTTAAATATGACTAATGGCGAGTTTATTCAAATCCCTTTCAGCTCATGGCTATAATACTAGTACCAATTAATGTTGCAATGATGTTTTCTGTTTTCTGCATAAAATAAAATTAATATTTCATATGACAAAAATAACAAATATTTAATTTAAATAATAATAAATAAAAAAAAATCGTATATAAGATAGCTAGCGCATAAATGACATAAAAAATGGCGTAATTGTATTTTGTAATCTTGTACAATAGTGATAAACCAAGGAATCAATACTTTCGAGTGAAAAGTGCGCTGCTTCTGATGCCTATTCAATGCTGGACATTGGCAATCTTTATTATGATGTTTTCTATTATATTTTTAAAGCTGCTTCCGTCTGTCATCAAATGCATTAAGTCTTCTATATTTATTTCAATAGTTCCGTTTCTCTTGTTTCGTAGTCATAACAATTGTTCTTAGTGATATCTTGAATTTTTCTCTGTACAATTAAATTAAGTAATTCATATTTTAGATCCCTCATAACGTGACAGAAATATAGGATGTTATACGACGCTTAATATTTGTCGGTAATAATTTGCTTAAGTTAATTCTTCGAAGAACTTTTTCATTGGAAATATGTTCCGTTCATGAAATTGTTAGCATTCTTCGATAAATCCACATTTCAAAGACTTCAAGCTTATTCATATTACTGACTCTTAAGGTACATATGCTTCTATTCCGTATGATAAAATGGACCAAACATAACATTTCATAAATCGTAAACGGACGTTAAGACTTATCTGCCGGACACAAAGTATCTTTCTGTATTATGAAGCTTGGTGCAATAAGAATAATAAGACATTTAATAAGTATCTTAGAAAGGAAATGAATATATATAGTAAAACGTTTAATTCTAAAAAGCCCGTAAATTATTAATTATTTTTTGTTACTTAAATTTTTTTATTCAATCAATTCATTTCAAGATATAATTGTAGTATAACATGACTTAAGGTATAGGCGCAGATTAAATAGTTTTAAAAAAAAATCTATCAATTGAAATAATACTTAAAACCAAAATCCCTTCCTCATCCTTCCTCTTATATTTTTAAATATTAACTTTGTAACTTAAAAATTTAATGAATTTTAATATTAGTTACAAAACTTCCACCAATCAAATTATTTTCTATCGATTAATATCTTATAATTAAAAGAATCATTATATTTGTATAATTAATCAATAGGTTAAAAACAAAATTTATCATAGAATTATAATCAAAAAAGCCAAAATAATACAAAACCCTCAAATTTTATACCCATTACATGCCATCTAATAATATTTAGTAAGGGTGAATTTTAATTTGAAATGGAAACAAGTTGATTTCAATTCTCCAATGTAACCTTTCTTTGCTATATCATGATAATACACCAGTTAATTATAACGACATGAAGTTACACTCAATTACTGTTATCTGATTTAGATAGTTGTCAGCCCATTTGTTTACCCCTACTCCATTAAAAATAAATTTCGAAAATATTTTCTTGAAAAGATAAAAATATCGAATAGAATAAAATGGGGGTGTTTAAGTAATTTTTTATACCCTTATTCTTATGTTGACTATCCTGCTTTAAAAAAGGGGGAAGAATTATGTTTTTGTTTTTCATCTATATGTTTAAGTATTTTTTTTATTGTTCAGTGAAATTATTTGGTTGTATCTTATGACATTTAAGACTCATATAAATCAGGTATAAATATATCATCACTCAATTTAAATATACCATATTTTGGAATTATTTAACATAAAAAGTTATGGGGTTTTTTTTTAATCTCAAGGGAGCATTTTTTATTTTGTTTAGAAGGTTGACTATATTATAAGGGTTAAAAAAATATAAGACAATAATTAATTTTAAAAGTTTATAAAGACTTTCAAAAATTATCATTATATTTAGGTTATCCTAATTTAGCTCAACTATTAATATAGTCTGTATTATTATAACTACATATACATATTCTGGAGTCGGGAAAAACTTAAGCACCCCCAACTTAAGCACCTTAAGCATTAATTTGTATTTAATACTTTATATATGTATATAACAAATAGTAAAATGGTATAAGTATATTTTTATATAACATAATAAAAAATAATAGTAATAAAAAATAGTAAAAAAAATTTCAACTTTACAAAAATATGTAAGAAAAAACTTATTTTGGGGCGTCAAAAACACGTTTCGGAGTTTAAAAAAAAATGTATTACCACAAATGAAAGTTAAATAAGGCGAATATTTTTTTAGTATACTTGGTTCAGTTACAGCCGAGTAATCAACAGTTTAGTGAAATGAATTCTTCACGAAACTGAAGATTAGTCAAATATGAATAATAAATGACTTAGTCGATGCCCTATGCTCTTTATAGAAGAGGCAAGAAAAAAAGAAAACTTGGCTTAATAGCCTGTGTATTTTATGACCAGCCTCATTTGTTTGAGCGGAATGGTTTCATAATTCCAAACGATGAAAAAAAAATTTCCACAAAACAAATTTCTATTCAACTTGTTTGGACATTGAAAGGATTAAGTTTGGAATAATTGATTTGTGGTGTATTTTCTTTAATTGAATTAGAAGATCGTTCCTATTTCTTTATTATTTTCTATCAATTTTTCGATTTACTAATTCCGATAAGTTTTGTAAAGAGTTCAAGTACGAGAACTGAGCAGTACATTGCGAAATTTTTAATAGTTTGAGTGGCAAATCATTCCTTTTTTATACTTCTAGTATGTTTTGAATCATTGTCCTGTGAAAAATGTCAAAGGCATTTGCATCTCCTTAAAAGGCAGCTCTCAATAGCTCTCAAATAATATAAAGATCTTACATCAGTCCCACAAAACAATTTAAATATCCCCAGTCCAAAATATTTCCTGCACCATGCTCAAATGTAATAGGAAGACAATTTCATTATAAACGATATTATAGTTAGTCTAATGTTTTTGTACGTTTTATATAGAATTAACCGTTATAATTCTAAAAGAATTTTCAAATTCAAAAACAAACTTGTAAATTTTATTGATTACAGTTTTACACTTATAAGACAAACACATGCGACAAATAACCAACAACTTAAGATAGATGATAATGCAATAGAACATGTTTCGTGCTTCAACTATCTCGGTAGTATAATTACTACAAATGGAGGGTTAGATGAAGACATAGAAAATAAACTAAAACCGTCAAGAATGGCATTTAGCAGATTGTAGTATGTATGGAGATCCCCACACCTTAATAGAAACATAAAAATACGAATTGCAGTTACGAAACGTAAAGCAGTTAACAACCAACAAACTGCAAACATTCGTGAATAAATACCTAAGAACAATATTTAAGATCTTCTGGCCTAGGCGAATTTGTAGTCTCTCACGAAACAAGAACCAATAACACTACAAATAAAAATGAGAAAATGGAAGTGGTTAGGACACACACTTAGAAAGGCACCAACACTATAGCTCGCCAACCATTACAGTGGAACCCACAGGGCAAAAGAAAAATAGGAAGACCACGACATGACATGGAGGAGAACAATATCGAAAGAAATACAAGAGAACGGTAAAACATGGGTAGAAATAAAACAAATGGTCCAAAACAGAGTACGATGGAGAAGCTATGTGGAAGCCCTAATAACTCCCACAAAATTTGACACTTTAGGCACTTTTGCGTTTGAAATTACTGATGGCTTTAATGGTAAAATATGATATACGTCATGAAAATTCAAAAGAAGTAGAAAATTCCCATCTTAGAAAGCAAGTTATCTTTAGACCTCGAACGTCTGTTGCTCTGAAGATCTTGGATAAATTCTCAATTTTCAGGATCGTTAGACTCTCATGAAAAACATTTTAAAATCGAATACATAAAAGTAAAGTAAACTATGTAGGTATATATTATTTCGAAATTTTTTTAAATTATATAAAGTTGAAATTATATACGTTCTACATATTACTCTATTTCTCATTCATTATAAATTAACTACATATATTATGATACAATAAAGAGATTTCTTACTTTAAAACATAATCGACTATAATTTGTAACAGATAATTAATTTATGTATTTTAAATATTAATCCAATTTATTACGACTTAATACCTTTATATCGCCATTAGATTTTAAGTTGCTATTAATCTTTCCATTAGCTTTAAACGATTTTTTTTTTTTTTTAATTTCAAAACAAATAAAATTTCAAATAAATAATGAAAATTTATTTACGACCAAACCAATCTTCTCTTTTAATTCTGAATCTTCAGTACAAATAAAACTAAAACTAAATACTTCAATTTAATTCGATCGCCGCTAAAATATTTGCACATAGATTACAAAATAGAAAACGACGAAAAAAAAAAACTATAAAATTTAGTCTGATCTGACCGATGTGATCCTAAACTAACTCATAAATAAATATTGATCCTAAATAATGTATCTTTAACTACTGGTCAAAAGATTGTTGCCGACAACAAAAAATTTGCCTACATTGATTTTTTTTGGTTCTTTTTTTTTGTTATGTTTTTTTTTGTAAATATCTGAATGGTAAGAAGTGAAAATATTTACTAAATACACACAACTTAATAGAAGAAGCTCTGTGAATGAATGCTTAAAAGGTTATTAATATAAGTAGAAATAACAGTGGCGGTAGTTAATAATAGTAGCGGTGTTTTAGTAGATGTATGTGTGGTTGTTGTTTTTTTTTTGATTTATGAAAACATCAATCTCTTATTGACTAACTAGGCAAGACGCAAATAAAACCTTCATATTAAATTTAGTTAATTCCATGACAAAGATTGTCAACACGTTCATACTTTCTTTAATAATTGGTAATAAGTATAAGTAAATTCGTTGTCTTCTTAAAGAAAATTACAGTAGCATACAAAATATTTAATAAATTGGTTATAAAATTGGATTTAAAATCTAAGGTTAGTGTTTTTTGAAAATCTAATTATAGACAAATAAGTATAAAATAAGTTTAGTCTGTGATTTCATGTCTAGGATAATTGGATATTCGATAATTTTGACTGAACAATAAACAAGCACAGCTTTAAGTATAAAACAATTTAAATTATAATAACAGAATTTTGGGAGGGAGTTGAGTAATGGCTCTGCGAGCTATCCTATCAGACTACACTTAAATGATGGTTCAAAAATATCAGGAAGGAGCTAAGAGTACAAAGGCCAGGAAACAAATACTCGTAATTATTTGGGAAATTCCGTATGATATTCTCAGCTGAAGTGTATGCAATTGATAGATGCGGAAAATACAATCTCAACAGAGGACACATAAATAGAGAAATAGCTGTTCTATCAACCAGCCAAACAGCCATACAGCCTCTAAACTTGCAAGCAATTAAATCCCAATTAGTTTGGGAGTTCATAGTGAAACTAAACCGTTTGAAAACAAACAATAAAAAACCCTCTAGTGGGTACCATGACACCTATAGCTATAATGGGAAATAAGGAAGTAGATCGACTTGTAAAAAAAGGAGCTGCAATTTCCTTTACACGTCGTGAATCTTTTTGTGGCATAGGTAAACATAAAATAAGAAAAGTACTAAAAAATCGAAGAAAAAAACTGTAGGAGCAAACTATACTGTAAAAAATCTGTATTTCGACAATCTAAGGAGCTTATGGGAAACAATAACTGGAAAAGATATAAAAAAAAATCATATGATCCACTTAAATTAAACTGAGAATTCTAACAGGATTCCTATCTTTTTTTGTAGAATACTGACCGTTAAAAGGGCCCTTGAAGAATATTTGAATAGAGAATAACAGTATATCCTGTCAAATTCTGTCAATAAAAAGAAGAAGTTTCCAGACTACATATGCAAAAACTGATGAGTTTTATTCCAATAAAAATATATGCACCTAGGAGTATATTGCTTTTCGAAAGATGAACTGCCAGCATTAAATCCTTTACATATCTTTACTTTTTTAGAGGTAATAGAGTTGACAGTAGTATTATCAGTGGAGGCAAAATTCAAAACAGTTAGTAATAGGGAGAAAAAATAGATCAATATCAAAAGTGCTGAATATTACTTATACTCCATATAAACAATAATTTAAACTAATCTAATTATTTTAATATTAAAATTTAACATTTAAAATTTTATAATAAAAAATTTATATGGAATCATTCATCATCAAATTTTACATCTAAAGTTGACATTTCACACACAATTCACATCCAAAAATTCAAAAATATTCTCACACCTTTTTTTATAATATCCCTTTTCCACCTACCTTTTAGATTTGTTACTTCAACTTACTTACCTCCCAATCATTCTATTTCAATTTCCATTCTGTGCTTCAATTTCCCTATTATTAACTAAAATGTATACATTTTAAATAAAGATCCTATCCTATTGTTATTTTTAAAGCAAAAAGATGCAGAAAGCAGAAAAGATGATTTTAATTAGATTGAAGTTAAACTAGTGCTTACTTCTTCTTATTTTTTTTAAAAGATTCTCACTTTAGTTTCTGATTTTCAAATAATAAAGTAATATAATATTTATTATTTTATAGATTTTATAGTACAGTGTATTATGATTTTTTAAATATTTCAGCGAATGATTTATTTAATTTATTTTTTCTTGGAATTTGTTTGTTAAAGTTAAACTATTGAAATTTAAATTAAATATTTAAATGACTAAAGTAGTCAATTACTGAGTTAATGTGCCAAAAGACAAATAAATCGGCAACTTCTGTAGAAAATATTTATATAATATATGTATATATTTTTCTTCTCATATACTGGGTATACATTTTATGTATACACATATATATATAGCTTTCATTGAATAATAAACATAAACCCACCACAGGTAGCAATAGAAAACAAAAAAAAAAAAAAAAAAAACTCTTATTTTATACATTTGTTTTTGCTACTACTTTTCGTAACGTTCATTATGTATCTTTTGCATAATTACATTAAGTGATAAGTCATAAAAGTTTATAATATAGAATTATAAATTTTTATATTTGATTTTAATTAAAACAAAAAAAATATTATTAATGATTCACTTGAAAAAAAATTTTCTATACAGAAATAATAATACAAAATGAAATATTGGTATATTCAAGGTATTCAAGTTTTAAAAAATTATCATCTTTTTGTAAAGGAATTTTTAATATTTAAAAGCCTTAAAAAGCCTATATTATTTGTGAACATTTGCCTTATTAAACCCATCTTTTTCCTAATGAACCTAATGGAATTTATTATCTAATGCTTAGTACACCGCTTCGACATATTTCTTCTGCACTATTTAAAAAAAAAGAAAAGAACTCTCTCACTAATGATTCATCGCTTCAGAACAATTTTTCTGCAGGAGAAAAAAATTTAGGTAACTGAAATTTGAAAATTACATTTAATATTTAAATTATTTTAAATTTTTGTTTATTTGATGAATCGAATAAAAAATTTTCAGAAAAAAATATGACAGATGAAAAGGAGTTCCGTACAAAAAGTTAAAGTTAAATCAATTTTTATTCCGAAGAGAAAACAAACTTCCGAACTAAATTTAAAAAATGAGGGAATTTAAATTTTCATATAAAAAACATGCGAGGCTAACATATCTCATGCCGTGAATTCAGCATAACTAAACTCTTTTCAAGATTAGGAAAGGAAGAAGGGAGATTATAAATTTTGCAAGTTGGATGAAAATGAAATTAATACTAACTTAATTGGTTTTTTTAAAATTAATTTTTTTGCCCATTGAACAATAATTTAAATGGTCAAAAAAAAAATCAAAATAATACAAAGTTGTTTTCATATCTAGTATAGATAGATAATGTTATGATATTCTAAAAATTTTTAGTTTCTTACCAAGATAAGACTATAAGAAACTTTAGTTATATAAAACGTAATCAATAGTATTGAAAACTAGTTGAGCATAGAGGATGTTTAGTCTCTACATATTTAGATACATATAACTAATTACCCAATAAATATCAACCGAAAATGGTCTTTCCTTGGTTTTAATATTCACATTTTTAAATTCAGATTTTAAGTTATCATGATTTTTATAAAGACTTAAAGTTTATCTTTTTATATTTTATACCCATATGATTGTAGGTCTAATGTAGGGTATAATAAATTTGCCATTACGTTTGTCATATCAAAAAGAAAACAGGAAAAATTTGGACAAGTATATGTAATTTTGCTCACGATCGAATTATGAATTGATTAAGGCATGTACATTCGTCTGTTCGTCTCTTCGATAACTTAAAAAATAAAGGAGTTAGGATTTTGAAATTTTGACCATTTCAACTTTGTAAAATTGTTAGTGTCAGTCTATTGAAATTCAGTAAGTTTAACCAGTAGATTCGAGTAGTTGCCATACAATTTCTTTCTTTATATGAAATTAACTCAGTTTCTATATGTATATATATATACAAGTATATAAGTATCCGAAATTTTGTGAAAAGAAGTAAAGTTTTATGATAAAGACTGGTATAAAATTTGATTAATATTTGGTAGCAGGTTCGAGTAGCTGTTATATAACTCCAAAATCTACATAATATATCTTGGTACCTTATTAAGTCTGATATTTTAATTTTTATCGTTATTAGTATTCAAATGTCCCAATAGACAACTTTTATCTAGGTCACACATTACTTATTAGTTAATAAATATGATTTAAATTTTAGAAGAATATTTTAGAAGAAATTTTAGAAGACTCGATCTTGCAATATGCAGATGGAATAACCCTTGCAGATTATTTGTTTCTTCAGTTTATTATGAAACTGTTAAGAAGATTCCTAAAAGGACTATTATAGGTCATAGAGTATTACGCGTGTACATATTATTGCGATATTGAATTTTATTTTGGTGGTTTTTAAAAATCCTTCATAATATCGAGTTTTGTTTTATCAATTTTTGCTTAAAAATGCTTTCGCAAGGTATAACCGATATTTCATTGTTATTTCATTGCTAAAAATAGAATTACTCAAGGAAGTCTAAAAAATCGAAATTTATTGAAATCTTTAATTTCTGGATCCGAATACTTCTGATCTGATCTGACTATACTCGAAAATAAAAAAAATAAGTCTTATATATATAGTTTTGATCCTTTAAGAAATTAATATACTTAGATTAACCTCAAAGGAAAAAAATTGTATGGCACAATATACAGGGTGATTCGTAATTAAGTGCCTTCACATATACCACACTGTCGGGAATATGTGGAGATAAATTTTTTGTATGTACGTTAGATTCTAGGCGTAATAGTTTCGGAGTTGTGCAATTTTTATATGCGGAGATTTAGTGCAATTTTTTTTGGTTTTGATTAAAATGACCCATAACTTCTGCTACGAACAAGTTTATAGCATTCTGAAAAATTTTTTTAAAAGCTTAAAAGTTTTTAAAAAAAAATGAGATTTTCTAAATGTATTTATTTAAATCTCCAGGTTTTTTAGTTTTTGATCTAAAAAGTTTTGAAGTTTAAAAAATTTTATATATCAATAGCGAATTTTCCTATTGACTTAATGAATGACTTATGAACATTGTTTTAGGTATTTAAAGCTTCAAATAGCCTTTTTTGTAAGCTTTAATTTGATATAACCATACGTTAAATTAGCTTTCACCGCTCGGGAGATATTCCCTCCAGGGTGGTATATGTAAAGGCATTTACTTTCAAATCACCCTGTATGTACAGTAATAGTAAAAATTTCTTTTTATAAATTGTTGAAATTTTTCATAAACGTAACCTATATTTTTTTTAAATAATTCAATTTTCGTTCTTTATTTTACTATATAAGAAAAAGTATTAAATTTTAAAGAGTATTTATTTCCAAACAATTTAAACTACCTACACAAAAGTTTAAATTTCACATAAATCAAAAAAAAAAATGAATTAAAATATTTGCACACGCCTTAACAGTGTGGACAACCGCTTAAACTATGAATTTAAAACGGTTATATTAAAAAAAAAAATGTTTTAATATTAATGCATAGTTTTCTGTGTTGACCATAAACGATATGCGTATACATAAGCTTCAGAATAAAATCAAAAGTATAGAGAAAAAGTTGAACATAAAAAGTAGAAATGTCACATTATAATATATACATATATATACATATGTTCATAATACAGTTAAGTGAATCTTTAGAAGACATTAAATATAATTTATTATTAAATGTAATTAAATACTATATTGAAAAAAATCAACCAATAAATTCATTCTATTTACAAAAGTTTAAAATATCTGTTTTATTTATTTTTTGTTTTTTATTTCCAATTAACGGAAAAATTAGCCACAAATGTGCAGAAAAAAAAACGTGTATAATATGTAAAATATAGAAAAAGAGAGAATATGTTAACAAGTTAATTAAATGTATATATAACTAATTTAATATAAATACAATACATGCTTAATATGTAAAATTCAGATAAAAAATTGAGAATGTAAAAAAATACTATTTGAAACATTTTAGATTTAATCTGGATCTATATATACAGACTCTATATAGAGTAAAGAAATTATGTTAAAACAAGGAACAGTATATATAAAATTGAATGTGTCAATAATAGGATACCGCTTCGAACTTAAATATATCGATGATATAGTGTACATTTTTCAAAAAATTCTGATTATGCCATATATGCTATTTTAAAAGCATCTTTTTTTTCATAGAGTAAATATCAAAGGCATTCAAAAAGTAGTTTCCGAGATGTAAAGGGTTAAAATAGGTTAATTATGCTAAGTGCCAAATTTTAATAAAATCTGTTGCAAAAAATACAACATCAAAAATAAAATCATTTAACGGAAGAATCAAATTTCAGTTATTACTGTATATTAGAAAACAACATGGAGTAAAATAAAATTTGTTTCCTTCTTCTAATTTAAATAGTACACTTTTGGCAACCTATTAAACTTTTAAATTGTTATCCTGTACAATTACAACATTGTGACTTAGCATAAGTGTGCTCTAAGCCATAGATATGCTATAAGATTTAATCATCTTTTAAAAATTTAAAATATCTAACATAACTAAGTATATTTATGTAAATTTTGGAGTTGTATGACGACTACTCAACTCCTTTGACTCAATGCAACCATCTATTTTATAAAAATTCTTACCATAAAACTTGATCATCTTTTAACTTGAATATCAAATGCCTAATTCTTTATAGTACCAAGATATAGGCATATAAATTTTGTAGCTATCCGGACCAAATGTGTTAAGCTAACAAAATTTGAATAAGTCTTTAAAACTTAACTTCTTTTGACAAAACTTTAAATACCCACCTTATATAGGCAATGAAATATGCTAAAAAAAAAAGAAAAAAAGTTGTATGGCACCTATTCCAATACGTCGATCAAACTTGTTTAAATACAATACCGAAACTTGCTACGAAAAAGTAAATGACGCAGTCAGAAACGTAATCGGAAATTTATTATACCACTGAACTATATCTTCTTATAAGAATATATAGGTATAATAAGAATTATAAGATGGTATTAATTTCATGGCGGTATTATTTGTATTTTTTTTATTTGCTTTTTTGACACTTTAAATGTCACCATAACATTATAATGTTAAAGAAATCTATTTTGAAAACCATTAAAAATAATAAAATTATAAATAATATAATAGAATTAAAACAGAGTTTGTCTCAAGGTATGAAAGATGACAGATTTATATGCATATATATATATGTTAGTATCAAAATTAAATTTATAAAAACAATGTAAAATATTTATTTTATACTTAAAAAAAAAAAAAAAACTTTTTCCAATAAATTTAATCAGATACTTTTATAAAATGTTTAAATTTTGACAATTGAGAAGATAATGTTACAATAATTATAAAGTGTATTGTAGCATAAAATTTGATAAAAAATGGAATGGCCGGAATGGCCTAAATACAATTAAACGTATTAAAGTTACCAGTTCTAAATCTATATCGTACATCGTCCAGTCCCTTCTGCTTACATTTGTTTTAAATTAGGATGTTGCTTTCTTAGGATTGACAGATTTATAGAAATGATTGGAATTAATCCATTGGTAAGTACAAGCTCATCTTCAGTTACCATTTTTTTTTTCATTGATTAGGTCTGATTTTTTTCTTTGATAAATTCGATTATGACAAAACGAGAATATTCAAAAATATGAAATACCTTATTATTTTATATCCCATTCTTGCGCAGAGGCCATGCTAATCTTTTCTGTATCGTTCCAATTAACCGAAGCAAGAATTTATAAAAATTTAAAATAATCAATATTTATATCTTATGTATTACATATTAATATTTTATATCAATCTTAACATGATCACAGGTTTTTTTTTTTTGACCACTTTATGCATTTATTATATAAAATTTTGAATTTGTTAACATAATATAGATGATCTTATAGGTTATAAAAATTAGCCCCTTGTTTACACCTTAAACATACAATAAATTATGTTTCTTTATTTAAAATATTCTCACAAAATATTTTTAAGCGCCGCGTATCTAATCTCAATATTTCATAAATTAACAAATTCTAATAAAATGAAAAAATAAAAAAAAATTCAAACAATAAAAAATTTTAAAGGAATTCTAATGGTTTGGTGATCCAACTTGCATCCAAATTAAAGTGATCAAAAATAAATTTAACTGGAACCACCTTTTTTTTTTTTAAACTGATCAATAAATTCATCAATAGCCAATTTATTAAGTAACCAAAAAAAAAAAAATTATCTAAGAATAATTTAATATCAATACAAAACGAATTGTTTTGTAATGCAAACAATAATTAACCTTTCAATAACTATAACAATAGCAGTCACTTCATTTTATAAAATATAAACGGTATTGTTATTTAATATAAAAGGCATTAAATTTGACTTTACATTACTTTTGTTTTCTATTATCCACACAATATAATATATGTATGTATATATACACCATATCGATAATTTTGAAATGAAGAACAATTAATGTCGAAAATCATCATTTCATCAATATAAAATTTTTCAATAGAATTTCAAAAATTCTAACTAACCATGTTAAAAGAAAACAACAAGACAAGAAACAAACAAGAATTAAATAAATACAAAACAGAGAAAAAACATTTTAAAAAAATCACAAAAAAAAAAAAAAAACATTTGATTTTTTTTATAAAAACATCCTATCATCATCATCAATATGATCATGATCATCATTGTGATGGTGATCATCTTCAATATAACAATAATAATAATCATTGATCACCTACGGTTTCATGGTTCAATAGAATCTAATAAGATGTATCTTTTATATTTTGAATTGAACATTATTGAATTTTCAATAAAAGGATCCCATCAAACCAATCAAATTTTACAATACAAACAGTGTATAAATAAAATCTATAAGTAAATAATATTCAGAAGTATATATTAAATGTCATGGTATCATTATATCTGTTCTAATTTTTTTTATGCATTTTTTTTCTCTTTCTTTCTCTCTTTTAAAAATTCTGCATTAAAACTCTGTTTCAGATGAAATGCACTTTTTGATATTTTTTTTTTTTATCCGGATAATAACAATCAAACAAAATAAAATAAAAATTTTTATTGTCCAGTCCAATGTTTTTTTGGACAGGGATCAATTTCAAAAAAAAAAAAAAAAGAAAGAAGAAAAAAAAACAAAACAAAAATTGTTGTATAGTTAACAATAGAAAGAGATTTGAAGCGGCTACTTAACACCCCTACAATCATTTTTGTTTTGAATAAAGAATCATATATACTAAATCGATTGACCTTTACGAATCGATTGACATTTGTATTAATATAACTATGATTGTTTTGTCGATTGTTTATTCAGGGGGTAAATCAATATTACAATGGTTAACAATACAATAGAATAATAGAACTATATTATAATATAATGTCCAAGTGAAGTACATGTACAAATATATATGTATATATAATATATTAAATTTAAAAGAAAGATCAAAAGGATATTCAGTAAAATCATAAGGTTATTATTAATTAAAATATTAACATGAAGAGACGAAATGGCATTTTACATTTTTTTTCTTTTTCTGTTAATTATAATTTTTTTTTTTGCTTTTGGTTTAGAGTTTAACTTTTGTTAATACACAGATGAATGATGCGGTTTGTATAGTCAAAAAGGATATTTTTATTATGAATGTTTATAAAAAGATGGATTAGGTTAATTAAAATTTACTGTTGATAGATAAGATATATTAAGCATACATATATAATTTTGTAATTTATTGTTTGGAGTATTATAAAATTTACATTTAAAAGTTAATTAAATTTCATATTTTGGTTTTATTATTGTTGAAAAAGTTTATTTGACCAATTGGATGCAGAGTACTTAAGTCGACGGCTTTTTAAGCAAGCTAGCCTCTGATTTAAACCGAATTAAATAATACAACAATACAAAATTAATAATAGTAGCTGGCTCATATGTCTAAAAGACAAAAAATGCGTAAAATATATCAACTAGTGTTAACATTAAGTAGGTGTTCAATATTTTTTTAAGTATGTAGAAATAAGTTTTATGTCAAGTTTTATCTAAGCATTTTTCTTCTCTAATAATCTAAGAAGAGTGGGTTTCGTTTTTAACTCAGAGTAGAGTTTATGCTTTTATAGGATTGACTACCGAACTCACATGCAGAGTTAACTTTACTCTGTCATTTTGAAACGATTAGAGTTGAATATGAATTTGAACTGTCAAAATTATAGATTGTAGCATTTATTTAATGCAAACAAATAATGGAGTTTAAAAATAAAATTTATTTCAAAAATTATTATAAATTCAATTGAAAGATTTCGCTTATAATTATTTTAATAGGTATAAGTTTATAATGTTAAAATTAAATTAAATAAAAAATAATAATGACACTTCATAAGATTTTGACATTTGTAACACTCCTTAATTCTCCTCGCAAGTAGTATTAAAAAAATTAACTGTATTAACTCGATTCTGGTGTTTCGAAACGATATTTATGACGTCAGAGACTACTCTACTCCGGCATTTTGGAATGACTTTTTTCTGTCATAGTATTAACTAAACACTAGAGAGTTAGAAGGGAAACGCACTCCAGTACATAATTTTCTTGACTTGATATGTCAAGTTACAGTTACAGCTGATTTTAATTATTATTCTTATCATTTGTGTAGTAATTTTTCGGAATAAATTTCCACATCAGTCTTTAAAATACAAATATTGTCGTTGGCCTTTTAAAATAATTCAAAAGTAACATTTTAAAAGGCGAAAAGACGAAGAGTATGCTCTTAAATTGGCATTAAATTTTCCTTTGTCAAAAGTTAAAGTTCAATAATTCTTGCATACAGTAACCAGATAATTTTTTAGAGGATGAAATGAATGCCCAAAAAATTATACGTTCCATTTTTAAGCCCTTATTTCATGATACAGTGGTTGTTCAATGGTTATACTTCCCATTGATACAATATTGTGTTGATGTAAAGTTGTTAAAATATGTACAATATAATCTAATGAGAATTTGTATTTTGTATTTGCAATATTATTTTAGCATTAGAAAACATAAATATTTACATTTAAAATTTTAAATATAAAATAAATTCGGTTCAATGCGGTTAAACAATTCAAAATATACGATACGATTTCCATACGATTGTATATAACAGACATTCGCAGATAATTAAATCGGTTAATATTATTTCATCTGTTACCAATATCAAATATAAAAAATAACGGTTGTTCAATAGTCATTTGATTCAATCGTTTTATTGTATAGTTAGTGCTTTAAAGTACTGAAAAAGAATACTTGAAAAACGAGGAAGAGTGCAGAAGAGTAGACTGTGTCAACTCTGGGATATCTGTGTTAACATAATATACCCTGTTTCTATAAAACTTGACCATTTTTTAAAAACTTTCAGATGTTTTAGTGCCGACGTTAACTACAGAGATATATGTATGTAAATTGTGGAGTTGTATGACAGCTACCGTTATCTATTGCACAAGCACAACTAAATTTTGCAGAAGTTGTTGCCATAAAACTTGATAATCATTTATAAGATTTTAGACGCCTAGCTTCATTGAGTTCCAAGAGGTGCAAGAAGTCTGAACCGGCCGCTTTAGACCAATCAAATTTTACAAAAGTTGTTGGCATGTAACTCGACACGTTTTTACTAAATTTCAGATTCCTAGCTTGAATAGATACTGAGTTATTTCCATATAAAGAAAGAAGTTGTATGGCAGCTACTAGAACCTGACGGCCGAAAATGCTGGATTTAAATAGCAAAACTAACAATTTTGCAAAAGTGACATAAAAAAATGTCATGGCTTAAACGATTCAGAATTCGATTCTGAGCCGATCCATACCTTTGACACTATATCTAGCTCGACTCCTTTAAGGTGTCATAAACGTAATGGCAAATTTATTATACCCTTGAACATAGTTCATACGGGTATAAAAATATAATTTTAAAGTTAAACCGGAAATTAATAATTATTTTTCTGGAATTGACCTAGAAATTAACATTTATATTAAACAATTTTTTTTTGTGTTTTAACTTTTAATACTGTAAATATAGCAATTAACTAATAAAATTTATTGAATAAATGTCAACGGTACCTACAGTTACTGTACTTTAATAAATATGGTGATGGGAAAAATATGGTATGAAATATCATTTAATATCACATGAATATCACTTAATTAATTTATTTACTTTTTGTTACCCATACAGAATTCAAATAAATTTATGAAATTTATTATTTAATTTGTAATTTGGGTCATGCTTAATTTTTTATCAATTTAAAAATAAGTATAAGAATCATTAACACTTTTCAACACAATATTTGTATATATGTATGCTTTGTAAAACAAGTTAGTATTTAAACCCATTGGTTTTTTAAAGGCATGGTTTTTTAAAATATGTCAAGCAATTTTAATTTGTATTGTAGGAAGAAAAGTTCCAAGTGCAATATTTTTATTTTTTTCAACATTCAAAATTGTTAACGGTTGAAGAATATAAAAATTTCTCAATTAATGATCCTTTAACTTTTCCACTGTCCAAAATAAATTTTAATGAGTCTATGCGTTTGCAGTAAACAGAAGATTATCAGAGATTATTAGTATTCATAACATTTGAAGTCAACAACAAGATACTTTTTTGATTTCTAGAAGTTTTAGCGTGTGCTGTACAAAATGCTTATACATATCTATTATTTACGGTGCTTAATCCTAAAAGAATTACAAATTTCCAAAAAAATAGCTAGATGGACAAACAAAATTTTTAGAAATTATATCAATACTAATATAGTACAAGCGTTTAATAAATTTGCAATTACATTTATGACACCTTAAAGCAGACCAGATAGATATAAATAAGTATATATATATATATATATTCTTGTGTTGATTGAATTCAGAGTCTTTTTAGGGTACTTTCATCTGTACGTCTGACCATACGATAACAAAAAAATAATTAAACTAGAATTCTGAAATTTTTACCATTTTATTTTTGTGTTAATACCCGTTACGCTATTGAAATAAAAGAGGCTGGAGCTACTGGTTCGAGCTGTTGCTGTCGTTTTTTATATGAGCATAATTCAGTGCCTGTATGTAATCAGATAATTTAAAATTTTATTAAAAGAAATTAAATTTTATGCCAACGACTTCTGCAAAATATGGTTAGCTTAACGGAATAAGTTCGAATAGCTGCGAAATCTATATGCTCGTATATTGATATTTTTACTTAAAAAAGCTAGACTTTTGAAATTTTTTAAAAGATTATCAATTTTTATGGCAACATTATTCAGTAGTTGTTATTCAATTTCTAAAAGAGAATCAGTTTTTATGGCAATATTGTTAAGTAGCTGTCATACAACTCTAAAATTTACAAAAATTTATCTTGGTACTTAATTTGTATGTAAATATATCTGAGTACTGAAGATATCTGCAGCTTTCTAAACGATGATTCAATTTTATGGAAATAACATTATAGTTATATTATGTATGTGGGGATATCTTAGACACTCTCTTTCGTTTTTGTTTTTTTGCTAATATACCTAAGTATCTATTGATATTTTTCATATTTTGTTCAATTCTACGTGCGTATTCAAAATTAAATTTATATATAAAATATTTTTTTTTTTTTTGCAATTTTTTCCATTGATCTTTGCTTTTACCATTACTATTATTTTCCTCCTTTATGTTTCTTTTTTTCTTATATAGTATAATTTACATTTAAATATAATATAAAGTGTAAAATATTGTTAAAAAGCGTTTAAAATTTAATTAAGAAATGTTTAAATTAATAAAATTTCAACACATTTTTTTATTCTCTTCATTCAGTTTTAAGTTCGCAGTTCAATTCAATTTAAAAAAAAACAAAAAACATTCTTTTTGTATCTGATATTTAAAGATACAACCATTTAGCAAAATTGAACATTTCAAAAAGAAAAAAAAAATGCAATTATATTATTTTAATTTATAATTTTTATTACCAGTATAAAACCATTTAAATATGATTATATCTTTTCCCCTTGCTTTCATTTTGTTTTAAATTGTTGTATTTAACGTGAAAATTTTCACAAGTAGTCAACAAAAAAAAAATAAAATAAAAAAACAGTTAAATTTATTAAAAAATTACTTTATAAGTATTTTTCTTTGTTTTTTTTTTGCTCATTTATTTTTATTCACCTTTTTATACCTGATATTTACTGGGCTCATGAATTGAAATAAAATGATTTTCCTTGTTGCAGTGTTCTTTTATTTTTCTTTTTTTTTTTTTGTGTATCCCCCGCTGTATAATTTATATATAGTTTTATAAGATTCCAATGAAGTGCGCCCTCTATACTAAAAAAAAAATTGGAATAAAAGGTATGGATTGATTTTACTAAAATATTTTCAAAATTAAAATCTTTAAAATGATTATTTTATGTTTTTTATTTATTTACATTTTTTTGCTTTAATTGTAGATTTTTGTAGACTCTTGTAGATTTTTTATTTACTTTTTTTTGGGAGGATTGGTGGGAATCATCGAAAGACACTATATAGAGAAGTGGGACAAGCATGAGTCCTATATGAGTGTATGCTACTATAAAATGCTACTACACTAAACATAACCTCCCTTTGATGACAAAACAGTAGGTTATATATCTCTTAGCTTTTATGTATTGCTTGGTCAATGGAAATAAATATTTGGGTATAAAAATTGGTTTCAATTTCAAATTGACTTTTTTTTAAATTAGATTTTTATTATTATGTAAATTTGTTAGAATATGGTTTAATACTATATGGATAATGATTTGAATAGTCTTTGGATTCAAATATGAATTGATGACAACCATCTCTAATTAATAAGGTATGCGGTTTATATTTAATAATGATCAAAATAAAAGTCATGGTATTTCAAAAAAGATTGTTGTCTTATTATAAACAACAATAAGTAAACTTCTCCTGAAATCATCAGAAACTGTTTTTTTTAGGAAATAGAAAAGCAATCTGAAAAGAAAATAATATCAAAACAACAAACAACTGAAAATAAATCTGTTTAGAATGTATGAAACTAAACAATGCCATTTAGTACTTAATTAAATTTGCCTGTCCCTATGCCTGACAAGGATGTACTACGATAGCCGGTTTATCATAATCCTGTTTTATTAAAATTCTGTGTTTTTGAACTTGGTTTTTAAAATCCTGTTTTTTTTTAAATTTCAGAAAAAGTGTATAACCCTGATTTTGATCTTAATTCTAAAATCCTTTCTAATTCAGAAGCGCTCAAATACATATATATATATATATAAATATACTGAAAAAATATATATAAATACTCTGGAGAAAGCGTATAACCTTAATTTTAAAGCCAATTTTAAAACCCACCCCAATTAGTTGTTTTACATAAATAACCGGCGGGTTTTACAAAAACAGGATTATAAAAAACAAGATTTGAAAAAAGAGAATTTTAAAAAATAGGATTTTAATAAAACAGTATTGTGATAAATCGGCTTGCGTTACCCGTCTAACAACTTGCAACTAAATTAAATATTGAAAGATTACAAAGATTTTAAACAAAAATGCTGAGATATTTTTTTAAGGCTGTTAAAATATGTTCTTCAATGGTTCTGCTACAAAGATCTAGAACTTGTATATATAGATAATATAGTATTTGCATAAATTGTTAAAATAAATCTGAATTTGGGCAATGAACATTAATATTAATTTAAATTATTACATAATAATTAGTAATTTTATTTTCTGTTAAAATGCTTTCACTATCTGTGTAAAATTTGAACGTGCACTTCCTAAACCTAAGAATAATAGTCATTTGATCTAAGCTATCACATGATATCATATCATTTTTAACGTTTCTGTGACATTTCATATAACTCACTATAAAAATCAAAACGTTATTCGTTGTCGTTTGAAAAACATTCGTCAAGGAATTAGTATAAGAGAAAGAGAGAGAGAGAGAGAATGTGCTTACAAATCATAATTATTAGTAATTTAATCTTTTTGAAATGGTTTGTTATGACTATTATAGTTAGGGTTGTGATTTTGTATATCATATAAAATCATAACGAAAACTTATTACGTACTACCTTAAGACTATTACAATTAGGGATATTTCCCCACCACGGTTTAACATAAGCTCTTTAAAAAATTTATTATTTAAGATTTTCTGCTATTTTAAATTGAATTTATTTTAGAACATTTGTTATATTCCCCAAAAAAGTATTCAAATCAGTAAAATTATGTAACTTGTATGTATTAAGGCTAAAAATCAAAAGAAAATTGCCAAAAGGACAATCGAACACTAAAATAAAACGAGGTATTTTAAATGATGTATAATAATAAAAATTTAAAAGAACATTCAAATAAAGTTGATAATATTTACTATAAATATATATATATATATATATATATATATACATATTATACATAAGTAATAAAAAATATTTTTTAAATAAATATAAATATTTTTTCTATTAAAAAACGCAAACATTGAAAAACAAAAAATTTAATTGTTACTGACAAAGAAAATTTTAATTACTTATAACATTTTCAATTCATTAATAATTTTCAAAAATCAGTTAAAAATTTTAACTTAAAATTTTTTAATTTAAATCGAATAATATTTATTAGCAATTTCATTTTATTTTACCTAGCAAATAAATTATAATGATCTCTTTTTAAAACAAAAAAAAAACCAAACAAATATTAAAAACTATTAATAAAAAGAAAAAAAAACCAGGAATAAAAAACAAATTTTCATTTATGTTAATAGCACCTTAACACTAAAGACTTAAAGACAAAGAAAAAATGAAAAAAAAAAACCAAATAAAAAATAAAGAAAAAACAACAAAAATAGAAATTGAAAATCCTTTAACCTCTTTATACAGATCCGCCACTAAAACTTTTTTGGCTTGGTCAACTTCTCATCAAAAACGCCAACCTAAAACTAAAAAAAAAAAATTAAGGCAGAAAGTAAATGCAAAAGTTCACATAGGGGACTCGGTGGCCTATTGGGTAAGAGTGTATAAAATACGCTGTAAACGCCGAGATAGAGTGGGTTCGAATCCCACACACGTCGTAAGAATTATTCCCCCAAAAAAATTAAGAGAGACTTTCGTTAATTTGAAGGAAATCTTTTAAGAAAAACTTTTAACACATACGTATAAATATAATATTAAAGGTTTAATTTTTGCGTATTAATTTTAAAAACTTTGTACAGGTATTTAAGTTGCAGGTATCTCAAAATGGCATATTTAAATTTTTTGACACCTAATACCTCTTAACAGGGGGTGGTACATACAATTTTTTGAGGTAACTTATACTAATTCGTTCAAAATTATAAAAGTTCAATCTAAAAGCGTTCCGAAGATATGAAGGAATAAAATCTTCAAAAATTTTCTTTTTATATATAACGGTAAATTTAAATACGAAATTACAAACAAAATGTGTAATTGTGATATTGATTTGCTATAAACTGAAAAGATTCCTGTCGTTTGGTGTTTTTATATTGAAAGAATGTTTAGCAGAACTTAATAATCTGAGAAAAGTTGTTCTACACGATTAATTTTTTAAAAAAGCCTCTCCATAGTTAAGATAATATTGTTCTATCTGAAACGTAGTAGAAATTTTGTAAATAAACAGACGGACGAAAGGACGAACGACTTTATGCGACTTTACAATTTTACGACTTAATAATTAGCGTCTGTTTCAAAATATTGTTTTCAAGAAATTTTTTTTTCGAAACATTAAGATTTTGCAATAATATAATGACAATGTTAAACAACTATCTATCATTTACCTCCTATACTTGGACAATTATCATCTTCCATAATATATGTATGACATATGTCTAAAAAAACAAATCTTGTTATCTTAGTTATAAAATTATAAAAATTGTGGTAATTTACTGCCTTTTTTGAATAACTGTGATTACTCCCTAAAAAACCGTATTTTATATATTGTGTAAAAGATAAGAAGGCATATTTGTGTTTCATAGTCTTATAAAGTTACAGTTAAGTAATCAAAGGCTTATTTAAAATAATAATTTAAGAAAATGAAGTAAATATGAATATGAATAAAATGGGACTTAATGTTACACCCTACGCTTTTTATAGAACTGAAAAAGAGAAAAATATTTATGATATAGAGGGATATAGGGTGGGATATTTTAACAAAAATAATTTGGCGCGAAAAAAATTAGAACTTCTTTAAATCGCTGAACCGGACCTGCATTTATCCGAATAAAAGGATATCATAAACTAATTTATATTAAAAAAAAAAAAGTGTTTAGTTTATTTTAAATGAATACAAAGATTATTTAATTTTCTTCTGTTTCTTCTGTTTCTCTGTCTTCTTTCTTACCGTTTCTGTTCAATTTTTCTGTGTTTTGGATTGTTTTTAAATTTAAATTTTTGTTTTTTTTTATATTTTTTTTTACTGTAAATCGTTTTTCTTTAGAAATTGTTATCTGGTAACAAGTCATAAAAATATCATCATTTTTAACAAGTAACAAAATGTTAAAAAACAAAAATAAAGCAGATACATATATACAAAAAATTCAATATTTAAACAATTGTGGCAGTCAAGAACATAAAGAACAAATATTGAAATTATCATTTTAGTAGTTATTTAAGAAGTGCAAAATTCAATGTAGTTTTTAAAAAAAAAATCAATGTAGACCCAATTTTTTTAAAGTGTTATTAGTTCTTGTTTTTTTTTTTTTTTAAATTTTCTTTTTCTTTCTTGCTTTATCAAGGATTATGATGTAGATTTTATTGAAGAAAAATTATCTGAAAAAGTTGCGTAAAATTATTGAAACGAATTAAATAAAAAAATTTTTTTTTTAATATAAATTTTGTGATATGACTATAATGAACGTAAATTTAAAGTCTTATGTATAGCCATAAAATAAATCTCATAACTATAATTATTATATTTCAATATACAGTTAAACTTCCCTATCTGGAACTCTTAAGATACCAGTGTAATTATTCCAAATAGAGATGATTAAATAAAGAGATGTTTATAACAAAAAATTGGTACAAATACTATAGAAATATAATATGTATATGGATATAAATTCATTTTCATAATCGATTTTAACTATAAGAAAACTCCCTCTATTCCCCGCAAATGATCCCCACCTTTATTTTTCAAGAGAAAGTTTTGAAACATGCTAGTGAGCTCAACATCTTGAACATAAAGCTAAATCAAAAGTTAAGTTGGTCCAACCATATTTTTGTTATAGCTGAAGATGCAGTTGAGTGTATGACTTTCCTGTATCGTTGTAAAGCTTTCTTTTCATTTTCTGATCTCCTTAACATCTATAAAAGATATATAAGACCAAAGATGGAGTACCATGCACATATTTGGACGAAAGCCTTCAAAGCGGCATTAGAATTTCTCGATAAACTGCAAAACCGAGCAATTCGTCTAATAAACGCTCCCAATGTTATCTCAACGCTCTCTCCACTTAACCTTCGCCGTCTAACAGAAACACTTACGCTGTTTTATGTATACCTTATACTCGTCGGAGTGGGTTCTTGTTCTAACAAGATTAAAAGTTTGATGTCTCCTCTCAAAGCATTCCAAAAAGAAACAAAGAGAGCTTCGTCGTTCAAATTTTCAGATGCCTTAATTCGGCTTATGGAAATTCGCTTGTGGTACGAAATGAATATCGCAAATGTGGAACAATTTCCCACCTCAAGAATTGGTGATGATTACATTTACAACGTGCAAAGATTCAAGGCGAATATTTACTATTTTGTTCCCAATATGGCTGCCAATTTGAAATCAATTTCCATTCACTAACTCAACTTCTTTTGATCGCAGGCAGTACATGACTACTAAAGGTCGTATGATCTATTATTAAATAGGGTAAAATAGGGAGGTGGTATTTAGTAGGTTAAAATCCCATACACTCATAGGGGACTTGCGTCATTTCACAACTATAGTGTCTTTCGATGATGATGATTCCCATTTACCCACTCACAAAAAAAAGTAAACATATATTTATTTGCAAAAAATACACTTAAATTTAAATTAATCAGAAAAAAAAATGTTCACAAAATCAAACTTTTTTCTATTATTTTTCTGTTAACTCAATTAATTAATTATTTTAAAATTATTATTATTTTATGTCAAAGCTTTAAAACGTTTAATTTTCTTTTCGACATTTTGCTTTTAATTTTTAAACTTTAAATCATTTTAAATGTATATACAACTTTAAAACAAACAAACAAATTCTAACGACAAGCACATTTTTTGTTATCACGAATAAGAGATGGTTATCAAATGGATCTGCATGAAAATCCAAATATTTATCCAAACTTTCAAAATCCAAACATGTATAATCAAAATAATAGAGAAAATAAATATAGAATTCATACATGGCATATTCTGCAAAAAGGGAATAAATATAATTTTGAAACCAACTCTAAAATCCATCCTAACTAATACATTCTGGAAAAAACGTATTATCCTGATTTTGTAACCAACTATAAAATTCCTCCTAAATATTTTTGTTATATGCATATTTCTATAACAAAGAGATCAAAATGATAGAGGCTGCCGCTAAACAAACTTCCGCTAAACAAACATTGGAAGATTGATATTATATTGAAATACTATATTGTTCTAAATAATATAATATCTAAACAAAAAAGTACTGCATTTTGATGCATTTGGATTTTTCAAATTTGGCTTTTGCTGCTTTTGATGGGTTTTACAAATTTGGCTTTTGAAAAAGTGCAGATTTTGACGTTTTGGATTTTTTTTTCTTAGATTTTAAGCGTTACCCTATCAAATTTCTTCAAAATAGTGAGGAAAAATAAAAATAAAATCGAAATAAATGGGGATTTTTGAGATTGCAGAAATTTTCTTCTAAATAAAGAGGTAATACCAAAAAAATTCCAGATGAGAAGGTATTCTTTATAACTAAAAAAACAAAGAAATTTGTTTCAGTGAGGGAAAAATTCGAATTACAGAGTATTTCATCTGAAGAGTTAACTTTTAATGTATATTAGTATCTAAGGTTCGACAGAATAGAAGATCTGTTCATAATAAGAAAAATATCCTAATATAGAGGTTACAAGATAGCAAGGTTTGACTGTATAACAATAAAAAGATTATTGGAATAATTTTTTATAGATTATTAAGATAATTTTTTAACTTTAAAGAGATATAATGGTGACTGACTATAATAGTGGAATTTATAAATTAATAATGGTTTGTTTTTATATGTAGAATTGTTTTATTTAACATTTACATAAAAAAAAATACGTATTCTAAAAATTTATTTGCTTTTTTTTTATTTAATTCATAGATATGATAGGACTATAGGTTTAGTTATAGATATGATAGGACTATAAAATTGATATTATATGAAATTGTTAATTTTGTTGAAAATTTATATAAATGGATAATTTGTAATAAATAAATTTCAATATATTTAGAAACCTATGACATATAGTAAGATTAACATAAAATAAATGCAATTCAACAACTATTTCAGTTATTGGCTATTAACTCAAATAGATTATTACAATAGTAATATATTTTTTTTTATTATAATAGTCATTTTTATTATTATCCACCAACAATTATTTATTTTTAATAATAAAAGATTGAAAAAAAAAATTGAACTATATTTTTTATTATTTATGGCTTTTTTGAATTAAAGCATTAATTTAGCATTTATATAATTAAAGTTTGTGGAATATCATAATTCATAATCCACTAAATTTTTATTCTAATAGAGGGAATTTTAAAGTGTTATTTGCATTAGTTTTATAAGTAGTTATTTGATATAAATTTAGGAATTTTTTTAAGAACAGCAATGGTATCACTATGAATACCAGCGAGAAACTGCAATGAAGTTGGCAACAAGTCTTCTGATGAACTTCTGTTTCTTGGAATAAAAAAATAAAATAGTTTTTTATAATTTGGGACAGATTAATTTAGGACCAGGTTAACATATATTTACCATCCTCTACTATCTTTTCATAATGAGAATCTAAAACTTAAAATTGATGATATAAACATTTAAAAATTGGTTTCTACTGAAAAGAGTTTTTTTTTTCTATTTAAAAGAGTTCTATTTAAGGGTTTAGGGGTTTTCTATTTAAAAGGGTTTTTTAAATGGTCAAAAATTTGACTTTATAAAATAATTTTTAATAAAAATAATATTTACTTACATTTCACCCAATTCTTGTATAGGATTTATTATTTTGTTACGTCATGATTATTTAGCTTTTTGAGTTCAAGCAAAACTAAAAGCCCCATGGCTCGAAACCTAATTCTATATGCGGAATTTTGATGATATCATATCATAATTAATGATTTCAACATTTTTGTTTGGATTTTAGTAACTTTTGGAATATTTAATGTTATACAAATTTTTACAAGTAAATTCAATTTGTATAATAAAAAAATTACTTAAATGAAAGTCACTTTATATATATGTAAAAAAAATAACTGTGAATGTAAAAAAGTATGAAGAAAACTAATAATATATAGTAACGATATGTAATAGTAAAAATATGTTTTATTAAAATATTGGGGGTACTCTTGAGTAACGATATAACTTGTAAATTTACAATCTATTTTACAACTACTATTGTGAATGCTTCAAAATTTCGAAAATATTAACGGAATTGTATCTACCTATTTTTATACCTAATTTTTGGTTTAAAACCCAAAGATGATGTTTGGTTAATTAAAGTCCAACAATACAAAAGAGAATTCGCACGTTCATTTTTTTGGTTTTTTTTCGAGATTTCCTACTACCCTCGCAAAAAAAAAAAAATAGGAATTCTAAATAATTTATATGATGATATTTTAGTGGTTTTATCAAAATTGACAAGATAGAAAAAATATAATTTCATCATAACGCAAGGATCTCATTTATAACGCAAGGATCAAAATAGATTTCACCAAATAATGTTAAGAGTATAAATAGACCCACAGCTTGAATTATAAATTTCACTTATAAAAGACGAAGAAAAATTTCAATAAAGCTAATTAATGTAAACCATTTCCTGCAAAAATTAATTTGGCAATAGAATTTTTTTGATTTTAATTATTATTTAAATTAAAATAAATAAAAATAAATAAAATTTTATATAGGTATTTGAAAATTCAAAAATTGATAAAATTCAAAACTAAATAGAGCATAACAATAATGACAGATACGATGATACAATACCCAATAAACAATATACTAAAGTGTTTACGAGAATTTAAAATTTTACGACGATACATCGTTTGCAACGTGATACAATTTTCAAATACCACAACTCGTGAATACCCCTATTTTATTCAATATAATAATATTTTAAAATAACCTACATTAAATATTATAATTATATAAAAAATATTTTAATAAAATTTATAATATTTTAATATTTCATAAAAAAATATTTAAATATTTTTTTTTCTGTTTTTAAAACTTTTTAAAACAAACAAAATGTATATTAGATATGCATACTTTTTAAATGTACATATATTTTAGTAAATTATATATATATATTTATAAACCATTAACAACTAATAAACATAAATGTTTGTAATAATTTTTAAAATTTATATACATTTGATCATTTTAATTCCATAATCATAATTTAAAATTTTATCATAAATCTCATATTTTTTTTGTTGTTTTTTTTTTTTTTATAAACCAACAAAAATGTAGAAAAAAAAAAATAAAACTTTATATTTTCTGTTTTTTTTTTTTTGTAAAACAATTTATATCCAATATTTTACCTTTATTTTTTTTACCTGTATTATTCATATTTTAATCAAGTTTTACATGTTTTAATATTAAATTCCTCAATGAAATTGACTTAAAAAGTACAAAAAAAAAAAAAAAAAAAGATGCATCAACAATAAAAACATTTTTTATGGCATCGATTTGTCTGTATTTTCAAAAGCCCCTCATATAAACCAAAAAAAAAAAAACAAAAAAAAGAAAACCAAAGATAACATAAGAAATTCGAATGAATTCAAAAAATTGAGAATTCGAATTTCGACACTAAATAACCATTTTCAAAATCTCATAAATGTGAAAAAGAACGTGTTAACCTGTCCATAATAACTGACATAAAAAAATAACACAAAAAAGAAAAAAAAAAAAAAAAACAAAACAAAAGTATGTACAAGAAAATAACAACATTTCTTTTCTCTTGTTTATTGAAATTGTTTTTTATTAAAAAAAACAAAAAAAAAAAACATTTAAGTCTTGTTAAGTTTTTTTGGTTTTTTTTTTTTTCTTTTTTTTTTGAATCGTTTGGACCGGATACAATAAATTAATCGCTCATATTTTTCACATTTATTAATCGCCGTATTTCATTCAGTGTTTCAAGATTCAGATTCAGTTTCAGTCATGTTCGGAGGGAATCTCATTTTTATATGCACTCATGTAATTTGTGTTTTTATATATTATATGCGTGGAAAAACAAATGAAGGTACATACAAGTATAACTTAAACCATTTTAGATTTAAAATATCTATATAGGTACAAAAAAAAAAAACAAAAAAAACCAAAAACAAAAATTGAATATTCGGTTCGAAAATCAATTAAAGTTATAAAAACAAATTTATTTGACTTCTTTATAATCACATTGAATTCGAATCGGATATTCACTATACTATAATAATTTTTTTTCGTTTTTTTTTTCTTTTAATAGAAATGGTAGAAAGAAATAATAAAAAAAAAAAAAAACAAAAACAAAAACAAAAACAAAAAAGGAAAAATGAAAAATGAAAAAACACCAATGTTCGATTAATAAGAAATGGTTAGTTAGACTTGTAGTAATCAAATAAATCAAATTTTAAATTACAGTGGCATTGATAAGATTTGTATACCTAATAAATTACAATTTACTAATTGAACAGGAAATTCGAATATTTATATATTATTAAAAGTAAAAAAAGTAAAAAAAAAAAAAAATCATAAAAATAATAAACAGAAAAATAAAATAAATTTAAAAATTGTCCTGTAAAGTAATCATTATACAATTTACAACTAATATCGTATTAATGTTTATTTTTAAAACATACATAGATTTATGTTGGATTACTTTGAAAATTGCATGCTCTAGATTTGGTTCAATGTTAGTTATTTTTCATGTAATTTATTTTTTTTGTTTTTTTTTTTATTTTTTAAATTTTGATTGAAGAAAACTAAAAATGAAAATCAAGTTTATATACACTTAGAATAAATTTTATTATACTTTAGTATTAATTTAAAATTAAAGATTGATTTTGATTACATTTGTATATTTTTGTTTTTTTTTCATTTGATTTTTTCTGGACTTTTCATTTGACTTTTATAGAAGATGCATGTATATGTATATGTATATGTAGGTTATATATAGTTTATTTAGTGAAGTATCACTTCAAGTTTGTTAATAAATTATTGAAAATATTATTGATTGTTAGTTGCATTTGGGATAGTTGAGTATGTGCACATTCTTATATGTTGTATATAAAACTATCATGTTAAGTAAAAATAATCATGAAGACATCATTTTTTTTTAATGCATTTCTCTGCCACATAAATGTGGACAGGAAATTACACAGCCTTTCCTGTTCAAGCGTGGCTTTAAATGCCGTAAAGGGGAAAAACTATTACGACGTGTGTGGGATTCGAACCCACACTCTTTCGGTGTTTACATCGTATTTTATACGCTCTTACCCACTAGGTGACCGAGGCCCCTTACCGTTATTAGGTATTCTTTTTATATTTGCATCACTATTTTTATTTAAACTCATGTAAATTGTATACCTATTATATAGTTTTATTTAAATTTTAACTTTTTAATATAATATAGCAACATCTAGAACAAATCTAGAGTAATATTATTTTGTAAGTATATAGTTTAAATAGAGATTTTCGTATATCTCTTTAAAGATATGACTTATGGTATGAGTTTCAATAAATAAAAAATAAAAATTGTTTTGTGAAATAGCCTGAAGATGAAAGGGTGAGTTAATATTTATCAGCATTTTAAAAAATTATTCGAATCTCTTATAGACTTTAGAATAGTATATGACTGGAATGAATCAATATTAATTAAAGATAGTGCGGAAAATACGAGACCGAGTAGCTTAAATAAATTGATTTTAGAATTTTAAAAAAATTTGCTTATTAGTTTCAATCTGTACGTCCGTCCATCCGTATGTTTGTTTACAAAATTTCTAGATATATTAGATATCATTATTAAACTTAAACAACTTTTTGCTATCTAGTAATTTAATATTTAGTTAACGGTTAGATATGTGAAAATAAAATTTTACAAAATGTTGCTTGCTTCATTGTTAGTTCATATATCCACAATGCTTTTAGATATAATCTTGAAATTGAGAGAAAATAAAACATAAGTTACGCTCGGACATTTTTTTTTGTTTAATTTATTTTAAAGCTAGCTTTAGAGCTTAGGGATGAAAAATTGAAAATTTTCTATTTTTAAATACCTGTAACTTAGGCACATGTTGAAATTTTATGAAAATAAAACACAGAAATAAGAAATTCAACATTATAATTTTACATGTGGTAAACTTTTTTTTTTTTTTCTTTATTGAAATTTAAATACATAGTGTTACAAAAATAAGTATATGTATTTAACAAATATAATTTTTATGTTTAAAGCCTTAGCTAGAGGTAATAAGACCCTCATAATTTACTAGAAAATATTGTTTTTTATTGTTTAAATGTTTTTTTTTTTTCTTGCTTATATTTAATTTGTTTGACTTAAATAAACTTTATTATATTTACTATTAATATGTTTGATCTTTATTAATTAATTTACAGTTGATATCATATGTTTAATTTTACATTTAAATTCTACTATATTATGAAATAGATTTAAAACTTTCTGGGAGTTCACTATACACCTTTAAACAATGGAATAGGCATTTGTTATTTTGATTATTAGTTCTAAATAACGATAAGTAGAAGTTTGTTTTGTTGATTATGTAGTTCTCTTCTTCTATTTAAAATAAAATTGTGTTTTATTTGGTTGTTTATTATTTTAAAAGCAAGTACATAAAGCTCAAATTTACCTATATCTTTGAGACTAATATATTGACTAGTATATGATCGTCGGATGTCGTATAGGGAGTTGACGAATAATTTTAATACTTTTTTTGTGTAGTATCTCTAGTTTATTCATGTATACTTGCGAAGCCCTATTCCAAATGGGATTGAGATAGCAAATATGTGATTTTATATACGCAGAATAAATTGTATAAAGCGCATTCATGGATACATAGTTTCTTAGTCTAACGCATAATAAAGATGTATGGTGCAATTTTTTTAATTATATATTGTAAATGATTACTCCAATTAAGTTTAGCATCTAATATTAATCCCAAGTAATTAAAACTTTGTACAACTTCTATTATACTATTTCTATGCTGAAGGTTTGGTCTTGTAGTTAGAGATCTGTTCCCGAAAAATGTTATTTTAGTTTTAGCTATATTCAAACTGAGGCGGTTCTTAAATAACCATTCTTGAATAGTATCAAGATCATTTTGAATTACCGAGTTTAAATCTATTTCATTACTTTCAGTATATTTAAGAACAGCATCATCTGCATATAGTTGTAGACTGCCTTTTAGATTCAGACGAGTTAAATCATCAATGTAAATCTTGAAGAAGTCTGGACCTAGAATGGAGCCTTTGGAACACCTTTTACAATATACTTTTCCGAGCTACAAAAGTGTGCTATACGAACTATTTGTTTTCGATTACGCAGATATGATTAAAAATACTCTAAATGAGTATTTGTAAAATTAAGCTTTTCAAGTTTAAATAATAAAACATCATAATCTACACAATCGAAGGCTTTTTGTAAGTCTAAAAAAATGCAGCTTACATATTTTCCCATATTTCTATTTTTTGAAATAAAATCCGTTAAACTGAGACAAGCAGCAGTTGTATTTGATGTCTTTTCAAACCCATACCGCTAATCGCTTAAGATACTATTATTATACATAAAATCATTTAGTCGGATTTTAACGATAATTTCAAATAATTTTGAGAAAGCTGACAAGATATAGATATAGGCCGGTAATTTAAACAACTGGTTTTGCTACCATTTTCGAAGATTGGAATTACAATAGCTGTTTTAAGTTTTTCTGGGAAAATGTCAGTTTGAAATTATTTGTTTATGAATTTTACTAATATCGGAGTCAGTTGATCAGAAAATTTTCTAATAAACTTTGTTGAAATATTATCATATTCTGTGGCTGCCGAAACATTTAACGAATTCATTGTTAATCTGACTTCGTCTTCATTGGTTGGGTTTAAATGGAAGTTAGAGAGGGTGTTGCGGCCGAATAGATTTAAGTAGGAGTAGTCAATATTTTGATTCGATATATTCATTTCCTTAGTAACATTAATAAAGTAGTTTTTAAAAACTTCCGAAATCTCATTTTCATTCTCTAGCATTTTATTATTCTGACAAATAGCTTTGGTTTTATTTTTAGAGTCAACGCTATCGGAGTTAAATATAACTTGTTTATATAAATGCCATAGTTTTCCCGTGCTGCTTTTCTGTTGTAATAATTTATCAGAATAATATTTTTTTTTTGCTTCGGTTACTAATTTTTTAACCTTATTCCTATAATGAGCATACAGATTTCTAACATCAAGATCATTTGGATATTTTTTCCTATATTTGTAAAAAGAATCGCCAATGTTCATTAATCTAAATATATCTTCAGTTAACCATTCCGTTTTTTTTTTTGTCTACTCTTTTTTGTTTCGATACGCTGAGTATTGTCTTTTACTAGTAAATTCAATTAATCGATGACCTCATTAAAATTATCATATGAATCAAGGTTCGCCCAAATATTATTACGACTAATATTTGAGTAATTCAAAATAGTTTTATATTGATTTTTATTAGTTATTACCGGTTTTCGAATGGAGCTAATAAAAAACATTTGATGGTCCGACAAATCAGTGTCTAACACGTGAAAAAAATATTTCTTATCGAAAATATCTCTAACAAAATGATCTATAATTGTTTTAGAGCTATTACAAATTCTAAGAAAAACTATAAAATTTGGTGCAAGTCTGTTATTATTCTAAACTGTTTTTATACATTGTCTTTTGGAAAATGTACGCCTTTAAAAATTTGTGGTTTTACATTCTGCCTTGTTTTAAATATTATATTTTAAAAATTCATCTTTAAATCATTTTTCCTTATGGTCAGATTAGACGGTATTGTTTTACTTCATACATGTTTTATATATGTATATTTAAAATTTCATTATTTTTAATATTTTGTGCAAAATTTGAAAAAAAGCTAGTATGACAGCTATACGAAACTAAAATCACATAGCTGCAAATCTGCTCATATTCATACAACTAAACTAATTTATATTTTTTATTATGATCATTTCACTTAACCAACGAAAAAGTTAAAATGAAATATTAGCAACATTGTACCGAATTACTTTTGTAAACATTTTTTTTAAACTTGATTTTCATTTATATTAATTATTCACATTAAAATGATTAAATAACTTTTCTTTTTTTAAATTATATTAATTTTAAACAGTTATTAATCTTATTTTTAACTGTTAAATACAATTTTCTATTCATAATCAAACTAAACATCTATTTTCACCAACTAATAAACATGTTTTATGTTGTATGAAAATGTTTCATACATACATTTTATAAATTATAGATAAATATTTTGTTTTTTTTTTCTTTTAATGGCATGCAATTTATTTAAAAAACATTAAATTAAAAAAAAAAAAAAATAATTTAATTTCAAAATATTTATACTTTTAATGGTATTATAAATAAATAATTTAATACAATTATTTACCTATAAAAAATAATTAAGGAGAAAAAAAAAAAATAATATAAAAAATGTCCAATTCCAATTAAATTAATTTTAATTTTATATATGTATATATACCCATAGTATGTTGTGTCTGTATACATATTTGTTGCTTGCAACTTGGTTTTATGCACTTATAAGTAATCAAATGAAAATTAAAATGTCATTTTATATCACCTGGAGGGATATTGTGAATAGCTTTTTTTTTTTTTTAAATTAAATTTATTTTATATTTTTTGTTTTATTTTTAATATTTTTTTAATCATATTTTCAAAAATTTTTCTCTCTCACCATGTTATTTGATATAAAAGCGTTTTTATTTATTTTTTTTTTTCGTTGTTGTTTATTTAGTTTTTATTTGTTTGTTCGATTTTTATATCTTGGTTTGATATCACTTTATTCTCGCCATAGCACAACACTTTTCAAAAACAAAAAAAAAAAACAAAAATATAAAAAAGCAATTGGCAATGTCCAGTATAACTTATAACATAATTAATACAAAAAATTATTATTATTATTACTTTTATTTTGCAATAAAATCTTTAATATTTAAAAGTTCAAAAAATATGGGGTTGTAACAGTTGTCAAAAAAAAAAAAAAATAAAACAAAATAAAAAATGTTTTATTTTTGGTACCTGGTCATGGTACTAATTTATAAAAGACTTATTATGAGGATTATCCTCTATGCAAAATATCAATATTCTCCCCAAGTAATAGTCTGTAATAGTTATAGTAATTTTCCCTTGTCCAGACAGTTTATTATAGTACTAAAGCTATTTTAATCAAATATTTGCTGAAAAAAGAGCGCTAATGTTAAGTACGATAAAGTTCTACACTTTCGTATAGAAATCATACTAGAACCATTCCTTTATAGTTCCTTCTAATATCTCTAATCTTTATTCATACAAAAAATAAGAAGATTATACAAAATAATTCTGAAAATTATCTTAAGCTTGAACATTTTAATACCGCATCTCTTTTAATAACGGTAATTTTTTTTTTTAGAATATTAATACAATATTTGTGAAAAGTTCTTATCTTTTATTATATTTGAAGTTTTTAAATTTTGCAATTTTAGTTTACTAGTATTAACTTTAAATTCCACCTATACTTATTTAAACAATTTACGGGTTCCAGCAACTTAGTAAATTTAATTTATTAGCTCATACCTACCGGTTTTATTAGGAAAATTACATTTAAACAACCAACAGGACGACAAAAATTTGCAAAAATGAAATATATTTTAGTTGAAAATTTTTATTTTCATCAAAGGTGAACTTTAAAAACCTCTGGTTTTACATAGCCACACATTTTCAAAAAGACATTAAAAATCATTTTAGAACTAATGATTACTTTTGTACCAAAAATTTAAAAATTTTTATAAGAATTTTTTTTTTTTTGAGGAATTAAGAAATTTATGAAAAATCAAGAAGCAATTCCATTTCGACGGATTCGTTCTTAACCATGTCGAAACTATTTCAGAATCTGCTCATGATTTCACTATAATATTTTCAGAGAATTCGTTTGAAATACTTCAGACACGTATTTAAATAATTTTGCTAATAGTACTTCTCCAAATAACTCCAATCTTAGTAAATTCACCAGGTTGATATTTCGTCGTCCGCAGCAGCATAGGCTTGAATATACTTGCATCCGAAAAAAACATATTTTGCACAGGTATTCAAGTAATAAACGTCTAAAAACTGAGAATATTCATTTTTTGACAACCAAATAGCTAAACTGGTAACAATAATAAAGTTCTTAAAATTTTTCGCATCAGAAAATTTCGAGATTCTGACTATAAGTGTTCAGCAGATATCGACGATTTTGTTTTCACACAACGGTAAATTTAAATACTAAAACAAATTGCAATAAATTGCAAAAAGTAATGTAATTTTTATATTGATTTATAAAAAGCTAAAGATAAAGCTTAAAAATTTTTCCGTCGTTTGATGGGTTGTTTTTTAGATTGAAAAAGCATTCATCAGAGTTTGCATTTAAAAAAATGACTTTGCCAAACTTAAAGGTAACGTAGGCTCCATAATGTGTGAGGTTATATAAAAGAAAAATTGTTCCCTAACATTAATTTTTTAATCCAGCTCTATCCATGGTTAAAATTTCATTGCTCTATTTTACAGTGTCTATAGAAATTTTGCAAAAAGGCCGATTAACGGTTCGACTATTGTATGCTTCCAGCTGAGTAGTATTCAAGTAAAAGAATTAAAAATGCTATTAAAAATACTTGTTTTTAATTTTCCAAGTAAAATATTTAAGAAAAAAATTTCAAATACTTTTTCCTAAATATTTTACATCAAAAGAAGATAGTTGGCTATATGTCGATTCTTGAACTGACGGATAGAATGATACTAATAAGCTAATTTTTCCAAAATATGTATTTATTATTTTTTTTAAATAAAGCTAAAAAGAACCAAATTTTCAATTTGATTTTATTTTGCATGCAACTGTGCAAGCGTTAACAAAGCATATTTTAAAGATTTTTTTTTTTTGTATTTCGTTTTTTATTTTTTTTAAATTATCACAAAAATAAAAAAAATAAAACAACAAATTTAAAATCTATTCATGTTAAATTTTAAATTAATTAGAGGAAATCATGAGTGTTAAACTATCATAATTCAGTGGTAACAAAAAAAAAAAAAGAAACAAAAAAGATAAAAACACTAACATTAACGTTTTTCACATAACTAATACCCTCTGGGCATCATCGCATAATCACCACCAAGTGATATCTTATTTGCGTGATCATCGATCCGTTTTAAGCTTGAATACATATAATTTGGTTTTTTTTTTTTATTTTGTTTTGTTTTTTTTTGTATAGTTTATTTTATTCGCTTAAAGATATGTTTTTTTAATATGTACCTATTTGAAATTAAATTTTTTTTTATTTTATTTTATATTTTTATTATTTCAGTTTTAATTTTTTTTTTTTTTGTTTTTTTTTTTTATACATTGAATAAATATTTGAATTTAAACAAAAAACTTATTTTTATCATTTTGTTTAATATTTTTAGTTTTTTTTTTTTTTTATTTATTAAAATTATACCTTAAAAACATTACAATAAAAATATTCGCGTTCACATATTCGCGTATTCATAGATATTTTTTTTTTTTTACAGATACTTGTGTATATCTTTATGAATTTATCTTTAGAATTTATAAAATATGAATGAATTACATCAAAAATGAATCTGAACTTTGTGTTTTTTATATTTTTTTTTTTTGTTTTTGGTTTTTTCTTGAATTTTATTAAATTTTTAATCGTAATATTATGGTTAGTTAAGTTATAATATTCTAAAACAAAGTATATATGAATAAAAGAGATAGATATATTAGATTGTAAAGGTGTCAGACTATATAGCTGATAGATTTAAATCTTCAGAAATTATTAACATGTTTAAAAACATTTATGAAATATCAAGCTGTGATTAAGTTGTTGTTTCAAAAAAAAAAAACAAAAAAAACAAAAATAACAATAAAAAATAAAAAAAAAAAAATTAATCAATGTTCTTCTTTATTATTTCAATGGAAAATAATTTTGTATGTCTGTAAGTTTGTCTGAGATTCTATAATAATAAATATATGTGTATCTGTTTTAAACATAAAAAGAACAAAAAAATGCGCAAAGAAAAAGAAATTAAAATTGTCTGTATTAAAAATTTTTCTATTTGTTTGGACTTTTGGAGTACCTATTAATACTCGTAGTTCAAGGAACAAATTTATTAAATTGTATAGATTAGATTAAGTTCAGTACATTGAATTTAGAGTATAATGTACACACAATTTAAAAAAGTTTCGTTGATCTTAAGATTTTTTCAAATAAATTTTTTGTCGTTTAATTTGAATAAAAAATTTTCTATATATTCTATATTACAGATGATTAAAAATAAAATAGGTATATAAAATCCTTACATCTAAAAGAACATGTAGGGAGAATTGTAGGGAGAATATTTTAAAGAAAAATAAATCCAGTTCAGAAGGATATTTGTAAGTTTATTGAGATTGTTGATTGAATTATTCGTTAATTCCAAATACATATGTATAATATATATATGTAAAATATTATATAAAATTTAAACGATATATAATACAAACTAAATAAATAATATAATTATAATGTTAAACTTATATCGCAATCTTACCTGAAAAGGAAGAATTGATGTATTTCGTCATCAGACTTATCACATTGTATAAAAATTAACTCCTTATATTTCTTCTTTAATGTTATATTGTAAATTCTCTTGGCAGTACTTCACATATGCATCAATTTTTATAAACCTATATTTAAGTTGTTTTTGATTTTAAGTCGAGATGACTATCACACTATCTAAGGTATAGTTTTTAACTATAGGTCACTTTCTGAACATGTCTTTTGATATAAATCACTAGTTTGTCGTATTTCTGTCGCGTTTATTTTGATTTTATTCTATATATTTACTTTCCCATTAAATTAGATTAAATTTTAGAATATTTTTATATCACTACAGTTCTACATAATCCTAAATCATAATCATCCTAAACTCAATTTCCCAAACATCTCTCCAACATCCTTGTCTCCAAAACAATACTGTATACGTTATGTACCTATCTATTAAACGACCAAACCTAAAGATTGATTTCAAAAAGCATGATTTTGGTTTGTTAAAGTCTAGCACTACCAAGAGGAACCTACTGCAGTTCTTTTGATTGATTTTCGATGTTTTCCACCGTCTCTCGTAAAAAAAAAGAAAAATCCATATTTTATTTAAATTATACCTCATAATAGTTATTTCGTAAAACTAAATTAAGCCTTCTTTTATTAATTTTTCATTATGTTTTTTATACTTTATTACTATGGTTAAAAAACGTTAAATATTTTTTCTGTATAATTTTATAACTTTACCCAATACCCCTATAATATACATATATACATATATTTGTATAAATTATTAAGTGAAATAAAGATCTTTATGGGTATCATTCTTATTAAAATTGCTGTCAGTCAGTTTTTTTTTTTATAATAAAAATGCATTCTGTCTTATATGTATGTACAGATTGATCCACCTTGATCTTTAAAATATAATATATCTTTTGTGATTTTAATACTTAATTAGAATTTTTTTTTTTTTGAAAGTGTTATTTCAGGAAAGTTTTCTATGATTCATGAAAGTATCATTTGTGGAAAGTCTCATTGTGTTCCACATGAGAAAAATAATATCTTTTAAAAAAAATGGCTCTTTCATTTTGTAAAACGAAACGTAATGTTTCTAAATAATTTGCATCGTTTTTTAATGTACATACTTTAAAATTTATATAATCTACAAAGTAAATTTTAAAAATAGTCAGTCAAGTTGTAGTCAGTGTTGTAGTTGTAGTCAAGTTTTAGTGGGTAAGAGCGTATGAAATACGTTTAAAAACACCGAGGAAGTGCGGGTTCGAATCCCACACACGGCGTAAGAATAAGCCCTTCTTACGACATTTTCAGCCACGCCTGAAAAAGCAAAACCTGTGCAATTTTCTTCTCACATTTATGTGGCATGTGGAATGATCTAAAAACAAAAGAAAAATTTGAGATTATGAAATAAAGGTTTTACAAATCACATTAAAATCACAATGTTTACAAATCACACAAAATTCAAATTGCAAAAGTTATCTATATACTTTTTATAATAGTCAGTTAAAATTAGGTCACCCTGTAAAATAAAGATAAAGTATTTTATAATCCTTATTAGAGTATTAAATAAAATTTTGAAATTTAAGAATGCATATAAGATAGTGGTAAACTAAATAAAAATTTTTTTATTACTACAATTTTATTAAATTTTTTATTAAAATGGTAAAAATTTATTTTTTTTTTCTAGTTCTATTGATTCTTCATTTTCTACTAAAGAGAGAAGTAGAAGAAGTAGGAGAAATAGAAATCTAGCTCATTTAGAACAACTGTAGATTTTTTTATGAAAATTCTTTTGTTTGTGTATTTTTTGCACCGTACCAATTATCAATTATTTTATAAGATGATATTTTTTATATACTTATGCCATACTTATGTAATATTTTCTTAGGTATAGATAGTTATATTCATTATGTTTTATTTTTTAGGGCTATATCAGATTTTCAAATACAAAACGCATGTCTATAAAATTTTATAATATATTAATGATTACAATAGGTATGTAACGCAATTTACATCTTATATCGTAGCTCTTACGTAGCGTAGCTTCAATTTATAAAGCATATATAGAATTTTGGGTATCGCGTTATATTAACAATTTGTAATAATATTTTTAATCAAACTGCGTTTACTATCAAACAAACGTTTATATTGGAGCTGCGATAATCGTTAAGAGGGACATTAGTAGTGTAGCATAGAAAATTAAAAACGGATTTTCTATTGAAATAATATGTATTTATATTAAAATAAAGCGTTGTTTAACGATTAAAGATTAATGCATAAATAATCCTTTGTTATATTTTGGACGCTTCTGTGGAAGATAAAAAACACATTTTCTTTTAAATTGAATTTTTTCCTTTGAAATTGGTATTAAAATAGCAAGTATATAAAAGTATTCAATAAAAGTTTGAATATTAAAATTTTAATTAGTGAAAATTTTGTCAGACAGGCTTTGGTTACAGTTAGGATAAAATAAGAAAATATATAAAGTAAAAGATAAAAATAATCATAATAGGTACATCATTCTTGTGAAAATGGTGTACCATGGAAATTTAAACATATTTTCTCTAGATTTTTCATTTTCTTTTAATAATATGTAATCAAAAAATTTTTATTTTAATTCTAATATTTCGCCAAATTCTTAAGGATGATCAAATTACCGTAATGATTATTTGTACTCCATAATACATTTCTGTAGGAAGAATGGCTATAAAATGTTCACTCCCTCCGTGAATTTTTCGCATTATAATATTTTGTAGCATTTTTTTTTGTATCATAGTCCATAGTACCATAGTCTGTAGGAAGGATATGACAATAAAATTCTAACTCCTTCCGTGAATTTTTCGCATCATAATATTTTGTAGCATTTTTTTTTTACCATATAGTTGAAGATAATAAAATTAATTCCTCGTCTTCAATATCACTCATTTTTTTTTTTTGTAATAAGTTTACAATAAATTAACTTTTACTAATCATCTATGATCTATTTTTTATATCGGCGTTATAAAATCTATGTATAATATCTATTATAAACACCACACAAGAGCGTGCAACTATGCTTTTAACGCTACTCAGATTAACGCTACTAAGATTAACGCTACTCAGATTAACGCTACTCAACTATGCTTTTAACGCTGTTTTATTGTTTTTTTCGCAAATTTGTAGTAAATGCATCCTTACTAATTTGTTTATTAATTTTTATACCCTACACTTTAAGTATAGGGTATATTAACTTTGGTATGGTGTTTGTAACCACCAAAAGGACCTCCCATACAACTCCAAAAACCGATCAAGCATATCTTCGAAATTAATAAAAATAGAAACTGCAAATTTGATACGAGGGTGTTGTTTCCTGAATCTCTGATTTGCCTAACATTTCAGATGAATTAGAATGGTTGTTCGGGTATCTCCAACACAACTCCCAAGACCGAACAAGCATATCTTCGAAATTAATAAATATAAAAACTTGAAATTTTATATAAGAGTATTCTACCCTTTTCTGATGATGTCTCTAAAATTTGAGATGAATTGTGGTGGTGGTCCGGGTGCCTTCACACACTTCTCAAGACCTAATAAGCATATCTTCGAATTTAATAAAGATAGAAACCTGAAATTTTGTACAAGGGTAAAACGAAAGTAACCGAACAGCTTTAAAAGCTTTATTACAAATTATCTTTAAAAAAAATAAACTAAATATATAGAATTAAAGAGTTATTATTAATGAAAATAAGATGGATTAAAAATGCATTGTACCTAAATAAAACTAAAGAATACGATAATGAGAAGTGAAGGGTCATGTTTAAATTTCGATATAAAATAAGTATTTAGATCAGAAATGATTATTTAAATGTAATACTGTAGATCTTAACATTATTTTAAATAAATCTTTTTAAAAAAATGAATCATACCTTATTGTAATACATAAATATCTTTATATTTGAAAGATATATCGATAAGGAAAACCTGTCTCAAGTTTTATTAATTTTCATTTTAATTATTTAATTAATTAATTATATTAATCTATTTTATAAAAATACACATATATATAGATAGTTTAAGACAGCCAAAATTTAAATAATAGCCAAAAGCTTGAACATTAATACAAAATCGTTTTTTTTTCGAATTTCATATTAATGAAAAAAAGGTCACTGTCCTTAATTCATTTCTTTTTTGTTCTCAATAAATTCATAACGAAATCACGAAATCCATCAAAAAAAAAAAAAACAAAAGAAAAATTGCGGGTGTCTATAAGTTATTTTTGTTTTAGATAGCCACGAATCTCTAATAAAAACTAATCTTAACTCTAATATTACTAAATTCTTAATGATACCCTAAATAAGTAATTTTATAGCATTTAATTATTGATTATAGCTTTTAGCACATTTTATTATAAAAAAAAAACGATTTTTAAATATTTTTTTTTTTCAATTTTTATTATTTGTTTTTTTTAATTTTTTTTTTTATTTTTATTCATTTATTCATTTATTTATTTATTATTTGTTTATATGACTAACAATTAAAAACTCTTTTAGACATTAAGATATTAAATATTATAGATTGTTTTAGATATTTTTCTTTATTTTTTTTTTATTTTGGTCAAGATTCTTTTATTATTAAGTGCTAATTTTATTATTTTAAAAATCATTCCCACATTTTGTTTTTCTTAAATATTTTAAGTTTCAATAAAAATAAATTAAGTGAAAGTTTGAAGGCTTCAAAGTTTATTTTTTAATTCCAATATCGGTTACAGTTTAAAATCAATAAAAAAAAAAAAAATTTTAATATGGAAATTAGTTTATTGACTTGCTTCATTTTGAAGGCGGTTTATTTTTTTTTTGTTTTTTTTGGTTTTTTTTTACTCTTAACTGAATAATTTTTCTTTTTGTTGTATAATAAAAACTAAGAACTTTAAAACAGAATTTAAATTGTAGTACATATTTCTTAAATATTGAAATATTATTAAATTAAAGTCTTATGTTATGGCATATGACTAATATTTAATTATTTTAAGTAGATATTGTGTCATTTGTATGATGTCAAAATAATGGCGGTCTTTTTTTTTTAATTTTTTTTATTTTTACCCAAATTTTAAAATTCTTTTATATAAAAGTCATTGTAGGTTTAGGTAGTGGGGAGAAAGGTTTAGGTGAACTGAAATATAAAAATAAGAGAGATTAGAAAGGGAGCAAATTTAACAGATTCTTTTTGAAAAATTGCAAATTTTATAATGAACCATAATATGTATGTGACGGGAACAGGTTGAACAGATTCTCACAATAAATGTTTTAAACTACCTTTTTCTATAACCATAGTTTTAAATCACCTAGAAATTTTCACGATGTAGAAATGAGTACTTGCAGACTGCCTTATAGTGTTACATGGGAATCGTTCAAAAGCAGGCGTTATTAATTTCAGTTCAGTAGAACATAATATCATTAATGATAATATATCTATAAAAGAAAGGTAGTGCTCGATATTTAAATATTAATAGAATCAACTTTCAATTATAGAATTAGCAACTTTAACAACAAATCATTACTTTTCTTGTTTTTCTTTTCTTGTAGACTTTCCGTTTCAAATGTTACTATAGTCTATACCTATAATTATAACAATCGAATATTATGACAGTTTTTCCGAGATCTTTTTTAAATTTTTGGTAAATTTCTTTTCCTATTTTTCTATCTTTCTTCTCATTAGGAAAAATATTCATAGCTGAAAAATAAGGTTGGTTAAGGCCCGCTAAGAGGGTGCAAATTCTTAAATATGTACTCCTAAAAAGAAACTATGAAGACTATATAAAGTATAAAGATTATCACAAATTAATAGAACCACAAAACTAAAAAAATATTTGAAGCATATGTGGTAAATCGATTTTCCTGTACGGCACCGAAACATGGCTAGTTACAGAGAGAATAATCCAAAAACTGCAAGTTTTCCTCAACAGATAGTTGCGCATAATATACAGAAAATTCTAGCCACAAAGAATTTCAAATAACGATTTATGGATTATGACCAAACTGAAATGCATAAATCTGGTCATTATAGAAAGAAAAAATGCAAATAGATTGACCTTGCCCTTAGGAAAAACTCTTTGATAGCCAGAGAGGCCTTTGATTGGAATCTTAGAAAAAAAAGCAACTTGAAAAGGCCGAAAATCACGTGGAGAAGGACAGTAATGAAAGAAATAGAAGAAACAACGAAAAACTGGTCACAAACCAAGTTGCTAGCACAAAAAAAAATTAAATGCAGAGACCAAGGTATTGAAAAAGGAAAAAAAAAAAATAATTTCTCTTTTTAAATCATGTTTTCTTAAACAGTTTCATTATATTTAGTACTTTTGGTTTTTTAAAGTTAACTTCTCACATAGAAATTCGTATTGTAAAGCTGGCACAACAAACGTCATTATCAAATGACAGCAGATATCTTCTTGTTCGGTTGAGAAGAGATTGTAACATTTTTGATATTGTTAGACTTATCAACGCCTATCTCAAGAAAAGAAAAGAAGAAGAAAAAAGAAAAACATCAATATCTTTGTTCTAAATACTGCTTGCAACATTCAATAACTTCACATATATATTTCTCAATATGCTCTATTCTTATTTATTTCCCCAATACATTATAAATTAAACAGTACATTAGTACCATAAGTTCGAACCTAATGTTTAGTTCTAACATAATGTTTAGGAGGTATAGCGTTTAATCAAAGGTAGCGCATGTTAAACACTATACCAAAGAGAATTTGATCGTTGATCTCATTGATTATTTTTATTCTCCCACCTCCCCCCCTACCTCCCAAAAAAAAAAAAAATTATTATTGTTCAACGTTTCATTGCAACATACATTTAAATATTTTTTATTATATTTATTATCTTTTAATTATAATTTTTTATTTTAATTAAATAAAATTATGTAAAAAATTTTATAATAATATTTACAATGAATTTTTAAACTTATTTTTAATTTTAAAAATAAATCACATCTGAATAATATACCGTCCAATTAATTATAATACGTTTCAAATCTTTGAATAACAATTTAACAAATAAAAATAATTGAAATCATTTTGAATATCACGAACTTAAAATCAAATCAATTTTAAGTAGGATTTATTTAAAATTTATGTTACTATAAAATATATAAAAACTTTTTTTTATCTTTTATATAAAATGTATTTAATTATTCATAAGTAATCATTTTCATACTTTTTAATCCCATATTAATTAATCTCTTACTTCATTCTCAATCATTTATTATTTTATTTTATTTATTTTTTTTTTTTTTAACTGCCTTTATAAATGTTACAATTTTTTTTTTTTTTTTTTAATTTTTATTTTATATTTAGTGTAAACATTTTATATAATAAAAAATACAAAAAAAAAAAAAAATAAAAAAAAAAAAAAAGCATAAAATGTGAAATGAAATAAAAACATAATTTCAACAGCATATCACATTTGTAAGCTCATATTTATCTCATATAAATAATTCTGGTATTGTTTTTTTTTTTTTTTTTTTTTTTTTTATTTTTATTATATTTTCACGTATTCAAAGTAAAATGAAACCTTTATTAATATTAAACTGAAAATTAAAATAATAATAATAATAAAAAAAAAATGAAAATAAAATAAAATTAAAATAAAGAAATAAAAAAAATAAAAAAAAAAATAAAAGAAAAGAAAAATAATATTCATTTAGACAGGCGTATTATCTGATTTTAGGATTATAAAGCGCCTCCATATCAATTTTTTATTTCTGTTTAACAACTTCATTAAAAAACCTTCCAGGTGAACATGTTAAAAAGAAAAATTGTTTAATTTTTTTTTTTTATTATTTTTATTTTTTAACTTTTTTATCCGTAAACTGATAAGAATCTTAAGTTTTTGTAAACGAACCACACTCTTTAACATATATACATATATGTATATAAATATATTATAAATATACATATATGTAGATATATCTACAGATATATTATATTTATAGTGTATACATACATATGCATTCATACATAGTGTATACATACATTACATATATACATTACTATTAGTATTTAAAAGATTTTCAGAATTTATAAGATACACAATGCATCTTAAATTTGTTTAAAATATCAGTTTCCTTTATAAGAAAAAAAAAAGAAAAAATTGTTAATACAGTGCTAATTAAAAATCTTAAATCTTTATGTTACCGTTAAATATTGGTACTTATGTTAATTACTTATTATTGTCGTTTTACTGTAGTGTGTTATTTACTGTAGTGTATTACTGTAGTGTTTTATTGTAGTGTTTGTACTAAGTTTTTTTTGACTATATTTATTATTGTGATCTTACTGAGTTTATACTGTCTGTCACCTGTCTGTAGCCCTGTAGCCCTGCTATTTGCATATGGTATATCCATATAAGTCACAAGAATTTTTGAAATATTTTATTAATCTTAAAATATTTTATAAAAAACCACGCACATAGGTTTTAGCTTGAAACTAGAAGTTTACAATCTATATAGAAAAAGCATTTATATGATTTGTCTTTATCACGATTTTTAACAAATCGATTTTCTTATTACTACCATTAGTAGTCTAAGTAACTCTTCTGCTCTTGGTTTAAATTTCTATGTTAAAAGAGAGTTTCCACTAGATGTTTCATTTTGGTCCTTCTTTTTACTTATTGATTATTTCGGTTACAACATCCGTATAGAGTTAATTCTTTTACAAGGGTGTGCGATATTTTAATATTTTTCATACTCTTATAGTTTAACATCCACGTTTAATTTACATTCTTGTGGTTAATCTGACTAATTAGTATTGACATATTTATTAAAATATTTTCTGTAAAATTATAAATTGCAGATAAAAGTGTGAAAATGATTTTTATTGTGAATCAAATTTAAAAAAAATCAAATTTTGAATATTAATACTTCACTACTTCTTCCTGTTTTTCTTTACTTTTTCTTTTGTCTACTACATCTTGTTGTTTTAATATCTCACAATTAATGTAAAGTTTTCTTTCTCCGTCTTTTTAAGACAAAGTTTTATTTGGCTAAAATTAATTACATAGGTCATTTTCAAATAAAACACCTTTTTCCAAGTTATTATATAACTGCGATGGATTGAAATCAAATTTTACCACACTTTACTCATATACTAACCTTATATAAAAATACAAAAAAAATGTCCAAATAGTTCATAGTGGTGCGAGAAATGATTACGTGTCATTTGTTTAATTTTCATTTACAACATTTTTTCTCCGAAAAATCCTAGACAATCTTAAAAGATATTTATAACAAAAACTTTTATCAGGTACTGTTCCACCCTATTTTTTAAAACATAGTTTATGGTGAGCTGTTAAAATACTTTTCAAGGTATTTAAATAAATGGTCTATCGTTATATGTTGGACATATACCACACTTCATTTTCAAAACAAAAAAAACAAAAAATTCAAATGTATGTATAAGTAAGAAAGACATACCATGCAGATTGGTGTTTAAAGTGTTTATTATATATACGTTAGAGTATCTAATAGAATTAGTAGTCAAGAAAAATGATTTTTAAGATATTTTCTTTTTGTTTATTATTTTATTTTATTTTTTTTTCATTATTATTTTTTTATTCTCATTTGCCTAACAAACGACTTTGGAGTTTTTAATTACTTTATTTAGTGTCCCAATTATGTTAATCAGCATGTCGATTTTTTTTTTTTTTTTTTCAATTTTGAGGTTATTTTATTATTTTTTATTGATTAAAGATTAGAAAAGATAGGATAAATTAATTTGAGTTCAGTACCCAGTATTTAAAAGTTTTTAAAAAATTAATACTTTATAAGCAAAAAAAAAAAAAAAAAAGAGAGAAATGAATAAAATTTAAATAAATTCATGGCATTAAAAATTTATATCTTTAATTTTTTTTTTTTTTTTTTGGGAATTTATGAGTTTATGATACACAGAAAAAAAGTTTTAATATTTTTTAAAAATAGGTTATATTTAACAGATTAATGTGAAGCTTTCTTATGCCAACTTTTGATTTCGGTCACTTTATAAGTTAAGGTAACTTTGTTTTTTTAAATTTTTATTATATTTTCAATGTCAAATTTTAATTTTTATGTTTTTTATCAGTTTATATGGCGGTGGTTAGACGTCAATGTTTTCTCTCTCTTTTTGGAATCGATTCTCTTCAACTCATTTTTAAAATGACAGAAGTCTAACTTTTTTGAAGCGTTTTTTTTTTTATTTAAAAATTATTTTTTATTTTTAAAAATTTTGGACTATCTCTTACTTTTTATGACTGACCATAATAAAAAAATTTTACTTAAAAAAAAAAGTAATTCTGTCCTTAAGAAAAATTTTGAAGTTTCACATTAACAGCTAAAAATGTAAAAAAAAAACATAAATATAAAAAATATCAAAAAAAGTTAATTAAAAGTAAAAATGTATATTTTTCAGTTTCAAAAAAGGTTAAAATCAAAAGGGGACGCTTTGAGTATGAAACATTGATCAAAATATGACGTCTAATCTCTAAGTACGGCAGTTAGTATTAAAACATTTCTCAAAAAAACATTTGAATATATATACACAAAGTGAATTAATAACAAAGGACATTACAAAGTCAATTATTTAAAAAAGCACACAGAATATCCTACTGACAAAAAAACTTTATACAATTATATTATCAATTACCATTTTCATTTTTCGAGATATGCAAGTAAGTATCACCTTACTGTACTCGAAAAAATTTTGTTGAAATACAGCAAGTTTATATTGTATTATATTAATGACCATCATTGAAAACGCAAAGGGAATTGCGGCGGGAATAATTCAGATCAGAATTTATTCCCGCCGTAATAATTTCAGTATCATTGAAAACGCAAGACAAAAGCGGAGAGATAAAGTTTTTTGATTTCTCAAAAAAAATTTACCGTATATTTTATTTACTTAGGTGTTAACTATTAACGAAATTTAAAACTCAGCTGTTCAATAAAATTAACTGAATCTGACAGCCGTAGTTGACTACATATTAATACCTATTTTTGTATGTTCTTAACAATTACAATTTCGTACAAAACCGTTTAGTATTTTGAAATTAATGAAATAAAAATAAAGAACAACTCAAAGAGTGGTAAAAATATCAAATCTATCTTAAATTGCATGAATCCGCAATAAAATTACTTAGGATAGAAAATGTCAAAATTTTCATACAAAATTATAATCTGCAGTTGAAAGACGTTTTGAATGATATACCTTAAAAAACTTACCGCTCCGCAATTAACCGCAACGTTTTCAATGATAGCTTTCGAACAAAAAGTATTTGTATTTTCAAGCCGCAATCGCGTTTGCGTTTTCACTGATAGGCCTATTATTTAACAAAATAAAATTAATCAATAAAATTAAAAAAAAAAAAAGTAAAATAAAAAAAATGATTCTAACAAAATAATAAAATAAAAAAAAAAAAAAAAATTGGTTCCATCCAGGATCGAACTGGAGACCTTCTGCGTGTAAAGCAGACGTGATAACCGCTACACTATGGAACCTTGTTGTAGTTATGAACGTTTGACAGCAAACTAAAAAAAAAAACTTTTATTCATTTTTTAGGTAAATAAAAAAATAGAAAAACAAAAACAGAAAATAAAAGAAAGTGATTTTTATATTTTTTTTTAAACACATGTACAAAATACTCTTAATACCGTTATCTTAAAAATCGTTTGAAATAGGCAAAGCCTTCCATAGAAATTTTTATTTGTTTCGGTATACATCTCTTTCTCTAAGTAAAATTCATTGTAGGACACCCTGTATAGATTATATACACATTTTTTGTTTTTTTATTATTTATTAATTTAGAATCATATTCATATTACATTTAGAAATAATTCAGTTAATATCTAAGTCAGAGCTGTATGATCTACATAATGTTTTTTTAAAAAAGAATAATAATATCTGTCATAGCATTATAAAACAAATTATTAATAACTTAAAATTAGTTTATGATACAAACTTAATAAAATTAAAAATTTAAACTTATAATAACTGTATATAATTAACAAACTAAGAAAAACTAATTTAACAGTTAAAAAAAAATATATATTCTTTTTTAAACAAACCCACCTCCTCCATGTTTTTCAGTTCAACTGGTAACTCATTATAAATTTTAAGACAATTGTAAAGGCAGTTATTTTTCTGATTATTCGTTTTAAATAACGATAAATAATAGTTTGACTTATTGCTTGTGTTATAATTGTGAAAATCTAGTTGTCTATTTAAAATGAAATTATGTTTTATAAAGTTAATTATTATTTTAAAAGCTAGCATATACAGTTCTTTTTTGCTGGAGCTTTCCAAGTTGAAATATTGTTCGTTATACAATAAATTACTTGGAAACATAACCGGGTAATTGTGAATTGTTTTGATTGCTTTCTTGTACGCGATTGTTTAACGGTTCTAATGAAACGGTCTACTCCATTTCGGTTTAAGATAGACTATATTCGATAAATAAAACATAGCAGCAAAAAATGGTATATAGCATTGACGGTGTAAGATAATGGCGAAGTCTACTTCAAATGAAAACGTATAAGGAGTAATATTTTTTATTGCATGTTCTATACATGACCTTTTCATTTTTGCTTTACATCAAATATTAGGCCAAGGTAGTTAAAAGTCATAACTGTATCAATGGCGGTCTCATTCATAAGAAAAGTCCGGTTATTAATTTTCTTATTTTCAAAAATTATGATCTTTGTATTTTTGATATTTAATGCAACCGATGTTTGGTAAGCCAATTATTGATATAGTTTTAAGATCATCCTAAATTGCAACCTTTAATTCATCCTCGTCATCAACATCAGCCTACTTCAAAACAGCATCATCCGCGTATAAAAGTAAGGAGCCCCTTAGAATAATTTTCGCTATGTCGTTAATATAGATTTTGAAAAAATCTGGTCCCAAAATAGACCCTAAGTTCAAAAAATATTTGGTTTTTGTACAAGTTTTTAATTATATGTATATGTACTTTTTTATATTGGGAGAGAGTTGATATTTTCAATTAAAACAAAAAAAAAGAACCCTTAATACTATTACCACTACTAATTTTTAAACTGTTTTATTACAAAGTACCTACCAATCCATTTAAAAATAAAATAATTTTTCTGAGTGAATTTAATCTGATTTTTCCTTATTTCAAACAAAAATTTTCTATCCCTTTTTTTTTTTTTTTTTTTATCTTAAAAGTTAACGTTTACGTGAACATAACGTTCATTTGATTTTATATGAGCTTTAAAATAATTTGACACATTCTTTTCCTATCAAAAAAAACAACTAAAAATCGAAAAAAAAAAAAAAAAAAAAATGAAACCTAGGCATTTTGATTGAGATTTTCATTTTTTTTTTTTTTTTTTTTTATTTTCTTTACTTTACGTTCTTTAATTTTTAATAGGCACATTTTAATGTATATGTATACATTTTAATCTGAATATATATTTATATAGATACTTTTAAACTATTATTTATAATATGTACATATATAATACATATATAAATATATGTATATCTAAATATATAAGATTTAAATATAAATTTGAATAATGTCGTGATTAGATTTTGAATACCTTTTATGTGTTTAGATTATTATAAGGTATTCACAGATTGACATAAAGTGTGTCAAAACTTCATTAATTTTAATTAAAAGATAATTAAAAAAAAAAAACAAAAAAAAAAAAAAAATCGTATAAAATTAAATAGAGAAATAGTGATATTTGGTAGTTAGAAATAAAAAAAAAAGAAAAAAAGACAACCAATCACGAGCGTGATGAACGTCTAATATTTTGATTTGGATAATTCATTAAGTTTATTATTAAAATTGAATACATTATACCTAATAATAGATATTGAATTGTATAATAGAAAATAAATTGAACACTACATAATATGTATTTTAAACTTCTGAATATTAAAATGTTTTTTCAAGTGTTTAATTTTTATTTTGTTTTTTATATATAAATATTTATATTATTTTGTTTATTTGTTTTGTTCGATTTGATTGGATAATTAAGAAGTTTTTTTTTTTGTTTTGGGTTTTTTTATAATTTAAAATTTGAAAAATATTTTCATGGGAACGATTTGTGTTAATTATGTATTAACCTGAAAATGGTGTCTAGTTTTTTTTTTTTTGTATCTTATATATATATATTTTATTTAAAGATAAAGAGAAAATGAAGAAGATAAACAAACATTTTTTTTTGTTTTTTTTTTTTTTACTGTACATTTTTTTTTTAATTGAACTTAAAACGAATTAATTAAAAATTTAATTAAAATTAAAAAAAAAAAAAAATAAATAAAAATTTGATCAAAAAATTGAAAAATCACAACACATTTGAAGACTAATTCAAATTTAGTATGAAACATTTAAACAATTTTTAATTTAATTATAAAAAATATAGATAAACTTTTAAAGATAGCTAAAGAAGTTTTAACATATAGATATAGATTCTCAGATAGATAGATATTTAAAACAGGTAATATAATTTATTTCATTATATATGGGTAAATTAATATTAATTAAAAGAATTTTATTGTATCATTATATACGTATTGGTTAAATCATAATTTACAAGTCAAAGTGTTAGCATTTTATGCTAAATAATAATGCGAACAATATGTCGTAATGGGGATATAAAAAACATGCAAATTATACGGTTAATATCAAATAGTATATACTATATTCCCTGATAAAAAAAATTTTCAGCATTTTACCCCTTTTTACAAATACAGCAAAAAATTTTTTACACTGTAAAACTTTGCGATTGGTTTAGTAAATTTAGAATTTATGAAATAACTGCATTTTTCAGCTATGAAAGCAGTGTAGAATATTTTGTCGAGTATTTTGTACGCCATCTTCTGCGCTTAATTTAGCGCTGAAAAGTTTCTACATGAGATGCATAAAATTTTCATTACCTTTTGTAGCGTAGCAGTTGACGCTGACAATTTCCTGAACAAGTGTTGAAAATTATCATTCTCTCTTCCAGTGCAACAGTTTACGCTGAAAATTTTCTGCGCAATTTTTCTGCACAAAGAATGTTGAACATTTTCTGCCATTTTGTCATTGTATTCATTTGTTTAAGTGCTGTGATGAAGATAAGATGTTTAAGGGTTAATTAAATAATTAAAAATAATTAAACATTTTGTGATTTAAATATTAATATAAATTATCATATCATGTATATTTAATAAATTTTATATTAATTTTTGAAAAGGATTGTATTTTTTTTATTACACTTTATTTGTACCCTTAAATTATATAGAATAATATTATATTTTACTGTAGCTAAAAAATTTTCCAAAAAAAGAGCTGAAATTGGCGCAGAAAATTAGTTTTGAGAAAGCAATAAAATATGCGCTAATTTGTGTGTTGAGAAAATGCGCCTAAAGTTGCGCCTACTGTTGAATCATAATCTCCAATTTTGTGAGAATGAATTAGCAAATTTGAAGGGGAATTGTGCAGAGAATTTTCCCGAGCCCTGTATAAGTTCATACAATTTTTCTTCATAATTCCAGCATATTTCTATGCGCAGAATCAACGTCGAAAAAGGGCATATTTTTATCGGGGTTGGATAACAGCTTTGTTTTATGTGTTCGTACATTCTGATTTTAAGTTTTAGTTTGTTAACATTAATATTGAAAATAGTCATAGTCTGAGCATGAAATGGTCTTTCACAGTATTCTCGAAATTGTAGGTTAAAATTTTCTAGAATCTGTACAGTGGAAAGAAAGAAATATTAAAATGCTCGAACGATCTAAAATTGTTTATATTTTCTCTAAACCTTATCTGCTCCAATAGATCTGATCTCAAATAGATGGTGCAATGATATCCTTATGAACCACCTGTTAAACAAATAGAATATTCATCCATTAATGATCGTGATTGAAGTGAATTTAAACTATATTTAAAGAAGAATGCTTGTGAAGATATCTTAAATAAAGAATGAAAATTTAGAATTGAATTATAAATTTAAAAATATTATTTTATAGCGATTCAATATAAGCTATTGTGCAATAATAATAAATGTTTACTTAAAAAATATCTAGTAATAACAGAGGTCCCGAACGACATTGGAGCAAAATTCTATTATTCTTTCAATATTTTATTCTCAAAGGAGGAGCAAAAAAAAATTTTTTTATTTTGTTCTGGAGAGAATAAAAAAAATTTTTTTGCAAAAAACGAATTCAAAATACCGAAAAAACAAAAAAAATCTTTTTAGAACAAATTTCGATTAAATTTGTAATAATGTTTCGCACATTTAAGTGGTATCAGTTATTAAGAAGTTTTCAATTGTTTATTAATTGGTGATTTTCTAGTGAAGTTAGAGATGCTGGTGATTATTTTAATGGTGATGATAATGTTTAATGGTGATATTAACTTCCATGGAAATATATGAAAATTTATATTTTTTCTGCTAAGTCCAATCTACAAAAAAAAACTATTTAATTGAAATTAATTTTTATTTTTTATAACATTCCCAACCAAACTTTATCCTTTAAAATTCGGCGAATTTATATTCTATAATTCTGGTAAAAATAAAATTCTTTATATATTCCTTATATATCTTTTATAAATTTGTCATATACAATTGAAAGAAATTTTTCAGTATTAAAATGTATACTAGAAAATCCCCTGTGCAATTGCACAATTTCTATAGATTCAAAAACATTTACGTTATCGTACTGACTCCCTTACTACCTATATTAAGGGAGGGATTATTACATGTATTTTTTTAGCTTTAAACTTAGGTATATTAAGTACCTAACTAAAATAACTTATGGATTTTTAATTCAATTTGAATTTTTTAGGTGTAGGGTATAAATAAGTCGGTTGCATCGACTTACTGTTACTTTCACTTGTTTTTTTTTTGCTTGAAACAAATTTGCTGATTTAATTTATTTTATTTAAATGTACTTTGGAAGAGGTCTTTGGTATATTTAATAAAAGATTCATGTCTCTGATAATGAAATTTCATAAATTTTCGAGGGCTTTTTTTTTGTGATGGTCGTTTTCGACAGCTTTTTAATTTAATGGTCTAATAATAAATTAGTACAAAATTATGAATCTATTGTGAGAGAAGGCTTCTAAAATGATATTTTCCATGTTATTTTTTCTTTTTTTTTAAGAAAAATATCCATTTCTATAATATTTGGTAAGTTCCAGACTTCTGTTATGAAATATAATTATTTAAGTCTGCCGAATTTTATATTAATAAAAAAATTTCGAATATTTTATGTTATGTTTTATGTTCAAAATCTAAATTTCAACCTAAATAAACAAAACTATTTTAAAGTCTGTTACGAAGCTTTTACCAGCTTTTATACTAATGAAAACAAAATCAAGAATAAAATCGGCCTATTATTTTTTTCTTATAAATATGAGACTTACTATAAACTTAGCTCTTTTCACTTTCAGGCGTTTTAATTTTATTAAGAGTAGGTACCTATTTTTATTTTTTTTTTTCCAAAACAAAGATTGAAAACGCCAACAGAAGATTAATAATTTATTTTAAATTTACCGCTGCGACCAGTTCATAATGGATGTGGCGGTCAAATTAAAAAATTAAAAATTTGCTGAATTTATTTTTATTGAAAATGTGTTTTTTAAGTATGTACTTCTCCTTTTTTGACTGTACTAACTTTTAATGAACGGTTTGTGTCTCTGATAATACTTCTAGTGTAAAATTTGGTCTCTGGTAATAGTATTAACTAAATTTATTTATATTTTTAATTAACGGTTTGTGTCTCTTTATAATACTTTGAGTTAAAGATTTGTGACTCTGGTAATAAAATTTTAAATTATTAAATAAATATACAGAAATATCATCATTGCCAGTTTAGTTTACATTCAGTGTGAGTGTTTTATTATAGATATAAAATATATTTTTTTACATGTTGGCAAGCTCTCGCCAACATCTTGTGTATTATATTATAGACTAGAAAATCCCCTGTGCAATTGTACAATTTCTATAGATTCAAAAACATTTACGTTATCATACTAACTCCCTTAATAAACTACCTAAAAATTTCATTTTTACATCAGCACCACTAAAAAAACGTTGGAATCACTTACTTACTTGTAATAGAAAAAAAACATAAAACAAATCTAAACACATAAAATTAAAAATATTATTAATTTTTAAGAATTAATAAGAAGAAATTAAATAGAAGTCTGGAACTTACCAAATATTATAGAAATGGATATTTTTCTTAAAAAAAAAAGAAAAAATAACATGGAAAATATCATTTTAGAAGCCTTCACTCACAATAGATTCATAATTTTGTACTAATTTATTATTAGACCATTAAATTAAAAAGCTGTCGAAAACGACCGTCACAAAAAAAAGCCCCCGAAAATTTATGAAATTTCATTATCAGAGACATGAATAATTTATTAAATATACCAAAGACCTCTTCTAAATTACATTTAAATAAAATAAATTCAGCCAATTTTTTTCAAGCAAAAAAAAAATAAACGCAAAAGACTTGAAAGTAGTTTTGGTAATTGAAGTAATTTCGCGGCGAAAACAACTGTTTTTCATCGACATAAAATTTTTTTTTTTAAAACTAAAGAAAAATAGAGAGTAAAATTTTAACAAATATTAAAATTATTTCGATTTTTGGGATTGTTTTAAATGTAACAAAAAAAAAAGTAGTAGCGGTTGGTGTTGGTTGGTTTTTCGCCGGTTTTTATTGTGCACTTTATACATGTGTTTTAAACAATTTTTGAGATATCGGCACGAACTTTTACCCTGAATGTGTTTTTAGCTTGGACCATTTTTTCTCAATGATTAAAAAACTGTCAAAAATTACCGCCACGAAAAAACGGCGAGAAAAATTAATAACTGTTTTAATATTTGTTAAAATTTTACTCTCTATTTTTCTTTAGTTTTAAAAAAAAAAATTTTATGTCGATGAAAAACAGTTGTTTTCGCCGCGAAATTACTTCAATTACCAAAACTACTTTCAAGTCTTTTGCGTTTATTTTTTTTTTGCTTGAAAAAAATTTGCTGAATTTATTTTATTTAAATGTAATTTAGAAGAGGTCTTTGGTATATTTAATAAATTATTCATGTCTCTGATAATGAAATTTCATAAATTTTCGGGGGCTTTTTTTTGTGACGGTCGTTTTCGACAGCTTTTTAATTTAATGGTCTAATAATAAATTAGTACAAAATTATGAATCTATTGTGAGTGAAGGCTTCTAAAATGATATTTTCCATGTTATTTTTTCTTTTTTTTTTAAGAAAAATATCCATTTCTATAATATTTAGTAAGTTTCTGATTTCTGTTATGAAATATAATTATTTAAGTCTGCCGAATTTTATATTAATAAAAATATTGCGAATATTTTATGTTATACCAGTTATACCGAAAATTTAGCTTAAAAATCTAAATTTCAACCTAAATGAACAAAACTACTTTAAAGTCTGTTACGAAGCTTTTACCAGCTTTTATACTAATGAAAACAAAATCAAGAATAAAATCGGCCTATTATTTTTTTCTTATAAATATGAGGCTTACTATAAACTCTCTTTCTCTGCTCTTTTCACTTTCAGGCGTTTTAATTTTATTAAGAGTACCTATTTTTATTTTTTTTTTTCCAAAGATTGAAAACGCCAACAGAAGATTAATAATTTATTTTTAATTTACCGCTGCCAGTTCGTAATGGAATTGGCGCTCAAATTTAAAAATTTAAAATTTGCTGAATTTATTTTTATTGAAAATGTGTGTTTTTTAAGTATTTACTTTTCCTTTTTTGACTGTACTCACTTTTAATGAATGGTTTGTGTCTCTGATAATACTTCTAGTAGAAAATTTGGTCGCTGGTAATAATATTTACTAAATTTATTTATTTTTTTCTCTTATATGTTTGTGTCTCTTGATAATACTTTGAGTCAAAGATTTGTGTCTCTGGTAATAAAATTTTAACTTATTAAATAAATATACAGAAATATCATCATTGCCAGTTTAGTTTACATTCAGTGTGAGTGTTTTATTATAGATAAATAAATTTTTTTACATGTTGGCAAGGTCTCGCCAACATCTTGTGTATTATATTATAGATGGTGTCTCGGTGACCTAGTGGGTAAGAGCGTATAAAATTACTCTGTAAACACCGAGGGAGTGGGGTTCGAATCCCACACACGTGGTAAGAGTTATTCCCCCTTGCGACATTTATAGCCTGAAAAGGAAAGGCTGTGTTCCTGTTCACATTTATGTGGCAGAGAAATACACTAAAGAATACAAAATATACATGTACGTAGTACATTACTACAGAAAGCTCTATAAATAACTATAGAGCGAAATTTCGAAAACTTAATGCGACTAAGTTAAAATATTTATTATTTAGTTTTTATTTCTATTTTGATTTTTATTTTATTTATTTATTATAATATTTAATTAAATTTTTATTAATATGAACATTTAAAATATAATTTCGATGTCTATTTTGTAATTTCTTCTAATTAGTATTATAATATAAACTTTCATTCAATTTTTTCAAAAATTCATAAAGTTCCAAAAAGAACATAAAAGTAATTTTAGATTAAGTTCCAGTACGATATTTTCTTTGTTCCGGATTAAATATATCTTCGAAACTTTTGACTTTTATTTCGATTCGTTCCGAACCTCTGGTTTTTACTTTAAAAAAATAAATGAATTATTGAAAAAAAATTTGTTATACAAAATTAGTGCATATTTGGATTTTAATAATCGTGAGGATTTCTAAAATTTTAATTTACTGTTTTCAAAAATCTCAAAAAATGGGTTTGAAAGTGTATAGTCAATTTTTAACTAAATAAAGTACCTACATACTTAATATATAAACTTAATTAAAGTTTAAGAAATGTTTTATTTGAAATATTAATTAATGAAAGTAATTAAAAGCTTAAAAGAAACCTAGAGAACGTTGTAAATTATATTTAAAATGAAACTTGATCTTACGTTATAAAACAGTACATAATAAATCTTTAAGTCAATCAATTTGTATTATACGACGAAGGAATTATGGGTACAAATTAATTGACGTTTATAAGATTAAAATAATATCCGAGCTATGTAAGTAATATAGGCCGAGGAATCCAGATGAGTGTGTTATTTTGGTGTGTTATCTCCAATTCTCTAAACGTAGAATTTAAATGAGATACCTTAAACTTCACCTCGTGGTCTGAATATGCAGTGGAATCTGACCGTAAATCTTAAACGAACACATCGCTGGTGCCTTAAGAGTTTCAAGTGCATGGGCTAGATCATACGATCTAAGTGTTAACTAGGCCAAAACGAAACTAAATAGAATGAAAATGAACGGAATATAATGAAAATGCCCTCCTTCAGACCTCCTAAATTAAACAGTGAAGAGATTAAGCTAGCACGTTCTGCTAAATAGCTTTAAATAGTTTTGAATACAAAACTCAGCTGGAAGCCGAATATTGAATACAGATTTAAAAGGACACACATGTTGGTTTTTACTCTTGTAAAACGATGTTTGCCAAAAAGTGGTGTCTAAACCAGAAAATTGTATACTAAATGTACACCGGTGTAATTAGGCCGATACTTATGTACGGTGTTTTTTTTTGGTGGCTCGCGCTAAATAAGTTTAGCATAAGGATAGCATTTCTCGGAATCACAGATCGACTTTACACGAAGCCTACGGCAGACATGGAAGGTATATCATGTACTTGCAACCTTTAGACATATTTGCGCGCACTTTCAGTCGCTTCCGAAGAACTTATGCAAAACCACTCTTACATCTTCAAACAACATCCTGTACACATAATTGGTGCAAAAAAGGCCGTCTAAATTGTACTCCCAATATTTACCTGTATCTATTTAAACCATGTGCCAATCAATAACTTTTTATTTGCTGTAAAATTTTGACATTTTAATTTTTGACAGAATTATTAATGTTTGTCAACAATTTAAATGAATTGTTTTAAAATGAAGAGAATATTAAGTAAGTATTCTCCATTACTGATGGCAATCCACATGGAAATTGAAGCAACACATTCGTTTACAGTTTCTCGTTTTATTATTTATTTTATATAAAATTAAAAGGTAAAGTCGTAAGATATTGATAATCATAAGAGATTGGCAGATGGTTTTAGTCTTCAAATAGTATGTTGAATCAAATAAGAAGCAGAAGAAGTTGCTGAAATAATAAAGAAGTTATAATATTTATATAGAAATCTTCCATAATATCTACTTTGTTTAAATTGATAGTTTTTTTTTAATAATGTTCATCTAAAAAAAGGTAAAAAATAGAAAGTAGTATTTAAAAACGAATTATTTACTTTAAAAATAAAAATATAGGTATTCAATTTTACCCAATTAAAAAAATATTCAAAAAAAAAAATATTTTCATTATTTTATCTTCCACTTGTAACTTCAATTAAAGCTCTCACGAAATCTCAGTTGTTTGTCTTTTAAATTTTATTGTTAAATCAATTTAAAAAAAAAAAAAAAATCATTTTCTCCATTTTAATTCGAATCGAGTATTTATTTTATTATATTTTTTTTTTTTACCTCTGTATGCATAATAAAAAAAAAAAAAAAAAATTGCATGAGTGATTTGAATATTGAAAATTGCATTTATTTAATTGCATGAAATAAGTAGGTGTTGATATAGACAATTGTATTGAAAATATATAATGGGATAATCTTAGATTTAAAAAAAAAAACACATAATTTCATTTTCTTTTCTAATTTTTAATTTTTTTTATTTTTTTTTTTATTTTTTTTTCTTCAATTTGAGTATTATTAGAACATTTTTTTGTTTTTGGAATTAATCATACATATATATATATATAAGTAATTTATTTCATATGATTACTTTTTTTTTTTTTTTGTATATTTTTTTAATTTTAAAAAATTTTTAGTCACGATTTTCAAATATAGCAAATGACGGGAAATTCGATTTTAATTTTTATTTTTTTTCTTCTTGGAAAATCGCGGATTTCAATTTTTTTTTGAAAATTTAAAACAATTCTTATTATAGTTGAATGTTTTTTTATTTTTTATTTGTATATAAATAATTTGAGTAGATAGCACTCAACATTGCTGGTATTAGAAAAAATATAGAAAGTATTATACAATATACCTACAGTACCTATATACTATATATGTTTAATTAATATAGTATAATTAATAATAATCAAGATTTTAAATTATTTATAAATTATCAAATTTTATGAATCTTAAAATTGGAATTCAAAATTTTGTATGGGTCTTATATTGACGTTTGATAGTGATTTTCGTATTTTTTTTTTTTTGAAAAAGAGAAGACTTTTGAATAAGGTAACCTATAACCTATATTGGAAAAATTACATTTAAGGAAATTGGAACAAAATGTTCTTTTAATTGAAAAAACTAGCTACTTGGTATTAACTTTAGTGGTATCATCTTGGTTTAAAAATAAATACATAATATAGCTTTGAAAATTAGGCAGTTGGATTTATTTAATTCAAAATATTTAAGGTTACATCCTAAACTTAAACCCTTCAATATATTATTATATTGTTATAATAATTTTGAAAATTTTGTGAACCTAGCTTCAAAATTTACAAAGTGACGTAATACTCCTTTTTGGATACCATCGGAAACGAAACTTTGAGAAACTTAATTTGATGCTAAAATTTGAGGAAAGTTGGAGGAGAAATCTAATTGGAAATGTACCTTTAAAGTTGAATCTAAAGTTTTTAACACATAGCTTTCAAAGAAATTATGAATTTAATATTATTTAAGTCAAATTAAGTTTTATTGAAAATATCATTTCAAAATCGATGAGATGACATAGAGCAATATGTCATAAAGTCATATTTCATGAAATTGAGTTTATGACTCATTTGAAAATGTCAAAAAGCCATATTCGTCAAATATAGTTTTATAGTCTATGACTTTATCCCACCTCCAAAATTGGTGCAGTGACAGAACGTCCAAGCAAATAAAGCTGTTTAATTGTTAAGGTCTCAGATATTTTGGGAGAGAGTTTAGAGTAGAGTTTTGTAACCAACTCTAAAATCCTTTCTGTAAAATAAATTCTGAATCTCGCACATATACATATTAGTAAATATTCTGGATACCCCAATTTTTATCTAAAACTCTAAAATCACTCCTACACACTACATATTCTACCACTCTATATATGTTTGCTCTACATATTCTAACTCTCTCTTCTTCTAATAAGAAAAAATAGTGTGGGCCTTAATTCCAATGCAAAAAGAATTAAAGCCCGCGGACTTTATTTCCTCGGGCGTTCTGTCACTGCACCTTCAAAATCATACTATCATTTAGACATGAATTCTTGGGAAATATCCTAAAATATATACAATTAGAAATTTTTTATTGTTAAAACTAAGATGGAAATTAAAAATTAGATACCTATTTGATCCTTTATATTTTTTATCCATTGTCAAAATAATTTGCCAAATTAAAAAGATATTTACTTCATTATTGAAATTTAAAAACAAAAACAACTGAGTTTTTTTTTATTTATTAGATCTTATATTTTACATCATTACATATCTGTTTATTTGTTTTCTGTAATTTTCAATGAGCCTTGATTAAAACTTCTAAAAATAAAACAGAAATTTGAAAGTTTTAAAAAATATGATTTTTTTTTTTGTTTTTAATTTAACACTTTTCATGTTTACTAAAGAAATTTTGCTCTTATTTTCCATTAGAAACTGCTATAAGATGTGTTTTAAAAAAAAAAAAGAAAATATTTTTCTTAACACAAATATCTTAAGTTAAAATATATAAGTTTATTGATTTAATATTATACAATCATTTTATACACATATGAATTTTATCGATAGTTTATTTTAAAAGAAATCTTTTTTTTTTTTTTTTTGCAATATCGAATTTATTCAGTTTTCAGTTTTCAACTTATTTTTTTTTTTTAGTTTTTATTTTAAATCTTTAAAGAAGAATTTTTAAAGTTCAGACCTCACTTATTGGATAAATAATTGGTGTGCACGAACTTTGTGATTTCATATCAGATTGGAATATCAAATTGCATTGTCAGTTCATTGTGTATATATAAAATAAAAAGTATAAGAGAGAGAGAGAAGGAAATAGAAAGAGATGAAAGAAGAATTGTAATTCTATAGATAATAATAAACTTAAGGTTGGTTAGTTGGTGGTTTGGTTTTTTTAAAGAAATTTTTTTTTTTGTTTTTGTTTTTCTTTTTACACATCTACACGGATATGTATGTGATCGCGATAAACCCGTAATCCATAAAGAGTTTATAATGAAATATCCTGTAAAAATAAAAATAATAAAAGAAAAAGAAAAAGGAAAAAGAAAAAACAACAAAGACATGTGTGAAAGAATTGAATAATAATAAGAGAATTAACAAAAATGATTTTTTTATTTTTTGCAATCATTATAGGGGTAATCTTATATGTTTAAATAATTTATATCACTTATTGTATTAGATTTGGCGGATTAAAATTTTTATAGACATATTAAAGTTTATAGAACAAAAAAATAATGATTAAAAGGATTCGATATATTTTATTGCACAAAATTAACTAAGTTTTGAACATCATAAAACCTCAAATTTAATGATTCATTCACATTTTGTTACGTTACAATACATATTTCTTTTTCCTTTACACTCCTTTCCATCCACGCAGTCGCTTATTATTCATAAATATTAGGATAAGTGTTAATTCATAAATTATTATTTTTATTGCAAGAAAGGAATTTTTTATGTATTTATTTTATAATAGGATAATAATTATTACTTTATTAAAATTATTAGGAAATATATTGCTGTGATTGGATATGATTTGACCGGATTTTGATGAACTCAAGCACTTTCAATTGACAGATTACTAACTTAATCACTATACTATTAGTTAGATAATGAGAAGATTAGTTAATCAATTTATTAAATAGATTGATTTTTTAAAAATATAAACAGAAAATTTTTATATTCAATTTGAATTAAAATCGTTAGTTATAATTTAAAAGTGAAATGGTTCTCACTCTGTTTTTTTTTTCCTGTGTGTACAAACTCCTTCCGTAGCCAGTATAATAGACTAATCAACCTAAATTGTTATTATTTTATGTGTTATAGAAAGCTACGTTAATAAGCTTTAATTTAATTTTTACATACATATAAAGTACATATAAAAAAATAGGAAAATTATCATATTATAATATTAAATTGTATTCGCCGCGATGATGGCAGTGATGCGGAAATATATATAGGCTTTATAATAAATAAATAAAACATAATATATAGAGTAAAAATAAAATAATTAAAATATTTTAAAAATTATAAAAATAAAATATACCCCCCTTACGACCAAATATAATGTAAATATATAGTATATAATATAAACAAAATAAATAATATTAGTATATAATTTAATAATAGTATAAAAACCTATAATGGCGTTAGTAGCCGATGGTTCAATAATATTGCATTATATTTATGAATGTAATATTAATATAAATAAATAAATAAATAAATAAAAATAAAAAGATTAGAATTTATCTTTTGTGTTTCTTTTTTCATTTAGAGTACACTCACAGTATGATCTAAATGTTCAATTTTAATTTACAGATATCGTAAAGGATTTCAATTTAAATGTCAAAAATATTATTTATTTTAATATGATTTGACACTTTTGACAGGTTAAACTTCTATTGTGTTTCAAAATTATTTTAGAGTGTTTAGAGATAAAATATTTTTAATCGGTTCAGAACGTACTGTATGTACTCGAAAAGTGAACTAAATCTGAACTAAAAAAGAAAAACACTCTGAAATTCATATTTTTCATCTCTAAAACAATCTCGTAATGGTAAAATTGCCCACCATTTGAAAAGTTTTATATATATATATAAAAGTAAATTTTAGTTTGATGTTAGTTTTTCAATTTTCTTTTTTTTTTGTTTTATAGAAAAAAAAAAAGTGCAAACACTGTTGTTTTTATTTCATATTTCTTTTTTTCTTTTTTGTTTCTTCTTTTTTGTTTTATTGTAATGGCACCTTTCGGGAAGACTCTGAATTATATGAAATTTATGCATTTTAAGGGAACAATAATCGTTTAAGATGTACAGAAAAATAAAAGAAAAAGAAGGATATACATATAAAGAGGTGAAAAAAAAAAGAAGTTCACCATTTTTGTATATCGATCCTTAAAAAAAATAAAAATAAAATATTTTTTTATTAATTTAAAAGTCATTGTGTATGTGTGTGTGTTTTTTTTTTTTTTTTGCTTTTAAGTAAAACATGATTTCTGGCTTTATTGATGTCAAGTGTAATTCAATAGTTAACAAACAAACAAACAAAAAAAAAAAAATATATTTCATGTATATTATATAAAAAAAAATGTGTTTGTAGCGCCGTTTTTGTATCATTATATGTACATACATATATATATCTATATATAAATAGCATACGAGTATATTATTTTAATATTATGATGTGCCAAAGATTCGGCTCCATCTATATTTACTTTATGTTGAATGCGAGAATTAGTTTTTAATTGAAATAAAACTCGTGAAAAGATTGCTGTTAACATGTTCTTATTTTAATTTGTTGATTTTTTGTTTTTTTTTTTTTTTTATTTAAGTTTTTCTAAAGATTTGATATTATGTTTCATTTTCGCGATTAAATTTTGATTTTAGAAGAAAAGAAAAAGAAGAAAAAAAACGAGCTATAGATACATACGTATGTTTCATTGTTTTTTTTTTTTGTTTTTGATTGAATTAAACTCTTTGATAAAATTTTTTACTTTAGATTTTCTTTTTTCTTTCTAGGGATATCTAAAAGATCTAAATATTCGATTAATTCATATCAAAAGGTGAATGCCGTGATTGTGGTAGGTATCGAATGTCAAATAAAAAAGTCATATTATTGAATTTTTTTAAATAATTGTCATTTCGAATTGTCTCTTGTTTTTCTGATCCTTTTATTGTTAATTTTTTTATTTTTTTTCAAGAATTTCTGATGATGACTTGAATCTGAGTTAAGTATCTTGTACAAAACAAATGAAAAAAAAAAAAAAAATAAATAAATAAATTTATAATTCTGAATATGTGATTCTGATTTCTGATTGTGAGATAAAAATCAAAAATTATATAGGAAAAAAAAAAATAGGATATATAATATGTAATATAATAAATTTATAATTGATTTTAAAATTACAAGAGTTTACAAGGTAACTTTTGTACTTAATTTTATTTTATTTTTTTTTTTGTTTTTGTTTTTTTTTGTGTTGTTAAAATTAACATGAACAAGAAATTGTGAGAATTATAAATTGAATATTAAGAAAATGTTATTAAAAAATATTGAAATATGTATTTTAAAAGTTAATAATCTTTTTCAATGGATTTGAAAATATTATTATAGAGCTAACAGTAAATGTAACGAATACTAGTCTATCTAACCGTTTAAGATGAAATTTTGGAGTAATTTAGGATTTTAGACTTATTTAATAATTCAGTTCAGTTAATAATCCAGCCAATGTTATACCGGTTAAGACACAGACTTTTTATTGCAAAGGTTTCGGTTTCAAACCACGAATATGTCATATAGATATTATTAAAGGGATAGGAGTCTATCTGTGATACTGTAGTGTAGGATAGGAGATGTAGGTATCTGTATCTGTAGTGTAGGAGATGTAGGTATCTGTGATAGTGTAGGATAGGAGAAGAATCTGTAAACATTGAATGGGAGAGTGTATCCGTATTAAAGTCTTATACAATTGCTCCAGCCTAGTAATCAAGAGCTTACTGAAATTAATGATTTCAGAAACAGTCAGATCATTATATTTTGGTTAATAAAGTTTATTAAATTTATAAGTTTTTTTTTAAAGGTAACAAAGATACTTTTGATTAAATTCGCAGGATATATATAATATTGTATTAATAATTAAGAATAATTTTTTTTCATCCAGCCATTGGTGCAGTGGTTGACGCACCGCTTCTCATTCATAAGGGAATGAGAGGTCTCGGGTTCGATTCCCGGTTGGGTACAATAATTATAATATAAAAAAAAAAATTCATATTATTAAAAATTCATACATATCACATAATATCTCGTACACCCCACATTCCTACTAAGAAACAGGAGTTATAGCTACCTGGCACATTTATGTACCACGGTACCTGTATATAAATAAATAAATAATTTTTTGATCCGAAATTGAATATTACAGAATCTGATTGAGAAACTGAATTAATCAGAAAAAAAAATGTTTTTATTTTTGCTGATCAATTAATATTTTCTTATCAATAAAAATTATATTAATATATAAAAGAGATTTGAAAGCCGGAATTATTTTTTTAAACTTTGATCTATATGATTTTTTATAAATTCATAATTTTGATAATTAAATGTAATAATCATAGCAGTCTTCAATGTACAAAGTAGTTAGCTCTATCTAAGTCATTAAGAATTATTGAGATTTTAAAAATAAATCAAAATTATAACATGGTTAAAGATAGAACAATAAAATTTTAAAAATAGCTAGATCTCATGCAAAAATTATAACTATGAATAACTTTTTTATATACTATACTATTCATTACGAAGCTTCAAGAAGAAGAAAGTTCTATTTTCAAATTAGTTCCTATATTCCAGATTCCGCCTAACAATTTATCTATTAAAAAACGTCAAATGAAAGGACGTTTTTTAGCTTTACAAATCAATATTAAAATTATAAAATTTATCATTATTGAGTGAAGAGATAATTTTACAAGATCTTTTTTCCTTGATATCTCCGGCACCCTTTTAGATAAAAGTTTAAAATTTTAAGAGATTTGAGAAAAATATCTTTCACAATTAGGAAAAGTTACCTGAGAAACTTCTTTGTATTTTCCTCTATCTGTTTAAGACCTACTATCGTTCAAAAATTTAGAATTTAGTTTTAGACACCTATTACATATTCATAGGCGAGGTGGGAAAATTTTTTAAAAATAAAACGCAAAAATTAATACTTCAACATGATATTTTTACAAAGTGTTAAACGCTTTTTTTAATTATTAAGGATTTCCTTAAAATTGAAGAATGGTCTCTTGTTTTTTCACAATATTCGACTTACATTTTCTTCAAAATTCTAAGAAAATTTAGGAATTTTTTGGGCAAGTTACAATTCTAAACTGTTATTATTATACCCTATACACCTAAAGAATACGAGTAGAGTATATTAACTTTGGTATGGTGTAATTGTAACCACCAAAAGGAAGCAAGTTCGATAAGGCCCGTTCTCCCGTTCTCACGATAACTCAAAAACTAATAAACCTACCTTGATGAAATTTATTTAGAAGAGGTACTAATTACGAAAGAAAGGTGGACATAGCAACTGGCAAAAATCGGTTCATGCATTCTAATTTTCGAAGCTTCTGAACGAGCACACGAGGAAACAGTATATCTCCAAAACCAATAAAGATAGAATTTTTAAATTTGGTTCAAGGGTGTTCTGTCATGTTTCTTTTTCTTTACAATTGAAAAATACAAGGTTTAAAATTGAAGAAACAAGGGTGTTAAATCATGCCTCTTTTATGTTCCTAAAATTTGAATTGAATAAAGAAGAAAAGGGGGGCGGTTCAAGCAGTGGCCCCACACATCCTAAAGCTTAAAGTAAAAGCGTTTATGTTTTTTTTAGTTTATATTAAATACCTATCTAAAATAAGAGATTTTTAATTTAATTAGAATTGTTCAGGTGTAGGGTATTGTCGGTTGTAGGGTAATAAGTCGGTTGCATAGACTTACTGTTATATTTACTTGTTATTATTGTCTTTTGGTTTTACATACTTCTTGTTTTTGAAAAATATTGAAAAAAAAATAATAAAATAAGACATTTTGAAAACTACTGAAATAAAATAATAAAACATACCTATATTAAAAAACATACAAAGAAAAATATTTTATTTTTTTTATAAAAATATTCATTTAACAAATTGTAACCCACAATAAACTTATAAATATTTATAATTAATTTGAATAAGTCATTTCAATTAGTACAACAATATCAAAGCATAAGTAACACTTTATAAAAAAGAAAAAAAAAAATTGTTTCTTTATTTTTGTTTTTAAAAGCACTTAGATATTAAAACCACTTTTAAAACCACACACACAGTATATCTGTATATATATATTATTTTCTTTCAATTTATATTTTTATCTTTACATATAACTAATTGAATACCCTTAATTAAATTTTCACCATATCTAATCTAAATTTTTACTTTCCCTTAAAATAAAAAAAAAAAAACAAAAATAATATTTTCTCTCACTTATCGCATGTATTTAATTTAATTGTTCATATTTGAGTGATATTTGTGTGGTCTATGTACGACTCTATACTCTTGGACTCTATATGGGTAATAATAATTTAACGGTATTTTACAAAAAAAAAGGATCTTAACCACTTAACAATTACTTATGTACCATGTTAAAAAAACACATGTCCTACTCACCACACCCATAAAAATATTTTTTTTTTTTTTTATCAATAATAAAAATAACAAAAATAAAAAAAAAAATTATCTTTAGAATGCAAGTAATTTGAAAATTATTTAAAAGTCCTTTGGTTAAATTTTTTGGTGTATTAAATATTTCGGAATATCATCAAGAAATTCTAGACGACGTCAACAATATTAGGTACATGTTAAAATTACAATTCATTCAACAATTTATCAAATTCTAACAATTAACCGGGAACATATACAAAATATTATATATTTTGTCATTCTAGATTTTGTGCTTCTGTTCTTTTAAAATTTCTTTTGAAGTGTTTTATAATTTTTTTGTTTTTTGTTTTGAATCTCCGGGAAAAGTGGTTTTTAATGTGCATTCCTCAATTTCATCCTTTATTTAATTTGGGAAAAAAAAAAAATTATTTTTTTTAGTGCGTTAAATTTCTGGAAGAAAGTTAAATTTTTTTTTTTTTATTATTCTGTTGCCTTGGTTTTCTGTTTTTTTTTTTTTTTTTTGATATCCCATTATCCCAATCCAGAAATAATATGCTATTTAAGTTAATTGGATAATTTTATGGTTGGGATAGAAAAATAAAATTAAATAAAATCGTGTTTTCTTCAGTTTTATAGATTTGATTTGGTTTTGGTTTGAATTTTATTAGGTTTTTATTTAACATAAGTGTTATAATTATGGTTGAATAATATGTAATTTTAAATTATGATATGAAAAAAATCATTTGAGGTTTATAATGTCTTTTATGTTATTTAAGAAATAATAATATTTAAAGTTTTTGAATAAATTTGTTTTTTTTTTTCTTACCGTTGACGATTATGTTATACAATCATGGAAAGTATGCTGATCTTCTGGCGCTCTAAAAATAACCCTTGTATTAGATTTACCAGACCGAGGATGTTATGTTGCGTAATCAGTTTAAGGTGAAATTGATTCTCTTATTTTTCACATTATTCCTCATTAACATAATGCTACTTTCAACTTGATATATTTTTAATTTTTATGTTGTATTTTATATGTGTATTATAATATCTTTTAAAATTAATGAGTATTAGTTTACAGTTTAGTTATGCAAAATTTAATTATAAAGTTTCATTTTTATTCAGAATACGTACCATAGCTATTTATGCGCTTCTCAAAACTTGTAAGAGTCCCTAAGCAAAGAAAACTGTCAAAGTGTATCAAATTTTTCAATAAGTCTTACAAATAGTTTAACGCGCTGTACCAATTTAACATAATTAAATAAAATTAAAATCTCATAATTAACTAAAGTAAAAATTTTCGTTCTATGTTTTAAGAATTACTGGAACTAAATTTGTACATTGTTTGCAACCATTTTTATCAACCTCGAAATGGTTTCTTTTAGTAACTGTTACTAGGAGGTTATGATGTAAAAACAGTGTGATAATATAGCTACCTAAACTCATTGAATTGGTTATCCAAAGACTATAGGAGGTGTAAACTCCGAAAGTAACTAAGCAACAACAAACTCCATCTGTTTTTTAACAGAAGTGGCTGCAAGTAGGCGTACAAGTAAAGTAGAAATATGTTCTCCATTCTAGAGGCGTCTGACCAGCGAAAGCAATACTGCATCTGCCAGATCTTTGCTTTGACCTTATCGGCAAAGAACTGCAAAGAAAATTTAGATTATTCAAAAATATATGGATTTAAAAATGAGGTTACTGGTGACTCAAAAGAATTTGCAGTATTACGCAATTACAAATTATGTAATTAAAAAAAAGGCTATATTTTAAATATTAAAATGAACCAATACTCGTAGTTGTCAATATAGGTTTGGTTTTATTTCAAATGATGATCGGCATTAATTTTGGGAAATTGAAAAAAAAACAAATGGTAAATTATTGTGAGCACTTATCTTTGGTTAATGATGAAAACTGTTAATAAATTTGAAAATAAAAAGAAAGGAGGAAACTTTTTTAAAATCAAAATTTTTTTAAAAGAAAATTTTTATTTCTTTTCCATTGATTATTACATATAGATAAGAAATAATAAGTGGCTTTGATATAATTATACATATACATGTATATATTTACTTTTAAATTAATGAAGATTTTTTTTTTTTTACAATTATGATAGTTTAATAAAAATTATAGAATATTTTAGATAAATTTGAAATTAAACTTTTTTTACAAACATATTGAATTGTTTTGTTGATTCGTAAAACACTTTATACAATAATTTAATGTAGATTTTATTAATACATTTTAATTTAATTTTTTTTTTAGATAATTATATGACTGTGAAAAATGGTGATAATTTTTAAAGATTTTTGAACAGAATAATTGATCTGGTTAATTAACAAGGTAGAATGTAAACCAACGGTTTTTAAAAGCGCACATTTCCAAAACTCAATACAAATTGTTTAGAAGTGTGACTTACACAAAAATTTGAAAATTTCATGTAATAAGAAAAAACTTGAAAATAGGACATTTTTGAGATTTTGAGGGGCCGTAAGTCCGGAATCCTATATAACTAAGAAAAGCTGTTAACACACGTAAAAATATATTATTGAAGCTTTAATTTTTATGTCTTGCCGAAGAAAAGTTTTTACAGGTGCCTAAGTTACAGGTGTCTAAAAATAGCAAATTTTAAATTTTTGAGGCGTAATAACTCTTAAAGAGGGGGCGCTACCAAAAAATTTTCTGAGGAAACTTATACTAATTCTAAAAGTTCTTTCTTGTCTCAAAATTTCAGGTTCCTATCTAAAGGGGTGCCGGAGTTATGAAAAAAGAAATTTCATGCAAAATGTGGTTTTCACATAACGGTAAATTTAAATCGTAAATTACAAAATATTACATAATTTTGATATTGTTTTATATAGATAATAAAATTTTCGATCTTCTGCCGGTTTTAGATTGCAAAACTATTACGCAAAGCCCGAGATATATACATCTGAAAATGGAGCTTTTTTACAATTTTGAAGAGCTGCAGCTTTGGAACCCTTTACAACTAAAATAAACCTTTCACACACGTAAAAATATATTATTGTAGCTTTCATTTTCATGTCTTGCCGAAGAAAAATTTTTACAGGTGCCTAAGTTACAGGTGTCTAAAAATAGGAAATTTTCAATTTTTGAGGCGTAATAACTCTTAAAGAGGGGGCGTTACCAAAAAATTTTCTGAGGAAACTTATACTAATTCTAAAAGTTCTTTCTTGTCTCAAAATTTCAGGTTCCTATCTAAAGGGGTGCCGGAGTTATGAAAAAAGAAATTTCATGCAAAATGTGGTTTTCACATAACGGTAAATTTAAATCATAAATTACAAAATATTACATAATTTTGATATTGTTTTATATAGATAATAAAATTTTCGATCTTCTGCCGGTTTTAGATTGCAAAACTATTACGCAGAGCCCGAGATATATACATCTGAAAATGGGGCTTTTTTACAATTTTGAAGAGCTGCAACTTTGGAACCCTTTACAATTAAAATAAACCTTTCACACACGTAAAAATATATTATTGTAGCTTTAATTTTTACATCTTGCAGAAGTAAAATGTGTGCAGGTTCCTAAGTTACAGGTGTTTAAAAATAGCAAATTTTCAATTTTTAAGCCCTAATAGCTCATAAACAGGGGGTGGTCCGAAAAAATTTTCTGAGCAAACTTATACTAATTCTAAAAGTTCTTTCTTGCCTCAAAATTTCAAGCTTGTATCTAGAAGCGTGCCGGAGTTATGAAAGTAGAAAAATCATGCAAAATTTGGTTTTCACATAACGGTAAATTTAAATACTAAATTTAAAAAAATTGTATAATTTTGATATTAATTTACAAAGATAAAAGAAATACCTGTCGAATGACGTTTTCAGATTGAAAAAAGCTTAAGCAGAACATAAGATATATGCATTTAAAAATAGGGCTTTTTCAAAGTTTGAGGGGGTGTAGCTCCGTAATGGGGGGGGCTACATGAAAAAGTTGTTCCACAAAATTATTTTTTTTATAAGACCTACCTATGGTTAAAATTTTTTTTCTCTATCTTTAACGGTGTAGAAGTTTTGTAAACAGACGGACGGACGGACGGACGGACGGACGGACAGAGTGAAACTAATAAGCACATTTTTTCAAAATTTTTTTGGAAATGTGCTAAAAATCACTTAAATTTTATCATTATTTTATTAATGATTTAATAAAATAAAGACTTTATATTTACTAAAAATTAAAGTATGACAAATTATTGAAAATTTTTAATTTGTATACGTATTTCAAGTTAAATATTGAACTATAAATAATTCTCTTAAGGTAAATACATGTGTTAGATTTTTTTCCATCCATGGTAGGTATTTTCGTTCTCTCTAAAACTTTTCTATAGTTCATATACCATATTTTTGATAATGTCTATATATTTATTTAATCGAAAAATTTCAATGCTATATCACTTATCTCTTTTTGATTTTAATTCGTTTCGTTATATCCAAACTGTGTAGACATAATTTTTTTCTAATTCACTTTTTTTCTAGGATTTTAATTTAGAATTTACTTAAATATAAAAAAAAATGTTCTTATATTCACCTTCCTATAATAGTATTTGTCCTTTAGATACTGTCATTATTTACTACCGTTATGTTGTAATTTTGGTGAAAGTTGAAATTAATATACCAATTCAATTCATACTAACTAATAATTATTTACCAACTATATATTTGTCACTTATTACTTTACAACTTATCGTTTTGCCCGCGAAGTATCTGTCGCGCCAAAACCTATTCGATATCAATTGCATAGTAAAATCTTTATGGAATAATCAAAAAACTTTTTATAGTTTTTTTTTTGCACCAATAAACTTTTACTAATCACTTTTCGATCAAATTTTTTATAACTTATTATTTATTAATTTATTTGCAAAGAAAATTAAAAAAGATAATATTTGTATAAGTGGTAAATAATAAGTGATTGGTGCAACGAGTGAAGTTATGCTATGTTTTTATATAAAATTTTGAACACCCCCGTTTTTAAAAAAAAAAATGCGGGAAAATTTTTTTTTCTCTCTCTAAAAAAAAAATTGATTCAACTTCAACATTTAGCTGGGAACTATTTTTTTCGTTATCATTTTTATGACATATTTTATTTGAGGAAAATTTGACTAAGCAGGGACTAAGAACAAAAATAATAATAAAATCTACTAGATGGTTAGTTATTTTTCTTCTGCACAAATTTGCTGAAGCAACAAATCGTCGAAGTCAAAATTCTCCTATGAAAAAAAGTGCAGGAAAAATTTGCCGATGACTGTAGCATTTTGAGGTAATTATATAGTAAATTTAATAGATGCAAATATTTATATCATATAAAAATATCTTAAATTCTTATTTTTACTTCAGATATTCCCTATACTTCGGAGTTCAAATGAAATGTATCTCGAATCATAACTATACTTTAAAAAAATATAACGGGAGCTTATTATGAAAAACCTCTATATAACATAAACTAAATTTTTAAAAATTTCGCAAAAAAAAAAACTAAAATAACAATTACACAGAACTTTGATTTGATTGCAAAAATGTCCTACAGAAATTTTTTTTTTACCATAAATTCTGGATAATTGATTTAATTTATTATAGTTTCCAACTTTCTAAAAAAATAACTGAATTAAAATAAAAGTAAAAACCGTCATCGATTCCACTTACATTCATATGAAATCATAAATTTAAATATTTATTAATTTCTTATTTATTTAATACAAAAGAAAATGACTATATAAAATATCTTTAATCGTTTTTCCTTTTCTGAAACTTTATTATTCTTTCAAAAAATAGACTTTAAAATTTTTTTTTAAATTATTATAATAATTAAATACCAATATAAAATAATTTTCTATAATTCATAAATATATATAAACAAAAATTCCAAAATAGGAAATTTTCTTTTTTTGTTTTTTTTTTTTTTTGTAAATGGAATTATTACACCCTACTGTCTTTTTAGTAAAACTTAAAAAAGAAACCTATGAAATCAGTGAAAATATCTTTTATCTCAAATTACAAAATACTTTTTTAGAATGTTATATTATTTATATAGATATATATATATATATGTATTTATTTTTGATTATATTAGTATAGTAATTAAGATTAAATTTAATACAATAAAGTCAAATATTAAAAAATATAATTTATTATCCTATCCAATATTATATTTAAATAATATTTTAAAAAGGTAAAACAAATTTAAGATGAAAACTTTGAAAAATTTATAGCCTAATCTTATCTAGTTAAGGAAAAAAAAATTATAACTTTTTTTTTATATTATAAAAATTCAAAACAAAAAAAAAATTTTATTTAAATTTATTATTTTCACTCTGTCCATCCGTCAGTCCGCCTGTAATTGGGATATTTTTGTAATTTTGTATATAAATTTACCGTTATGTGAAAAAACTCCTTTGTAAAATTTCATATCTCCGCAACACTTTTCCTTCATATCTCCGCAACATTTTTCCTTCATATCTTCGCCACACTTTTAAATCGAACCTTGAAGTTTTTAGAGAAGAAAAGCCCTTGTTTGAGTTTATTAAGGTTTGAACATTGAAAATTTGCTATTTTTAGCCCATATGCAACTTAGACATCTGACTAATTTTTAAGTAAATAGCAAAAATTAAAGCTCCCATATACATTTTATTTTTACCTGTGTTAGCAGGTGTTCATAATTATGTATAGGATTCCGTTAAAATTGAAGAAGCTGTCTTTTGATCTTACATAAAATAATTATTAATAACAATTCTGAAATGAGGTTATCGATGGCTTAGTGAGTAAGGCTGTATAAAACCAGCTGTAAACACAGAGAAAGTGTGGGTTCAAATCTCACACACATCATAAGAAAATGCACAATCCTTATGACATTTACAGCCACTCCTGAAAAGGAAAGGCAAATTTACGTGACAGAGAAATAAACTAAAAACAAACAAAAATGCGTCTTTCAAAACCGTTGGTTTTGTTTTCTGCCTTGCTTTATTTTTGGTGTCAGGAAATTATAGAAGAAGTTCTAAGTAAAATTAAAATATTATAGATATTTTTCGAATCCAATGTCATTTATATTGAACTTAAGTATAGTAACAAAAACTCTGGTTTTATATTATAACTCTTAATAGAGTTGATTAAAAAAAAAAATAAATAAAATAATATCTAGTAATTAATTAATGTTAATATTGTAGTTAAGAAACTTTGCGCAAATCTAAAATGTGAATGAAAATGGTAATATGTCTTTATGATAGTTTATTATACTCAGATGTTATACAGTTTAAGTGGTTGTTTTATTATAATAACAATATTTCAACCGTCTTTAATTCTATGCTTTAAAAAATATATTTTAATTTTTTTACTAAAATTTTACTAATTTATTTGAAATATTCTTAAAGATCTTAATGAAAAATATATATGTATTATAAAACAATAAATTTGTCACTTCTATCTAAAATTTATAATATTACTTGTTATTAAAATATATTACTAAACTTGGAAAGGGGTGAATCACTCCGAAGTAAGTGCACTTGATCAGGGGAGCATCGTCCGATTCTTTGGAGACATTAACTGGCTCGTTGAACCGCTGTGATAAACGAGTGTCTTATGGAGTTGGGGTGCGCGACGGGTTGCAGAGACTAGACAGATCTTTATCCTCTCTACCAAACAACAACACCAAAACCAAACCATGAAAAAAAGCTTAGAAAAATGTCGAGCTATGATGAAAATAATTTAAAAAAAAAAACTAACATTTTAAACGGTATATCAATCAAATTATGACTGTATTATTTCTTAAATCTTAAAGCTCGACTTATTTGAAGAGCTCCTCCTCGAAAGTTATATTTCATTAAAAACTAAACACAAAAATCTAGTAATAAATCTTATTGTATATATACATATATGTATATAACAAAACTACATTAAATCAGTTTTAATATATTAGAATTAAGACTATATTTTCTAATTCAATATTTAATATTATATTGGGTTTGAACTTAATTTCATGTGGCTAATATTTATAATCTCATAAAAATTTGATATTATTATGTTTTACAAATATACCCACTATATAACTTTCATATTAAAATTCATTAATATAAAGTGAAAAAAAGTATGCCTAAATATTTAGTTTATATACAATTTTTGTAATATATATGTATATATATATATATATATATATATATATGTATATATATATATATATATATATATAACTACAAAAACAAAAAAAAATAAAATTTCTAAAGTGAAGCTTCATTTTAATGATGTAATTCAATATTAGAATCAACACGCCTTAAATCATCATCATCATCAATTTTATTTTCACTATTAAACTATCAGATATCTATTTGTACCTATTATAGTTTTTTTTTTCTATCTCTTTCTTTCAATTACTCTACTTATTATATTAAAGTAAAAATTTTTTTTTTTTTCAGTGTTTAACAGTATTTAAAGTTAGTTAAGGCTTTAAAAATAAAAAAAACAATAAAAAAAAAAACAGTGAAACAAAAATAATGAATTTAAAAACCACCCCCCGTTGTTATGATTTATTGATACACGGATAGAAATATTTCACACTGATAAAAATTAAAGTTGCGGATGAAGAAGAAGAAGAAAAACAAGAAAAACAAGAAGAAGAAAAAGAAAAAAAGACAAAAAGAACAAGACAAACAATATCAATAAAGTGTTATCATAATGAATAGTATAATATATATACATAATGTATATATATATATATATATAGATGGCAACCACGACTAAGTTTTTTTTTGTTTTTTTTTTTTTAACTATTTTCAATGTTACATTTTTTAAATCGTGGTTAATTTTGTTTTTTGTCTTTTTTATACTGTAAGTTGTGTTATTTCTTTTTTTTTTATCTTTGTTTTTGTTTTTGATTGTACATATGTACATACTTTTAATAAAATTCATTTAAATCGATTTTTAATTTTAATTTTCATCTTTATTTATTTTGGTCAAGTTTTTTTTTTTGTTTTTTTTTTTGAACTATTTTTTTTTTTTTTAGATTAATTGGCCTTCTATTGTGCAATTTTTTGATATCATTATAAATAATAATTCTCTTTTTTTTTTTTTGTTTTTTGTCTTAAATATATTTATAATATAATTCTTGTTAACAAAAATGTAATTGTTACAAACAAAAAAAAAAAAAATAATAATAAAGAAAATTACAATGCATGTAGAGTAAAACACTTCCAATAAGGAGAAAACTGCAGGGGTTAAACAATACCCGAAAAAAACACTAAATATAAAATCGATGATCCAGTACCAAACTAAAAAGTCAAAAAAAAAAAAAAAACAATCACAAAAACAAAACCGAAACCGAAAAATCGAAAACCCTGAAAAGACAAAAGATGTCCATTTAAGTCTAATTTTATTTTATTTTTTTTTTTTTATACTTTTGATTCATTTTTAAAATGAACGTTTATTTTTAAAGTCATGATTATGATAATTGTCTTATATATTTTAAGTAAAAATATTTAAAACTAACAAAATGTATTTGATTTTTATCTTTAATATGGGTTAAAAATATGATAACAAAAATTATTTGATTCGGTTTTTCTTCTTTTTATAAATAAAGAAAATAAATAGAGCTGTTAAATAATTATACTACAGTAATCAAAAATTATATAGGATCATTTATAATTATTAAGAAATAAAATATATTAATGGAATAATTTAATAGAATTTGTCAAAAATTGTAATAATTTAGTTGTAGTAAACGAAGTATACATTTTGTGTAAGTACATTTTGACATAATATGAATTTTAACTGATTGTATAACTGATATTATTATGTCATATGTGTTTAAAATTAAATGTCAAAGATAATAAGAAAGAACAATTTACTTCTTTACTTGAACTGTCAAAATTTTATTTAAATCCATGCTATAATTTTTAATTTAAATAATTTACCTTTTATGTAAAATATGAAGTGTTGTGATTTTAAACGATTAGAAAGATACGATTAAAGGGGATTAAAAATTTTGCAAAATAATGATTTCATATAATATAACAGCAAATTTAATTGTTGAATTGTAAGAAATTATGTTACTTTTGTATTGATTTTGCATTTTTAAAATTTTCCAAAGTTTCAAATTGATAAATTATCCAAAAGATTTTGAATTAACACATTTTGAATATATAAGGTGTCTCCGATTGCTCTTTAAGGTGATGTAGCAATGGTTTAGGCGAAATAAAAAGATTATGTCACAAAATGTGTTTTTTTGTTAAGCCTATTCAAATTACATTGTTGCATTTTAAACTTTGTAAAACTTTTGTAAATATATAAACAGACTGAAAAATTATCTTCTCTCTTTCTACTTCCATTCAGTCCTATTGTGGCATATCTTTGTGAGCGATTTTACTTCAGCTATATAAGGTTATTTTCTGAGTTTTCATAGGTCTTCCAACACTTCACGTGCAATAGGCATTCCTTTCGAAGAACTGTTAAGCTAGATTTTCGATTCGATTTTTCAGAGTGTAATCAATCCATCTCGATTTTCTTTGTCGGATCTTGATATCAATTATTTGTTGCATTGTTTTTCGCTCACACAAATACTAATTAAAAAAATTTTTGAATTTTTATGAAAATTTATGGATTCTATTTCGATATCTTAAGATATATTTTGTGTTTTAAATTATTTCTCAGTAAGATGTTTATGTTTAGGTACGCAAAGTTTAATTTATATTAGTTTTTGTTAGTGTATAAACATTAAATGTGTTAAAATAAATTTATTTAGAAAATCTTTGAATTAAAAATTTGTAGCCTAAATTTTAATATAATCATAACTTTTTTATTCTTGTTAATTTATTTTCCCTATATTTAAATATCAAAACATACAATTAAGAATTTTTTGTGTTTTTTTTTTTTTTTTTTTTTTATTTAAAATTATACAGAATCAACAAGATTCTTATTTGATTATATCGCAGTTCCTTAGCCCTCTGTTCATATAGATATAATATGATTCAAGCTGCAAATTGTTTTTTTTCCCTTTGTATTAAAAAAAAAAAACCATAGTTCTTACCATATATATTATTATTTATCAGTATGATGGACCCCCATTGCTAAAAGAACACTTTAAATGAGTTGAGGATTTGTTAAAGATGTAAAGGTATTTTTTTGTTTTTTTGACATGAAATCGGGAAAAGTTTTTTTCTTTTTAACGAATTCATTAGAAATTACATTTTTGTTTTTTTTTTTTATTGAATTAGATTGAAATACACATTAAAAATGTATGCACCTGCGGCAGGAGTTCATTACTGATAAAATGAAGTCTTAAAAAAAAAAAATTTGTTTTTTTGGGGAATTAAAAGAAGCTCTAAACCAATTCTATTTTTTTTTTTTTATTGAATGATTAAAGAGTTAAAATGTATTATAAAAGATTTTAAATGGTTTTAATTGTATATAATATTTAGAAAAATAAAAATTTGAAATTGAAATATTGAATAGTATCGAACCATAGTTTCCGATATTGTTTTGGGTAATTTTTTATAGATTTTAAAAGTTTTAAAAATTGATTAAATTAATTTGTTATCTATTATTGTGACCAAATTATGGTCATTAATAATAGTTATTTATAAATTGTTTTGATTTTTTATACCTTTATTTTCTTTTATATATACAAAATTTTCTTTGAGATTTTTTTTTTTTTTGAAATGGTTTTATTATGCAGGAATTTAAAGTATATTGTATAATTATATTTTGAAAAAAATCTTAAGAATTCATTAATTATTATTAAAAATTAAAAATAAATTATTATTTTGTATTTTTCATACTAATTAAAACAATTTAAAGTTATTGTATTAAATTATAAAAAAGATTTTAGTTAATGTTTTATAAAAATTGATAGTAAATTAGATGCAGCATGCAGTTCAAGAAATTTATTAAAAAAAAAATAATGTACAATTGTTCTTTCAATTCAAATAATATTGAGAAAAATATCTTAAAACTCTATAGATTGTTAAAAATGAGTTTTAATATGATAATTTTTATTCATATTATTCATTTTATTTATATACAATTGAACATTGTTATACATAATATGAAACTATTATATAATTCTGTACATATACAATAAAAATTAATGCATTCATATAAATTTTCTATTTTATCTTAAAGATTCCTCCTATTATTTTACTTTGTCTATAAGAAAATCTGAATTAGGAGGGATTGGGTACTTATAAGAGACATGGGAACAAAATCATGATTTTAAAAATTTATTTAGAAGAGATTTCGAAACGGAATCCCCTAATATTTTAAACATTTTATTAGTAAAATATGTATCTAAAGAATAATTAAGAAAAGTTTTAGAGTTAGATACAAAATGAAAGTTAAATGCTTTTTGAAAAATATATATAGATATAATGAGAGATTCCGAATTAGGAGGGATTTTAAGTTGGTTACGAAATAACGTTATCCTCCTTTTCCAGAATAGTATTTATATACAGGCTGATTTGAAAATAAGTGCATAACCATCATAAACAACATAAACATCATAAACATAAACCATCGTGTAGACGATAATGTGCAAAGTGTTGTATGGGAGCCCAAAGTTAGATTGTGGGCTCAATAGTTTTGGAGCTTTTGATACAATTTTCTTTATTTTGATTAAAATTACCATTACTTCTATTACAAACAAAATCAATTTTTTGGTTTTTATTTTATTCACTGTCATTTGAAATAGTACCGATATTAGGATAATCTTCCTAAAACATACATGTCTTTTAATTTGCTATTTAGGGAGACTAAATCCTGTTTCTTACATATGTAATTTTTTTAAGTTAAAGTTGATTAAATTGAATCCCGTTTCAGATGCCCTGTTTCAGATGTTGCTCAAAGTTGGAACAAACAGCTTAAAATTGTTAGAACACTTAACTGATTATTTTCGCTTAACTGATTACTTAACTTACTATAAACTATATTTATTGACTATTACGGATTTCAAAAATATATCCGTTTTTTATTAAAAATTTTAGCTTTTTTCCGATGTTAAAAGTTTATCTGTCATTTAAAGTGTCAAAGTGTCTAATCTGTCATTTAAATTAAGTAGTTTTTTAACACAGATTTTTAGTTAAACATTTCAAAAACATTTAAAATTTAAAAAAATTTTTAAAAAAGATTTCTAGGTACTGTTTTTTTTTTTTCCTTGCCACTCCTATGGGCATTACTAAGGGCATTTACTAAGTCATTTATTATTTATATTTGACTAAGCTTCAGTTTCGTGAATCATTAATTTCACTAAGCCGTTGATTACTAGGCTGTAGTTATTGTACAAGAAAGACGACTCTTTTTTTATTTCTACGCCATCTATTATCTTATAAAAGAATTATGGTTTATTATTATTTTATTATATAGCTATTATTACAATATGATATTAATTATAATTTATAGAAACATATATACTTACTTTTAATTTAATTATATTCTACTAATTGTTATATATTATAAGAAATTTCTATATTTTTTTTTTTTATTAATCTATATATATTACCCAGCTGGAGTTTGAACCCGAGACCTTCCGTATGAAAGGCCGATGTCTTAACCACTACATCATTAGCTGCATCTAGGCACTGTAGGAGTGTTAAATATTTAAAATAGTTAAAAGAGTTTCAATAAAATATTCAAAATAATTCATAAATAGGTAGAGTCCTTAATAAAAATAAATTCTCTCTCTCTCTGCTGCCATTATCCAATTGTTGAATGTAAAGCGATCACATATTTAATTTGGTTCGGTTAAAGTCTTGTTACGATATTGCTGAATTGATCTCGATTACTTGCTAACTCCCCAATGGAGATAATGTTTGTCCAATTCCTAATATTTCTTGGCCATGATAGTTGCTTCCTACCTACTTCTCTTTTTCCTTCGAATTTTCTCTGAACTATCAACTGTAGGAATTCATGCTTGTTATTGCGCATCAGATGTGCAAAATATGCAGTTTTTCTTCTTTTAACAAGTTGAAGCCGTGCTCTCTCTGTGCCCATACCTCTTAGAACTTCGGTGTTTGAATCGTGGTTTACCCAGGAGATTTTTTGTATTCTTTCTCCACATTCTCTCCACATTTCAAAGGCTTCAATTTTGTTCATATGTGAAGTCTTCAGTGTTCAAGATTCCAAACCATACAGTAAGATGGATCAAACGTAGCATTTAGCAAAACGTAAGCGTAATTTAATACTGATGTTTTGATTGCATAATATAGTTTTATATTTGGTGAAAAACTTTCTGGCAATTTCAATACGACATCTGAGTTCTTTTTTAAATATGCTGTAGAAAAATGAGCAACTCCTATATTATAAAATTTTACGGAAAAAAATTACAATATTCTTAGAAATTTTAAAAAATTATCAGAAGGGTTAAATATCAATTCAATGTGTAGCGTATACCGTTGAAAATATTCAAAATATTATATAAACAACTCATATTACACAATTTTTTTTTTATATCTTATAGAAACATTTTTGACACTTCGGATTTTATAAACTAACACCGCACCGGTTAATCTTAAACTTTTTAAGAAAATCCTTAATTAAATTTCTTTGTATACTCATAAATTGTATATGTATACATAATTTTACTAAAAAGCTAAAATTAGAAACATTAAATAATAAATTAAGGAAAGAAGAATATAATACCATACAATGAAGTTTTTATATCTCAAAGGAATAATAAAACAAATCTTGTTAACATGACAAAATATTTGTCAAAAAAAAAATTTTTTTTTTCTTTATATTAAAGATTCTAAGTGCACACAGCACACTCCATACACTCTAAGTACATTAATATAAACAATTTTTTACTTTTGTTTTGTATTATTTATGTAATGTCGTTAAGTTGATTACATAATATACATAAAAAATTATACGTATATAAAGAAGAAATGATACAATTCAAGCCCTTACTTATGAGCTCTTAAAAATTATGATAAAAGAGAAGGCGTTCAAAATTATGCCTTTACCAAACAAAAAAAAAAACATGTCCTCGTATTTTGTACTGCTATTTTTAAACAAAAGAGTATATGATAAAATTTTATTTAATGTTTCACATAAAAAAAAAAAAATAGTTTTTATATAAATAAAATGATGTTTTTGGTTGTCATAACACTTTTTATATCACAGTACTTGAATATTTTAAATATACATATATAGTAAATATAGAAAATATTTTTTAAAAAAATTCTAAATTTGCACAAAATGGAGTAAAATTAAATCCAGAGACATAAAATCTGTTTAATTTAAAATGTAAGAGTTCATCTTCCTAAATGTCAAAATGATTTTTTTAACAAAAAGTATGAAACAAATAAAATTTTTAAAATTCAAATATGTACTATAAATGATTTGATTTAAACAATTCCATAAATTATGATACTAAGACCGTGTGCCAATCGATGACTTTTTATTCTGCAAAGTGAAATTTCGACTTACAGAATAAAGATATAAAGTGTAGTGAATACTTATATCAAAATTTTACCGAATCCTAGGTGCTAGGTAAAATTTTGATTAAGATATTATAAATTATGATTATTCGCTACTATTGAGAATCAGCTGAGAGTAGTTTGGCTATAAAAATTAGGGGGATTACTTAATTTCTTCATAAATGGTCTTAAGTTCCATGCAAATTTTGACCACTTTTTGTTGGAAGTTATGTCCCAAATAAATGGCCATAAATTTCACTTTTCCATTTTTGATTTTAAATATTGTACTTTAATATACATTAAATGTGTATTTCTACAAAACGTTTTAAACAGTTAAAAATTCGGAGTTTACATATATGCGGGATTCTGAATTTGAAGAGGTTTTAAAGTTGTAATCAAAATCAGAGTTATACGCTTTTTCCAGAATATTAATATATACTAATATAACTTATATGTATGTGCCACTCTCCAAATTCAGAATCTCGCATATACATATATATGTGAACATCAAAACACGTATATCTGGTAAAATAGTATTTCTCTAAAGTAATTATTTGCCTAAATAAAATTTGTATTAAACTCATAACAACATTTTTAATTCTTTAGATGCCATGGAATATATGTATTCGAGCAAATGGGTCAAAAGTTCCATGCCAGTTAAATTTTGTTACGCCACCGTACGTACATTTTATTCAATTTATTTTACCGCAAGTAAAAAGTTATAAATTGGCAAAATTGGGCAAAAATGAAAAAAATTAGTATTTAAATATTTAATATCGGGAAAAAAAAATGATTATACGAAAAATAGTGTATTTTTATACCCAACTATGTTCAAGGGTATAATAAAGTTGCCATTACGTTTGCAACACCTTAAAAGATTTGAGTTAGATATAGTGTCAAACGTATGGATCGGCTCAGAATCGAATTCTGAGTCGATTAAGCCATGTACGTCCTTCCGTCCGCATGTTAACTCAAAAAATAAAGAAGGTAGGAGGCTGAAATTTTTTTACGTACTTTTGCAAAATTGTTAGTTTCACTATTTAAATACAGCATTTTCGGCCGCCGGGTTCGCGTATTTGCCATACAACTTCTTTCTTTATATGAAAATAACTCAGTATCCATTGAAGTTAGGTATCTGAAATTTTACAAAATGGTGTCGATTTACAAGCCTGTAAAATTTGGTTGTCTTGGTGCGACAGGTTCAGGTAACTGCCATACAACTTCTCTTTTTAAATGAAAATAACTCAGCGTCTATTGAAGCTAGACATGAAGAGCTAGACATGAAATTTAGTGAAGAGGTGGAAAGTCCCTCCACAATACTTCTCTTTTAAAAAGGGGAATAACTCCGAATCTATTGAAGTTAGGTACCTATCTGAAATTTTTTAAAAACGATGTTGAATTGCATGCTAACAACTTCTGCAAAATTTTGTTGAGCTGGAGCTGTACATCCAGGCTACTTGCACCTGTGGGAACTTTATGAAGTTAAGCGTTTAAAATCTTACAAAAGATGATTCGGGCAGTAACTTCTATAAAATGTGGTTGTGCTGGTGCAATAGATTCGGGTAGCTGTCATACAACCCCAAAATTTACAAAAATATATCTTGGTTATAGTTATCGTTGGTACTAAAACATCAGAAATTTTTTAAAAGATGATCAAGATCTGATCAGAAATCAGAGAAATCAGAGATGATCTTATTTTATAGAACGTCATCAGAGTATGTTACGTTCATACTGGTATCCCAGAGTTGACACAGTCTATTCTACTGCACTCTTCCTCGTTATTATATTAAATTAGTTTACAAAAAATTTAATGTAAAAATTTAACGCTTCCGAGTAATCAACTGCTTAGTGAAACGAATGATTTCAGAAACTGAAGTTTATTTGAATATGAATAATAAATGACTTAACGAATGTCCTATGCTCCTTGTAGCTGTGGAAAGAATAAAATAAAAATATAAATATTTTAATAAATTGGTTTAATTTAAAATAAAAATTTTCAGTTGAATATTTGACAATTCTATAAAAATTTTATAAGTTTCGTAAAAATACATGTTAGATACATATTTTTTAAGTAAAAGCATAATGGTATTATAAATATAAATGAGTAGTTGTCTACCCGTACGTACATTATAATATATCAACCAAGAGCATTTGTATTCAAATAACAATTTCACAAACTAAATATAATAAATTTATAAATATTCATTTCATATCCATAACAAGAAATCTGACAGTCATATTTTTTACCTCATCAAATAATAATAACTAATAAGTTATAATTAATTAATACTATATGACAATTAACCTTTAGACTTTAGTGTCATATTATAAATTTCAAAATTTTATTAAAATATTTTAATTTATATACGGATAAAAAGGTTGAAAATAATTTATATTGTAATTTTTGAACAAATAACCAAACACTTTAATTTAAATTTAAAAAAATATGACAAAATCATTTTTCAAAATTTCAAAAAAAAATTTCTCATATCAATAATTTAATTAATTCATTTCCATAACTCACATTTTAATAATTTTGTTTTTTTTTTTTTCACTTTCCACCCTTATTTTTCAACATTACTTATTACCACATAATTAAAGTGCCAAATATTTTCTATCTCTTTCATATGCTATACAGATATACTTATAATATCATTTAAAAAGCCAACTTAAACTTCAACAAAAACCCAATTATTATAAGAATTATTACCAGTTAAATAAATCTTTTATTTAATTTGAGAGAAGAGATCCATTTGTTCTTGATAACCATAAGTTATTCAAAGATATATTAGAGAATATTTTAACAAATTCATGTTTTCACAAAAGCCAGATTACAAAAAAGCCAGATATTAAATGTTATTGCATAAATAGGTACATACAAGAAAAATAAAAACTAAAAAAGTTACGTAAACAGGGGTTTTTTTTTTCATAACGGGGAGTTTTTGTTCATTTCTATCGTTCTTTAAGATTTAATTTATTAAATAAAAGCTTTAAGGAAATTTGAAAAGAGTTTTACATAAATATAGAGAGATTATTTAAATGTTAAGGGGCTATGAAATAATTAAGGCCGACAGTAGTCAGTAATTCTAAATATAGAATAGCTAGATATAGAAAATATTTAAATGAACACATGGTTCACATTCAAAAGGAAAAGGGTTCATAAATTTGTTTTACATTATTGATATTGTTTTGTTTTTGTTGATGAATGCTTAGCTAACGCATCAGTAAATACTAAAGTTTAGATCCGTAGTACACTTTCAAAAGTAGGAGAAAGAGTTTTTTTTGTTTTTTTTTTAGTTTATTCTCCTGCCACATAAATGTGACAAGGAAATTATACATAACCTTTCCTTTTCAACGGTAAGTGTAAGTGCCGTAAGGATCTATTATTCTTAGATTCGAAGCCACACTTCCTCAGTGTTTACAGTGTATTGTATTCGCTCTTATCCACAAGGCTACCAAGATTCCAGGAGAAAGAATTATGGTGTAAGTTTCTTAAATATGCCACGAAGATTATGCTCTAAGGAAAGAATTTGATTTTATTAATAAAGTATAACACTACTACTAATATACTTATACTGTTCAAATGTAAACTATATTTTATCAAAAAACTGGCGATAAATAGCTATAAGTTCGTAAACGATTATCAATATTATAAAATGTGAGTATAGAAAAAGCTAAGTTCTAACTCAGAAATTGAAACATAAGATATGAAATTAAAAAAGGTATTAAAAATTTTAGAAACTGTATTAATATCGTAATATATCTGGTATATAATACCCCAACAAGTTTAACTTTTAATTTTTTTTTTCTGTTTTACAAAGAAATAAAAAAAAAAAAAAAACAAAATTATAAAAAGAAACAAATTTTTTTTCTACAAACAAATTTATGAAATTTTATGTTCCCGTCACTTAGCAAATGAATTTACAACTTTGAAACGCCCAAATGTCTGGACCATACAACAATGGCATCATGCTTTATTATTGTATGATATCGTATCGTATCATATCTTATATTATAATGTACACAAGAATGCAACAAAGAATTGTACAACAAAATGTAAACCAGCAAATTTAGGTCCAACGTTCTCAAACAACTTTATGTTTTTTTTTTTTTTTTTTTTTTTATTTAGAATTAAACAAAAATTATTCACATGAATCAATTTCATTAACAAGAAACCAAAGGAATATAAGAACTGCAAAGGTAAAAAAAAAAAATCGGAATAATGTGAAAAAAATAAGAAGTCAAAATTATATTTCTTGGCTCATCCTAATCTCAATGTATACATAATATAATTCCTTTGGTATAGATTATTTTTTCTGTTCTTTAGATGGATACCACTATTTAACAGGTAAATGTGTGTATAGATACACAAGTTGCCAAAAATCTCTTAAGGCAATAAAAGTCAACAAATAAAAAAAAAAACAAATGAAAATGTATAACAAAGCAACAAAAAACAAAAAAAAAAAAAATTTCAACTAAGAAGATGAAATAAAATAAGAATTTGGTACTTGAACTTGTGAAGAAGAAACCAACAAATAAACCCTAATAAAAAAAATTGAAATTTGTTCGCGATTTCATTTTTATTACCTTTCTGCAATAATATGTTCATAAATTATTTTTTTTTTTTTTTTCATTTTTATTCATTTCTTTGGTTATAATTCAGGTATTAATTGCTTAATGTTATTTCTTCAATTTATCTGAAGGATATAATATTTATTTTGTGTATATATTTTACTGATCATATTCCAAGGACTTAAATCAGTTTTGTAAAATCAGAAACACATATTTGATTTTAGAGGAGGATTTAGAGTTGTTATCTATATATATATAATGTATATAAAGGGAAGGGATACAGTATGGATATAGGGGCCTTGTTAAAAGGCTCTTAAGAATTTTTTTTTGTTGTTTTTTTTTTTTTTTTTTGGTTATTTGTTTTTTGATGATATTTGTTGATGATGATCGGTAGCTAAATAATTTATAACATTTGAAAATGGTATATAAAAGTTCAGATTATGATAATTATTAGTATAGAAATTGAATGGTTTATGTTTAAGTCAAATATTATTTAGTTTTAAGGTAGTAAGTAAATACTAATAAAAATTGAAAATCATAAAACAAAAAAAAAAAAAAAAATACAAAATGCTATACAGATTTTTTTTTTTTTTTTTTATTTGATGAGAAATTAATAATTGATTGGAAATTTTTTCTTTAATGACGATTCGAGATCTGAAACTGGGTGTTTTAGAATTTTATTTAGAATAGAAAAATTTAATTTTGAATAGTGTAATAAAAAATTAAATTTTAAGAATATTGTGGATTATTTTTTTTGAGAAATGTTTAAATAAAAATAATAACAGTGTATCTAATTTTTTTTTTTTTTATAAACATTTAACCTTATTAGGATAATAAATATGATATTGAAGCTAATTTTCCTTTTAAGAGTTTCTTTTTTTTTGATTTCTATTGACTTATACTTTAGTATAAAAATTTGTATATTTTAGTCATCAAGTCATAACTGTACATTATTTAAAACTCGAAATAAAGGGGGTGACAAAAAATCTTTATATAGGCTATGAATATTTCAATTTCATTTTTAAGGAAATTTCCTATTTTGTTATTTTATAAAAATTTGGCTCAAATATAGGTACTGTTATATATGCGCTACAATACAGTAAATTGAATCAATTAATGTAAAGAAAGACAATCCAAAAATGGAATGAAATGAATGGAAATTTTAAAATTTATAAAACTTTTATTCTTATATATACGAATATGTTCTGTTCAAGAAAAAAGCTTGTATATTTTATTATAAAATGATTCAAGCGGGTTGTCTTAGATTAAAAATTCGGAAGCTTTAGGGTTGTAAATGTTTAATTATATTGTTATAAACTTGGTCAATGTTATATTTAACCTGCATAATTTTAATTCCATTTTTTTTAAGTTATATTTTTATTGAAAAAACAAATTGCTGAACAATATAATGTTCTATTGTAATCTCTTTGGCAAATCAATATTATAAAATAATGATCTAATGTTAAAACTTTCCCAAGATTATTAGCTTTAGTTAAACAAAAATATTTCTTTATTTTAAAAAGAATTAAAGCTAAACAATATTTACGAAAAATTTTTTTTTTTAAATGTTTGGTATTTTTATGTTTTAATCCCCTAAAATCACAAAAGAGAAAGAATTAAAGCTTACAAGTTTTAACTTCGTCGAATATATTGGGAACTGTAAGGTTCCCATGAATATCCCTATTGTGAATATATACCAGGAAAAATTAACTATATTACGCAATACTCTATTTTGAATCGTTAAATTATCTGCAGTGTAGAGGTTGAGCACAATTTCATCGATGGATACCGTATTTTCAGGCTATATTCAAAATCTGTTTGCATATCAAAAGTTTATTATAATATGATATATTGAGATCTTAACTTAAGCCAGATAAACCAAGATAAATCCTTATGTCGATTATCCAAATTATTTCCTTTTCTTTTTAAAATTGTCTTTTCATTTGAACTTTGCGTCTAGTCTTATACCTAGATATTTTACTTCATTTTAGTGCCGGATAATGACATCATTATTTTTTTGAATGAAAGCATAATATTTATTTTGTTGGCAAAGTTAATATTTGTAGATCTTAACTAATTTAGTCAGATTAGTTTTCATGTAGATTTTTTTGTCCAATTCCTAATTCTATAATTTTTTTTTTTACTTCTGATATAGCCGTGTTATCAACAAACGTAACCACAGTTATGTTTTTTTGTTTGTAAAGAACTAAAAACATAGAATTGAACCAATAATATTACTTTTAATTTAACGAACATTAAATAACATTAAAGAACATAAGGGTTAAAGATTTTCTAAACATTTTTAAATGTAATTTTTAATTACTTCAAAGAGATTATTACAAACCCTATAGGGAAAAATGTATATAGAAAAATCAATTAGAAATCTCTTAAATCGTTTTCAAATTTATAGTTTTAAAGCAGTGAGTAAATAATTTTAGTTTTTTAAATTTAAAATTTTTAATACTATAAATAGCATATGACTTCTAATATCTAATTAACATTTTTCAATACTTAAACGAAAATAAAAAATACCTACCACAAATAACGAAAAAAAAAAATATATAATTAATATTTGCTACTTAAAATTTTTCGTATCCAGTAGTTTGTTTTCTAGATTAATAAAATCTAAAACGCCCAAAAGGTCATAACAATTTTTTGTTACCTTCATAATAATAAACAAAACTTATATTATTTTCAAAATAATTTTGAATTAATTTTAAGTTCATTTTTGTTTGTTTTTTAATTTTTTTTTAAAAAAAATTATTATTTAAAAGTAAATATACGTCCTATATATGCATTTTTAAATTGATTATTTATATTTATTTATTTTTTTTAATGACTATTTTGTCCTATAACAGAAAATAAAAAATTTGATTAACACTTTATTACCTATAGTCACTTACTTATGTCCTGAAGCCTTTTAAAGTTATTTTAGAAAATTAAATTAACACAAAATATTTAACATAAAAATTCATTATATTTGTACTTCGTAGTGAGTTGATCATTAGATAGTGAAATTTTTGCTTATAGGATTCTTTAGAAATACTCATATATAAGGATCTATATATGAGTATTTAAAAGTTTTATTTGAGTTGTTTTGTGGCGTTTTCTATTATAATTTTTAAATATATGAACACTCAATTTTAAAGTAATTTTTTTTGAAAATTAATTTTAAATTTATTTTATTATACCTACCATTACTAAACATAACATTGTACGATCATAATTGAAACTGGACTATTTTTAAATATTTCAAATAAAAAGATAAATTATAACAAGCGTATTTAGGCGATAGCCCTGATAGCTATAGTGCTAAAAATTATAATTGTATATTTTGTAAATGTACAATTAATAAAAAATAATAATGATATAACAAACGCTTCAAAAAGTTTATATAATGTCTTAAAATATGGGAAAAGAAAAAATATGTAAATATTAGATGCCATTTTATATACTATATCTATATGTACATATATGTATATAGATTTGAACTAATAAAACAAATTTAATGTTCTTTAAATATTTTAAAGTGAAATTTTTCCCTCCAGATCATTTTCTGAGTTCTTTGAATTATTATGATTCTTTTTTTTTTTTTTGCCTTTAAAAGACTAGAAATTTTGTTCTTTCATTTATTTTGAATTTTAATTCATTTTAACATTTTTATAATGAAGTGGTAAAAGTTTCTGTAATAGTTTTAATATATAAATTACTATACATATTTAATTTAGGTCACATTCTTACAAATGAACCTCAAATTACCTTTATTTGAGTTGAATTTTTAATTCAATTATCATCTGATAATCAGACATAATACGTAGCTTTTTGGAGGTAAACGATATAAAAAAAAATAATTAAAATACCTATATACCTGTATCTATACGCAATACAAAGCAAGTATTGAAATCAGGAAAAAAAAAACCCGGTTTCAATATAATCTAAAATCTAATTTAATCTAAAATAATTTCGGTAAAAACTTAAAATAAATGGTGGGGTGTTTTAAAACCATAGGTCATAAAGGCATATTTCCAGAACTGATTTTAATGAGGTGACATGTCTTATATTGAAAATAATTGTAAAATATGGCTTTATATTCTATAGTTTTATTATACCTCATCAAAATATGTATTTTACTAAAAACTCTGTTTACTATCAAAAATTCGGGATACGTTCGACAGCAGTAAGATAGACTGCCATGTAAAATATAGCTAAAAGATGTGATAAGTCCAAAACAGGATTAGTTTCAGTCAGATCTTGAAATGAGTGTTACATCTAAAAATTAAAAGTTTTTGATCAAAGGTAGCAAAATCCATAATATAAGTAACCTAAAATTGATTCGCTATTAAGTTTTAAGGTCATAGGATAATTTAGACAACCGTAAGTGACTTTTTGTAAAGTTAAAAATAGTTGTAAAATTAGCAGACTTTTTCAAATGGTTAAATTATCAGATATCATATATTAAGTATCAACATTAATACATTATATCAATAATAAAATTTAAGGAAAGTGAAAAAATTGCTCTTTGAATACGAAATTCCGAATACCGAAATTTTTACTAAATGTCTAATACTATATTTTACATATATACAAAACAATATAATTAATAATTATACAGGGTGTCTCGCATTAACTTGCACATATGGGGGGTTATGGGGAACATCACAACAAACAAAAAATTATATGGGAGGGAGGGGAGCGTCTATTCTGAACCCTTTTCGAGATATGAGGGGTTTAAGATGTTTTAGCGATTTTTCATAAAAAAATCTATAAATTTTGAACGGCTGAAAAATTATATTTTGTAGAGTAAGGTGTCAGCTTTAATTTGTGTGTATTAATGATCCCCATATACCCAACAGTTTAAAAGTTATGAAGGTTCAAAATAATTTAAAATGAAAATATTTCACTAAAAAAAAAATAAACTCAATTTTCTTTTGAAACACCCTGTATTTGGGGTACTTTATGGCATATTTCGAAACAGGTTTTAAAACTCTATAATTAGTACCTGATAACTTCTTCTCTATCTCTAACTGCTGTTCGTTGTGATGCTACCCACCACCTGCTGCTCTATGTATAAGTTTTCGTGGGACACCCTGTAACCCTGTATTGTGTATTCAACCTTTTGTTGTATTGTATATATACATATAAAATATTTATATTTGTTTTATTATATTTTTCTCTTACTCATATAATATGTCTAATATGTATAAATAAAGTACTAATTAGCGTTTCCCATTAATTGGAACCGATTGGCAAATAATAACTGAATCCGGTTCATAACCATATACATAAAAACCAAATAATACTTTGACTTTCCGGAAGAAAGATTACCAATCTAATCACATATGTTCAACTGTTAATTTGAATATGAACATACAGGCTTGTCAAAGGAAGCATACTATCGGTTTATTTTGAAACTTTAATTAAAAATTAATTCGGTACATATATTATATGTATATGTAAATATATATCTGAAAGAATGTACGAATTCAAAGAATTATAAAAAAAAATAACCTTTTATTTTAAATTTAAAAAAATACCTATATATAAGTGTATAAACAAGATTATTTTAAATATAATTCAAGAACGTGCCTACATTCTAGAAACATAAAAAGTAACGTACGCTCCAAATACATTTAGCGTCATGGCAAAATTTTATTCAATAAAATTTAAATTAGCGGCGTCTTATTGTTCGAGTTTAGAATAAAAAAATAGAAGTTAATATTATGAAAAACAAGTAAAACAAAATTTCGTTCAAGTAAAAAAAAAATTTATTGTTATTCTACAGCTGATGACTTTCTAAAGAAAATATTTAATTATACATTTTGCATAATTTTAGGGACACAAAAGTGAAATTTTATTGTATATGTTTCATAATTTCTTGGTTATATCTTGCATATCCATGGTTTAGAACTTGGATGGCCTTATTATGTAGAAATTTTAATTAGCTAACATATAAATTTTAAGCTGGTTCGACACGATCATAGAAACAATATAAAAGAAATAACATTTCACCTTTATATTAGAAATAACACCCTGCAGTAAAAACTTTTAAAAAAACTTTTGCAAAAGAAATAATAGAAAAAAATATAAACGTTTCTAACTCGTAACTAACTCCTAATGCCATTTTTCATAACTGCTTCTTCCTCATATTTTTGTTATCGTTTAAAGTATTATTTTAGGTCAAGAATATATTATTAAAAAGAAGTCAAATGTCACAAATATATTTTGATTTTAGTATTATTTTTTTGACGTTATGGCTGTTAGTTTTTTATACCCTTATCAATATATGTTCAAGGGTATAATAAATTTGCTATTACGTTTGCGACACCTTAAATGGATCGAGCTAGATATAGACTCAAGAGTATGAATCGGCTCAGAATCGAATTCTGATTTAAACCATCTTAAACATTTAAACGATATACGTCCGTCCATCCAAACATCTGTAAAATTTTGTTCTGCTAGAGCAGCACATTCAGGAAGCTTGCACATCTTGAAAGTTAAGGCAGCTAAGCATCTAAAATTTTACAAAAGATGATGAAATTTTATGGCAATAAGTTTTGTAAAATTTGTTTGTACTGGTGCAACAGTTCGGTTAGCTGTCATATAACTTCAAAAATTAACATAAATATGTCTCGGTATACCTAACATCGGTACTAAAATATCTGAAATTTTGTAAAAGATGATCAAGTTTTATGGAAACAGAACAGAACAAGGATCAAGTACATTTTGGTGTCATTTCAAAAATTATTTGAGAATCAAAATTTAAGATTATTAAAAACTGTTTCCTAAGAAATTCCCTATTTCTAAGAAAAAAATTAAACCAATCTATAACCATATATAATAGTTTTGTATATAAAGAAGATTGAATGATTCGAATAAGACGAATATCAACCTGTTAAAAAAACAAAAATCTTATAAAATAAATAATTAAAAGAATTTTACAATTATTTTATTATACAATAATTAGCTAACATAAAAATTTATTTCGATATATCTAATAAATTGTTTTTAATTAAAGATTACTGTTATTAGGTATAATTTAACCGTTATTGTATTTAAAAATTCTTATGAAAATTCAAACGTAATTTTTTCACAATGGATATACGATTAAAGTAATAAAACTAATTAAGCTTTATTGGATCTCAAAGATATAATTTTTATTTTATTAATTCTAAATTTTATTTGATTTTGTTTTTTTTTTGGAAAATGTTTAAGATAAATGATTTATTGAAAAGTATTTATATGAAAATCTTAACATTTTTATTTTTTTTTTTGTTTAATTATAATGGGTTTTATTCACGACATTCCACAAAATTAAAACTATAATTGCTTTGCAATAACTAAGTAGTATTTCTAACATAATTACACTATTTAGTAGCCGTTAAATTTTCATGATTGAGTTTCATTATTATAAATGTTGAAATTTTTATGTTTCTTCAAAAAAAAAAAAAAACAAAAGATATTTTCATATAGTATATCTTTACCTTTATTAAATCTTTTCTTCTATAGTCTGCTGTTTATTTATTTGGCTCCACTTCCTAAAATTGATTCGACTAGTCGAAGAATGATTTTGTATTTACAATGTACAAATTTAAAATTTAAAAACCAAAATTTTACTTTGGAAATATATAATATGGTAGGATTTTTTTTTTTCTCATGGGTTGATGAGAATCTTCAAAAGATTTATGGGATTGTGATCTTTAAAAGATACAATACAGAAGATAAAGATACAGATACTCCGTACCACAATATTACCGGATTTTTACACTGTTTTAAAACTGTAGTCGATCTGAGTAAACATTAATTTTTTATTAACGTTTTCTTTTTGTGTATTTTAAGTACTTTATCTAAGAAAATCTGTATTCTGCGCTAAATATAAAGTTTTCATTCTTTTGAACCTCCCTGAAGTAATCTGATTTTCTATAAGTAGAGAAGAATCTTCATTATGCTGTTATATTTTATGGCATAATATCTTTTAATTTCATCTATAACTTTGAGGATTTCTAATTCTCTATAAATATCATTATTATAAGCACAAACCAGAGCGATATTGTATAGAGTTCTATTATAAAAAGTTATATTTTTTTAATATACGTTTATTTGGGACAACTCTAAAGTTTAATACTATATAACCATTATATAGGTTTTATTACTTGATTGTAAATTAACACTCAAATTAATAAAACTAAAATAAAAATCTTTCATATTTTTTCTTATAAATTTTTGGAATTTATGAAATTGCTACAATTTATAAGGAAAAATATGAAAGACTTTTATTTTATTTTTATTAATTTCAAACGGAAATAGTTAGAAAACAAAAATAAATTATTAAGACAAAAGTTTTTATTTTTTGACGAAGAATTCGAATTTGCATCGAACAGTACTCGTTCCTATTTGAAAACGTCGATTTCAGTGAATTTTTGGTCTAAAAAACCTATTTCCGGTCCTTTTCGGAAGTTTAAAATATCATAAATAGATAGAACATCCCCGATTTAGCAAATAATTTGTTTTTAATATTTTAAAATAACGGTTCCTTCCCTTCTTAAAAAGCTGATACGCATGGTCTAGACCACCTTGTATAGGTATCATTAATTTAGATTTACGACTTAAAAACCAATAATGTTATGTTTGTTTTTGTTATCTAATTTATTTTTTTCTTTTTAACGTATTTCTTCCACCTTAGCTTGATTTAAATTGTTATAAACTGATATCTTGTCGCAATTTTTACCTCTTTATCAAGATAGATTAATAAAATATGTGGAGTAATATCTGGATAATTGTTATAATAGGTGGAGCAAATTTATATTAACGAATTATCATTAATCTATATTGTCATTCCTTGATATTTTATTGGATTTTTGAGGGATACATTTACATCATTTAAGTTTATTTTTTGTGTCTTCTATATATAAGTAAAATAAACATGGACTGATTCACAATTATTTAGTTTTATTTCTCAATTATTTGTCCAAAAACATATTTTGTTAGGTACTTGCTTTGTGTAATTTTCTTGTAGCTTTGTTAAAATTTGTTACTACTGCCAATAGCATAGTATTGTTACCGATTGTTGCTACTGTTACATTTTCATGTTCTATTAAATTCTCTTGACTGTAGCAAGTACAGCATAGTACCTCTATAATACTGCCTTGAAGGTTGAAGCACATCTGATTTTATTTCTCTTAGTTTATAGAATATATACTCTTCGTTTTGTTTAATTCTAAATAATCTGCCAGATAAATATGATTAGAGTATTTCTAAATATAAAGTGCATCTATAATACATTTTTGCATATTTCATACAGTTTTCATATTATTGGCCTCAGTAAAGATATTGGTATATACGCATTTTATCTCAATTATTAGCTTAAAAATAGAGTAGAATGGAGCAAATTGTTACACGGGCTAAATAAATTCAGTTTAAAATAAGATAGCCAATTCATTTCTTTTCTATTTAAAAATAAAAATCATTTTACATTTTCTCGCCAAATTTAATGTCAGTATCTTTTATATTTAATAAGCCTATAAAAATTTTAGAAAAAATTTTTCTTTAAATTTTTACATATTTTAATGAATTTTAGTTGTGTTTAGTTTAGATGATTATATATAATTATGTAATTATTTTAGTTCCTACTATATAGTTGGTAGTTCTAGCCTTTATCATTTAAATGTTTTTTTTTTTGATGATGCAAAGATATGCAATTGATCTCAAATAATTTTCATATATTTATATTTCATTTAATTTCAAAACGAAGAATGCATTTAATTCTTCAAAATTTTTTATGTAATGGAAAAAATCTTTAACCCATTCGCGACGGCTTTCGAATGGACATGTTGCAGTTGAATTTTGAACTAGTTTCGTTAGATATTGTGCATTTAATCTTTAATCCTAAAGTTGAAAATGAAATAATTAGTACATAAAATACTGTTGGTACGTATTTGTACCAATGTAAAAGATGGCTGGTACATATATGTACCGCTACCGAAATTTTCCCATAATCAACTATATATACAAACATACTGTATTAGAAATATATATAATTATAAAATTTTGTAATATTCTAATAAATATTGTAATAACTTTGGATTCACAAGTTTTTATAACAAAAATTTAAATTATGCATTTGTTTTATTGACACTCTTACTACAAATGACCGAATGCACGTAAATGTACCAAACAAATTATGCTAAATGGAAAATTCCCTTTTATTATAAAGTAAAAGATGTTTATAAACATTGTTTTGTAAACATTAAAATTTCTGTTAAAAGACGAACTGGCGCATATTTGAACCAATTTTAGTGTTATTTCAATCTTCTAGTCTTTTTTGAATTTTCGTGGTAAATACGTGTACCAGTCGTCGCGAAAGGGTTTTAAGATTTGAAAGTGAGTTTTTTTTTTTTTTTATATTAAGTTTAATCTTAAATTATAAATTTATAAATTTTAGAAAAGGTTTTCTGGTTTTAAATAAAACAACCGTTATTATAAGTGACTAAATGTTATTTCGGTTAACGGAGGATTACCCAATTCTTTTATTATACAGCTTTGCAGCTTGTTTTTTCTTTTGTTTTCTTTGTTTTTATCTTTGTTTTATTCACTTTTTCCAATTTACAAAAAAAAAAAAAAAAAAACAAAAACACAAATTTGGTTTCTTGCTACTAATTTCAAAATATTTAATTTTATATTTTTTTATTTCTTTAAATAACTTTTTATTTTTTTTTTTTCATTTTGGTTTATTTCATTTTTAGAATTAGTGGCACAAAATTAGTGGTTACATCGATTAACTTAAGTAAAAGAAAATAAATTTTATTTTAACCAATTTTTATTGTTTCTTATTAACCAATACTTGTTATATATATTTTTGTTGTTTTTCAAATTGGTTGTACTTTTTACCACCTTGGGCTGATATTTTAACTCAAATATAATTTTCTTTTATTATTTTCAGGATTCTGAATTTTGTTCTATAGTGGATATGTTTTTTTTTTTTTTTTTAATTTCTTTAATTTTCTTTTTTTGAATTTATTGTTTTTTGTTTTAACGCTCTTGTTAAACATAAATTTAAGAAAATATTAATTTTTTTTTTTTTTTTGGTGTTTCTTTATTTTTCAGAATTTGTTTTTAATTTTCAACACATTCGTATATCTTGTCTGTTTGTTTCTCTATCTCTTTCAGTTAATTGTTGTTTTTATTACATTTTTTTTTTTATTATTATTATTAAACGCCTCCAGCCGATTTTATTAGTCGATTACGTTTGTGCAACTAGAGGAACGTGAGTTATATCAGAAAAAAAAAAAAGTGCAAATATAATCGTTTCAAAATAAATGTGAGTAAAAAATAAAAAAAAAAATACATAAAGAGAAAAAAAAACATACAATTTCAATTGCAATTTCATCGAACAATTTAAAAATAAAAACAAAAGTTTCAAAAACGTGGAGGATACCAAAAGTATTTTATATATCAAACTCTTTCCTGAAGTCCTGTTTTTTTTTTTTTTTTTTTTTTTTTTTTTTATGGTTTGTCAATAGAAATTTGTTTTATTTTTCTCATATTTATTGTTAACTTACTATCAAATCTTCTTATCCTTTTCGTCTGTCTGGACTCTCTGTGGAGATATAACCATCCCATATCATGCTGAGTTTTAATATTTACACCTCTGTATCATGAATGAAATACCAATGAAAAAAAAAAAAAAAAAAAACCACAAAACGATTACAAATTACAATGAGTGGTATTTTTAGGGCAAAATAAATATGAATAATTTAATATGCAAATTATAGGGTAAATATAAAAATTTTCGGCTATCATTCTTTATAAAATTTTGAATTAATACCAATTTCAAGTTAAATTCAATTCTGAACTTAAATTCAACCAAATCTCCAATAAGTTAATGCAATAAATAAATTAACTGTACATATGAAAAAAATCAAAGTTGAATTTTCAATTCTCAATATTTTATTATAGGATTGTACGAATGTTGGTTGTTGGGGTATAATAAATTTGCAATTAGGTTTGCCATGACTCCGTAAAGGAGGCAAGATAGATATGTTCATGTACAATGGACATACGATTTAGCCATGTATGTCTATCCGTCCTCATCATAACTAATAATATAATAGAGCTAGAGATTTTCACTATTTTATCTTTGTGAGTGTACGGGTTGTTTTGTTAGTTCCGTTATTGAAGTGAAGCAAGATCGAAACAGGTTCGGGTAGCCGCCATATAATTTTTTTTTATATGAAAATAATGCAGTATTAAAGCTATCTATCTGAAATTTCATGAAAGGAAGTTAAGTTTTATGCTAATGATTTCTGAAAAATTTGGTTGCTCTAGCGCAGTCGATTCGAGTAGCTGTCATAGAACTCAAAAAATTTATATAAATATATTTCGGTACTTATTTAAGTCAAATATTTGAAATTTTGTAAAAGATAATTAAATTTTATGATAACAGTATAACTTTTGTTCGGGTACGACTCAGTTAACTGTACACCCTCCCTCGTGTTAAAAGAGTTTTTCTTTATTTTTAAAGAATTTTTATTGGCCAAATTTTTTTAATTAAACGTTGTTAGTTATCACATTTAAATGAAATGCCATAAAATGCTTTTTATTATTTGATTTACCTTATTCAATACATTTATTTGTTAAATTAGTCTCCCTCGCTAAAGATTTCATTCTTAGGAAACACAAACTTAAAATCAAAAACAAAATAAAAAATTTTAAGAAAATGCAACTTTTTTGCAACAAATTTGTATGCAATTGCAGCAAGGTGTTAAATAAATTATTATGAATTTATGAATCAACATGTTAGGAAATATTGCATGCATTTACATTAATTTTATCCCATTTCCCTTTTTTATTGTTTTTATCCTGAGGGTTTTGGTTCTTATATTTTTTTGTTTCTTTTTTATAATTTTAAATCACTGAAATAATTGTTGTAATACATTTAAATCGTTAGTTTGATCGAATTCATCGTTTTTTAACTAAATAATATTCATATATAATGAATTAAACTGAAGATTTGTGTTAAACCACTAATTGGAATTACGATTGATAAAAGTTTGGTTAGTTGCAAATGTTAGTTCATTTATGTAAGAGAATTATTTTGATAATTGGTAGCAATTCATTTGTTGAAATATCGTTGATATTAATTTGATTTTCAGATTGAGGTTTTACATAAATTTTATAAATTCAATCACTAATATGTCAAATGTTTTGGTCAAATCAAAATTATGCTGTTAAAAATATACTAAAATTACTCAAATAAGTTGTTATGTTAATTATTAAAAGTTTTATATATTTTTGTTATAATTAAAATTTATATAAACAACTCAAATCATTTTGAAGTCATTTTGAAAAATTAAAAAAACAATGAGGTAAATGCGCAGTACGTTAGATACCGGTCTTTAATTTTTTTTTTTTTTAATTAAAATCAAATATATTCAGCCTTTGGTGCAGTGGTTGACGCACCGCTTTTCATTCATAAGGCAATGAGAGGTCTCGGGTTCGATTCCCGGCTGGGTACAATAATTATAATATAAAAAAAAAATATATTCATATATCGCAATATATAAATACTTAATATATCACATAATATCTCGTACACCCCACATTCCTGCCAGGAAACAGAGGTTATAGCTACCTGGCACATTTATGTACCACGGTAACTGTATATAAATAAATAAATAAATAAATAAAAAATCAAATATAAGAAAATCATAAATTTATAAAATAAAATTTGTATAATAAATTTTATACCCCGTATAACATTTACAGCCACGCCTGAAGAAGAATGGCTGTGTAATTTCCGTGTAACATTTGTGTGGCAGCGTAATAAAAAAAAACGAATTATTCAAATTTAAAAAATTTATATTAAAATGTAACTAAATTAATATTAATTTCCTTAAAATTAATTGACACCATAGACAGTATAGAACACTTTCTTTGCACCCATCGCGATCTATCTAGAAAAAGACGAAAATACTTCGACATTTTCAAAACTTCTTCCGTCAGAGCAATATCATTGTGACTTAAATCCTACAAAAACTCAGTTTGTAGGATTTAAGCCTAAAAAGAATCCTGATATTAATTTATATAAGATCTTCTACACCTTTCAAGGTTTACTACGGACTTTAGGTTGTAATTATTGATACGTTAGCTCAATCTTAAGAATGACAGAAATTATAGACCCATCTACAATGCATTCTAAATTATAGCAGTTTTTTTCGAACTGACTACAACTGTAATAATTACCTAGGAATATTTTCCCAAGATTTTAAGAAATTCAACGCTTCCTAAAAATCATTAGTTTATTTAGTAATCTTCACCTGCCTTTACATAGAACTGGACTATAATTATTTACATATATTCAACGCAAACTAAATGATTCATACGCAAATAAAATTTTATTTATTCGATATCGAATTTTTATTTTACGAATTTTTGCCTTTATTTATTTAATTTCGATTTTTGTAGGATTTTTTGTTTTTCAAAAGAAATTTTTTTTTCTTTTAGTTTATTTTTGTTTCTGCCAGCCTCCCTTTTTTATTAAATTACAATAAAGGGTAATAAATGTCATAAAGCGTAATAAATAGTTCTACGACGTGTGTGGGATTCGAACCCGAACTTTCTCAATTTTTACATCGTATTTATGCGCTCTTACGCACTAGGCCAGTATGTTTTTATAATTTAAAAGCATACGAAATTATGAAACTTTAGCTGTGTTTTGATTTTGAACTAAAATCATTAATCTTACATTTTTAAAGTAACGAACATTTTCATAACATAAGTAGTGCATTGATAACTATAGCAGTGGGTTCAAACTTTTGTTAAAAAATAATAAAATTATATAAAAACCGAGCTGTTAATTTAGAAATGGATACAAATAAAATAAGGAATTAAAAGCAGTTCTTACACATTTGACAACTTTTTAATAAATGAGGCCCTATAGGTAGACGTTACTTTTCTAGTCAATTAGGTGAAGTAAAAGTACCTTTTTAAAGCATCAGGCCCGAATCTCAAACGGAAAAAATATGTTACACTGAAAGAATAGATCTGAACAATAAAAATTTTTTACGAGGAACGGTGGAACAAGTCGAAGCACTCAAAGGAACTGCACAAGGTTCGTCTGGGTAGTATTGAATTTTAATCAAATAAAACAACCTTCTTTAACATCAAACTTTAGAAGGAATCCTTCAATACATAGTGACATAATGTACAGTTTGGTTTTGGAGATATGGATATGGAAAAAATACTTGGGAAATCGGGTTTGTGTTAATTGAGATTATGGAGGATGAACGAGTAAAATTTCGGAGAGTTATTTTCAAGAAAGATGTTAATTGTGTTCTTAAATTTGGTTAGACCGTATAAATATGAATCACAAACTTTCGGGAACACATGTGCTAGCATAAGGTTCCGTATATGTGGCATGCGCATGACAAACGAATTTCCGAGTATTATGTTCTCAATGTAGATAATATATATATGTTCGCAATGTCGATATATGTTCTATAATTATGTATTCGTAATGTTATATACAAAGGGATGTTAATATTGCTGCAATATTAGGTGAAACTATAAATAAAGGAGTAAATCATAAACGCTGTGTGTCGCGATTACATGATTAGTTGTCAATCAAACCATAATTATGAGACTAGGGCGTATGATCTATCATAAATTCATAATTCAACAAATTTATCGAAAGGTACTTTTTGTATTAAACTTTACTTTTGTTGTAAAATTAAACAAAAAAGCTAATAGGGCTATTTTTCTTCTGTTTAATCCTTCCGTACTCGTCTACTGGTCTTTATGTCCCAAATCTAGTTTAGAAGCTAATCATTTTGTTTTCTTAAGCAATAGTGCTCTTCATTTTTCTAGTAGGTGAGTTTTAATATTTTCTGAAACAATAACTGCCATTTTCTCGTTGATTTTTTGAAAACTTTATTCATGTTTCCAATGTGAAAAGCAGTCTGGGTACTTAATTTCCAATTTCCTAAAATTTGTATTTTCTTTTATTTTGATTTTTTTGACCTAAACACTATTACACTTTATATTGAAGAAATTTTTATTATCAAATTTTACATTAGACTGTAAAGCTTCATGAATTTTGTAACTGTAATTGTAAAGTTTCATGAATTTTGGTCAAAAATACAAAATATAAGTATAAAATATTTTATGAATGTTTTTATTTTGATACTTTTTTTGAATTTTCCTCTTTTCTTAAATAAATTTAATTAAGGATAATAAGTAAATGTTTTAATATTTGTAAAAAAAACTAATCTGAAAAAATAAGAAATATTCACATGATATCTTATAATATGTACTAACGCACATTTATGTTTTCCTACTTTTGATTCAATATGACCAACTTAGTTTACAAAACGCTGCATACATTTTTTAGATTTCTTTATTTGTTTTATTGAAAAGTTGTGCCGATAAGCTAAAAATGCTCCCAAAAGTTTGAAGTTTCTTTTCCTTTATAAAATATATTTTTCTCCAAGAGATCTGTCAAATCTCTAAATCTGTATTATGATATAGTACAACTATCATATATTTGCTGACGCGATCCAAAATATTTTGAGTTACCGCGACAAAATCCAAAACTACGCCTTACGCCTAATTAGCTACGCTGTAGTAACACTAACTTCTCTAAACATTCGTTGAAATATTGGAGCAATTTCAACTTTTATAGATATCCTGTAATAGGTAATAATGCTTGCTCTATTGAACTTAAATCGATTATGCCTCCTTTGACACTATTCCAACGTACCGGAAAAGAGCCAGCAAGTGCTCATTTCTACACTATAATTCTATACACCGTGGAAATTGCTAGGTGTTTCAAAACTGGTTAAACCCCTGACTATATAATTCTATACAGACGATCAGTTTCATATAAAACATTTTAAGTTTTTTTTTGGAGCCAGAATATTTAAATTGAAAAAATAGAAATTTCAATTTCATAATGTCTTTAAATATTCTAAACTATTGTAAAATGCTTAGCCTGGCTCCAAAAATGCTTAGACTGGCTCCAAAAAAAACTTAAAATTTTTATATTAAGCTGATCTTCTCTATATAAATATTTAGTTGTGGTTAAACCTTAATTAGTATAAAGAAATTCGTTCCTATAGTCTTTAGTTAGTGTTTAAAAAAAAATAACACACTACAAACAAAGATTCGGTTATCTCTTTAAATCTTTTGAAAAGAATTAATTCTGAAATTTTTTATATATGTATTATCTTTTCATAATGCTTTGGCTAAATTTAGATACTTTGACAAAATAATATTGAAAAGAATTCACTTATAACTTTTAACTTTAGCAACACTGGTATTATGAGAGATTTGAAATAAACCTATAAGTTTTAATACCAATATAAGTTTCGTTTTAATTTGGATTTCTTTTAAATTCCATTTATGTTTTTTTTTGTAAATCTTATCAAAGATTCATCAAAATATGCAATTGATTGTATTTTTAAATTTATAAAAAAAATTTGTTCAGATTTTAAATGGTTTATCTAAAAAATTTCGTTTATTCTGTTCTTATCTCTGTATAAAATTCTATTGTTCTTAGCCTAATTGATTCACTTGGGTCATATTTTATTCCATGAATTTTTTTGTTCAGAAGTTCTTTTGTATGTCGCTCATATTAATCTCTGAGGATAAAAGTTCAACCACATCCAATATTATGTGTTAGCGATGAGCAAATAAATAAAACAAAAAAAATCCCGATTTACGCCAAATATTCACTTTTTAATAAAAATTAGTTTTTTAAAAATCTTGAATTATGAAAAAAAAAATTGGAAAAAAAGCAAAAATTTCATATTTGTATACGGTGTTATAACTGCCACTGCCGTCGCCACTTTCTATGGTAACACTGATGTATAAAACAATGAAATTGCGATTAACGCATTGCGATATGCGCACATTGTTCGTTTGTATATGTGAGTGAATAAAGAATAGGCGTTTTCTGAATACGTTCGCTCCATTTGCTGTTCATTTTATTTTTGTAGTTTATCGTTTTGTTTTTTTTTTTTTTAGTTTATTGTTGGTTCGTTGTCGTTGTTTTTATCTCTTCTTTGGATTTATAAACGATGACAGCAATTCAGGGTAATTTTAGTGACTAAAAACACGTGTAAACAGCGCTTTTGTTTTTCTTCAATAAAGCCGCAATTTATAATTTGTTTTATTTTTTGGTTTGGTTTGGTAAATATTTAATCGATTTAAAATATGTTTTGTTTATTATATTTTTATTTTTCTCTAAATAAATAAATACAATAAAATTAATTCAATTTTTAAATTATTTTTTTGTTTTAGTTCATTGGATCCAAATTATACGTCTGATATTAATCTAAATATTATATCTAATTTAAAACAATGCAAAATATAATGTAAAGACAAAATTCTAAAAACAAAGACTCTAATGCGTGCAGAAATTCATTTTACATTGATATTGCATTATTAATACAATTAAAAGACGCCTAAACATACATAACGTGATATTTCAAATATGTATTATATGATTTAAAAAGAATTTATATTTGTGATTTTGTCACAAAATTAAAATTAAAAGTGGTATTGTTTTGTTACCAATGTATTAACAAAACCATTACACACACTTTTAGGATTATTTATAAAAGAAAATTTTCTTCAAAAAAATTTCAAGAAACAAAGTAAAGAAGTTGGGACTTGGCCTTAGAGAAAATTTTTTTTTTGTTATTAGAAGGAAAAAACTTTTGGAATGGTTTTACCATATATTTTTTTCCTAAAAATATATACATACATGAGTTAATTAAGTTTTTGAAAGTGTCACTTTAATAATACATACATTTTATATAAATTTGGTCTTTTTAATTTCAATCAATCAATTTTTATACAGTTTTAAAAACATTTTTAAAGTTAAGTACGTTTGGAACATATTCACTCTCCCTCTTCAGGACCATTTATTCAATATTCAATATATAAAAAGTGTTGTCACTCTCAAGATGATTTTTGGTAGTTCTTTTTTCCTCTTACTCCTCGTGGGACCATTGGGCATCAACTTGTCTCCTTTATCGCTTTCCTCCTTGCCTCCTTATCGCTTGCCTTCTTTATTGCTTGCTGATTTTTCGCTAATTCTGCGGTTATTGATAGTTGTCATATCTTGGGGGTTCCATTCTAGGGCCTTTCTGGTTATATTTTCTGGATGTTTCCTTAGAGTGTGACCTATCCATCTCCACTTTTGGCATTTGATTTGGCTCATTATTATTTCTTCGCCTGTTAAATGCCAGAAGTCCCTGTTGCTGATGATATTTGACCAGAATATTCTGCATATTCTTCTTTGGTATTTGTTCGCAAATACTTGGAGTTTCACCTTGATGTTGTTGGCAGTCATTCAAGTTTTGCTACCTTACAGAAGCGTATACATTGCACATGCTTTGAATATTCTGTTTTTGTTTTTCTTGTCATTTGGCCATTCTTCAAATGGCTTTGGTTTTTTCTCGGTTAATGTCTAGACCGACTTTCCATACTGCTTGGTAAAGTTGATGTGTTGTATATCGTAGAATGTATCTTCTAGCAGAACTATGTTATCGGCATAGTCTAGGTTCTTAAGCTTCCGTGAGAGATTCCATGTTATTCCTTTTCCATTCTTTTTCTTTTTTCTTCCATGACCACGTCTATTACAAGGTTGAACAATAGAGAGAGTGGGGATCTTTGTTTCACCCCAATGTTGGTGATGAATATGTTCGTAGAGTTTTTGGTAGTAGATTTAATTAAAAAAGCTAATAAATTAACCTTTTAGTATACTAAAATTTCAAAAATTAAAATTGTATAGGTATATGTTTGTTTGTACATACTACACAGCCATAGAAAATTATATATAAATTTTTAAAATAATAAAGATTAGATTATTACAAACTGTTACGTAACGAGATCAATATTTTTATTAAATATTAATTAAACACAGAACAATATAAACATTTAATAAACTTTTAAATACTTATGTACCTAACACATATTGACATACTGCGCCTGTCATTTCATCAACCTGCGAAATGTCATCAACCTTCAAATATTTTTGGAAAAATTAGTGGTAGTAGTAGTAGTTCCTCTTCAATTGTAGTAAAGTATCAGTACTGCATAACTTTTAAAATTCTCTTTGTATATTAATTGTAAACTTTTAAAACTAAAGAAAAGAAGGATACATATAAAATAATAAGTTACAGCATATAATATTAAATTTTACACTACAAATTTTCAGATCTTTAAAGTTATGTATAATAATTTATTATAAAAAATACAGCAATTAAACTTAGCTAAACGTATCATAAGAATGACCCAAAATAGAGCTACATATAAAATATATTCCATATTCCAATTTACCAGAAATAAGAAGAAATATTGGTGAACCAAAACTAATACGGGATAGATAGACAACATAGACAAAACGGCGGCAGCTTTAAATAACACAAAATTGAGCGCGATGCTCTTAGCAAAAAATTCTTTTCATACCAGTAACCTAAATTACCAAAAAAAAAGCAGGCTCATAATCAGTTTATTATAATGATGATTAATCATTCTAATAATGAATTTTAATTTCTGAATTATTTCCCTCTGAATCAAATGTATGTCCACTTTAAAATAAAATAAAAAAAAAAAAACATATTAATTTTTTTGTCACGTAATTTAATCAACTTAAAAACAAAAAATTTATTTTCAACCTACCATTTTCTTAATTTTCTTGATGATTACATAAAATTAATTATTAATTTATTTAAATAGTAAAAAAAATATGATTTTCTTAATTTACTGTAGTTTTAAAAATTTTTTAAATTCAATATTTCACATTAAAATGCAATAAACATAAAAACTGATTACAAATTAGTAAAGCACCCACAATTCATTTAGTACCTACTCGTATATTATGTGTAAAGTACTTTAGCTTGTAATCAATTTGTTGTTTAAATATACATCAAACATATTATAAACATCTGTAATTTATAAAAAATTAAAAAAAAAAAATAGTTACAAAATATTATTTAACATGCAACTGTGAATGTTAAGAAAAGTTTTTTTTTTTTATTAATTCTAATTTGTAATTACTATTTGTTTCATTTCAATAAGTTTGTTGAAAAATAAATTTTGTGGATTAACATAAAAAACAAAGATCCAAAAAAGAATAATAAAGAAATAATGATAATCACTGCAATAATAGGATACCACAAATGTATTTTATAAATCAAATTTTCAATTAAAAGAACTATTAATTAGTTACTGACATTGTTAAAACACAATGAGCAACTTGTCATAAGAATCGGTTTTTGACGTATAATATCAAAGGAAATTGAAGCAAATCTCAGATTGTCAAAATGAAATTTTTTTTTTTTTTGACCATAAAACAGCAACATCGCTGAAATTTGATTAATTAACAAAAACGTTGCTATATGAAACTGTGTATTTCACTAGAGTCGTCGTCATTTTCATTAAAAGTAGAAGCTAGAGTTTTTTAATTTAAATTATTATCGCCGGAACTAATAATGTTTTCATGCCAGTTAATCATGAAGATTATAAATTTTGTTAGATATTTTATTTTAGTCAAAAACTATTTTATTCAAATGAAAAAAATGTATTAAGATGATTCAGACATGAAAAAAAAGCACTAGAGAAATATTTATTAAGAATGGTAAGAATTATGGAAAGGTACTGTATGCAACACAATCATGTTAAACTTTAAATTTTAAAAAATACCAGCCCCGTTTTAAAAAAAATAATTAAACTAATCTTAAAGATTGACCACACATTTTGCATTAAGTTTTATAGATCTACTGAAGCTGCAGACCTCTATGAAGATAATCTGCGTTTATCGCTAAATTTAATGGCCTATTTGTTTTTGAGCCTTCTATTGGCATTTTCGGATTGTAAAAATTTAGATCCTTCTACATTTATGTACCTACCCTTTTAAACGCGTTCTATGTTTTAGAGCATATTTTTTTATATTTTTTCGTTCACTTTCACTAATCTTTAGATACCTATATAATCAATTTTGCATGTACCAAGAACAACTTATCATGTTAAGTTAAATTTTATTTGCAAAATTTGAATGCTCTGAATATATATTTGCTTTGTTGTATAGCTGTATGCCGTTCAATCAAATAGATTTAATTATTTGGTTATATAACAAAATATTATCTATTGTATTGGCAATCTGGAATTTCAACTTTGGAGGCAATACATTTTTCAATACTTCGATTCTAGTTCGATATGTTTGTTTTTTTACGTGCTCATTCCACCTTAGCTTGACATGTAATAGATATTTTCTAAATATTTTGCCTTATTTTCTTGAAACGCTATTTAATTTTATGACAGAGGGATTTTGTACCATTTTATTTATAAAATTTATTTGCACAAGTTTAAGTTCATATAACAAAAATTAATCACTTGAGTAATTTATCTGTATTCTCGTCAATATTATATACCATTACCACATGGTAATATAAAATAAATAATTCTTGTACAATATACTAGATGGCGCAAACATATTTATTGCATTTTTCTTTCAAAATCCTATACAATGGCTACAGCTGAATTATCAATAGCTTAGTAAAGATAATGATTAAATTCTAATATGAATAATAGGGGACGCATTTATCGGATGCTCTATTCTCGATTAAAGGAGAGGAAAGGACGAAAAATAAATAAATAATAAAAATGGTTTACATTGAAGGATTTTTTTAAAATTAAGTTTACTCAAATATTTGATTCATATTTAAATATACAAATTAACCTTTCTTTAATACTATTCAAATTATTTTAAATGTTAATTTTACGCAATTTTATTTCCACTTTTCCCAAAATTGAAGACTTAAAATTGGATACCCTGTATATAATAGAATTTGATCGTATAAAAACAAAAAATAAACAAACAAAAAATTAAAACATATAAAAATACATTAAAATCATTGCCAGAACACTACATAATTACTTTTAATTAATTTTTTTTTTTTTTTTCAATGTTTTCATAAAAAATTTTGGTTCGTTTTGGGGTGCAGTCCGCCAACAATTTTTTTTTTTTGTTATTTTTCTGTATATTTTTTTATGTAAAAGATTCAAATTACATTCAGAACACCACTTTATTAACATTTAATAACCATACTTTAAAGAAAATTAATTATATGAATAATAATATGATAATTGATTTTTGTTAACGAAGTTTTCATACATAATAAGAACCATTTTTTTTTTTTTTCATTTAATATTATAATGAATGGAAATGAAAAAAATTTTTTTTTTTCTTAATGAAAAAACTATGAAAAATATCTTAGATTTAATAAATTTTCGTATATTAAAAAAAAAAAAAAACATACTCTGACCATATATGGTTATTGGTTGTTGTTAAAAATATTTTATGAATTGAAACTAATTTGGGTATATTTGAAAATCTATGGTAACATTAAAAATTTCTATAGTTTAACATTTGATTTGAGACTCTTAACATTTGATTTGAGACTTGATTTGAGAAAATAAAATTTAAAAATGTTTGCGAAGCAATTACTAATCTGGTAAAAATAAAATGTTATCGAAAATATAAATTTGTTTAAAGTTTTAAAATTCAATTTATTAAGTGATAAAAAAAAGATGTTTTTTAGCACATTTCCAAAAAAATTTTGAAAAAATGTGCTTATTAGTTTCACTCTGTCCGTCCGTCCGTCCGTCCGTCTGTTTACAAAACTTCTACATCGTTAAAGATAGAGAAAAAAAATGTTAACCATAGGTAGGCCTCATAAAAAAAATAATTTTGTGGAACAACTTTTTCATGTAGCCCCCCCCCATTACGGAGCTACAACCCCTCAAACTTTGAAAAAGCCCTATTTTTAAATGCATATATCTTATGTTCTGCTTAAGATTTTTTCAATCTGAAAACGTCATTCGACAGGTATTTATCATTGTAAATTAATATCAAAATTATACATTTTTTTCAAATTTAGTATTTAAATTTACCGTTATGTGAAAACCAAATTTTGCATGATTTTTCTACTTTCATAACTCCGGCACGCTTCTAGATAGAAGCTTGAAATTTTGAGGCAAAAAAGAACTTTTAGAATTAATATAAGTTTGCTCAGAAAATTTTTTTGGACCACCCCCTGTTTATGAGCTATTAGGGCTTAAAAATTGAAAATTTGCTATTTTTGAACACCTGTAACTTAGGAACCTGTACACATTTTACTTCTGCAAGATATAGAAATTAAAGCTACAGTAATATATTTTTACGTGTGTTAAAGGTTTATTTTAATTGTAAAGGGTTCCAAAGTTGCAGCTCTTCAAAATTGCGAAAAAGCCCCATTTTTAGATGTATATATCTCAGGCTATGCGTAATAGTTTTGCAATCTAAAACCGCCAGAAGATCGAAAATTTTATTATCTATATAAAACAATATCAAAATTATGTAATATTTTGTAATTTACTATTTAAATTTACCGTTATGTGAAAACTACATTTTGCATGAAATTTCTATTTTCATAACTCCGGCACCCCTTTAGATAGGAACCTGAAATTTTGAGACAAGAAAGAACTTTTAGAATTAGTATAAGTTTCCTCAGAAAATTTTTTGGTAACACCCCCTTTTTAAGAGTTATTACGCCTCAAAAATTGAAAATTTGCTATTTTTAGACACCTGTAACTTAGGCACCTGTACAAATTTTTCTTCGGCAAGACATGAAAATTAAAGGTTTAATAATACATTTTTACGTGTGTTAACGGCTTTTCTTAGTTGTGTAGGATTCCGGAATTACAGCCCCTCAAAATTTCAAAAATGTCCTATTTTCACATTTTTTCTTATTACATGAAATTTTAAAATTTTTGTGTAAGTCACACTTCTAAACAGTTTGTATTGAGTTTTGGAAATGTGCGCTTTTAAAAACCGTTGGTTTACATTCTACCTTGTTTTATTTTCTTATTACTTATATTACCTATATTATGTCAAGCTAAATTTGTTGCTCTATATTAATTATTATGAGGACAGGAATCAACGTTAAAGTTTTATATGGTTTGATTATCAATGGAAACGTAGTCATTGAATCATGTATTAGAAGGAATCACACATCTGATTTTTTTTTATTATTAGGAATCACACATCTGATTTTTACTATATGTTTAAGAAAATTTTGAAAAATTTATCTATTATCTTTACTCCGTCCCCAAAACTTCTACACCGTTCAAGTTAGAGTAAAAAATGGTTAAAAAATGTTTTCGTACCACCACTGCTTTAAAAGCCATTAGTACTCAAAAATTGAAATTTTGCTATTTCTAAATTTGCTGCATGTAACTTATGCAACTGTACAAATTTCTTCAATATAAATCCCATTAATTAAAACTTTAACGTTATAATTTTACATGTATTAATGGTTTAATTATGTACGATTTCTTTAAAATTGAAGAAAGTTTTTTCTTTATTTTCCACATTTTCTCTTATATATGAAATTCTAAGAAAAAAATACAGATTTTGGTGCGAATCACAGTATTTTAAACTATTTGTATTGTTATTTGAAAAATGTGCGCCTTTAAAAATCGTTCGTTTTTTTTTCTGTCTTCTTTTAAAAAGAAATGGAAATGGAAAGATGGCTGGATTGATGGATTCTTATCATAAAAAGGATTATAGACTTAGCAAATCAATATTTTTCGAAAAAAAATGGGAATTCTACGATTTTATTAAAAATATATTTTATAACTAATTGATTGTACCTAAAACCACTAAAACTGAGCTTAAGCAGAAATTAAGATTAATTGTATACTCTACTTAATAGTAGAATTATTTTACAATATTAATGAAGACCAGATTTTGGTAAATTGCAACTTATATTAGGATAATTTGCAGTTCATATTCATCATTGTGAAGTTATATGCATTAAAAAAGTGTTTTGTATATTTGATTGCATGCAGTTCTTAAATGAGGGAAGAAAGAAATATTTTTCTGAAATAATTTATACTCGATCTTGAAGAACCTTCTTTTTCCAAAATTTATAGGCATTATAGACAAAACTATAGGCATTTAAGACATAAGAGGGGTTTTAAAAATTTTGATTCCACACAACACAACACAAAATTATATTACTGTTAATTTCAAAATTATATTACTGTTAAATCTTAAAGAATTTCTTGGCGTTTAGCGTTTTCAGATTGAAAAAATATTTAGTTAAACTTAAGTTGGTAAATTATAAGCATTCAGATATGAAGTGGTTTCCAACTTTGCGAACTATAGCTTCGTAAAGGGTGGAACAACATAAAACTGTTGTTAGCACATTTCCAAAAAAATTTTGAAAAAATGTGCCTATTAGTTTTACTCTGTTCGTCTGTCCGTTTGTCTGTGTGTTTACAAAACTTCTACATCGTTAGAGATAGAGAAACACATTTTTAACCATGGGTAGGTCTCATAAAAAAATTAATTTTGTGGAACAACTTTTTCATGTAGCCCCATGCGTCAGAGAACTACAGCCCTTAAAATTTGAAAAAGCCCTTTTTTTGAACGAGTATATTATTCATGTTCTGCTTAACATTTTTTCAATCTGAAAACGACATTCGACAGGAATTTTTTTACCTTTATAAATCAATATCAAAATTATATACTTTTTTTTTTAATTTAGTATTTAAATTTACCGTTATGTGAAAACCAAATTTTACATGATTTTTCTACCTTCATAGCTTCGACACGCTTTTAGATAGGGTTTTGAAATGTTGAGACAAGAAAGAAGTTCTTAAAAACTTTTTTTTGTACCAGCTCCTATTTAAGAGCTATTAGGGCTCAAAAATTGAAAATTTGCTATTTTTAGGCACCTCTAACTTCAGCTTATACAGCCTCTCAAAATTCCAGAAAAGTCCTATTTTCACGTTTTTTCTTATTACGTGAAATTTTCAAATTTTTGTCCAAGTCACAATTCTAAACAGTTTGTATTGTCTTTTGGAAATGTGCGCTTTCAAAAACCGTTGTTTTACATTCTCCCTTGTTTTATACAATTTCTTCTAGGACTAAATATTGGCAAAAAGTAGATTAAAAAGTAGATTAATGTATGAAAATACATAATTTATTCTATTTATATACTTTATAAAACTTTAATTAATGTTCTTTCTTTCATCAATTAAACATACATGATATCTTATAAAACAAAGTTTCTCTTCTAGCTTTCTTCCAAATCTAAAATTTAAATTAATTAAATTAAATCTTTTAATAAAGACGTAAAAAATAATTAATAAAAACATATAAATATACATTATTAGTTTTAAATATACAAAAAATATTCAAAACTAACATTAATTTAATATAGTCATGGATTTATATTAATATCCCAACAAAATAATATAAGAACTTAAATGTACCTAATATTTATTTTTCTCCAATTGTACTTTTTACTTTTATTTATCCTTCCTTTTTACAATCTCTATCTCTATCTCTTTTTTTGTTTTTTGTTTTTTTTTTTTTTGTTGTTGCACGCCATTATAAATGTATAAACAATAATTTTTTAACACCAATTTATCATTAAATATTTTTTCAACTGTTTTATTTTATTTTAGTTTTTTTTTTTTTGTAAAACACCTAAAGATGAAGAAGAAGAATCAACAAACACTATTCAACAAAAAAATTTTTTTTTATTATTATTAAACTTAAACTATCATCAATGTTCTGTAATACAATTTTACGAAGTTACACGATCATCAGATCATCATGACAATAATCATTTTGATGATGACATTTTTTTTGTTAACATTGTAAGTCTTAGATTTTATATTCTCTGTTTTTTTTTTTTTTTTTATTGTATTGTATTGTAAGGATGTTGCATGTTTTGTTTTTTTAAGAAAAATTTTTGCTGGAATTTTAATGGCGCTCAGTTACAACAACAATAACAAAAAACAAAAATAATATAATATAAAAACGAACATAAAACATTTGGCAATGTGCAAAATACATTGAACAATCAATGAAAAGATGAACTTAAAGATCTTTTAGCCTCTCAATCTTTTTTTCTTATGATGATTGTATTTTTTATAATTTTTTTTTTTTTTTAATTTGCTGCTATTGTTTTTGTTTTTGTATTTTTTTTTTTTGTTTTTGTTTTTTTTTGCATCTAGATTAAACATCCCAGTCAAATATTTTCTTAACCTCAAATTAACGAAGAAAGTTTTTCGCTTTTCTAATATTTCATTTTTTTTTTTTTTTCTTTTCTTTTGAATTTTTTATTTTTTATTTTTTAAAGTTATAGTGTTGAATGTTGATGTTATTGTTGTTGTTGTTGTCTACTGATTGTCTGTTAGTTGTTATTCAATGTAATCGAATGCAGTGCAATTGTAATACAATTCAATGAATAGTTTATGGTGGCAATGCAATAATAAAAATCTGAATTATTCTTAAATTGTATTTCTTGTTGCTTGTATTTCTTTCTTGTTGTATTTGATGCATATATGTACAAACATTGAAAAAAATATTATTTTGGTTTTTGATTTAGTACATTATATAAGTTGTTATTGTTATTTTTGCTGTTGCTGTTACTGTTGATATTAATGTAAAACGATTTTGATGTAAAAATATATATATGTACATATATATTTTTTTCTCTTGAAAACGATTTAATAAACGCCCAATGGGAGGTGCAAAACTTTTTTAATATGTTATTTCACATTATTATGTTTTTTTTTTTTTTTTGTCTCTTTTTTTCTTATTTGTTTGTTTGTTTGTATGTAGGTATGTTATTTTTTCAAATAATATGGAATTCGATAATTTAGATGGAAAATTTATCATTTTATATATCGTTTAAATTTTTATTTTATTTTATTGTATGTATGTATAAAGAAAACCTTCGCATTGAAATGAAAATTTTTCATGCTTTTTATTATAATGCCTTATTAAGGCATTTTTGTTTTTTTTTTTTTGCAATGTTATTTTTGTTGCGTTTTTTTTTTTTGTTGAACAAGTAAAATAAATAAATAATGATCGAATTTGACATTACAAGTATTTACATACACATATCATTTCTTTTTAACCTTTTCAAGTTGAGAGAAAAAAAAAAACAAAAAATTGATGATAAATAAAAACTTGGCAACATTGTTTCTGCTTTTTTTTTTATTTGATCTTTTTAATTATTGATGGCATTCTTTTATTATTGTTGAAGTGTGAATGATGCCATTTTTACAAATTTATTGAAATTTTTTTTTTAAATTAAGTTTAGGTTTTTGGTATTATAGGAGAAAAAAGAAACTAGCAGAAAATTTATGAATAGGCGTATGCAATTTAATATTGAATATGCTTAGTAATAAAAATTATTGACAATAATTATGAATTACATATATAGGTATATTACAATGTTCTTAATTTTTAAAATTTTATTTGACATCAGCAAATAAATAATTAAAATTATGTATACATCTACCAAAAAGAAAATAAAATTAAAATTAGGATTTCAATTTCCGATTACCTCCCATGCCAGATTTTCTTTAAACTTACTACAAAGTTTAGATGATATATATATGGTATTAAAATAAGTTTCTCAAAGTGTTAGTTTCCGATGACGTCATTAACTCTTCAAATAACCCTTTAAAGTTTAATTTGACCCATTTATATAGGCAAACTTTTCCTCAAAGCTTGTAGAAATTCGGAAATGGGAGTTAATCAAAGTTTTCCTCAAAAATAACAAATATAAAGAACTTCAAAAAAGATTCATGATTTCTTCAATGATTCCATAGCAGACAAATTGTAGAATATAATACATATACATACATAGATATAATAGATATAGAATATACCTAATAGATAGTTTTTCTTAATGAAAAAGTTTAGATTGCAGTTGTTTAAGATGGTGCCGAAAAATACTTCCCGATTATTACATTCTTTAAACCAATTTCGTCTGTATTTTTTAGTTAAGAATTCAGAGTTAATACTTGACGAACCAAACTTGATCAAATATAATGTTTTTTTGATCAGTTTTTTTTTTTTCGTTAAATGAAACTTGAGAGAGTATAATATCTATCTTTTTTATTTCAAATTTAATAGTTTGATATATTTCAAGTACTGTATTTATTGGACAATGGACGGTTCAATTGGATGGTAATACAGCTAGAACAATGTTATTTAAATTTTATTAGTTCCCTGTAATTATACCGATATTCAAAATTATTTAATTTATTTTCCAAATTCTGGCATTTATTTTTAGTTTCTCATTTGTGTAGAAAATGTACTTTTGAGATTTATGAATCTGTAGAACAAATAGCATCAGGAGTTTTTAAATATGCCACCAAGCTTAGTAATGCGTACATTGTACAATTATTGGAATTAATATCAGGAATATTTTCTGGATTAATAGTTTTGTCTTTTTCACTTCTATCCTCTTCATGTATTATTATTATACCCTACACCTAAAGTATAGGGTATATTAACTTTGGTATGGTGTTTGTAACCACCAAAAGGAAGCCAGTTAGGTATAGACATGTATATATATTCTGAATCAGGATCACCGCCGGAGTCGATTTAGCGATGTCCGTCCGTCCGTCCGTACGCACGATAACTCAAAAAATAATGATGCTATCTTGATGAAATTTATGTAATAGGTTACTAATTACGAAAGAAAGGCTAAGTTCGAATCTGGACAAAATCCGTCCATGGGTTCGGATTCTGGAAGCCTCCGAATGATTCCGGAGCAAACGAGATTATCTCCAAAAGCAACAAAGATAGAACCTTCAAATTTTGTACAATGATGTTTCTTCCCGTTCGATTTATGTCTCTGAAATTTAAGAGGATTTGGTCCATGGGTTTGGGTTTTGGAAGCTTCCGAACGAGCACCAGAGCAAATGAGATTATCTCCAAAACCAACAAAGATAGAACTTTCATTTTTAGTACAAAGGAGTTCTGTTATGTTTCCTTTTCTGTAAAATTGGAAACTGACATTTGAAAGAATTTGAACCATGGGTTCGTATTTTGGAAACTTCCGGACGAACACAAGAGCAACGAGCATATCTCCAAAACCAACAAAAGTAGAACCTTTTAATTTAATAGAAGGGTGTTCTGGCAAGTTTTCTTTATGTTCCTGAGATGGATTCGATGAATTGGAGTGGCAATTCGGGTAGCTGACACTAACCACCCAAGGACTACCAATCTTCGAAAATAATTAAGATAGAAACTTAAAATTTTATACAAGGGTGTCAAGCATATCCCAAGCGGATGCCTCTTTTACGTTCTTGAAACTCGAGTTGAATAAGACAGAAAAGGGAAGAAGTTCAAGCAGCTGCCAAAAACACTTATGGATTTTTAATTTAATTCGAATAATTCAGGTGTAGGGTATTAATAAATCGGTTGCATCGACTTACTGTTACATTTACTTGTTGTTATATAAGAATAACATGAGAGTAATATTCTTTCCATGTTCAAATCACATTTTTAGTTATGACATTCTTGTAGGTTGTAACTAATTAATACACTACATTAATACCTGCACATTTTAAATGATAAGATGTCGGGCAAGGGCCATTGCAAATTAGTTCAATACAATTTTTTTTTTGCAAAATATAGGATCCATTTTTTATTATATTTTGACAGATAAATAACTTTAGTCCGCTTCATTTAAAGCTTCAATTTCATAAATAAATCTATGCATACAGCAAAATAAAATAATAATTATTTCATAGATTAATGTAGGTACATATTTACACAAGTGATGTTAATTTGCGTGGTTTTTGAATAGTATAAAATAGAATTGGGTCAAATCGTTATTTTTAATATAGCTTAATTTATACATATATATAACTTTTATGTAACTTTTATATATAATTATAGAATTTTGTCATTTAATCTTAATTTTGTGTTAAATAAAATTTAAAATTGAGTTAATAAAAATTAAAATTGAGTTTTATACAGCTTTTAACAGTTTGTTTTTCCGTTAAATTTTTCCGATCTAATTAATAATACAACAACAAATTTTGGATTTATTTATATAAATATAAACGCATATATATTTTAGCAAAGTTATATAAAAATACTTTTGTATTTCCCAATCGTAATTTCTTACATTATTTCTTTATTATTCTCTAATTACAGAGATTTTGTTTTTTTCCATAATTCTAAGCATTAAAATAAATTCATAAATATTTATTTTTATTTTTTGTGTATCATTTTTGGATTAATGAGTAACAATTATGAAGTCAAAGGCCTCGTTTATAACAAATCAATTTTAAAACGCCTCATATCATAATGATTCTTTTTTTAATAATTTTCATGTTCAAAAGAGTCTTCCTTTTACTCTTGACAGTAACATTTTCAACTTAATCTTCGTTACTATCGTCATAATCATTATTATCATCTTTATATATATATATATACATATATATGTTATATTCTTTTAAAGCATATATACATTACATACATATAATATGAAAGAATCAAATAGATAGATATTTGATGTGTTGTGGATATTGTTAATTGCCAAGTAATTTTTTATCTTTTCTTGAATCTTTTGAACTCTTTCGATGATTTGAAGGAATTCTAAAGAATTATTTTTTCTTTGTTTTTTCCATTAATAATTAAAATATTAATAAAAAACTAAAAACAAAAAAAAAAAAAACATGATAAATATTTGTGTAAAAGATTACCATTTTTTTTATGTAATAGAAATGATTCAATCATAATATTAGCATTTAAATTGATCATTAACATAGCTGGAGTTTTTAAGAATAATTTTAGTTTACGTATAAATGGAGAAAAAAAAAATTTAAGAAAATAATGGATAAGAATTTTCGTTTCTGTAGACTATATTTTAATGTGCCAATAATTATTGGTTTAAAAAAACTAAAATTGAATAAATTTTTTTTTGAAAGCCAAATTAAAGAGTTTCGATTTCCATTTCTTTGTATTTTATATCAGGTACATACGATGTAAGATTTAAGGCAGGGACAACAGAGATTAATATTCAGATATTGATTGTATAGCAGTGAAGATTTATGATAAAAGTGAATAAAATTATAAGTTACATAATCATAATCATAATAAACATAATCTTAAAACATACCCCTGAGTGGAAGATTCGGACACCTTTAAATTGGGAGTTTTAACCCCAAATATGGTAAAAACTGAATTGAACGAGAAATAAAAATGTACATTTAAAAATAATTATACTAAAATTGTGATCTGTTGTCAACAACTTCTAAATGGATTCTATGAAATATAACCAAAATTCAATATTTTATCTACAATTTATATTTTAAATTTTTTTTAAATTTTTATATATTTTACCTTAATATACAGGTAACTAATGACAAAATTAATTAATTATAATTTAAATGAAGACCGGTTAGTCATATACAAAAAAAATTAACAACATTTTTAATTAAATTTTAATTAAAACAAATATTGATGAGGGAATTAGCATTAAATTCACACATTTCATCAAAGTGGGATCAAAATGATGACTTAATATTGAAGAACAAAAAAAAAAAAGAAAAACATGAAGAAGATTTTCATGAGATTAAAAAAAAATTGTAACAAAAAAATTATGATTAAAGAACTTTTTATTTTTTGTCTTAAATGAAAATGTAATAAAAAATTTTTATTAAATCATAAAAACCGATATTTTACGTAATTCTATCTATCATAACTTTTAACTCGAACAAAAATTACAGAGTAATAATGATTTGTTTTATAAATATAAGTGGTATCGATGTTATATATATTTACTGTAGAAAGGGGGGGCCTTGGTGGCCAAGTGGGTAAGAGCGTATAAAATACGCTGTAAACACCAAGGGAAAGTGATTTAGAATCCCACACATGTCATAAGAGTTATTCCTCTTTACGACATTTACAGCCACGCCTGAATAGGAAAGGTTGTGTAATTTCCTGTCTACATTTATGTAGCAGAGAATGCATTAAAAAAAAAAATATTGAAAGCGAAATAATAAATTTTCTTCTTGATCCTTAAATTAACTTTTAAAACCGGCCAAATAAAATAAATAATTAAAATTACTTAAATGAGTAATTAAATGAGTGCTGAAAACTACAAATCAAATAACTGCAAAAATATAAGCCAGAAATTTCTCCCACTCAATTCATTTTTGTTTTCTGCGGTTAATTTATATTGCCATGCAATAGAGTATGCTTAAATACAAGCTTCACTTGGACATATTTATGGTACTTTTGGTTAGACCAGCTCAAAGTCTAATCTACAAAATCTTAACAAGAGCGCAACTTCTCTTTCATTAACTATCTATAATAGTAAAAAGCAAATAAGTTAAAAAAAAACTTTCGAAAATATTTTATATATGACTTACCAAAATGAAAATTTTGTAAATCTAATATAGGTAAATGAAAACTATATATTTTTATAACAAAACAAATATAATTTCAGTTTCTAAGATTATAACAAAAAAAATATGTTGTCCTTGTCTATCATTTTACCTTCAATTAATCTATTATTTCTACCTTATTATAAAAATACCTTCCCTAATCTGGAATTATATTGCCCCCAGGGTGCTAGAAAAACAAATGAAAATTTTGTATACGTGATATGTCTATAGCTACTCATACAATATATACTGATGTATAAATATAAGAATATTAATAGGACTCTTTTAAGTTCATTTGATAATTGGATTTAGTAACCATAAAGGATTTTATTATGGTTGTTTTCATTTACTTTTCCAAATAAAAATTATTTGAAGTAATTTATACTTAACAAAATAACATTTAATTTATAGGTTTCGTTAATTGTATAGAAACATTTACCATTCAAATTGTCTTTTCCTTTTAGTTTTTCGTACATAAAACTTAAATCTTCCAATTAGGATAAAAAATCTAACCGAGATAATGGCATAAGTTATACTTTGGAACTAGAGGCATATGAGTATTAAAAATAATTATTTAAGATTGCCGGTTTTCTTATTACCTATCTACATATTAACACCCCATAAAAAAAAAAAAAAACAAAATTAAATTAATAGTTATTTCAAAAGTTTTTAACAAAATTCCAGTTATTTCTGAAAATACTTTCAGTAAAAAAAATAAATACTGAGCTGCTTTTATTACTGACAGTAACATTAAAATATTTAACCAATGCACTATTTATTGAAATTTAATTCTTTTTTTCGAAAAAGGGTGCAAAATTACGATGATTTTAAATAGTTGTAATTTTGTTAAACCACAATAATTTACTTTTATTTCATTTTTACATTGTACAATAAAAAAAAAAAGAAAAACAGAATAACAATAAAAAAAACGATTACTGATTACTTTTTACTGATAACAAAAAAATAAAATCCCATTTTTTTCAATTGCTTTCTGTTCGCTTTTAATTTTCATTGAATGATTCAGTTTTAATGAAATGAGTTTTTGTCTTTTATATTAAACCTATGTAGTAAAAATTTTCTATAAAATAAAATCGAAACATCAGCAAAAATTCTTTGGCAACAACTTTGATTGTTTTTTTTACCAGTATATTTGTATATTTATAAATTCTCTGATTACAAATATGTATTTATAATATATATAATAATATGTAAGTACAGATGTAACACTAACTCTTAAATCTGAATGAAAAAAGTAATTCTTACCAAAGATTTGGTATTGATATTTAATTTGTTAGAATCTTTATGGAATTTTATTTCAATGAAAATAAAAAAATTCCAATTTCCGATTCATGACTGAGTTAAAGAAATGAATGAATTGCAAAATGAAAGCATTGAATCAGTTCACTTTTTTTTATTTTATATATTATATACATATATTATATTTTTTTTCACACTTATCTTATATTTTTCATAAGTTCAAATGATTTTAACACCTAATTCATAATTTTAATTGCAGTTTAAAATAAGGAAATAATAGTATAAAAAAATTATTAGGCGTGTAAGGTAATTAAAAAACTAGAAATAGTGTATCATTGACTGTGTCAACTATAGGATACCTGTACGAACATAAATTATACTGTTACCATAAAATGTAATCATCTATTTTAGAAAATTTAAAATATTTAGCTTAATTAAGTGACAAGATATGACAGTCACCTTAGCCTGTTACGCAATAAAACAACAAAACTTGATAGAAGTTATTACAATAAAACTGGATTATCTTTTACAAAATTTCATAGTTATCAGACTTGATTACATACAGAAAAATATTTATGTCAATTTTGTAGTTGTATGGCAGCTACTCGACACTACTACTCTAGACTAACTAAATTTTCCAGCAATCATTGGCATAATACTTAAAATACTAATACTAATTCATAAAATTTCAGATACCTAGCTTAAGCACTGCGTTATTCGTTATTAATATAAGAGCGCAGCCGTATAAAGAAGTTATATGGCAGCTCTTTGAGTCCTTCAGACTTGTTGAATTTCAATAGCAAAACTGACATTTTACAAAGTAAAAATTTCAGAATCGTAACTCCTTGATTTTTTGAATTATCATATGAACGGACGAACGGACGTACATGGCTTTAACGCCTTCAACGAAGATTTCGATCCTGAGCAAGAATATAATGTATGTACTTTCCACATCTATATGGACACCTTTAAAGTGTCAAAAACGTAATGTCAAATTTATAATACTCTGAGAACTACAAAGAAAGAAAAAAAAAAATTTTATAGAGAATTAAAATACAAAATAGAGAAAAAGTTTTTCTTCGAAAAAATATTTCTGGCAAATAATACATTAGTAATAAATTGCGCAAGATAACAGATAACAAAGATTTAAAAAAAAAAAAACTTGTAATAAAAATATTTAATTAAATTCGAATAAATAACCAAAATACTATTTCAAAAAACATATAGAACTTAAATATTACTTAAACAGAAAATCGCGATAAAAGAAAACTCTAACTTTTTAAGTTAAAATTATTGAGATTTTAAAAAATATACCTTCTCATTTTAAGTGGTTATAAATTATACATCGATTTATTGATGTTTCACAATATTTGGAAATTTTCACGTTTTTCTCCATAATACTTAAAAAATTTAACCTAAAAAAATCTTTTTTAATTTAAAAGGTAAAACTTATAACTACTTTCTCTAAATTAAACTAACTTAAATTAATTGAAAAGAAGGGAATTTTTAATTATAGCAGATTATTAGAGAACTGTTCATTCTTGCGATTAAACTTTTCAACTTTAGTCATAATTGTATTTATGTACTTGCTTTATGATGCAATTTACCAGTAGAATAATAAAATGGTATAAGTTATGATATACAACTTGAGGATTTTATTTTGAGGGATTTGTATTTTAGTATGGGATGAGTTTTAGTACCAATTCTGTCAGATAAATAAAGCGTGTAATAAAATTTACTGTATTTAATATTAATATTTTGTTGTCAATTTACCAGTAATGAATTCCAGTTCAATAAAGAATAAAGTATTTTTACACATCTATACTCTTTTTATTTATGCTTTAATTCGTATAGAAGATTTTGCTGTTAAAAACAATTTTTAGCATTTTCCAGTACAACTAAATTCATTTTTTATTTTTTCAAATACTCCACAGAACAAATTTATAGATTGTTTTTAAAAATTTGTTTACAATTTTATTTCCACAGAGGCCATAAGAAATAATCCCTATATATCGTCTGCAAATGAGACAATTATTTATGCTCTTGTAATGTGTATAGATTTGTAGATGTTGTATAGTTTTGTAGAGGCTGAATCCAGGTCAGAATATTGTGGAACTTCTGTGGTATTATCAAAATGGATCTATAATTTATTAGGTTATTAAGTTAATTAAAATATAATATTAAACAATCCTATTTAACAGAAATCTTCTTTTCAAGATGTAAATATTATCTTATTCCATAAAAATCCTTTTTTCTTTTAAATATAGAGCATATAAGGTAAAAGTGCTTGAACATGATTCTATGGAATTTTTTTTTAGAAAATATTTCGTTTTACAATTTTGTGAAAATTGAAGGGGAACTTCAATTTATTCATTTTCAATTGGTCCTAGAATTCAACCTTAATATCCTGAACTTAATTTGCTAATAATATATGAAACTCTTAAAACTTGTGGATAATGTTACAAATTACCTAATGTTTTAAATTTTCAATTGAATAACTGAAAAAGCTTTTCCAATTTTCCTCTTTTCAAAATGTACGTATACCTATATATGAAAAACGAAACATATATTATCATTTTACAATTTTAAATATTCAATAGTAAATAACAAAAATTTAATAATGTGGTAACCTTAGGATATTTATATAATAATCCCATTATTAATAACCCAAAATTAACCGTTATTTTAAAATACATAATTAAATTTTCAAATTTAAAAAATTTTTTTTTTGACTGCCTTTCATTAATTTTATTTAAAATCGAAATAAAAAAATTTTTTTCCTAAATTTTCTGCATATTATCTTAAAGTACATTTTTATTTATTCAGCCATTTTGTTAAATAAAATAACAAAACAAAACATAATATTTAAATATTTGTATGCCATTTATATACATTGTGAATTTCAATTTATAATATATTTTACCTCCCCCTTTATTTAAAAAAAAAAAAAAAAACATTAGAAAAAAGAAAAGGAACACACCATTAAACAATTTTTCCCTTTATTATCACAATTTTTTTAAAGCCGCATGTAAACAAAAATATGTTTTTTTTTGTTTTTTTTTTTTTTTATCAACCGAATCGAAATTATTTCCAAAAAAAATATTTTAAAAAAAATACCAAAAATGATAGGGTTGAAAAATTCAAATAAACATCATATTGTATCTCTCTCTATAAGTATCTTATTATTTTATCTACAGTTTTGTATCTTGCGCCAAAAAAATAGATTTTAATTTTGTTTTTGTTGTTATTGTTGTTTTTGTTTTATTAATTTTTATTTGTTTTCCTTGCTATTGATATGCTTATGAGGGTTTATAACACAACAAAAAAAAAAAAAAACAACATCAACGAAAAAATATAGGGTATAAAATAAGGATTAGAATTTTTCTCATTTTCTTTGTTGTTGTTGTATTTTTTTTTTTCTTGTTAAATTGAGCAGAGAAAATCTTTTATTCATTGTCCTGGATTAGTTTCAATTACAAAAAAAAAAAAATTTCTGGGTTATAAAATTGTGATTTCAAGTTGTAAGAAGAAATAAATTTTATATTTTGGATATTAGAAGAAAATAAAAAACGCCATTAAATGGTTGGGTTGGTCCCAAAAAAGTTTTTTTCTATAATTTTTGATATTTTAGGATATGTTTAAATAGGACGAAAAAACTAAATTTTTTATTTTTCAAATTATATATTTTCAAATGAAAATTAATAAATTTGGTAAAATCAATAAAAAAAAAATAAAATTAAAATTAAAATTTGATAAAATATAATATGTAAATTGTAGTGGAGGTTAAATTTAAGGTAAAATACATCTTAAAAGATTTATAAATACAATATTATAAAATGTTATAGTTCGTTTTTTAAATTAAAAATTTTTGGCTCGAATTTATCCTGTGATATTCATTATTGTTGGAAGCCGTATTTTAATTTGTAATATTTTGTGTTTAAAAATGAATATTTGTTTTATAATAATTTTGGAAATAATTTAATTTAAATATCAAATTATGCAGTACTATATCTTTTTATATTTTAAGAAAAAAGTATTTCCATTTTAAATGCAAGTTTTTCTTAAATTCAAAGATTTATATATTTTCTTTTTTCTTTATGCTATTTATTTGGTGATTTAAAGACATACAAGATTTTAGAAAACATACTATAAGCTCTGGTAAATGATCATCCTAGTCCCACTGATATTACCTACCAGTTATGAGATTATTTGTTTTTTTTTCTAGAAAATACTTGTAGATACTTTAGAAAATACTTGTTTTTTTTTATTTATTTAACGCAACTTTACTTTGCGTTAAATCATACATTCTTTATCATACATTCTCTGTTTTTAAGGGCAAAATTTTCCTTTTTAATGGCAAGTTTTTGTGTTTAGGTAGTTCGTTATGTGTATATGTGCATAATTCTTCAAAATGTTCTTTTAGACAGACTGAAAAGGATGACAGTGTATAAATTAAAAATGTATTCTAAAAGTAAAGTGAAATGCTTGCATTTAAAGTGGAAATACTTTTTCTTAAAGAAGAAAAAATTATATTCATTACGCAGTTAAGTTTAAATAATGGGTCGAATGCATATAACTGAGCTTGAAATCATACCTCATTTTTCGAACAAAAATATTAGTTCAAGTGTAATTTTTGTTTAAAAAAGGTGATTTGAGCTTAAGCTCCGAGCCAATTGGTCAAATGTATAAAACTGGCATGTAACTCAAATCTATACTTTTAGAAAAACTATGCTTCAACTTACATATTTTATTTGGAAAAGTAAGATTTGAGTTTAAGCTCAGTTTTAGTTATTGAATCCAATAACTATACATATATATATATAAATATTAAGCTCATGAAATGTGATTAAATTTAAATAATAAATGAAAAGATCTGTTCAAATAAAAGGAATATGGTATCATTCCAGTCACTAATATTTACGAATATGTTTTCATAATTTAATTTAAAAATTTCATGTTAGTTCAATACGAATTAAAAAACATATTATATATCGAAAATGGAAGTATTAAATCGTGGAAGCAGTGTAAGATCATACTAAGAAAATATAATAGTTTAAATTTTAAGTATATATATATTTTTTATAGTTTAAGAAAAAGTATTTCCACTTGTAGTGCCAGTTTTTTTTTTTTAATACTAGTATTTTCATTTTAAGTGCAAGTTTTCATTTTTAAGTTCAAATATTTCCTATTCAAATGTAATTTTTTTGTGTTCACGTAATTTGTTATAATAAATAATTAAATGTATATTATGTATATTTATAAATTATTAATTTGAGACAGACTGCAAGAAATATTTACATTATAGATATATATTTTTTTTTATAAAATTTCAAATATTACACTTTCAAACAGGCAAAAATTGTATTAAGATAAGATTCAGTTAATAATCATTTCATGCATTTGAAAAGGAAAATTTGATTGAAAAATTTTTTAAATGGTTTAATCTCAAAAGTTAAAATTTTTAATAATTGAATTTTAATTTTTTACCTTACATTTACTGTAAATTTATTTATGGTAATAAAACTTACTTTTAATTTGATTAATCTTTTTTTAGACATGATTTTTTTTTTAGAATTAATGTGGTATGGCGGCACATTAAACTAAATTTTACAAAATAAGAAACGATAGTCTTATGCGTTGAATTGCTTTCAAAAATTTACTTATATGATCACAAAGGAAACTGAAGTTAAGTGAAAATAAATTTAATGTTTTAAAGTTTTATTGTAATCAAAATATTTTTGAATTGCATTCAAAAAATTTTTTTTAAAGTCAAATAATTTAATTAAAAACTTCCTCTGAAAATTGTATTCAAAATTAAAAAAAAAAAAAAATTGAAATATTTAAGCAACTTCCCTAATTCGACAAAAAAAAAAAAATTAAAAGAGTTAAACAATAGGAGGATGTATGCATATAATAGTAATAAAATTATTTAAAAATAAAAATAATTTCTTTTTTTTTTTTGCCTTCTTATGTATTTACCTGTCAACTTTCAAATTATTTAAAAAATTAAATATAATAAATCACTTTCTTTTCAATTATTTAAATAATTTCATTAAAACTTTAAATATCTAATATATATGTATGTATATATATATACAATAAAATAATTGTTTTCTTTTTTTTTTATTCAACTACCGTTATCTGATTCTATTAATAAATAAGACGTATATTTTATATAAGTATGTACTATTACAGTGATGGCGAACCTTTTTTGGTTCTGGGTTAAAATTAAATTAAAAAAAAAAAAATCTTACGTTGCGGGTCACAGATTTAAACTAAGTATCGTTAATATTAGAACAATTTTTATATTTACTTCTTTTTATTAATTTTCAGAGAAAAAAAAATATTATAAAATATTCAGTAAACAATTATGTTTTATTATAAATGAAATGTGAAATTTGTTGCTGTTTTTAAGATAATAATTGTTGTATAATTTGGGTAATATATTTTTGTTCTTAATCTCACACATCCAGCATTCAATTTTTTACCGAGTCCTGAAGACTTTATATAATTCATGGACGAAAATAGTTGCTCTCAGAAATAAGTCGATCTAAATATTGTAAGCACGAGTTGTCATGTTCTCTTTGCACAAAATGCAAAGTGTTTTCTTGTTTCTTTCAATAAACCAAATTTGAAAAGCCATTCTTCATGATACAGTCTTGCTATACTTGTTTTATTCATCTTTTGTTTTTTACTGATTGACTTTTAATCTTGAACTAAATATAAAAAAACTAAAACAATCTTATTATTTTTAAGAGATTTCCCCAATTATGAATAATTATCGACATTATATTAAATTTTGAATCAATGCCCCATCTATGAATAAATAGATATTTAAAACTTATTTTATGACGTTTGGTTCGGTGGAGATATTTAGGTTTTAGTAATATATAATATTATTTTACATATATTTTGAGATTCTATTTTCTACTAGGGGCCCCTGTTGTAGTCATGTATATGTAATATGTAGTCAAATTCTATGTTGAATCCCAATTTATATAATAGACAGTTGCAGTTTAGAAAAATAGAATTTATGTAAAAAGTGCAATCCGTAAAAAATCAGAAAACAAAACCAAATTCGTCAAAACACTAACTGAAATTATTTTTAAAATAACGCCAAAACAGAATTAAATTGTGTAAAGAGCCTGTAGTTGGTGTACGTATATTTAGATTATTTGGTATTGTGAGTGAGGACTATTATATCTATTTATTTATCGAGTTCGAAATAAATGTTTTAAAGGTACGTGGGGAAAACAGAATAGGTATCCGTAAAACATTCGTAAAATGCACAAACAAAGTTTGAAGCAAAATTCAGTTAATTTTTTTTAATAGACCACGTTGTCTGTAACAATATTGCTGTTATTCGTTTTACCTTGCACTAATGTAAAAAATTTAAAATCTGAAAAGACCGTATATTTGGCGTACAATCCTTGTTTAAGATTGTACATGGTACAGAGAGCGAGAAGACCGTACAAATATTACCACAATTGTACAAACGGTAAACCTGCATAAAATTGACATATAAAATATTTAAAAATAAAAAATTATTCAAATATAATTTTGATTGTAAGAACTGCTGTATACTAAAATTTAAGTATATGAGAAGAAATTGAATTAAAAAAAGAATACAATTAGAAAATCGCTTCAAATAATATACAAAAATTCATACATAAATGCAACAATTTAATAGAAAAGTAAAAAACCAAAACAATTATATATTTGAATTTTAAAGAAACTCTTCCCGCTGGTCATACATAAGTACATACTTAGATACATATTGATTATTAATATCAGATCAATCATTATTTATACATTCATTACATTCATCATTATTTAAAATTTCAATACATATTGTGATAAATGATAATTTCTAACAATTTTTAAATTTTTTTCTTTATACATGCATAAGTTAAAGTACATTGCATATATGGCTGTGTGGCTGAAAACTACTAAATTATAATTATAGATTGGAAATAAATATTTTAGTAAACCAATTTTAGTTTATTCCATTATTTTACGATTGGTTTATGTTTAGTAAAAATTCGAAATCTGAAATTTTAGAGAGACTTTCTGAACATTCTCACGGGTAACTAAAAATTTTCTATCGGGTCACTCCTTCAGCCACGGGCCATGTGTTCGCCATCACTGTACTATTATATTGTACATAAAGAATTGAACCAATATATATATATAGAGGCAACCAACAAATTTGGATAATTTAAATTAAATTGTTAAATCAAAATGAATGACCCTAGACTAGAACCATCATGTTTAGTATATTATAGTGTCTTGCATGTATATCTTAAGTACGTTTTAATCAACGTTTTAAAATACTAACAATAGTAGTATTTTTTTTTTATTATAACATAATTCAACTATTAAAAATTAATAACAAAAAATTGTGTCGCGTTCTTTAGTTAATCATCCAAAATGATAATTAAATGTAAAGGGTTTTTTTCATATATGGATGACATAAAGTTATAGTAATACTTCCCCCACATAATATTTATTTATTTTGCTAATTTATTACTTTAACTCCTTCATTTATATATATATATATATATATATATATATATATATATATTGTTTTGATAGACAATTATAATCTAAATAAAATTCTAAATAAAAGTATAAACGTGTCTGAATACATATGTACAGTGTTGAACGTAAAAATAACTACAGTATTAATTTTCTATTGATTATATTTTTTTTACAATTTATTTAGAAAATAAGATAATAAGATAATAATATTTAGATAATAAGATAATAAAAAAAATTTCTGAAACAAAACTAGTCGCCCTTAAAAATAGAAAATACATTTGAGAGAAAATGGTGAAAACCTAGAATTCTTAGAAGATAAATTAAAATTGCTGGTTAATTGTAATCTGTAAGATTTTGAGCATTAAAACACGCTAAGTATTTTAATTTCTTTTAATGTTTATGATTTGTTTAAGCCTAGCTTTGATACTGATTTATTGACTTAATGATTTAATAAAAGTTTTCTTAAAGTTAATGATGTGGCCTACTGCTCTTTTCCCGTCTATTGAGTCTTATCATTTATAATTATTATATCTAAAAAATCAAATCAAATACTATTATAGGTCGAATAGGTCATAAAGCAAATTTTGAATTGAAATTTCATTCTTTCAAACAAAAATACGCTGAAACTATCGTAGGTTTGTTTGAAAAAGTGAGATTTAATCTCAGTTTTAAATATTCCAAACTATGTCATATCAGAAATCTCGGCCTATATATATACAAAATAAAAATTTTACTTTTAGACTTGACTATATTTATATTATTCAATTATTCTTTATTAAAAGACGTCTGTTATACGTGATAAATCTTGTATTGCCAAAATGACTACACATTAATAGTTTTAGCATTAGAATATTGTGCACCTTAAAAGAATTAAATCAGTTCAAATAAATTTTAAAAGTTTCTCTGTTCATACTATGGGTTAGTTATTTCGGTATTCCCAAACCAAAAAAACTATTAATCCGCAATAGAACTTTAATCTTTTAAATCTAAAAGTATTATACTATACCTATTGTTATCTTAAATGTTTAAAAGTCTTTAAGACGGATCGTGTTTCTGATATCGGAACATACGTTTTTCTATTTTTGTTTTAATTTAATTATAAATTGAAAAAAAATTTATCACTAAAGCATTTAAAACTGTATAATTGGATGGGTTCAGTTTAATCTAGCTTAACTGAAACACTAATTGAAATTTACAAAAACATCTAAGCTCAACAATCTATGTAACAATTTTTTATTTGACAACTTATTACTTAGCTATTGACATTTTCGTTTAAAAATTATTTGTTTATATTTAATTTGAAATTTTGTGAAAAATTCTTATTTAAAATTATACTAAATTCTAGAAAACTGTCAAAAATTATAGAAATTTGTTATCTATCTTAACTATCATAATCCTCCATTTCGTTATACGTTAATACATACTCCAAAAACAATAACAAGAAATGTCACATACAACATACATGTCATTTTAAATTTTGCTGCAAAATGTTTAGTGCCACAACAGCGATACATTGCTAGCTACAGATCTAATTCATCAAAGTGCTACAATTGGAAATTATTAGACCATTGAGACTCCCTTCTATATGATGAATAAAAACAGTCTAAAAACATTTTTATTTGCTAAATAATATTTAATTTTTTTTCCAAAGTTTCATTAAAACGACATTTTATATATTAATGATTTTGCACGCTCAGTGTATAATAAATAAATGAATATTCAACTGATATCTTTTCTATTGTCCACATTTTCCTTCAACATTTACTATTATTTCCCTTTTACCATCTTTAGTATCAACTACAAACCAAACAATAAAAATTAACAGCTTAAACAACCCATCCAATAAGAATGACATCAATTTACTTTCAAAAAATCCAAGTATGCACTTCATAAACAACAAAAAAAAAAAATAAAAAAAAAAAGAGAAGGAGCCAGCTAATTTGGATATGCGTTAAAAATAATATTTTCATTTATCTCTTTCTATCATTTTAATTTAACATGGGGGAAAATATAATATAATATATATACAATAAATAAATAAATGTAAAAAGAAAAAAAAAACAAAATATAACAAAAATAACACAATATAATAAACTGTTTTGTTGACTGTAATGAAAAATGAGCGTTAAATTAGTTATGATCGGTTATGTTATTGTTGATGATTGTGGGGTGAATTGATTGTTATTGCATTCAAAAAAAAATTTAAAAAAAATAATAATCTAAGTATAGTTAATAATATAAGATTTTCTTGTTAAAATGAACAGATTAAAAAAAATTATCAATTATTTAAATTAGTTTACCATATACCAAGTATTATACAGAAACTTTAAGAAATTCAGATTAATTTATTTGATTTATTATGATATAATTTAAAATTTCTCGAGGTATACTAGAAATCTTTAGGTTGATTTAGTTTTATAATAAGTCCCTAGCTAATTATTTTTCATTAAAGTAAATCCTGATTTTATTATTATTATGTTTGTTATCAAAATTTATCATAATATTATCTATTTATATGTTAAAAAGTAAACGCAACCAGTGATTTTTTTATAATACTAAGTATGAATAAGTAAATACATATGAAGTGCTTGCTATACTTAAATAGAAATTATGTACATCCTTCATCAATTTTTTAATATTTTAACACAGCGCTGGCTCAAGAGTTGTTGCGCCCTATGCATATTTAAATTTTAGCGGCCCCCCTAATTCATTTTTTTCGTATATTAATTTTTTTTTCTTTAAAAACTGATTTTATTTTATTATACATGCACACATAGCTGTATACAAACCTTCTTAAATAATAATTTTAAATGAATAATTTTATAAATCTCAATAACGATTACTTTAAAAAATTTGAAGGTGATTATAACTTTTAGATTTCATTGCAATGGGATATTTTTTGTTTTGATTTTTTCTCCTTTTTAATTAAAAACAATTTTATTCACAAATTTAGAAAGAAGATCTGTATTGAAAATTGAAATTTAAAATAATTACGGCATTGTCCATGGATTTCTGATTCAATTTTTTTAAATTAAAAATTTAGAATGAAAATGTTAATATTTTTTAATGAAATTTTCAGAGAATATGGCCTGGCCATTAATGTAAGATATACTGCATAGAAAAATTAAAATAATTTTATAGAGCTAAATTTATTTTTTTTTTTTTTGAGGAATTTGCCGCCCCTTAATCATGGCGCCCTATGTATGTGCCACGATTTCATCGCTCCGAAGCCGGCCCTGTTTTAATATTAAATTTATAGTTTTAGTTTTTTATTTTATCAACTCTGTTGAATTGTTACTGGGCTAGTTTTTAATTAACCGCTTAGGTTAGCTTTTAAAAAAAAGGTTTCTTTTATTTTTATTTTTATTTTATTCACATTCACATTCAAGATTTCCAATGATTTTTTTAAAAATTTTTAAAAATCATTTAAACTTAAAATTATTTCCAAAACTTAAAGCTATATTTTTTATATTTTAATTATATCGATTTATATTTCATATTATTTATATATATAGATGTTGCATATTATATAATATCAAATTAAATAACAAGATTTAACAAAAATTTTAGATTCAATTTTTAATCTAATCTCATATATGTTGGATCTATTAAATTTCATAATTCACATATATTATTTTTTTAAATATACCTTTTATACTTTACGATGTAATAATTTGTATATACTTTTTAATTATATTATCACGTGTTTGTGTAAAATAAATATTTAACTTATTCAGCAACTATCTGATCTCTATAAATCTGTAAATGTGTATCAATAATCGGTAATTAGTTCTTCTAATAAAAATTAACTAATACTATATCAATAGAAATACATTGATTTTAAATTAATCTTTTGAATTTTTTGTTGTTTTTTTTTTTTAAATTTATCATATAATTTTTATTAAATCAAAATTAAATATATTTTATCCCATTAAATTTTGTTTAATACTTCATTTTTTTTATTTACGTTGGAAACTATATCATTCACATCTTTAAATCTTTTATAACAAAAAGTCCTTAACCATATAAACAAGAAGACTGAAACAAATTATAAAAAAAAAAAACAAAAAAAAATTTAACTAAAAACCATCATCTCATCAGTTTCATTTTACTAACTATTCTATCCGTCTTTATAATACTTTAATATACATAAATACTTAAACTATTAATATATATATATATAAACAAACAAATATATACATACCTTTACATATATATAAACATAATATGTATATATATAAATATAACAAAATACAATTTTCCTCTTTAATAAGAAAATTATTCAAGTTTCCTATTCAAATATTTACGAATGAATTGTTGTCTTCAATGTTTTTTTTTCTTTTTTTTTTTTTTTTGATGATGAGATGGCGCACGTTCAAAATTTTCTTGAACAATAATTTTTTTTTTTGTATTTTTGGGTTTTTTTTTTCATTTGTTTTTGTTTTTTTATAATATGTAATATGTACTAAGAAATGCGTCCGTTTAATTCGTATTAATTCCGACGGTTGATGGTTATTCACCAATAAAACCACTACAAAACATATGACTATATACTATTATATTGTTGTCTCTTTTTAATTTAAACATTTTTTAACATAAAATATTGTCGTCTTGTTATGTTTTACTTTAAAAATAAGTAAATAAATTTTACTGGGAATAGAATAAAACAATGGGAACAAAACAGGAACAATTTGTAGAAAATTTGTTTCTTTATTATTATTTTTGTTTAACTTTAATTTTTGTTATTTTATTTTTTTTTTTTATTTAAAATTTTTATGGATAAATTTTATTAAAAAAAAAAAAAAAAAAAACTAAAAAATAAAATAAATTTAAAAATAAAAGTTTTGATGTAGCAGCTATATAAAATCAAATAATCCACGTTTATTTATAAGGCACTGACAGTTGATTATAGGGAACAATAGAGTTTTTATCATATCTTGTAAATCTCTGTTCTCTGTATACTTTTCTTATATTCAATATTATGTATTTATTCGATATATTGTTAATATTTAAAAAGAAAATCAAAATCATCTGTTTTATCATTATCAATATCATTATCAATAAAATAATCAATGCGTAAGGTAGTAAATTTAATATAATTTTTTTACATGTATATTTTAATAAAACAATTTATTACTTTAAACTCTTCTGTTTGTCAATTCATTAGATTAGATACTTTTGTTTTATATTTTTAATGTATTCTTATAGTTATAACCCTACGTATTTAAATTAATCAGAAATATTGAATAAGGTATACATTTTCTCGAAAGTTATATATGTATAAGAACATCGAAATATTTCTATAAATGCTTTATTAATGTATTGAGGGATTTAACTGTTAGTTAAATTGTGTCATCTATTACTATCCAGATTCACGATCAACTATAGTTTATTATATTTATAAAATTTATAGAATATATCTAAGAATTTTTAAAAAATGTGTATTTTGTTTTACCACAAATCATTATAGCGCTGACTTATTTAGTAACATTATTACAGCACAAAGATTAATTCCCTTTAATCTTAATAACAATAACAGAAAACCAAAGACAGAATTAAGGTATTTCCAAAAAAAAATATTTGAGAAGCCTTCACTTAATCCTAAAATACAATTTTCACTCGTATCTCCTCGATTAATAAGCCAACAGCCACTGAGGCGCTTGAGAAAAAGAAAATTCTCAAATTTAATTGCATACTTATAGGAATTTATTTTAACCATTAACTAAAATGGTATACCGCGAAATCCACTACTACTGTATTAACTGTTCAAAATTTAATTTCAAAATTTTTAATATTCACAATATGGAAAATTTTTGCAAATATTTTATATATTTGTATGCAAGTTTACTATACGTGTACTTATACATATTTAAAAAAAAAAGTGACACTGAAATAGCTGCCATTAATGCTGTTGCCTTTTACGCCAAAATAAATTGTATCTGGTGGAGAAAATCGTGTATCAATTTTCTGATTTTAAAAAATTTTAAAATAAAAAATAAAATTGTGGATATTTTATTAGGATAAAAATTATACTTATACATATACAAGTAATAAATATATAATTGTGCAGATATATTCATACGCAATTGTATATTATTGGTATATAAGATACAATTTCTTTATTTTGTTTTTGTTTGTTTGTTTGTTTGCTTTTTTTTTTTTTTGTCAATGATTTAATGAGATTTATTTCCATATTATTTTTCTTCAATAATTTTTTTTAATTGAATAATATTGAAGGTTGTTTCAAAATAATTTTTATTTTATTCTATATAATATTATTTTATTTTGTTTTATTCTGATCTTTTCATTTTTTTTTTTAAGTTGATTGTTAATTTCAGATATTATCTTTTTTTATGTAAATACTGTAGCATATATAATTTAGTTTAATCACCCGGTATTCAATGACCTTTTAAGTAAATAAATTTTAATAGTACATATACATATATATATGTATATATACATATATTTTTCAATTTTTGTAGAACGTGGGACTAAATTTTTTGTTATTTGAATGATTACAGATTGCGCAGTGTTCTTTTGCGTAAAGAATTTTCATTTTCCCTTGAAAATTTTGAAAAATAAATTTTTATAATTCAAATTAAAACAATGTTGGATATACAAGTTTTAAATTAACACATATTATGATTCCTTATTAGTAACCTATTTGAAACAATGCATTAACAATATGAAAAAAAATTAAATTCGAACCTTTTAATAAAACATTTTTTTTCATCACTCACAGAAATCATTACTTTCTTTCATTTACTGTTGATTTTTTACGCATATTATGATTATAGATGATCTTATTATTTATAATCTAGAAAGTGCCCATAAATAGCTCTCTTATAAAAATGTTTTAAAAGCTAATGTATTTTTCAGAGTAAAATAAATGTGATGCTTTTTTGATAAGTAAGTCAATTGTATTAAGATATAATTGTAGAGATCTACTCCAAATAGGGTTGACATATATTACGCTACAGACAATAAATGATGAATAAATGATATATAATACATGTTAGTATCCAAACATTTTTTTAGTCTTCTTAACCAGAAAACAAATAGAGAATTTTTATTAAAAGAATATACTATCAAATGTCAACATCGTGCTTCATGTATGAAAGTGATATTAACAAATTTTTTACTTTAAAGATTTTTGTCTTATAGAAATTTATTATGATAGCCTGTCATTATTAAGCCATTCATAAATTATATTCACGTGAGCTGAAATTGAATTAAAATGGAATTTTTGAGTACTTGAGTAATTGATGACAATGTCATCAGAGTACAGCTGTATGAAACATTTTTGCGGAAGTAGTACTAACACATCTGAATATAATTTAAATATGTCAGGTCCTGTCAGACTATCTTTATTATTTGTATAATATACTATATTTAAATGATGTTCTTAGAATATTAATTAATTAATGGTAAAAATTACTTCCTTTGTAAATTTCGTTCTAATAAAACTTATTTCTTAATTTAACGTTACATACTTATTATGAGTTATGATAAACCTAATCTAAATTTGTAACCAGATTTTAATTAAATATTACATATAAATTGACTTCATTGTATATTTTTCTTTTAATATTATTTGTTTAAAGTATTACCATCACATTTATTTTTAGAATAAGTATTTTATTTTGGAAACTCTATAACCATCAGTATCTTATAGAAAATGGCGAAGGGACATGTGGTCTCGAGCCATAATACCCTTGGATCTTATGTCTCGCCAGCTGTGGCGCATACTTAGCTTTGGAGTAATATCTCATTATGAGTGAGTCACAATGTCTTTAAATTGCTAGAACATAACCCCATAATAATTTTTGTTGGTTTTTGATACATGATGATGATGTTGGTAAATGATCCTCACAACCCCGCTAAACTATATATTAAAACTCTGATTTTGAAATCAATTTTAAAATCTCGTCTAATTATTTTTCTGACATAAACTTCAATGTTTATAGTGAGCCATAAAATCCTAAACTTTTTTGTGGTGTTATGTCTATATATGTCTATATAGCCTGGTAGAATATAATTCCCCTCAACTTTAGGTGAGCCATAAACTTATAATTTTTTTTTGGGGTATTGTGTTTCACAGCTGACGAGATATACCTGCTCTAACAACATTTCAAGATAATGATACCATCGGTATGGTAGAGCCACAAGATACTATAGAGTAAATATATTTTATATAGTTTTCTTTATTCCAGTATCTAGATTTCGAAATTAATATATAATTGGAATACTGTAATTTTTCCTTAAATTTACTGCTATAATACTGTAATTAATTAATGAAATCTTTAATAAACTGTAAGGTGTTGTTCTGTTATGGATTTGACTTGTGAAGTATAGTAATAAAGTAAATTAATTTAGGAATTTTATTTTGAACAACTTGAAGCCTTTTAATATGCGTATCCGGAACAATTTTAACATACACCGGTGATTAAAAATGAATCTAAAGATATTATTGATTTAAAGATATTCAAAATGAAAACTAAGAAAAAAACGTCATTATTAGAGAAACCATTATAGTTAAACCATAAATGAAGAGGAAGTTTCTTATGAATAGAATCATTGTTTAAAAAATCAAAATAAAAAAAAAAAATAAAAAGAAAATTTATTCTTTGAAGATTACAAAAAGAAACAAAAGAAAATTATGATTGATACATCATATATTTAACAGATCCCAATCCTACTATAAACATGTTCATAATCAGATAATGTATATAATGAATACTTTCTTATATATATATGAAAATTATTAAGAAATAAACAAAACAAACAAACTATTTTAATATAATATTTGTAATTAAATTGTAATAAATATAATAAAGATATTTAAAAAAAAAAAAAAAAAATAACAATGAAAACTTCATTCATGATATTTGTATCTATAATTTCATTTATTTAAAATATCACGAAATAATCATTAAGATCACTTTTACTTTTTCTTTACAAAACAAAAAAGAAAAAAAAAAAAATCATTTTAAATTGGTTTAATTTTCTTTTTTTTATTTTTCTTTTTTTTATTTCTTTATTTAATATTCAATACAATAAATAAAATTTTCATATCATTATTATATTTTTATTATATTTTTATTATTTCTTTTTTATAAATCGATTTTGTTTGTTTTTTTTTTTTTTTTTGTGTGTATATATCACAAAAGGAATTATGAAAAGGATGGGCAAAATTTATAACTTTATTGACACAAAAAAAAAAAACAAAAGAACAAAAAAAAAGAAACATTCATCGTCAGCACCATCTAAGTAATTTATATCGAGTTAACTAATATTTATAAAAAAAAAAACAAAAAAATAAAAATTGTTAAAAAAAAAACTTATACTTTATGAAAAAAAATAAAAAACAAAAGTCCCCAAAGACATTTTAAATAGAAAGGTAATAATAAATAACACCATACACCTATTATATGTATATACACGCACACAATATACTTACAATAAATATAATCAAATAATAAAAAAAAACCAACAAAACAAAACAAAAAAAAAATATAAAAATAAAAAAAATCCAGGAATGACAAACGGGAATAATTTTAAATGATTCGTATATTTTTCAGTTTTCATTTATTGTCCCTATGGTTTTTTTTATTTTTATTTTGTTTTTATCAATCTTATTAAATCTCCAGATATATATTCTCATACTATATATACGTATATATATACTATATTATATACTAATGATATATAAAAAAAACAAAATATGATTTCAAATGAATTTAAACAATTGTGCAATGTTAAATAAATATTAAAAAAAAAAAAAATTCAAAATAAATATGGTATTATTGTAATATTTAATTATATATTTATTACAGGGTGTACACTATATAAAATCCAATTGAGGTATTATATTTTAAAAGCTTGCAACTCTCAATTGTTGAGTATTAAAATATATACGTTTAATCGAAAGAAGAATGGAAGGATGATTTTGATTAACGAATGTTAATGGAAAGGCAATTTAGTGTATTCATTGTAACAGTATTTTTAAGTTAAGCGCCACATTTACTTTAAATAAAAATGTTAGTTATTATACTGTTCCTTCTTCTTTATTTCATACAATTTCTTGTTTCAAACAACTTTCTTTTCGCGATAAATTTCTGAACCTTTAATCACGTTTTTGATAATAGACTGATAGATATAGATGACTTAAATTCTTATTATTAAAATCCATTTTATCTATTATCATTTGACACTGATTTCGCAAAAAGCTCAAATAACAAAATTACACTTTAGAAAACATCCGTTTGTCAAATATCAAAAGTAAAATCAATTTTCCATAATTGTCAAAATGTATTTCAAAACCAATTGTCAAATTATCTTCTGAAATTTAATGTTTTTGTTAAAAATAAAAGACATATTATGTATTTAAGTTTGTTTTTGTTTATAACATCTTATTAAAATTCTGGTTCATTATTTTTGAGTTGGACTCGCTGTATATACTTGATTTTAAAATTAAATCAAAACATTAAAATGTTTTATCTTGAATTATTTCATAAAATATAATGCATATTTTCTTTATTTAATTTAATAATTTGAGCTGCTAATCTTCTCTCCTTCCAATACCCTATTCGAGGCGTAATCAAAAAGAAAGATAAATCCTGATATACCTTCCTTTCATTGGTAGAGGACGGAGACGAGTAACACCAATGGCGGTTAACGTGTTTGGCGATCAAGTGTTTGTCGGAAACATCAACCAAAATACCATCAGTAGGAATAGAAATATCTTGTCCCAGGGACGAGAAATCACCACTAAAGCAAGGCTGTTTAGGATTATTCCGATAAAAAGAAAAAATATCTGATTATAAGTTTTCGATACATTAGACTATACTAGAACTATTAATAGCGACTACATAGACAATTAATATGTCATACAAATTATGTGTAATGACATAAAACCGCTTTACATTTATTTTATTAAATGACACATCAATAGCTCAGTATAAACAAATGGCAAATGAAAAGATCCATCAATATCCAAATGCCAGCATAATATATACAGATGCCTCTAAAAGCGCCAAAGGAGTAGCATACGCAGTTACTACGGTTGACACAATTCTAGAAACAAAAATAATGCTGCACGAAACCACAGTATTTGCAGCTGAAACAGCTGCAATTACAGCCGCCGTCGACATTGCCATTAAGCAGAGTAAAACAACACTTATTCTGACAGACAGTTTGAGCGCATTAACGGCAATCGGAAACACAAGTACAACTGAAATCGCATGCCGCGAGATCCTTCATAAAATAAACTCTGCCAGCCACAACATTAAGCTCATCTGGATACCTGGACATATTGGTATCGCAGGAAACGAATTTGCAGATAAAATGGCGAAAGAAGCTATTTTCACACCATCCAATGTCCAACTTTCATCACTATACAGTCAAGCCAAAAGGCAAATCACTTTACACAACACATTGCAGAAACAGACACACTGGAACTACAGCCGAGCAATGTTAAGAATGGCTTATCCAGAAATCAACCAAATTGATATAAAAAATTTATTTCAATCCAACAACCGGGCAACACAAATATAATTAGAGTAATGGCTGAAACAACACTTGCGACCTCCATTCACCTTTTCACGTCACAGCCACAAACAAAATGTCGTTTGTGTCAACAGCCACTTACGATACGACATATGTTCCTGGAATGTCCGAGCTTTAATCCAAAGCCCCAAATCGACATCCTGAGAGCTGAAACAAGTCAACACGTTAACGACATCAAAAACACATGTATACAATTTGGAATATGGGACCGCTTATAGTTTCCCAACTATTTTAGATTCAATCCATTAATGAAAACAAGACTAAAAGCTATTTGTTAACCACAAATCTCAAAATGAATTTTTTTGTTTTTAATCTTTGTACAAATGTAACTTCCAGTAACTTTTAATTATTTAGTTTAAGTCAAAATTGAACAATGATTTTTGTTTTTTTTTTTTTTTTTTTTATTTTTTTTTGTTTTTAATTCTATTTAATGTGCCTGTATAGTTTAACGAATAACATTTTTGTTTTTAAATATATAAATTGAGTAATATAGTATTGTAAACTGCTGCCACACCTGTGAAGGAAAGGCGGTCCTCACTCCCCTACCACATTGCATGCGATAGGGGACTGAACTTAAATAAATAAATAAATAAATTTATTTTATTAAATTTTGGAATATTAACGAAAAAAGTGTCATAAGATGTATCTAAAATTTAGTTATCATATAGTTATCATATACATTGGAGCAGTTGTATATTATCAAGAATCTTCGAAAAACTTTGTAGAAAATTCTAAATAGAAGGAACGCAAGATTATGGAATAAGTCAAAACGTGGAGTATTCTTCTATTTATTTTGCATATTAATTTTATGGCATATTATTTAACATTATACTGAAATAAACGCTTCTCGGAATATTAAATAGGAAAAAATCGTCTGGACATAATATATTAATATAGTTCGGGATTAAAGAGATATATACCCAAATAATTACTTGACAAAGGATCTTTATGGCAAAATAGCGAGTGAAATTGAATAGGGATATTATCAAAAATTTTAATCTTTTTCATCAAAACTTTTTTTATTTCCATAATTTTTTATTTTCTCTCAACATTATTTCTTTCTTCCAATCTTTGTTTACGAATTATTGATTAAATTAACATTTGACACCCTATAAATGAACATAAAATGTATGTAGGAGTAATGTAAAATTTTTTTCAGTTTATTATAATTATGATGTTTATTAAATTTTTGTTTTATACCTGTTATGATGTGTATACCTTTTAATGACTTTTAACTAATAATCATATATGTATCTTAAAGTAACCATATAACAAAAAACCAAAAAAAAAAAAATAACAAACAAATAAACAAATAAAAAAAAAAATTAAATGAAAGTTATCAGATTAAACATGATTAGAATACAAAACAAGATTTTTATGAGAATTAAAGAAACGATTAGCATTCATAAATCTCAGTTAATTTTTTTTTTTTATTACTTCATTTTATTTTAATGAAGTTTTTTTTGTTTTTTTTTTTTTTGTAATTTTTTGAGAAGTTTAATTATTGCATTCAATACAGTAAATAAATTAATCTTTAAAATCTAGATCAAATTATGAGAAAGTATATTATTCGGATCCGGGTTTTATATAATACATATCATACTTGATGTTAAAATTATAAAGAATCTTTTTAAATTTTTACATATAGGTATTAGGTATATAGTAGTTAATATTTTCATCTTTTTAAATTTATTTTCGGTCATTAACTTTATTTCGGAATTAAATATGCAAATTAAAATCATAAGCAAAAAATTCAGCGCTTGAGAACAAAAAAAAATCCAAACATATACACTTGTATAAACAATGTTAGAGCCATAACGTTAATTAAGTGTCAAAATGACAGATAAAATATAATGCAGGTTGGTATTTTTTTACTTTTTCGGAGAATGTTCGGTCCTAGCTAAAGTCAGAGATAAAATCTGGAGATTCGCTATCTTCTCAGATATAAACCAGTTATTGAAAAGTAAAATTGAAGAATTTTATTTTAGAATTCTATGGGGCGATTATAAAATATAGTATACGGTACCTTAGCCTGTACTGATTGTGTTCACTTGATAGATTTAAGCAACAGAACAGAATTTGTTTTTGTTCTCTTTATATCAAAAAACTGAAAAGCAAATCTTAATAAAAATTTAATAATTAATTGTGAACTTCCAAAATATATAATTTGCTATTAGAATTCTCGTATAAAATTCTCACCCGTAACACAAAAAGAACTCCATAATCGTATAAAATTCTCACCTGTAAAACAAAAATTGTAGTAATTTTATATATGCTTTTATATTAAATCATCAGTGCCTGTTTTTCTGTCTGTAACGCACCATTCCCATCCCATAAAATACAAAAGAGTGAGCATTCTTTTATATTAACTTGTCGATACTGAGAGCATTGTAGTTTTTTCTTTTAAAAAAAATATTAGATTTTGTGTTTGTAAGCCAAGTAATTTCTTATTAGCACCTAGATGTCATCAGTTAAAAAATTTATGTACACGTATTTAGCTACTTTATTAATACCAAGGTATTAACACTTTAAATCGAAATCATACTTCTTAAAATATTGCCACTAAATCGAATTCATTAAAGATCATAATTTTTATAAAAATGAAAAAATAGTTTAAGTAGTGTTAGGCCTCTGCCAAGCAGAAAACGGCCGGCCGATTTTTCTGCCGGCAATTTCTTTGTGAATAAATGGCCATATAATTTTGCGATTTTTCTGCCGCAAGAATATCTTTTTAAATTTATTTAATTTTAAAAATTGATTATTTTCTAGTTTCACGCTATCTTTAAAATAAATTACTCTTTAAAATGCCGATTCTTCGTAAAGGTTTATTTTGTGAAGCAAATTCTTATTTACTGAAAAATTTAATTTTTTAAAATAACCGAAGATATGAATTTCACCCTATTAATATGGGACGAGGCAGTTTTTTGGGGAGTTCCAATCATCTCTATAAGAAAATAAGAGAATACCCAGAAAAATTTTTCGTATATTCGTCAATAAACACTTAATAATGTGTATCAGTTTGTATACCTATATATACTTTTATATAAAACTTTTATAAGGTATATTATACACTATAATAAGTACAATACTATAAAAACAAACTGTGTGGTATTATTTAAATTGACATTTGATTTGGTTATATTATGATCAGTTTTTGAAATTAAAAATTATATAAACAGATATACACGCTAATTTCATTTAAAAAATGAAAATTTTTCTTCATTTATCGCAGTTTTGCCGCTTCAAAATTCAAACAATTTTCATTTTAAAAAATGGCCAGCCTGCCGCATAAAAATCGCCCCCACACCGATCTTTTGTATGGCCACTTGTTTAAAAAGCAATATGTTTGAATTATATTTAAAAAAATCGCCCGCCCGCTGCCTACGCAGCCGAGGCCTTTTAGACCTTAGTATTATGAAACTTATTTTAATGATTGTGATTTACTCTAACGACCTCAAATTGTTTGTGAGGTTCTTTTATTATTTTATAACTATTTGAGTTGCTCAAGATCTACCACCAATTTAATTTTCTAATTTTTGAGAGGGAATATAGAATTGTTTCGATATAATTATATTATTTGAAAAACTATTTATTTTTTACATTATTTTATCTTAAATTGAATTTCTCATATCAATTTTAATTATGTTTCAATATCGTAAAAGAGAAAAACACAAATCCAAATTAACTTATTAATAAATGCAATGAATACCTATACTTAGTAATTCAAAAAAAAAAATTTATTTGATTGGCATCTAAAATCAAAAAAAAAAAACCAAAAACAAAAAAACGATCATAACCCATGACTTGAAACAAAAACAAAAGGAAAAAATTCATTCATAAAATTTTATGTTAACTAATGATTCATTTTTTTTTTTTTCTTTCTTTTCTTTATTAATTGTAAAATACAACAAACCATAACTTAACAATTAGTTTAATCCTATCAAATATGGTTGAATGATTTGCATAATCAATATAAAAAAAAAACAAAAATAAAAATTCATCTAATAAAGTGTTCAAAAAAAAAAAAAAATTGGGCCAAATCAATGTTTTGTATTTAACCGGTTGGTTGTATGTATTATCAATACAATCTATTAAAAGAAAAACATATTTGGTATTCATTGTATTATAATTTAAAATGGAATGATGTTGCAAAGTTAATTTTATAGTTTATTCATTAAAAACACGATAATATTCAAACAATTTTAACTGCTTTTGTTCACACGTCAAATTTTTTTATTCATATAAAAGAAAATATTATTTAGTTTTCTTTACAGTAAAAAAAAAAAAAAAAAAATTAAAATATATCTTGAGGTAATCAAGACGTCTATCATTTTTATTAGGAAATAAATTTATAATGAGAACTAATTAAAATAAATCTTAGAAAATAAAAGATTATTTTCTTTTTTTTTTTGTAATGAAGCCAATCTTTTTTTGTAAGTAAATCTTAAATGTCTATTTCTTTACTGCATATCATATCATTTTTTACTGATTATTACTGATTTTGTACTTATAAGCAGCACCCCTAAAAATATGCAATGCACCCAATGCAATATGCAAACAGTTAAAAATGAGCAAGCAAAGAGATCTACATATTATCTGTATGAAATTGTAACAATGATAATAAATTTTTATAAATAACTATAGTAACTAAAACATTTTGAGATTAATTATTTTTATTAAATGATATCTAAGGCAAACACTAATTGACATTTTGGTCAATTTTAAATTGTAGATAATTTCTTTAAACAATACATTATCATCATAGAAATTTAAACTCTTATATAAAATATAAAATAAATTGTTAACCCATATAATTTTAAATGTACAAGATTTTTAAAAATCAAAGAAATATATTATTGTATATATTAATATTTGATCAAGTTGTAAATTTAATTAATTAATAAATATTATGTCTTTTAATATCAAATTACTAAACCATTAAACATTAGTCTACATTTAGATCTATATTACAAAGCCAACTTTAAAACAAGAACCATAAATAATGTTTTAAACAAAACATTCATATGTATACATATATATTTTCAATGTATATATGTATGTATGAACATGAAATCTAAATTTTTTTTTTTTTTTATAAGACTATAGGTTCATTTAAAAATCGTAACGTAATCTGAATTGCTTAAAAGTTATTTTTTAATTTTAGATATTATGGCTTCATATTTTAAGCTTTCAAATCCTTATTTAATATTAAGGTCTTAAATATACTTTTATTAAATATGATGACAAAGAACCTTTAATTATTATGAAATAAAAGTCTTTATTTTCTGTCGTTGAAACTTATTTTCGAATTTAATATAGTTCTGAACTGTGTGGACTTTATTTTACGCAGGAATGTATATTTAACCCACATAATATTTTAAATAATTTATCTAACCATATATACATCTTCTATAATATTGATTTTAAAAATTTTAGCTCTCGCTTTACGTCTATTCGTTTTGTATTTTTTAAAATTTACATTGTTTCTGATTAGCACCAATTTTCAACGAGCATCGTAAATTTTTCGAAGTTGCTTTTTTGGTTACGATTTTTTTTCTTCAATTTTATTATTTATTTGTATTTATTTCATGAAGATGGAATTATTTTTTTTTTTAAAGTAAATTTTTTTAGATATTTTGGGGATGCCCTATTTAGTATTTCTTCTTCTGTGTGTTGATTATTTTAGTTAATCTTAAAAATTTTCTCTGGTTTTTTTTGTTATCGCTGATTAAATTTCTTATGTAAGGTGACATTTCTTAAATTTTTTAAAGTTATATTTTATAATTTTTAGAACAAAAGATTTTGCCTTGTATTGATTTTTAAAAGTACAATTCAAACCAACAGAATCCAATCGAGTTAACTCAAAACTCTTAAAAGTTGATTTGTTAACATTCTGATTGTTTTTATGAATTAATAAATTTTTTTTCGTTTAGGGGTCATAAAGTCATATTTCATAAAGCCAAATATTTATAAAACAATATTTTGTGCCATAAAACCATAATTAGATTTTTGTAAACTAATGATTATCAAAAACAACCTTTTGGATACAAAATCGGGGTTCCAATAGTGCTTTATTGTTGATTGAAAAACTGTTGATTTATAAGTTGTATTTCCTAGTTGATAGTTGATTATAAAAACAGGGTATTTCCTCTTTGCAAAATATTTATATATCTATTTGCAAGATTCTTAATTAGGAGGGATTTTACAGTTGAATTCAAGATCAGAGTTTCAATAATTTGTTTAACGAGAGTTTGTATGCGGCAGCCACTACAATATTAATTTTTTTGATGTTATAATATCTATAAAAATACAATTAGAAAGTATTTTAGAGTTAGTTAATTTATTAAGTTCAATTGATTTTCTTTTAAAGTAGTTTTAATTGAATGAGATATAACCAGAAATAATGCCACAGTTGATCGGCCCCACCGAATCTGCTTTATTTCTCTTCCGGTGCGGAAATAAAGCTGAAAATGCGAATTTTGAGAATTGGAAAAAGAAATAAAGACGAAAGCCGATTCCATTGGTGTTGAATACATATTTCAAAAATTTCAATATTTTCACTATTTATAGCCACATATTCTGCAAAAAGCGAATAACATTGATTTCATGACCGATTATAAAATCCGAATACTTTCAACACCTACATTTATGTCCGCCGATTCGGCTTTCTTTCCTGGGGCATTATTATCGGTCACCGATATAACGCCATATGGTTTAATGACCCATTCAAATAAGTCAAAAATGCATATTGGGATTATTTGTCATATATGGCTTTATGATATACCATCTTTTTTTCTCGTTTATGTTCTTTAAATTATAAAGTTTTAAATATTCGCTAAAAACTTTGAAAATCAGCCAGACAAACGAATTTGTATCTTTATAATAATACAAACTGATCGAATCATTCAGTTTTAAACAAAATATAATAACAACAAAACTTTTAAAACAAAACAAAATTTTTAACATGCTCATGTTCGATTATTTTAAATTAATACAAACTTATGAAATATATCCTAAATTTATTTATATACATATGTGTGTAACAGCGTAAAACACAAATTAGAGAATTATTTTTTGATAGCTAAATTCAATCTTTTATTATTATTATATTTATGTTTCTCTAATAAACCAAATATCTTTACCATATCTAATTCTTTTTATGGGACAGGTAACAATCTAAATGACTAATAAAAACAGATAAAGGTAGGTATAGATTGTATATAATATGTTTTTTTTTAAGTATAAAAAAAAAAAAAACAAAAATTTACAAAAACCAGAAAAATACATGAAACAAAGGAGACAAAAAAGTTATAAAGAATTTTTAAATATCATCTTAAGTTTTGTATATACATACATACATACATACATAAGATAAGTGAGACTAATATGGGTTTTTATAAAAGAGTTTAGCTACAAGTTAATAATAATCATAAAATAATTTTCTGTCTCATTTAAAAATCATATACTTGTTGTCTTATTGCGTTATTAGATTACGCATTAATATCGAGATTGGGGACATTATATTTGGTGTTTTGATTGGTTTTCTTTTCTTTATTTTTCTTTTCGTTTTTGGAACACAATTTTTTTTTTTTTGATGATTAAAGATTTAAATTTAAATGTTGCTAAAGTAAAGGTGAAGTTAACATCACAAATATGTGTCTATGTTGATTTTTTATTGTCCGTTTCTTATTACAGATTGATGATATCTGTAAGTGTTCAAGGTATTAAATTGCAATTTAATAGTTATTATTATGTTAATGTGGGTCATTTAAAAAACGTAGAAAAAAAAAAAACTAACTAGAAATTGGCAAAAAAAAAAATGATTTAAAAAAAAAAAGTAAAAAAAATACAATTTTAATTAACTCTTAATTTAGCAGAACCATTATTTTTGTAATACTGAAATTTGAAATTTGTATAAAAAAAATGAGAACTGATTTAAGATTATGATTATAATAATAGATATAGTTTCGAATGATCAGACAGTTAATAATTGGCATTTATAATTTTAATTTTTAATGTAAAAGCTATAATTTTGAAATGGTTATTCAAGAAATTTGATCAAAATGATACAAAAATACAAAAGATTCTCATTTAAGAATCGCTATTGAATAAAAAAGGAAATATTATGGTTAGCTTGCTTAACCATGATCTAACTAAAATAATTGATTGTTATATAAAGTTAACAGAATTGAAGTCAATATATTCAAAATTCAAAACTGTTTGATTTCATTCAAAAGAAATCAGGTCAGCCCAATTCTACAAATATCAAAGAGAAATTATACTGTAGTCCGAAAGTTTAAACATTTTACGACTGCAGCTACATAAAAACATTCTGTGGAATGAGAATACTTTTAGTGTTGCTAAGAATGCTGCAAAATCTTTAGATTTTCTTTCCCTTAGTAAAAAATATTTTTTATTCCAAGAGATCAGGCAAATATCTATAAAGCCTACATTAGACCTAATATATGGAACACAACTCTCATAAGTCATATATATGGGCTAGTAACCCCCAAATTTTTATGAGTTACCTCAAAAAAGTTCAAAATCGCACTTTACCCCTAATAGCAGATTCTGTCAAGCTTTTTTTGACATTCATAAACATAAACTTTTTTTGACATTCTTAAAAATATTCGAGCAATTCCACTTTTTTCTTGATATCTTGCCGGTGACACTTGTTATATTGAATTAAAATCAATTATGTCTTCTCTAAAATCATTTGAACCTATAACGAGGGAAGCAGAAACATGCAAATTCGTAGGTGGCTTAAAACTGATAATGGAAACTCATTTCTTGTGAAAACTGCCTAGAATGTGGATATAATATTCTATTCCGCACAATCCGCACAACGCACAATTACATCAGGGTTGAATTTAAGATTTTTACTACTATTAATGTTGGGAAAAGCGATAGTTCCGAGTAGAGTATATATAAGTGAAGTATTGCGGAAACGGACTTAAATAATCAAAAAAATGTTTGAAAATTAAAAATATAGATTAAATTACAAACTTTTTATTTTTTTTTATAACTATAAAAAAATAAATAAAGAAATAAAATGGTTTAATACGAAAACTTAATTTCTACCATTTTATAATACTAAAACTACTTCTTTGGGAATAATATTTTATTTAAAAGAACAATTTTTTATATACTTTTAGAGAGAACTTTACAAAAAAAAAAAAATAAACTGCAATAAAGAAATCGGTTCAAATTACCAATTTTCATCCAAAAATCACTCATCAAATATCAAAATATTTGAGTTTTTTTTTACCAATGTAGTCGTGCAGTACAGTTTAGATATAATGTATACATAGAATATAGGTGCAAGGTAATTTTTCTTAAATGTACATAAGTTGACATAGGTTTGAAAAAGATGAGAATTTTAGATGAACATATTTTCAACAAAGATATGGTTGATTTTGGTGTCCATAGTATATTATATTTCTACAGATTAAAATACAGCTAAAAGTATAACAGATATTAAAATGTTTCAGATAGAATATTTAAATTTAAAAGAATGTTAAAAACAAAGTAATATTCAATTACAATCTATTCAATTTGATATTAATATATAGTTTGTGGTCTTTTCCACAATAAACTACTATTTTCTTCTCGCAACTGTACCAACCAGAGCAAGTGTAAATAGAAGTAAATTCATATGGTTATGTTACATTAGCGTTTTATTTACTAACTACTCCCAACTAGTTTCAACTAAACGTCTCGTGTAAAAGGAACGTAAATATAATAAATTTTTAATAAGAAATATTATCATAATCCTCAATATCACTTAATCAATGAAATTATAAACACTCAACTTTTATTTTAGATCCTTTACTGGGGCTTGTGATTGAAAATACGTGGAAAACACACCGCTCAAAAAGAATTATTCACCTTCACTCTAGGTTGGTATGATTGAAAACGCGTGATTAAATTTTAATTCGAAATTAAATGACAGCGGTCAAAAACAATTTTTTAATTTAAAATTTTAGAATTGGCTTTTAAAATTAAAAAAAAAACATAAAGTGATAATTAAAAATATGTATTTTGTTAAGGTAAAAGGTAAAAAAATGATAATTAACAAGTTTTCTCAATTGCAATTGATTTTAAAACGTAAATAGTTTCTCCCCAAAACAAAGTTGCATTTAAAGCTTTAGAAGTAAAATTTCCTACGAAATTATTTTCTTTTATCCTTCGGTTGCAATTCAGAGTATTTATCCTGTTTTGTTATTTTTTTTCTATTAATCCCAAAAGGTGAAACATTAGAAATATTAAATTAAAAAACTTGAATATTTCATTTTATTTATTTAAAAAATTTAAAATAAATGAAAAATTTACATTATGTTGTTTTAATTTTTTTAAAACGCAAACATATCCATGCGTTTCACTTGTACACAGCAAACTAACGCCGTACGTTTTCAATCATACAAATAAATAACTTCGAAAAAAAACGTGTTCCGTGCGTTTTGAATCATATACGATAAATGATAATAGTTAATTTGACATTTCGGTACCATTTATGTTTTCCGTACGTTTTCAATTATAATGCTCATTATAATTTTACTACAATACTACTTCATTAGGTACACTATACTTCACTCTTACGTCATCATTAACCTTAAATTTATTATGCGCATCATATAAAAAAATGTAAAAAGGGAGCCACTAAAAAATTAATAATTAAAACTGACAAAAAATTTAACTTTTTTTAGATGACTTCTCGAGCATTTAAAAATTTTCAATAGAGCTATTTAAAACGATTTTTTTTTTTTTTTTTTTTAGTGCATTTCTCTGCCACATAAATGTGAACAGGAATTTACACAGACTTTCCTTTTCAGGCGTGGCTGTAAAAGTCGTAAGGGGGGACAATTCTTAAGACGTGTGTGGGACTCGAACCCATACTCCCTCGGTGTTTACAGCGTATTTTATACGCTCTTACCAACTAGACCCCTTATTTAAAAAGATTTATATTAATTAAAAATAGAAGGCAAGTATTTGAATCATTTAGGTATACTTAAATTTCAAAATATAGTAACTTGCTTTTTCAAACAAAAAAAAAAAACAAAAACAAATATTAATATTAATATAACAAATCGTTAACGATAAGTAGTATAACCCTATAATCCTTCTATCTACTAATCAACGCTTTAAAATATTTTTTATCTATACTCGACTGTATTTTCTTTTCCATTATACAAATTTTCATATCAAACAAGAAACATTCAAATAACCATTACTAGAATAAAATAAAAAATACATATAAAACATTATAATCTAAAACACAAGTTTCGATTAACATTAGTCAAAAAGCAAATAAATGAATTTATGTATACAATTTGACTTTTATTTAAATATCAAATTACCAAAAAAAAATAACAAAAAAACAAAAACAAAAAAAAGTTCACAATTTTCTTGTCTGTCCATGTGTCTTCCTAAATATCAAAATACACAAAATTCTCAAACCTATAAAAAAAAACCCCCATTTCTTTTTAAAAAAATTTTTTTTTTTTATTTTATAATATGGAACTTGCTTATTAAAAAAATCACATACCTATGTATATATATACATATATATAACTATATACAAAAGTAAAGATATATATTCTTATCAGAAAATTAACACAAGAATGTTGTCCTCACCTCGTTCATTATATAATCAAAATAACACGAAACAACATATTAAGAAAAAGAAAAAATGTGAACCAAAAAAAAAACCGAATCAAACTGGACAATAAAAAAAAATGTAATAAACAAAAAACATATAAAAAGTTTAGAAAAATATCAGTTTACAAAATGTTCCCAACATAATATTAATAAATCTTACCTTTAAATGTCTTGATTTCTAAACTTTTCTAACTACATATATTCAAAATATGTATATACTAACTAAAAGTACTCTATATTTTTTTTTGTTATGGGAATTTGGTTTCAAATATAAGAATTAAATCAAAAAAAATTTAAATTGGATCAATTCATTTTCAAATAAAATATACTCATATATAAAATAAATATATAAGTATTAATATTATATTGATTCATATTGAATGAATGTTTTTATAGTAATGGAAGTTAACAGAATATTTTGATATTTTTGATATTTGATATTCCGATTCAGTCTGTAGGTACAAATTGACAATTTTCTCCACAGAAAAATCTATTAACCCTAATGTGATAATGAAAAATATATTAACCCTACAAAGATGAGAAAGAGAGATGACAACCATTTTTTAATATGTATTAAAAGAATAACTGTATTGAAGTTTTTTTTTTCCTTTCCACTCCTATAACAATTGTAGATTATCTACTAATTCATTAATTATTCATATTTGACTATAAGCTTCAGTTTCCTGGATCGTTAGTTTTACTATGCTCTTGATTACTAGGACGTAGTTATATTGTACAAGTCTATAAAACCGTAAAAAATTGTTATTGGTGCGCTATCTATTATATCTTGTACAAGAACTTTTTACTATATATATGCGTATGTATTACGAAATGATATTAATTACAGGATATTATATATACTATAAATTATATAGGTTTTTATTAATTAAGGCTAATTTTTATTGCACCGATATACCAGCGATATTGTTAGAGCATACCCAGATATAAAAATACTATTTGTGTGATAAAGAAAAAAGATAAAATATAGAGAGAACCTTACATAAATATCGGGAGAGTAACCATAAATACTGGCTTAAAGATGTTCTCTGAATATTTGTTGCTATAATTACGACCAATAGTTTTACTAATGTGTATTCTACAAAAAAAATGTGTATTCTACACAAAAAAATTTTGCACACTATTCTAAATTTTTGTGGGTACTTGACATTTGTATTTTGAAGTTTGTAACGTTTGTCATTTGAAATTTCAAATAATTTGTTTACATTTGATTTTTGTAAAAAATTAAAATTATGATGTTATATTAATAATATATAAAAAAAACTATCGTTTAAACTATTCATACATAACCAATTGCTATAAAAATATAACAATTTTTCTCCCTCTTTCCTATTGACATTATACTATATTCCTCCTTTTCGATAGTTTAGAATATCGGCTGAAATTATCTCATAAAATAAACCTTTAATAATTTTATTTTTTAATAATCTATATGACTCAGACAGTATTTGAAGCCAACGCCTCCCGAACAACAAAAGATCGGTATCTTAGCAACTACATCATCAACTACATAAAGATTTTAAGTGAAATTAAAAAATTTGCAAGCACTTAAAATTCGAGATTAATCTAAATTTGATTCTGAAAGTGTTAAGTTAATTAATTAATATATGTACCAAAAAAAAAAAAAATCCATCATCTAAAATGTACTGTTAGTGCATGTTAATATTTATTGAGAATATATAAATAGTATTTTTTTTATGAAAAATCGAGAAGTCATGCAAATAAAACATAAAATAACTTAATTGTAAGCCCTAACAGAAAATTAAACTTGGAAAGTAGATTGTGTCTTAGAGTCTAATAAATTATAACCTTTGTAAATAAAACCAAATCTAATCCATTTCACAATTAAAACGTGCACTGACCAAAATTATAATTTAAATTAAATAATTGACATTGAACTAAAATACAATTCTTTATCAAAGTAAATTTTTTGGTCGGTACTCGTGGACCAGTATATATTCGAGTATAATATACGTTTATATATTAAAAAAATATAATTACAAAAAAAAAAAAAACAATTCTTTTGCAGTTAAAGAAAACTTTTCAAACTCAATATCAATATCAGTATCTTAATTTAAGGGTATTTAAAAAATATTTATAAGAAATTTCTCAATTGTGGCTTTGTGAGTTATAAGTCTAAAACAAAACGGAAAATAATTTTCTAAAAAAGAAAATTTAACTTTGTCATATTATATTTTGAATTATTGAATTTTATGTATACATTGCATCCCACATTTTGAATTGCAAACAGTGGTTACAGCTATAACCAATATTTACCTGATACATTTATCTTCCACGGTACTAATAAATAAATAAATATTATATTTACAACACGCGCTTATATACAAAGCTTTTATATAAAAAGGTATAAAAATGTTAAAACAAATTCTAATTTCTGAAATATGAAATATAAAATTTATTTTCCTTTCACAGTAAATTACTCCTTTAAATATGCAATTTTTTTTTTCCTGCTTTAAATTGCTTTTAAATTGATTATTTAGGGGGGGCTTCGGTAGCCTAGTGGGTAGGTGTGAGGCGTATTAACCGAAGGAATGTGTGTTCGATCCTTGCACAGGTCGTAAGTGTTATAATAATATATAGTATATAATATAAACAAAATAAATAATATTAGTATATAATTTAATAATAGTATAAAAATCTATAATGGCCTTTAGTAGCCGATGGTTCAATAATATTGCATTACATTTACATATGTAATATTAATATAAATAAATAAATAAATGATTATTTAGCAATATGTTTACTCACTCAACAAAATAAAAAAACACTTTTCAATGGTTTTGATTTTAATTTCAAAAATTTATAATTATAAGTAAATACCTACTCTCTATAAATAGAATATTGTCTATACTCATCAAATAGTCAGACACTTTAATAATAAATATTGCGATCCTGTGAAATTATTTAAAAAAAAAAAAAAAACTCAATAAGTAAAAAATGAAACTCTAAATATTGACTCATTTTTTAAAATCCAGTTAATTTTTGTTAAATTCAAAAAAAAAAAAAAACAAAACAAAAAAACAAAAAAGCACACAGTCATTTTTATTAAATCAGATTTTGTCCACTTTTGGTATAACATTGAACAAGACTTAAGATGAAAATGTTACAAATCGAACTTAAATTGAAGTTAAATAACAGAAAAAATGTTAAAATTTATATGTAAATGGATATGTATATACACATGTTTCAGTGTTTAATACTTAATATTGTATCGATTTCAGTAATGATGCTAATCAGATTTTTTTTTTTTTTTGTTTTTTTTTTTTATTGTAAATGTTGCATTTTGAAAATGGCACACCTTTATTTAATTTATACGGCGTGTAATAATTGATGTGATCGTTTGTGAAACAAAGTGTTTTTTAATTTTTTTTTTTTTTTTTTTTTTGTTAAGATTCTTGTTTTGTTAGTTCTTATATGGAAGTAATAAGTGATGTTAATTTAAATGGGAAAAATTGAGATTTTTAATTAAAATTAGCATTAAATTGAAAGAATTATTTAATGTAAATTGATGTTTTTTATTTTTTGTCTTTTTTTTTTTTTTTAATACTTTTGTAATTTATTTTGAAGTTTATTATATTAAAAGTTTAATATTGTTTAGTTTAACTTCAAAAATTAAAATAATTGATAATGTACTATTGTATTAGAAAAATATGATTAAGAAGTTTAATATGAGATATTTGTATTTAAGAATTTTTCTTTTGAAGATTTCCAAAAAAAATCTTGGATCATAAATATTAAAATAATAAAATTGAATTTTTTTTTTTTTAATATTCGATCTCGATCATATTTATTCCGTTTCAGAGAGGTTTGCTACATTATGTTTTATGTCAAAATCTAATGCAACAACATTAAACAAATAAAACAAAATCTTTTTCCAAAATGTACTAGGACAAAATCTTGCATGTATTTCAGAATGTCACATATACATATATATATATATAAATATTATGGAAAAAGCGTATAATTCTGCTTTTGAATCCAACTCTAAAATCTCTCCTAATGCAGAACCTCGCACATATACATATAAATAAATATTCTGGCAAAAGCGTATAACTCTGCTTTTGAATCCAACTCTAAAATCCCTCCCAATTCAGAACATCACATATACATATATACAAATATTCTGGTAAAAACGGCAAACGTGCTTTTAAATCCAACTCTAAAATCTCTCCTAAAGCACAATCTGATACACATTAAATGTCCAAGTTGAGAAGTGTCCTGTTGTAAAAGTTGTTAAATCACATACACATATGTATATATACATATTCTGCAAAAGGCGAATAACCATGTTTTTGAATCCAAATCTAAAATCCTCCTTATTTATTTGTTTATACATATATACTTTAAAAACAAAGCCACAATCTATTCCTTTAAAAATATTTTGCAAGATTTTGACCTTGAAAGATTTTGTAATGCAAGATTTTAGAAAGATAGATTTTGTAATGCAAGATAAAAAAAAAGCAAGATTTTGCCGCAGGTTGATTTTGGCGTGCAGGATTGTCACCCGTTCCCCGGAAAAACTTCAAAATAAGTGAAAAATAAGTTACGGAATGATGTCATCATGTAACGAGACTTTATGACCACATGGTTTCGAATACAAATGTCAATGTGTGCGCAAACGTCATCTAGTGGTGAAAAAATACATTGCAATTTAAGAAATAAAATCCTTTTTCTATTTCTTTTAGTTAATGATAAATGGTAAAGAAATCGGTTTTCTTTTAAATTGTAAAAAAAAAAAAACTCTTTATTCGGAAAAATTATAACAAATTAAAACCGATTTTTATGAATTATAAGCTTCTTTTATTGTTTTACTAATTAATTAGATAACGGTATATAACGGTTAATTGCAAATTTTTATTTTTATTTTGTAGAGGAATTTTTCTTAAATCAACATGTCTAAACAACTGTGCGGATACATTTATGTCAATATTGATTCAAAAACTTGAAAAGCACAGTAATTATAGCTGTAAATTTTAGATTAACCTTTCTCTAGTAGATAAATAGAAAGAATTTCTTGGAGAGCCCCATTTTTATACCCGTATGAACTATGTTCAAGGGTATAATAAATTTGCCATTACGTTTGTGACACCTTAAAGGAGTCGAGCTAGATATAGTGTCAAAGGTATGGATCGGCTCAGAATCGAATTCTGAGTCGATTAAGCCATGTACGTCCGTCCGTCCGTCCGTCCGTCCGTCCGCACGATAACTCAAAAAATAAAGGAGCTAGGGGGCTGAAATTTTTTTTACGTCACTTTTGCAAAATTGTTAGTTTTGCTATTTAAATCCAACATTTTCGGTCGGCGGGTTCGAGTAGCTGCCATACAACTTCTATCTTTATATAGAAATAACTCAGTATCTATTCAAGCTAGGTTTCTGAAATTTTGCAAATGATGATCAAGTTTTATGGCAACAACTTCTATAAAATTTGGTTGTGCTGGTGCAGCGGGTTCGGGTAGCTGCCATACAACTTCTCCGTTTAAATGAGAATAACTCAGTGTTTATTTAAGCTATGAACCTGAAATTTAGTAAAGAGGTGTCGAGTTACATGCCAACAACTTTTGTAAAATTTGGTTGGTCTAGAGCAGCCGGTTCAGACTTCTTGCACCTCTTGGAACCTAATGAAGCTAGGCGTCTGAAATTTTGCAAATGATGATCAAGTTTTATGGCAACAACTTTTGTAAAATTTGGTTGTGGTGGTACGGCGGGTTCGGGTAGCTGCCATACAACTTATCCGGTTAAATGAGAATAACTCAGTGTTTATTGAAGCTAGGAATCTGAAATTTAGTAAAGAAGTGTCGAGTTATATGCCAACAACTTTTGTAAAATTTGTTTGGCCTAGAACAGCCGGTTCAGGCTTCTTGCACCTCTTGGAAGTTAATAAAGCTAGGCGTCTGAAATCTTGCAAATGATGATCAAGTTTTATGGCAACAACTTCTACAAAATTTGGTTGTGCTGGTGCGACGGGTTCGGGTAGCTGCCATACAAAATCTCTTTTTAAATGAAAAGAACTCAGTGTCCGTCCGCACGATAACTCAAAAAATAGAGGAGCTAGGAGGCTGAAAATTTTTTTACGTCACTTTTGTAAAATTGTTAGCTTTGCTATTTAACTCCAGAATTTTCTGTCCCCGGGTTCGGGTAGCTGCCATACAACGTCTTTCTTTAAATAGAAATAACCCAGTGTCTGTTCAATCTAGGTATCTGAAATTTTGCGAATGATGATCAAGTTTTATGGCAACAACTTCTGCAAAATTTGGTTGTGGTGGTGTGACGGGTTCGGGTAGCTGCCATACAAAATCTATTTTTAAATGAAAGAACTCAGTGTCCGTCCGCACTATAACTTAAAAAATAGAGGAGCTAGGAGGCTGAAAATTTTTTTAGGTTACTTTTGTAAAATTGTTAGTTTTGCTATTTAACTCCAGCATTTTCGGCCGCCGGGTTCGAGTAGCTGCCATACAACGTCTTTCTTTAAATGGAAATAACCCAGTGTCTGTTCAATCTAGGTATCTGTAATTTTGCGAATGATGATCAAGTTTTATGGCAACAACTTCTGCAAAATTTGGTTGTGGTGGTGCGACGGGTTCGGGTGGCTGCCATACAACTTCTCTTTTTAAATGAAAATAACTCAGTGTCCGTCCGCACGATAACTCAAAAAATAAAGGAGTTAGGAGGCTGAAATTTTTTTTACGTCACTTTTACAAAATTGTTAGTTTTGCTATTTAACTCCAGCATTTTCGGCCGCCGGGTTCGAGTAGCTGCCATACAACTTCTTTCTTTAAATGGAAATAACCCAGTGTCTGTTCAATCTAGGTATCTGAAATTTTGCAAATGATGATCGAATTTTATGACTTCTGTAAAATTTTGTTGTGATGATATGACGGGTTCGGATAGTTGCCATACAACTTCTCTTTTTAAATGAAAATAACTCAGTGTCTATTGAAGCTAGCTATCTGAAATTTAGTGAAAAAGTGTCGAGTTGCATGCCAAAAACTTTTGTAAAATTTGAATGGTCTAAAGCAGCCGGTTCAGGCTTTTTGCATTTCTTGGAACTTAATGAAGCTAGGCGCAATAGATTCGGGTAGCTATCATACAACTCCACAATTTACATAAATATATCTCTGTAGTTCGATACTAAAACTCTGAATGTTTTTAAAAGATGATCAAGTTTTATAGAAACAGGATATATTACGTTCATACGGGTATCCCAGAGTTGACACAGTCTACTCTACTGCACTCTTCCTCGTTTTTTAATATAATAAGTTTTCTTATATGTTAATTTTTTGGTTTTCTTTTATTATGTATTTGGAAAATAATCTAAATAACACCAAATCACTTAAAAAATATCTATAAATTATAATTTAGTAGTTTTCAGCCACCCACTACGTATTATGACATTCGCCAAACATTCGCTAAGTTTTGAATACAAGTCCATACATATATTTTTTTATACGGTTTTTGGTATTACAAAACCTATAATAATACCGGGCTACAGGGACACTTGTATATATAATATTATTAAAGGCGTCATTCTCAATACTCTATATTATTAATTTTTTTTATTTAGTATTTGTTCTCAACTTTTCATTGTTCTCAGCTATTTTGTTTTCTATTTTTTCTTGTATCTTTTCTTATATTAATATAATTGTGCATTTTATTTATAAGATATTGGCCCACTACGAGTATATTACCATATTCTATTTAATAGGTTATATATTTGCAGTATATTTCATATTAATTATTATAGTATTTTTCTGTATTTATCATATTAATATTATAAAAGTATGTCTATTCTAATTTAGTTTTTTTTTTTGCGAGGATAGGTGGATACCTTGAAAGATACTAATCAGATTAACGCAAGAATTCTTGTTAGTAATGTTGAAACTGAACCAACCAAAATCCAAATTCTTTTAAACAACTTTTTAAACCAAATATTAAGTTAGACTGAACCTATACTACAATGTTTTGTTTGAAGATTCTATAAAATAGTATTAAGGGAAATTCAAAAATATAGAAAGTTACTGGAAGCCTTAGCTGAGAGGAAGCCTTAGAAAGAATATGTTAATTTTCTTCTTGAATTTAACAATATTGTAAACATTATGGTTGCTAAATTTTAGAAATACTTTTGGCAGCTATTTATTCCATTATCACTCTGTATCACTTATATTTATTTTGTGTTTCTGACTTCTATGTTCTCCAAAACATATTCTAAGAGATTTTCTTTCAAAAATTCTTAATCTTTCGATTAACAAGACATTAATGTTGAAATATGAAACATCACAGTGTGATTTTAATGTATTGATCTAATAAAATAACTGATTATAAAGCAATTATAAATATGTCATCTTTTTAAAGCCAGAAATCGTTATATATATTCTTTCTAATTTAAAACTTCTATTTATTTATTTATCTACAAGATTGTATTTTTTTTTTTTTCATTTTCAATTATTTTTTTTTTTTTAAATATACAAAAAAAACCAAAAACTGAAACCCTCAAAAATTTAGGATTTCAATTATCCCAATGGATCCCATATATACATACCAATTCAAAATGTGATTATGTAAAAAACCATATCAATAATGCATATATATATATATATATATATATATCAATAATAAACTCTTAAAATCAATATCTTCTATTTGGAATTTAAAATAAAGCCCACAAAGAAAAAAAAAACAGGATAGAGAATGTAAAAGTTTTCACATAATAAAATTCAAATAAAAATAAAAATATTCTTAAATCACCAAAGAAAAAAGGTGATAATTTCATTCAATATTTTAAAAGTAAATATGACCGAATTGGGATCGAATATTTTTATTTTTCCTCTTGAATTTTGTTTTTTTTTTTTTTTCCTTCTGTTAAGTCTGTATTTGGGAAAATCCAATTTTTTTTTTTTTTTTTTTAATTTTCAATTTCAAATTTAATGGAATATTTATTCAAGGTTTATTTTTTTTTTTTTTTTTTTTTGTTTTATATGGAATATATAACAACTTGTGTGAATATTGGGACCGATATTGAAATAATATTCTGATTATTAATATACCAAAAGGTATATAATATATGAATTTGTAATTTAATGTACAAATAAAAGGTAAAAAAAAAATATTATATGCAAACTGAAGATTTTTATTATGAGGGAGTTATTCAATTTAAAGCAAATTTTTATTTTTTATATTATACTTCTATACATTATATGAGAATATTTTCATATTTTGTTTTTTTTAGGTTTTTTTCTTTTTTTTTGAAAATATATAATTGCTTCTAAAAGTTTTTTCTCATATTAAATTATTTTTTATTTATCCCTTTAACGACTTAGAAAGAAAAAAAGGAATAAAATTATGAATCGAATGTTTATTGTCCGTCCATTCAAATCAAAATATAATAATTAAATCGATCGTCTACATTTAAGCATCCTTTAGAACTCTATACTTGATGATAATTGACTGTATTAAGGGCATTTAAGAGTTTTTCTCGCAATTTTTATGTCTATTCCTCTAGGTCTCCATTAATTAGACCGTTTTTTGATAGCTTGAATTAAATTGAATCTATATTATAACAGGAGTTTTTTCGTTTTTTTAACCCTACTGAACTCTTCAGAGTAGGCATGTAATGTTAAATTGGAACAACTTCCAAATTCCAAAATTTTTTGTTTAGTTCTATTTATAAAAATTTACAGAAATTATCTGTGAGTTAATAGAATAAAACTAAAAAAAAAAAAAAGAAAATTAAAAACCTATAAAATATATCTGTATATGTACATATGTACATGTTTAAAATAGAAATATCTCTGTAACTCAAAGTACCGTTTACCAAAAAAATATATTTAACAAATTTGACCAAAAAAATGTATTTAACAAAAATGAATTCTCTTATATAAAATACAAAATAAAGTAACGGCAAAAGGACAAAATCGTATTATTGCAAAATTTTATTTGTTTACTTGAAAATAAACCAAAGCCAAAGAATAATAAAAGAATAAATTGTATTAAAGAGATTACTTTAAACAAGAATCTTATACAATTAATAGACCGTATACAGAATAAGAAATATTATGATAATAACACTAACTACATTATGTTTAAAAAGTATAAAATCGGGCGGGGTCTATGTATACAATATCATCGGAATGCTATCATTTTAAAATAAAATTCTACTTTAATTCTACCTTGTTCACCCTTGTCGCATTATTGGCATCAACATTTTTGATGTGTTTTTGTCCTCACTATAACCCTTTTGTCTACAGTTTCTAGGAAATATTTAGTTTATTAACAAATTGATGGATGTCACGCATGAAAAAGGGGATGCATTGTTGATATATGTATATAGTGTGAACAGGATCAGTATCATTGAACATTGAACAATAATAAAGCTAAGCTTGAACTGAAAAGGTAAGCTCGAACTGAAATCTTACTTTTTCGAACAAAAACCACACTTCAATTCGTATGGTCGAATACATAAATCTGAACTTAAACTCAAATCTTACTTTTCGAAACAAAAACTAAACTTGATCTTGAAATTTTTGTAAAAAAATTTAAGATATGCGTTTAACCTTAGTTTTATGCATTCGACGCATTGTGCGGACAGAATTATTCTCCTTAAATTAAATAGAGTATTACAAATTCTCGAATCAATATATAGAATAAGACCGATATAAGATCTTATATACATACACCATTTTTATATTAATATATAATATTTTTTTTGCATATAACCGAGTGTCATATGCTAGGTAATCATCAAGCACCATGACAAATAATATCATATTCAAACGAAACAAAAAGGTATCAATAGCAAGCACGGAACTGGATGATTACCATAAGGAGAGCAAATTTGTTAGTGGGAATGCTTAGGACAAGCATTAGTAAAAATTTATAAAATATGTAAGAAAGAATTATTATAAACAAAATAAATTGCTATGCACGGTTATAACACCAATACAATAAAAAAATCTAAGTAGTTGCTAGGGTTAAAACTAAATCAACTTACAAATTAAACATAAAGGACAAGTAACTAAAAAAAATTAAAAATATTTATATTATAACATTTCAAGAAGTCAAGATAATATAAAAAAAATCGTCAAATTATGTTAGCACAACTTTAAGCTATTTTCATAAAATACAGAATAAAGGCGTATTGTATTGGCAACAAAAACTACTTTACAAAAATAACAATAGTTAGATATAAATAAAGATATATACTATAGAGTTACTTTCGTAGTAATTGATAACATCTGAGTGTCAATATAAAAGTAAAGTGATATTAGTACGTAATTGTCTACCTATTAAGTGTTACTATACCGTTCCTCAGTTTACGGCTTAAAATAAATGTACAATCTGAAACTGCAAAACAACAAGAATTAACGTTGACAGTACGTACCATTCTCTCAATTGGTTCAACCATGCCATAATCAGTGGAGGAGAAAGGAACAGTAAAAAACTTCCCAGATCTCAATCCGTGCCTATTATTTCGATAAACAAATTGTTCAGATACACCTAACGCAACCATTTTGCCGCAAATAATCTGGTGAACAGTATACCAGACACTTAATATATTTTTTAATTTGGGATCTTAAGAAATTTCAGTTTGAATTTTTTTTTTTTGTCCTTTATATTATGCTTATTATTACTAATCATAAATTGTATATATATGTACATATACTTAAGCCACACGACTTTGTTTTTTTATATTAATAATAAATTACATAATATATACGCGTAAAAATTGTTAAAAATGCATAACCTCATTAATTCTTTATAAGTAGAACTTGTGGTTTTAAACAAAAAAATTTAAAAACTTCTAAAAAAAATTAAAAAAGAAAACAGAAATTACTTTTGAACAATTTAAATTACAATTAGACAATTTTCATTTTCTCGAAGTACATACATACATATATAACTAAAAAATTATTCATAAGCATTTGATTTTATATAACAGGCTGTCCCGCGTTAACTTTTACATAGAACAGAAGGTAATGGAGAGCACTTCAACGAGCAAAAAATTATGTGGGAAGAGTGGGTCTATTTCGAACTCCTAAGGCGTTATATTCATAAGTTTTTTAGTTTTAGTAGTTAATAGCGTAAATTTTTGTTTTATGAATATTTAACTCATTTATCTTTTAAAAAAAATTGATAAATTTTATTTTTAAGTAGCACTTACTTCAAAACTAAAAAGCCTACAAAATTAAAATGATAGTGGACTATAAAGATAATTTAATAAGCTTTAAATTCCCTTTTTAAGTTTTCCAATATCTTCAGTAGTTCTAATTCTGTAGATATAACTCCAAAGTAACTAATTTTAAATGTTATAAGTTTTTAAAGCCTCATAACTTCTTTGGGGTTCGAGATAGACCCCTCCCATAGGATTTTTGTTCGTTGTGATGCTCCCCATCATCTACTGCTCTATGTAAAAGTTAATGTGGGACACCCAGTATATACATGTTTTAGGCTTTTTTTTTTCTTTTGTTTTATGGGAATTTAAAAAATATAACAATTCCTTTTTTTTTGTTTTATATTTTTATAATTTGAAAATTTTTTATTTAATTAAATTAAATCTTTTATTTTTTTTTGTTATTTATTATGTATTTATGAGACAATAATGTGGGTTTTTCCATATTTTATTTTTCATATTTATTTAAATTTTCATATATTATAATTACATATATATATGTATAACTTATTTCTTTTACGTGTTAGAAAACACATGGGAATTTCATCAATTTGGTTACCATTGTATTAATAAAAAAATAAAAATATTGAAACATAAAAACAAAAACGTGTAATTGAAAATATGGAAATTAAAAATTGTTTATAATGAGAAAGTCTTTTTAAAAATTAGTTTAAAATATTATGGAAAATCTAATTAAATATGCTTGTCATTTCTATTATTTATAGTTTATAGGTATACTCGTATATATTGTGTGGTATTTTTTTTTTTTTTAAATATTATTATGTTATATATATTTAATTTTTTGATGAACAATTTGTTATTTTAACTATTTACATTAATTCACCAATAATAATTTGATATGGGATAGGGATTTCCAATGAATACAAGGACGCGTACATACATATATATACAGGGTGTTTGACGAGTAAACGGCATCCTTGTAAGAGGTGATAGGTGAGGTAAAAACAATAAAAAAAAGTTAGTATTAAGTAACGTCTATTCCTAACGGTTTCCGAATTAACGGTACTTATAGATTTTCTCTTCTCTAAAATTCTTTAATTTAGTTTTTTGTTTTTTAGGAACTAACAAACCTAAGATCAACCTTAATACTATTTTCTGAAGCTTACTAATTTAGATATTTAACGCAGTATAAAAAAAATTCTTGTGACTTTTAAACAAGGTAGAATGTAAACCAACGGTTTTTAAAATCGCACATTTCCAAAACTCAATACAAACTGTTTAGAAGTGTGACTTACACAAAAATTTGAAAATTTCATGTAATAAGAAAAAATGTGAAAATAGGACATTTTTGAAATTTTGAGGGGCCGTAAGTCTGGAATCCTATATAACTAAGAAAAGCCGTTAACACACGTAAAAATATATTATTGAACCTTTAATTTTCATGTCTTGCCGAAGAAAGAGTTGGAAATTAAAATTGGTGAGAAATTTTGCTGGTACGTATATGACAATTCTAACATGATATGTTCGGTTAAATATGTATAAATTCATTCTTTGATGTACAGATGTAAATTTGTACAGGTGCCTAAGTTACAGGTGTCTAAAAATAGCAAATTTTCAAATTTTGAGGCGTAATAACTCTTAAAGAGGGGGTGTTACCAAAAAATTTTCTGAGGAAACTTATACTAATTCTAAAAGTTCTTTCTTGTCTCAAAATTTCAGGTTCCTATCTAAAGGGGTGCCGGAGTTAGGAAAAAAGAAATTTCATGCAAAATGTGGTTTTCACATAACGGTAAATTTAAATAGTAAATTACAAAATATTACATAATTTTGATACTGTTTTATTTAGATAATAAAAATTTCGATCTTCTGGCGGTTTTAGATTGCAAAATTATTACGCAGAGCCCGAGATATATACATCTGAAAATGGGCCTTTTTCGCAATTTTGAAGAGCTGCAACTTTGGAACCCTTTACAATTAAAATAAACCTTTAACACACGTAAAAATATATTATTGTAGCTTTAATTTTTATATCTTGCAGAAGCAAAATATGTACAGGTTCCTAAGTTACAGGTGTTTAAAAATAGCAAATTTTCAATTTTTAAGCCCTAATAGCTCATAAACAGGGGGTGGTCCGAAAAAATTTTCTGAGCAAACTTATACTAATTCTAAAAGTTCTTTCTTGTCTCAAAATTTCAGGCTTCTATCTAGAAGCGTGCCGGAGTTATGAAGGTAGAAAAATCATGCAAAATTTGGTTTTCACATAACGGTAAATTTAAATACTAAATTTAAAAAAATTGTATAATTTTGATATTAATTTACAAAGATAAAAGAAATACCTGTCGAATGACGTTTTCAGATTGAAAAAATCTTAATCAGAACATAAGATATATGCATTTAAAAATAGGGCTTTTTCAAAGTTTGAGGGGCTGTAGCTCCGTAATGGGGGGGGGCTACATGAAAAAGTTGTTCCACAAAATTATTTTTTTTATGAGACCTACCTATGGTTAAAATTTTTTTTCTCTATCTTTAACGGTGTAGAAGTTTTGTAAACAGACGGACGGACGGACGGACGGACGGACAGAGTGAAACTAATAAGCACATTTTTTCAAAATTTTTTTGGAAATGTGCTAAATAAAAAAAAAAAACAAGTAAATGTAACAGTAAAAAATAACACCTAAAATATCCATTAGTTATTTTAGTTAGGTCTTTAATATAAGTTAAAAAAATAAATGCTTTTACAACCTTTGTGCAAAATTTCAGGTTTCTATCTTTATTAAATTCGAAAATATGCTTGTTAAGTCTTGGGAAGTGTGTGAAGGCACCCAATTCATCCCAAATTTTAGAAACATTATCAGAACAGGGTAGAATACCCTTATATCAAATTTCAAGTTTTTATATTTATTAATTTCGAAGATATGCTTGTTCGGTCTTGAGAGTTGTGTGGGAGGTACTCGAACAACCACTCCAATTCATCTCAAATTTTAGGTATATCAGGGTTTCAGGAAAACACATCCTCGTACAAAATTTTAAGTTTCTATCTTTATTAATTTCGAAGATATGCGTATTCGGTTTTGGGAGTTGTATGGGAGGTACCCGAATCCATTTACCGATTTTGTCCAGATTCGAACTTAGTCTTCCTTTTGTAATTAGTAACCTACTATATAAATTTCATCAAGATAGCTTTAGGAGGTGATCCTGATTCAGAATATATATACATGTCCATATAGTGTATAATAAATATTTGTTGTTAAAAATGTTATTTTATATGAGATTAAAATATTGAGTGTTTTTCTTGAAAATCATACATTTTTCTTTTATTTAAAACTTTTACAATTTTTTAGCTACAAGATTGCTATTAAAATTAAAATGTGCAGCAATAAACAGAGAATAATATTTTATCATAAAACCGTTATTTTTTAATGCTACGTTTAATAGCTAATTTTAGTAAGCTTCCAAAAATGGTATTAAAATTATAAACAAAAAACTGAATTAAAGAATAAAGGGATGCCGTGTACTCGTGAAACACCTTGTATATATTAACATATATTGTGATTTATTGTTAATTATAACACTATATATTTATTATTTAATTTTTTTTTTGTTTTTTCTAGGCTTTGAGAATATTTTATTGAGAGGTTTTACCATAATAACATCTAAGTAAAACTTTTATATTTCGAATAAGAAACAAAGCCTAATTCGCGAAATAAGCCTATGTTATGCCATATTTCCAATTCCAAAAAACATTAATTCTGGAAAAATCGTTTAAGGACGACAGCCCTAACTATTTCAAATTCTATGATGTTCTATGGTGTATATGTATGAAAAAAGAAACAATTAGAAAGGTCTTTAGAATTATCTGCAAAATCAGAGTTATATTGAGAGATTTTATAATCGGTTACAAAATCAGGATTTCTTCTTTCCTAAATAAATTTATATAAGTATAAGAATAAATTTTAATGATGTGGGAAACAAAATTAGCAGGAATTTTATATTTTGATTATCAGATCTATGAGTTTTTGCCCTTTTACGCGTAATTTATATATATGTATATAATGCCATTTTGTAGCTCAATAATAGCTAGAGTTACTTTAAAAAATTTTTCAACAAATGCTACTACTTCTTTTTTTTTGAGATCTATTCATTTATAAAATTTCATTTGTTTATCTCAAATAGTGTAGAAGTTTAATAAACAGACCGAGAGGTGACAAACAGAATGAAAATAATAGCCATTTTTAAAAGTTAAAGAAATAATAAATGATATATTATTACCTAAAAAGGTAAAAATTTCTTAATGAAGAGAAAAATATTATACCAGTTTTACTATTAAAATAATAAATTAAAATTAGGTTTTATATCCTTAATTAAAAAAAAAAAAAATTAATTAGGCTTTAGTTTTAATTCGAATGGGAAATAACGCCTAACAGCGGAGTATCGTGAATTAGGTCTTTTATTTCATTCCTATTGGCCAGCCCTATTAATTATGAGGTCTTATTTTCTTAGGTGCTATTATACCCCACCCATTTTATTTTAAATAAATAATAAATAATAAAAAATTAGTAATGGTTTTGGTTTTAATTATATAACAATAAATAAAAAATTTATTATATAAAAACATTTATATATACTTTACATTACATTAATAATTATTCATTCTATGTATAATATTTATAATTTTTACATTATTTATGTAGATTCTTATATCAATTTAAATTTTAATCAATATTAATATTGTAAAACTTTAAATATTTTGTGGTTGCTGTTAAATAGATTTTTTTTTTTTGCAAAATAATGAAAGAATAAATAAAATCAAAATGAAAAATATAATTAAAATTTAAAATAATAAAAGTTATAAGTTATAAGTTATCATATTATTTAAAATTGAATTGATTTTATAGAACTTTGAAATTAAACTACATAATTAAATAATCTGATTTCTTCATTTTCTTTTAAGTTATAAGCCTTCGGTTTTACAAATTCTAAGGAATTTTTAAAATCGTTTACACAAGAATGCGTTATTTGAATGTCTGTCTGAAGCCTTTCTGTAAAAGGCTTTGCTAACACATTAGAAATCACTAATCTAATACATTTTTCATGCACAATCTAATGTTTCGTAATGCACTTTCAAAACGTATCTAACCCACAAAAATTAATGTTAAGATTCTTCGACAAATATTAATTGACAAGCTTTCAAAACGACTTGCGTCAAAGTTGTATCATCTTGAAACAAATCTAAGAAAACTTAGTTTTATTTCTTAAAACAAAATGAAAAAATTAGGTTCCTTGACCAAATTTTTCTAAATTCGGGTAGTTTCACTTATTTAAGTAATAAATCCACAAAAAGACTTCCAAAAATCACTCCTGGATTTCCTGATCAGATATTTAAGCTCTTTTTTCACTCCTTTTATAAACATTTCACTGAGAACTTGCCATATGTAATTGTGCATTCTTTTAATATGGATATCTGGATTCTACCAAACAGGGTAACATTCTACACATTTCCTTCCGAATGGACAAGGTTTCATAAAAGTTATGCTAAGAACTTTCTCAACATAAGAGACAGCTTAGCCGATCTCTTCAATAGAGAGTGATCCGTAGGTGAACTAAATGCCGAAGATATGTTTGACTGTGGCAACCTTACTATGCTGTAGGTTGATTTGAACTAAACATTCATCATTTCTCATCTTGTAGCCTTCAAAATAGTTGCTGGAGAAAATATATCAAAATTTAACAATATACCTATATTCAAATGTATACATATATATGTATATATATAAGTGTGTTTTGACTATATACAAACTTATATAATCACTGTTTCGTACTCTATTTCATACCATAAAATTTCGTCCTGTGTGTAACTATATATAATATAAGATTGTTAATCATCATGATCTTCATTTCGTGTACGTGTACATGTTTAAGAATATTGGTTTTCTACAATTTTCACTAATCTGATTCTTTTTTGTTTTCTCTTTTCGTTTGCAAGTGAATAACATGTAATTGTTCGTAATAACTTAATTTCTTTTCGTTCATAATACCTGTTTATAGTTTGCAAAGTTTTAATTTTATTTTCATACTTTTCAAAATTGCAACTTTGACATTGATTTTAAGACAGATTTGAAAATTTATTGTCACACAAACCAAAACATGTTTATACCAATCATCCATAAGAAATTTTTTTAAATTTATAAATCTGTACATCAAAGAATGAATTTATACATATTTAACCGAACATATCATGTTAGAATTGTCATATACGTACCAGCAAAATTTCTCACCAATTTTAATTTCCAACTCTAAATCTTTTAATTCTATTTTGAAACATTAAGCCATTTAACATGGTTATTTAACTTTTTGTGGTACAAACAAAATTACAAACCTCTATGGTTCGAAATCCAATTCAATGACAAATTTTAATAATACGTATCACAAATCTAACCATGATATTGTAACGCTTCAGAATATCCTTTTAAAAATTATAAATGAACATTTTTTTTAAATTAATTTAGTATAAGTTTTCACATGAAAAATAAAAAAAATTTATTATATACAATGATTACCTATTTACTGATATTTATAATTGGTTGTTTAAATTAAATTTTTATTAAGGTGTTTAACTTTAAAATGGATATACAAATTTTAGGTATTATATAGGTATAGACATTATAAATTCTTTAATATTTTGTATTAAAATTTTTTATTACAATATTTATTGCTATATTTGGTAAAAATTGGGAACATTATATTCGATTAATATTCCGAAACAAAAGATATACCTTTTTATTAAACTTAATTCATTTACCATTGTTTTGTGGTCAAAATTATTCTTAACTTAACAGACATTTTATTTCATATACTTTTGTATAAATAAAGCGTGTGTGGATCAATCAATTTCATATGCATTTAAAGGGGAGCAACTGGCCATCAGAATTGAAAACAATTAAACCACACTAATTAAAAAAAAAAGAAAAACAATCGGAAATATGTTTTTTTTTTATTCTAATTAATAATTTTTTACACATTTTTCTTTTTAAATCCCCCCAAATTATATGAAAAATATATTTAATAAAATTAATTTAGCTCATTTTAATTTACAAAAAAAAAAAAATAAAAATAACAAAAAATGATTCATTTGTTTATTAATTTTTAAAATATTCAATAATTCATTTTTTTTTATTATATTAAAAAATTTTGAGGTTTAATAAAATTAAAAACAAAAATACCCCATTCTAAATAACAATATTATAAATACATATAAATTCATTTAATAAATCGAATTAATTAATTATTCAGGGGCTTAAAAAGTAATTTCTATAGATTTATATTTTTTATTTTAATTTTTTACGTTCTTATATATACGTATAAAAATATATACAATATACATATATATATACATTTAAAATTATATACACATTTAATCTTTTTAAAAATTCATCTTCAACATTTTGGCCATTATGTTCCTTTATTCGCCTTATAGCACCTTTGGAACGCCTTTTTCTATATTACCTCGAAACTGCATAAACTGCAAAGTATTATCACTTTTATTAGTATTTTATCTCTTGTATGTTTTCTCACTGCATATTAAGTTATACAGCCTTTTCCGTAAAGGTAAAAGTTTTCGATTTGCATTAGTTCGACATACCATTCTTCCGAAGAAATAAAAAATAAAAATAAAAAACTAAAATATGTATGCAACGTATTGTCTATTAACATCCGAAATCCTATATTCATCTCAATTTTTCCACATCTCTAAATTAACAGCCAAAAAGTATAACAATATCAAAATTTCGAACCTATTGTTTGGTTTAAGAAAAACGTGGTTATATTTAAATCAAACTGTAGTATAAGAGAAATATTCAAGTTATTATTTTTCATATATTTTGAGACTATAGGCCATAATGTTAAATTCATCTGAATTTTTACTTAACATTTTTTTTGTATTTAATGTGAATTTATGAATTTATACCAAATATTATATCGTAATGAAATTAATATTAAATTATTAGTAATTTATATCGTAATAAACGAGGAAGAGTGCTGTAGAGTATACTGTGTCAACTCTGGCATACCCGTATGAACGTAATATATGCTGTTTCCATTTAAACTTGATCATCTTTTTTCAAAATTTCAGATGTTTTAGTACCAACATTAAGAACTGAGATATATTTATGTAAATTTAGGAGTTGTATGACAGCTAGCACAACCAAGTTTTTCAGAAGTTATTAATTTTAAAACTAAAACTTAATAATTTTTGTAAGATTTTCGATGCCGATGCTTCATTAACTTCCAAGATGTACAAGCAACCTAAATCTACGGCTCTAAACCAACTAAATTTCATAGAAATTGTAAGCATGCAATTCGACATTTTCTCAGAAAATTTCAATTACCTAGCTTCAATAGATTTGGAGTTAGGTGGCTGCCAAAAAGGCACACTTAGACCGTATTTGGTCCATTGTGATAAGATTTGGAGTTACTTTCATTCAAAAAGAGAAGTTGTATGACAGCTACTCGAATCTATTGCACCAGCACAACCAAATTTCACACAAGTTATTGCCCTAAAACTTGATCATCTTTTGTAGGATTTCTAGCTTCAATAACTAGACACTGAGTTATTTCCATATAAAGAAAGAAGTTGTATGACAGATAGTCGAACCCGGTGACCGAAAATGCTGGATTTAAATATTGAAACTTACAATTGTGCAAAAGTAACGTAAAAAAGCTTTTAGCCTCCTTGCTTCTTTATTTTTTGAGTTATCGTGCGGACGAACGGACAGACGTACATGGCTTAACCAACTCAGAATTCAATTCTGAACCGATGCATACCATCAAAAACGTAATGGTAAATTTAGTATACCTTTGAACATATGTTCATACGAGTATAAAAATAAATCATTCTTGTACAACATAATAAATCGCTCATAAACATTTTAGTGTATTTATGTTTCATAATCTTTTACAATAATTACAGCTTAGTAAATGTCTTCTACAGTAATCAACAGCTTAGTAAATACCCTAATCTTCCACAAAAAAATGGAAAGAAAAATAAACAAAGTAGTATATAAAACCAAAGACATTTATTGCGAATATTTTGAAAAAATAATAAAAAGAATTTAATTTTTTGCACCAAAATTACTAATCATTTTTAGAGCTTTTTATGTAAAGAAAATTGTGAAAAATCGGAGGGCACTTTCTTTAACTTTAAAGCAAACAATTAAAATTAAAATTAATTATACAATTAAAAGAAAGCTATCAGGAAATGTAAAAACTATAATGTTAGAAGTCTCTTTTTTATAAAATTTGTATAGATGTCCAATTTCGCAAAATTTTAGTTTCAAACAACTGTAAATTTAAATACTAAATAAAACAAATATATAATTTTTACATAAAAAGATATTCACTAAAACTTATAAACATTTGAAAATTGAGCTTTATCCAATTTTTAGAGACACTAGCTCTGTAATCGGTGGAGCTACATAAAAAAATTCTTATACAAATAAATTTTTTAAAGCTATCCATGTTGAATGGTGTAGACGTTTTGAAAACAGACGAACAGACGGACAGTCTGACTACACATAAAGTGAAACTAAACAGTAAATTTTTCAAAAGTGTACTAAAATCAATAATAAACGTTACAAACCATAAAATTTTGGATGTAGTATACAATTAAAAATAAACAAGTGTTTAAAATTTAATCTTCTTGAATATCTTCTGATCATCCTAAAAAATTTTCACATTTATCCCTAGCGGAAAAAAATAATGAATTGTCATTCAAAATTGTAAATAATAAAAAAATTTCAGGTCTCTCTTACCATATGGTAAATTTATAAGAACAAAAAAAAAAATAAAAATATAAAAATTTAAAACTAATCAAGAGGTGACTATTAACAAAATTATTAGACGCAGTTTAATTAGGAGTCTATTAAAAATAAACGAATGCTGTTAAATTGGTATCCTTTTTTACATACTAAAATTAGAATTCATTGAGTTAAAAATGGTCAACCAGTAAATGTATAATTTAAGAACTTAAACTGGTATTAAAAAATTGAAGATGGTTCCACTTCACAATTTGTTTTCCAAAAATATTTTGCTTGTTCATTGTCGACCGACGTCCAGTGAGGTGTGCAAAATTGCAATATCATTCTGATTAATTTATTTAATTTTTTTCCTTACATCTTTAAGGCGTATATTCATTCATTAGATCATTGTATTGTATATTATTATTAGATCCTTAAAAATGATGAAATACCTTAATTATAGTTAATTTTTAATGATTTGTAGTTTATTTGAAAAACAAAAAAAAGTACTTACATTTTTTGAAATTTTTTTCTAGATTTCCGTTTTATTTTAAGGAAGTTTTCAATTTTAATTTTATTACCTAATCTTTAAAAATAAAATGCTAGAAATCCTACTTGAATTTTTTTTTTTTGTGGTTTTTAGAAACTTAGATAAACCTTTGCCTATAGTAGCAGTTTATATATTTTTTTTCAAGTGTTTATTTTTTAAATGGCTGCCATATAAAAATAAGGAAGTTAATAATTAGGTGTACATATCATTATGTGAAAGTTTGGATAAAGTGTTGAACATTTTATATTAAAGATACGAAATAATGCAAATATATTAAAAACGAGGAAGAATACAGTTGACTTTGTCAACTCTTAGATACCCGTACGAACCGTTAGTATGTTCACAGCCTGTCACTCTGCTTACAATATTATTTTTTTAATATTTTAGTATTTTAAAATAATTTGGGTGAATTTTATAATTTCTAGAACTATGGGTTGTACATATATTTAAACTATATGTTTATACATTCTTCAAAAGCAGATTTTAACATAACGATTATCAATCCAAAACTTTTTCAAATATTCTATAGTACCATTTAATACTAAGCGGTAAATGTATATTAAATTTACTTAGTACAAAATAGTAAATATAATTTTAAATATTATATTATATAATATTTAAATATTCCATTGACAGAATAATTTCTTATAACTACAATAAAATGCATATATGTATGTAAATACGGCGCTATATAATATACATTTATACTCTTATCATTCATTCACTAGTAACATATACGATATGTAAATAAACATGATATTATATAAGTATGTATATATATCAATATCATATAAATAAAAATTCTTCAAGCAACCGTTATGTTGTTTATTTAATTACATTTTTTTGTACTACGCATTGTATCCTCAACAATTTCAAATTATCGAGTAAAACAAAATGGAAAAAATTCGTTAAAGAAATTTGTTAGAAAATTTGAAAAAATCAAGTAACACTTTCGTCAATTATAAAGTAACCCTATATTATTAAAAAAAGTTGTTAACAGAAATAAAAGTATAATGTTGAAGCTTTAATTTTTGTGTATTACTTCAAAAAAATTTTAACAGGTGTTCAAGTTACAGGTGTTTAAAAATAGGAAATTTTCAGTTTTTGACCCCTTACAGCTCCTAAACGGGGGGTGATACAAAAAAAATTTCTGAAATGACTCATACTAATTTTCAAAGATCTAACTTCTATCAAAATTTCAAGTTTCCAATTTTAACCGTTTAGAAGATAGAAGGGTGAAAGAATTTTGCAAAATTTGAGTTTCGCATAACGGTAAATTAAGACACCGTATGCCACAAATATATATTTATTGTATATATACTTTTAAAGCTAATGAAAGTAGTAATCGTTGGACATGGCTCAAAAGTCTTAGAATTTTTTCCTGATCCGATCCATACCTTTGAAATTATATCTAGCTCGCTTATTTCGAGGTGTTACAAACGGAGGAGTAATTTTATTATACCCGATCCTATCGTACGGGTATAATAAGTTTAAAAATGAAGTTATTATGATCTAAAAAAAGATCAATTCATAAACAAAATCAGAATGTCTTCTAATAATCAATGACATTTAAAAAAAAACCTTAAAATGGCAATTTGTATATGTATACTTTAGGACTAAATAAATACTCTAGTGGCAAACTCATCATGAGTTCATCGATGAGCTCATCATGAGCGATTAGATGTAAGTAGTATGAATTTTATTCTAGCGGCGGTGCTAAACTCATTTGTTCTCATACTTCGTTTGTTTGTAATGAGCGATTGTATGAGCGATTGCTGATTGTATATACTACGCTCATTAATGAGCTGTGTACTGAAATCATCAGTAATGTATTGAAGAGAAAATTAATGAACTAATCAATGAGTGAATATAGATCTTCTGAACTAAACAGTCATCAATTGAGTACATACACTAAAATCATCGCAAATTTTTTTCTGTTTCTAAATAAAAATTAAAAATAAAATAGGTGCAATTTTTGTTTTTAAATCAAAACGATTAATTTAGGTTAAATAAAATATGTGTTAAAGAAATAATAAAAAACAAGTACTGATTTTCAGAATTCATAATTATAATTAATTTTTTTTTAACATATGAGGCCAAATAATTCAACCAATTCCAATATTCAGTCAGTACTCAGTAGAAATAATGATGAGTTACATCATGAGTTTAATAAAATGATCACGAAGTGATTCATCAGTTCGCTAATGTGCTTAAAACATGCTTCAGAAAAACTAATAGTAAACATAAGAAACAAAATTTTGCCAATCAGCCGTTGCATGAGTAAATTCAAAATTTATTAATGAGTTCATTAATTTTAAAGTTTTGTTGTAGACTTATGTATAATACACATTAATTTTTAATTTAAAATTGGAGTTGTGTTAGTTTTTCCATAAAATCCCCCGTCTCCTTGCCAAAAATATTAGAAAAGTGATGAGCCTTTGTTACTAGGTTATGTACTAAAAATCTGTTTTAAACATGTGTGGTTTAACAACATTAAAAAGTATTTAAAATTAATACATAAAATTACAATTTAAATTGGATAATAATAACCGACTTAATGTCGGATCTTCGATTGAAATCTTGAATTTTACGTGGTAGAGAAGTCGATAGATCTTAAAGATGAAGAAAGAAATTGATTTTTACAGTAACGAAAATTACTAAATCTTTTTATTAAATTTTATAAATATCTTAAATCTTTAGCTATAAAGAAAACTAGAAAAATATTCATGAAAAAACTAAAAAGGAAAATAATCCAATAATTTCGTTTATACACTATAGTGTCTTATATGCATATAACATACCATTTAATTATACCTACAGATATTAAAATGTATAAATAAACAATTTTAATTACATCTTGAAACTCAAATATAATAAAAAAAGCATATATCGATTGTAATTAAAACAATTCTACGTGCGATAAGGGTACCGATACATTCTACATCTACAAGGAACACTTTTTTTCGTTGTGTATACTCAACCAACTGTCAAAGTAAAGTTAAAATGTATTAAGGTGATAACCTAATGCTTACTTTCCTTCTTTTCTCTCATTTCTTTTTTCAAAATATTCAAGAGAAGCAAAAAAAACAAAGTGAGTATTGGCTAAATGCATACTTTGAAAAGTTCCTTTTAAATTTCTCATGTGTCATTTTATGTGAAAAGTAAGGTGACATGTCATAAGTCCCATGGGATTGGGTCATAAGTCCCATGAGGACTTATGACTCTAGGACTTATGACTCAATGAATATATTAAATGTAATTACCAATAAAATAGAGAATTTTAATTGGTCAAAGGAATGGTCTGATCTTTTCAATAAATATAAACATCTAAGAGCAAAAAAAATGGTCTGATCTTCTCAACAAATATAAATGTGGACAATAAAAAACAATCAAAGAATATAAATAACAAAAACGCAAAAATATTTGATGAACTCTTAAAATTTATTTTATTAACTTAATGGGACTTATGACCCACCAAAGTGACCCACCAAAGGTCCCATAGGACCTTTGATCCACTGTAGTGGCACTTATGACATGTCACCGAAAAGTAAATAAAAATTTTTTATTGGGTTTAAAAAAATAAACAAAAATTAATTGCCTCATTTTCTTAAATATTATATTAATATTACGATCTGGAAAAATTTATTTTTTACAATAGATTTACAAAAATAAGCCCAAACTTTATCGTTTAAAATTTTATTTTTGCATAATATAAACTTTTTTTTCTCAAATTAGTTTTTCTTCACACATTTTTAAAACTTTTACTTAAAAAAAAACTTAAAAATATTAAAATGTAAAACTGTCAAAGTAAGTATTCAAAGCAAAGTATCGTAATAAAAATTCAAATATGATAAGAAAATATTGTTATTATGTAATTCATTTCAGCTAAGAAAGTTTTCGAAGGAAGTAAAGAAAGCAAAGTAATTATTGGGCACCACCTTTTGTATATAAAAATATTTACAAAGAACGGAGTCGTTTCGCAGCCGAGGAAAAAGTTGCCAAAACTTTTTTTGAAACGTGAGTAATAATGGAATCTGACATAATACCCATACCATATTGCTTTCATATTTCCACTTTCGTTATACATTATTAATAATAATATATCCATTTTCCTAGTATATTTCTCCTATCTTATTACAACGACGGGGGGAAATAAGGCCTTTTTCACTTTGGAATGAGAAATAAAGCCTAAATAACGAAATTTCAATAAATCCTAAATCGCGATTATAAAGCCTATAGGCTTTAATTCTCTTTGAAACGAGAAAGAAGACCTACCGCAAAATTCGCAAATTAGGCCTTATTTCTCAACTTAATTGTGAAATAAGACTTATTAGATCTTATTACTCTAGGCTATATTTCCCCCAGCCATTTCAACATGTATCACTGGTGCAGATCAGCGTAACAATTAAATAATGAACAAGTATAAAAAGAAAAACACCAATGTTGAGATTTAAAAGAATTTAGAAATTATAACAGTTAATTCTTAATACAAATAATATTTTACTTTTTATTTATTTATTATAATAAAAAATTAACGTTTTTCTGAAAAAATTAGGTAATTTCACTTTTTTCTCTACTTTTGATTAATGTAAAACTGATTTTAATTGTCACAAAAATCTGACAGTTATAAAAGGAATAAATTTGAAAATCTGCTCACTATCAATAATTAATCAATTCCTAATATCAAAAGGACTATGCACACTATTTTATAATTTATATTTTTTTTCATTTAAAATATGACAAATACCAAAATTGCGATCTTTTATAATTATTATTATTTACATGTACCATATTTTAAAAATAAAATTTATTTAATTCAAAACTATCAACCATTTAATTCTATAAATCACTTCTTTGATTCATTGTTATACATGGAAAGGAGCGCATTTTTTTAAATAAGGAAATATTTTCAAATAATTTTTTACCTATTTATATTAAATCTAGGATACCATATTATTTACAAAAATATTATATGTTCTTTTTTTTAGGATAACTAGGATAATAAATTCTAACTCATTAATGACACTTTATATTATTCTCAGCATAATATATAGAATTTTAAAATGAATTTCTTTTAACAATATATGAATATTATAAGTTTTTTTAATATCATCAGGACGTCTTAATAAACTTAAATTATGTAAACATAACAAATATTAAATACATATTAACAGAAAATATTGTAATAAGATACAACAGTATATATAGATGAATACAACCTGCAGGATAAGGCGCCTCTGAATCACATTGTTTTCAAGTTATTTAATGATCATTTCACTATACAGGACAGTTTTTTTGTTTCTTTTGTGATATTATGGGCTCATAAAATATGTATATAAATATTTTTTTTAATATTTTTTATATTAATTTAATTTTTTTTTTTTTTTTTTATTATTATTATTATAAATTTAAATGTATATACTTACATATATACATATTTATATAATTCACATTTTAATATGTTTTTAAAATTATTGTGACAATAAAGAAATAAATGTAAATATTTACATAAAAATATCATAGAAAAACTTTTTTTAATTTTTCTATTTTGTGGTTAACCATATCATACCATATAATACCATATCATATTATCACAGATACTACAACTATATACGAATCTATAAAATCATTTTTGTTTTGTATTTGATTTTGGTATAAATAAATAGCAGTTAAAAATAAAAAAAAATAAAAGAATTAAGAGTCAAACTATTCGAAAGAAGAAGAAAATAGAAGGAAAGAACTTTTTAAATGACCAATAACACCATAAAACAGTTGGTGATTCAAGTATCATGGTATCACCAATGTAATAAAATGAAAAACGATACGGTATTCTATAGGAAAATAATTTCGTTTGTTGTTGTTGTTTTTTTACAACTGTTTTTTTTTTTTTTTGTTTTTATTTTTTTTTATTCTTTATTTATATTATTTATATGCACTATAGTTTATACCTTTTCTTTCAATTTTATTGTTTTATTGTTTTTATTTTATTTTGTTTTTTGTTTTTTTTTTTTTTTTGAATTTTAAAATGTCTTAATTTGTGGGTTATAATATTAGAATTTAAAGTATTTAGTACTTATGTATGTATATATAAGAAGCAATTAAATGCTTGGGTGGATACTTAGGCTCCCCATTGTCATAAATGCGCAAGTATGTACATATGTATATAAAACATACTAAAAGAGTATTTATTTATGTACACACATAGTTTTAAATGGTATTAATATATTTTTTACTAAATAAAGTGATAAAATGTTGAAAAAATAAAAACACAACAAATATTAAATTAGACTAAAATATACCTATATACAAATTTTTCAGGTATATATGAACAAGAATACAGTTATGGCAAAAAAAAAATGTTTAACTGTAGTATATTTTAAAAATAGACTTTAGTGCTGTACTGGATTCGACCTTTTACAAATTTTCAACAACAAATGAAATTAATTTCTGTGTGGATGGTGAATATGAAATGGATTCATTCATTATCTACTTTAAATTTTTGTATCAATATTTTGAATAGCCGATATTAACCTCTTAATGGCTTCATCGCCGCAATTGCAACTCTTACAAAAGATTATTAGTATTTTCTATATTTTCGTTTCACAAAATTTGAAAAATCTGGGAGCTGTTAGCTATACTGAACTGAAGCATTTATTGTAAGCATTAAGCAATATTGTAACATGAGTAACGATTAAATAAAACATAAAGGCGATAACACATTCGAATTTTTATTATATACTTTCTTAATGTTTCCTTTTTGTATTGTATTGAGTTCTAATATTCTTTCATCTTATTTTTCGTTATCTTATATAATATTTTAATTATATAATTATAACAGGGGCAGTTCCAATTAGAGATACTTGAAATTTAGGTTTAGAAAGATGGAATTATGCACTTAACTACTAAAACCAATATATGAAAAATGGAAAAATTAAAATTCTTATATAGTCTAATTCATATTTTAAGAAGTTTCAGTTTTTATTGACAAGTCCCAAAACCTAACATTTTTTTCGACCATAACTATTAATATGTATATTGATATTGTGAATTCACATATAGTATAAAACAAAGGTATATCAAAAAATCGGGGGCGAATCGTTAACATAATTTCCAATATTTTATTTTATTTAACAAAAAAAACAAAAAAAAAGAAAATAAAAGTAAAAAACTTAAGAAAGAAAATGAATAGAAAGAGATGAAAAATATCACAATATTATAATATTGTTAATTTTTTTTCACTTTTTACTGTTTCTGTTTTTTTTTACATTTTTATAGAAATAAACTTGTTTTCGTATTTTTTTTTTTTTATTTTTTTTTATATTTACTTACATAATAATTTATTGGGCACTAAGTGATTTCCGATGAGCTGTTCTACGTTCATATTCAAATATAAAACCACAGGAGTTTATTATATCCTTTTCCCTTCAATCATGTCTCAATAATATTATTAAATATAGATACCTATGTGTGTATGTATATATATACAATTATATGTGCATTATTATATTTTTTCAATCTCATTTATTTTACACCAAACTAACTTAATAAAGATGTTTATATCAGTTGGATATCGTATCTCCCCTCTGTTAATGTTTTAAATGTCGATTCAATCACTTAAGATATATCTAAAGCAAAATATGAAAATAGTATGTATTTATAATATTGCATGGGCAAGTAATAAATATATCCATACATATATACATATATATTATATATATGATATATACATATATATGTACATATATATGTATAAATATCATATATAATACATATATCTATTTATACAATATTATTTATGACAATAATATTATGAGTGTTTCCACTTTCAATCGATTTAAATTTTTATTATGTATAATTGACAAAAAAAAAAATTAAAAAAAAAAAAAAACAATTTTTTATCATTATAATTTAATTTAATCTGTATATTTGCGTGTTTTTAGTCTTGTTTTTTTTTATCACAATTTTTTTTTTCTATAAAATTGTAGACTTCTTAAACGGTTTTTTAGTCAGTCTGTTTTTTTTTTTAATAAAATATAAATATGAATTAATTGCAACAGCAACTTTAAGATTTTATTATAACATCTTATTGCGATGATGATGATGATGATGATGATGATGATGTTTATTTAATATTTAATATAATATTCATTAACATTATATGTATGTATTACGTATATACTTAGCGATCTATATAGGATTTGAACCCGCACTTTCTCAGTTCTAAAGGCAAAGCATTCGCTTAACCGCAGACCGTACTGAGACCCTCCAAATATTTTTAAATTATTGATATTATTAATAAATTAAGTTACGTACTTTAGAAATAGTTACATTTTTAAACTCTATATATAATTCCTTTGTACATTTATGGTTTAGGTTTAAGCAAATAAGGATGGAGGAAAATAGTACAAAAGGGAACAATTCGATGGTAAAATTGATACGAACTTGAAAATTTTATGATTTTAATATGAAGATCAAACCAAAAAAAACAACAACATATGAGTATATAATAATTTTTTACATTTTATTTTATATTATAATGATAAAAAAAGCCTTTAATATTTTAACAATTTATTTAACTTAAGTAAAATTAAGTATTGCCAACACAGGTAAACATATTTGATGAGAGCAAATTGCATATTTTAGCAGTTCCCACAACGAATGAGTTTTAATAAACAGTTTTAAATCACCTAGCAATAACCACAATATAAATATGAATACTTACTTCCTTTTTTGTGTTACGTCTGAATTGTTTGAGATGAGACTGAATTTTAATGATTTTAATTCAATAGAGCAATAATATCGTTAATGGAAGACATCTATAGAAAAGAGATAAAGTTCCAATATTTCGGTGAATATTTTAAAAAAGTAAGAGTTACTAAAATGACAGAGTAACGACACGACAGGCACGACATTAATTTTGTCAATATTATTTTAAGCTTCATCAATTAATTATATAACCAAAATAGACGAAACAAAAAGGTACGTCAAAGTTCATCGATATATATAGAAATAGAATTAATTAACTATACAATAGACGCTTGCTGTCTTGCGTTATGTCATTTTTACGTTCGTTCAATAAACATCAAACTTTAAGTATGGTTAAACCTTAAACATTAATAATAATTTAATTTATTTTAATTTTTACAATTAAATCTGTAATTAAATGTATTAATTACATCTTTAAAGAATAATAAAAAAATGTTAAATTTTACAAATAAAAAAAATTATTTTTAACATTTTGATATTTCAAAAATTGAATAAATTAACAGCTTTTTACGTTTGCATAAGTTTTATTTTTGCTAAAATGTCACTTTCACATAGCTTTAAGTTCAGTTCTTTAAACAGTTTTTGTTTCATTTGGTCTATTTTGACTGTAGTTAAACGAAGAAATTCAAAAAGTTTTTCTGTTATCTAATTTTATTTATTATTTCAAGATTAAGTCTCAGAATTTCTTCTTTTACCACATTTTTTTTCCAACATGTTAGACCTGGCTCTTCAGTAATTAATAGAAAAGACTAAATAATGCTGCAATTGATTCTAGATAAATAAACCCAATATACAACTACATACATATTTTCAAAAAGAAAAGGATTGAAATAGCACTTGAAATCATAAAAAAATTTCTCCAGTATATTCTTAAGCACCGCTTTATACTGTATATGACAAAATGTTTCAACAGAAATAGTTCCGTAGTACGTATTTTGAATTTTGAATACAATGCAATACAATAATCATTTCATATGTCTATAAACGGTTGATACACTTGCTTATATATAATTTTTAAACTTCATTGCAATAATCGTATGACACAAATCCATTAGAAAAACAAAAATTACGCACTTTTATACTGCCGAAATGTAATTTTTTTAGTTTACATTTAATTGTTTTTGTTTAGTTTTATTTAAAATGGCTGATTGTTTAAAGTAATCTAAGTTATTTTCTTTAATTATAAGATCAAGACTTACAAATTAAATTATTGATTACAATAAAAATATGTCAATAAAATGTCAATAGATTATTGTAGTGTGACCGTCATAAACTAAAATCATATGATTATAGTCAGCCATGTATAATGCAATTGTCCACGTCATATAATGTTCATGAAAATGCCTGAAAATAAAAGAAACTTATGCTGCTCTTATTTTGTAACTGCATATTAGTATAAATTATTAATAAATTGATAAAACTGACAAAACTGTTCGTACTAAAGAAACTGGACAGGTATTTTACAAAAAGATTTGTTGAATTTATTCAGTTTTGAGAATAATTCAAAAAATTTTGTATATTAAAGAACTGCAATTACAATAACGACTGAAAAAATAAAAATACTTTTTTCTTTTGAATTTAAAATTTTTTTTTTTTTTTATTATATCCGAATTTGAATATATTATGATGTGTCTTTTTGTATTTAATATCATTTATTTTAAATGAAAACATTAAAAAATATAAAGAAAAAAGATAAAAACAAAAAAACAAAAAACAATATTTAAAAAATACCATTTAAAGTTAAAATGAAATTGAATTAAGAGAATACGAATCAAAAGAATTTTTATGACATTTTCTTTTCCATTCCTTAACAAAAAAAAAAAAAAAATTAATAAATAAATAAATTCTTTTCTTTCTCCATCTTTCTTTTTTTTTTGTTTTTATTCTATTGTGACTAAAATTTGTTAACGACTTAATTAAAAGTTATTAAAATTTTTATTTTATTTAATTTTTGTTTTCTATATTACAATATTTAATTTTTTTTTTTTTATGGTTTTTTAAAATCATTTTTTAATGATTTTAATATGAATATAACAATCGAAATAATAACAGCATATGAGTGTATAATATAATTTTTTTTACGCTTGCTGTGATATTATAATGATAAAAAACGCCTTTAATATTTTTTTTGCGGTTTTTCTTAATTTTTTTTTTTTTTTTGAATTGTTATTTTTTTGTTGTTGTTAGAATTCTTTCATACTCGTGTATTTTTAGTAAATTTTATTGACATTCTTTTCATTCCAAATATAATAAACAAAAATTTAATAATTTTATTTAATTTAAATTATAAAAAATAAATAAAAGAAAAAGCCTAAAATTTCCCAGTGATGATGAAAATTAAATGCTAAATAAAAAAATGTTGTGTGGTTTTTTTTTTACATTATTTTTTTTATAAAAATTATTTTTTTTTTTAATTATTAAATAAATAATTTTTTAATAAAATAATAAAAATAACAATTATGTATATGTTTTATAATAATTAATATTAAAGCAATGTTATTACTAAAAAAACAGTAAGTAAGTTTAAAAATAAAATAAAAATTTTATATAAATATAAATATGTTTTCTGATTGATTATTTTAGGTGACGGAATATAACACCCCAGGTGATAAAGGACTTTATTTTCTTTTTGATATCGAAATAAAGACAAAATCGAAAAATTTTTATTCCCGCTTTTTCGAAATATATCTTTCAAAATCCAGGTAAATAAATTATTGAACCCTGATTTTATAACCAATACAAAAATCCTTCCTAATCATTTTTTGTACACGCATTTATTTAAACAACAAAGCATTTCAAATAAGGAATTATTGAAAAAAAAAAACAAATAAATAAAAGCCGGCTAAAGATTGAAACCCTGATGTTATAACAGACTATAAAATTCGAATATTTTCAACCAGTATATTTATATTCTTTATTCTGACCAGAACGACGAGAAGGCTGCTGTTCTTACGCTTTCTTACGATTGGTGTTCATTGATGTCAATGTCAAAAAAATATTCAAGTTCTAAAAAAATTACATTAGGAATATGTAAACAAAATCATAAATAAAAAAAATATTAACGAATACATTTTGAATATCCACCACATAAAAATTTTTGAAATTAGGAGGAATTTTAGAGTTGGTTACAAAATCAAGGGTTTTCTTCTTCCCAAAGTACTTATATCTTTGTTGTGAAAAATTTGTATCTAACTCTAACTCCGCGATTTGTATCTAACTCTAAAGTCCCTGCAAATTGTATTTCACATATTTATACAGACTTCAACAGAAATCCCCCAATACCATACTGAAGTCAATATAAAAAAAAAAACAAATATTTGGAAAACAGAAATAAGTCCGATTCGACTTTATTTCACTTTTAAAGCGGAAACAGATTTTCAAAATTCGAGATCTCGACTAGGGAAATAAAGTCAATTCAGAATTATTGCCTGCGGCATTATTTCCGATCACCGTTATTTTGAAATAACGATTCGTAAGTATTTAAACTGATTCCTAAACAAAATTCCCTATGATATAACCTAACTCATGTCTGGTTAGAAAGTTTAGTTAAATATTTATAATAAAGGCAACCAAATTTAAATAAAAATTTATAATTAAAATTTAAAAAATTTCAATAAGTATGACTAGAACACGAGTTTATTAATCTAAATTAAAAGAAAAATCAAATTTAATATAATTAAAATGCAAGCTCGGTAATATTTTTCTATTAAATATTTTACCACAAAACAAAATGTATTTGGATTTTTAAAACAATTTATAAAATTTTACAAGCTTAAAAATTTAATTAAAAATACAAACAATAAGTTAATTTTATTCAGAATTAATATTGAAATATTGACTAACATATTGTATTTACATAAATAAATGTGATTAATAAAAAAATCCAATTTAAATTATATTTTTCAAATATTAAAATTGTACGAATTTCTAAATTGCCTTTCAATCGAAAGGTTCAAATCCCGGTCAGATTATATAAAAAAAACAAGTAAATGTAACAATAAGTCAATGCAACCGATTTATTAATACCCTACCCCTGAATAATTCCAATTAAATTAAAAATCCATAAATTTTATGGCAGCTGCTTCAACTTCTTTCCTTTTCTTCCTTATTCAACTCGAACGTAAAAGAGGCATCCTTTAACACCCTTGTACAAACTTTCAAGTTTCTATCTTTATTAATTTCGAAGATATGCTTTTTAGCCCTTAGGGTGCGTGTGTCAGGTATCCGAATTGCAACTCCAATTGATCAGATCCATCTCAGGGACATAAAGAAAACATGCCAGAACACCATTGAACTAAATTTCAAGATTCTACTTTTGTTGCTTTTGGAGATATACTCGTTTGCTCTTGTGCTCGTTCGGAAGTTTTCAAAATACGAACCTATGGTTCAAATTCTCTCAAATGTCAACTACAGAAAATGAAACATAACAGAACACCCTTGTACTAAAAATAAAGGTTATATTTTTGTTGATTATGGAGGTATACTCGTCTTCTCTGGGCTCTTGTTCGGAAGCTCCCAAGATCCGAACGCATAGACCAAATTCTTCTAAATTTCAGAAACATAAATAAAATACGAAAGAACGCGATAGTACCAAATTTAAAGGTTCTATCTTTGTTGGTTTTGGAGATAATCTCGTTTGCTCTGGTGCTCGTTCGAAAGCTTCCAAAATTCGAAATCATGGACTAAATCCTCTGAAATTTCAGAGACATAAATCAAACAGGAAGGAACATCATTGTATCAAATATAAAGGTTCTACCTTTATTGATTTTGATCTGGAGCTCTTTCGGAAGTTTCCAAAATCTAACCCATATACCAAATCCTCTCAACTTTCTGAGACATAAATCAAACAGGAAGGAACATCATTACACTAAATTTAAGGGTTCTATCTTTGTTGGTTTTGGAGATAATCTTGCGTTTGCTCCGAAATCATTCGGAAGCTTCTTGAATCCGAACCCATGGACCGATTTTGTCCAGATTCGAACTTAGCCTTCCTTTCGTAATTAGTAATTAGTACTGTATAAATTTCATCAAGATAGCTTTACTAGTTTTTGAGTTATCGTGCGAACGGACGGACGGGCGGACATCGTTAAATCGACTCAAGAGGTGATCCTGAATCAGAATATATATACATGTCCATATCTAACTCGCTTCGTTATGGTTGTTACAAACTCCATACCAAAGTTAATATACCCTATACTTTATATATACTTTATATATACTTTATATCGTATAGTAATGTATGCATATACAAAAGGCCTCGGTGGCCTAGTGGGTAAGAGCGTATAAAATACGCTGTAAACAACGAGGGAGTATAGGTTCGAATTCCACGCACGACGTAAGAGTTTTTTGCCCCTTACGACATTTACAGCCACGCCTGAACAGGAAAGGCTGTGTAATTTCCTGTCCATATTTATGTGGTAGAAACATTCATTAAAAAAAAAAAAAATGTAAGTATATACAACTTAGAGAATTAAAATAAGCGCCTTCAGATAAAATTTTTGCAATAAGAGCTATTAATTTAATAAATATTTAAAAAGTTAAAAATTTGCTATTTTTAAGACAAACCTGCATAAAATTATTTTAAATACATTAATTATAGTTTCAACATTATATTTTTATATGCAGATCTCAAAGGCTTTTCTTTATTATACAAGAGTTTTCTTAAAATTGAAGAATATCTTTTTTGATCTTTATATAAAAAATTATTAATCACAATTCACACAAAGTTTTTCTTTTTAAAATGTACACCTTTAAAAACATTTGGTACATTCATACATACTTCCTTATTGATATAATGTTATAAATTTTAAATAGATATTTATTTTTATTTCCTTATTTCCTTCATATAAAATTAAATAAATTTTTTTATTATTATTATTATTATTATTATCATTTTAAGTGTATTGTTGTGAAAAGGATAAAAAAAAAAAAACTAAAAAGGATGTTACATAAATTATATAATAAATGTTATCAAATTTAAAATAATGTTTTTAAGATGTTTTTGTTAATGTGAATTGAAAAATTTAAATTAAAATACATCTTAAATTGTAACTAAAAGTTAAAATATAATTAAATTTTTAAACGTTTTTATGATTGCAGGATAATGTTATCAATTTTTTGCAATAATATTCATACTGTTTCGATAAATTTCAATATTTTGAAATATTTTTTAATTAACAATAAAAATTTCCTGTACGATTCATTTAAATATCTAAATTTAAAATCTCCACTTACAAAATCCCCAAATACAAAATCCCAAATACAAAATCCTCAAATCATATCTTTAAATCTTCGATTAAATTTAAAACTCAAATTTTGGAAAACGTGTTGGGACCACAATGAAATCTTCAAAAAAAAAATCCCAAATTTAATATAAATCCAAAACTAAAAAATTTTAAAAATGCAAAATCCTAAATTTCAAAATACCAAAGTGCAAAATTTAAAAAATTTAAACGCCAAAACTTTAAAAGTATTTTAAAGCTATTTTAGACAGATTATATATGTAAATAAAATAATTTGAACAGATTTAATATTTTCTTATAAAATAAGGATTTTAATAATTTGTTTAGCGGGAGTTTTGTACCAGCAGCTTCAACTATTTTAAATTTTTAATTTTTACGGCGATTATTAATTACGGCGAATTTTATAATTAGTTTTATATAAAACCAAGATAATGCGCTTTTCCAGAAATGAATGTGCAAAAATTTGAATTAGAAGGGATTCAGTTTTTTTTTTCAGATTTTTTTGTTCACAATATTTATGAGGATGGATGTCAAGCCAGAAAATATTTGGAAATCGGAATTCTTGAATCTGGTATTTTGAATTGAATGCTTTTGAATTTGAGGAATTTATAATTGAGAGTTTCTGTTTGGGACTTTTATAAATGGGTTTTTTAAGCGTGAACCATTTTACTCTATTTTTAACCAACCTGTTACGTAATAAACTACGATTTTAAGTATATAGAATTAACGTATGTATCCTAATTAAACATTTTTTTATAATAAAAAATTTAAATATATATTTTTAAAAAGTTAGTCTGCACTAATTGTTTTTTTAATTTCTTTTATTTTTATTAAAATTTATATGCAGTTTAATATAACATTATATAACATTTAGTTTATTATATTGGTTTAAAACCGATTCGTTTTAGTTTGTAAATCAGCATACTATAGGTATAGGCATTAAATTTTACCTTCTGATGATGTACCCATATGACATTTATTTTTAGATCCATGGCGTATCGGTTAGGATTTTTCATATTTCTTAACCGATTTGGTCTCAAAATATCATTATAGTTTTCTTATTTAAGTATATAATTTCCCGAAATAGTTTGAATGAAAATGGTCTAATTGAATTTGATTTATAGAAATTTACTTACATATACTTAAAAATAATTTTTGCTATAGAATCAAGGTTGTTAATTAAATACTATCAATTAAAAATTTTAATTAAGTACTATCAAGTAATTCGATATTACTCTAAAACTAATAGCATAATTTTGAAAATTGACAGGTGTTTAGTGTCTTCATTAACACGTTCCTCGTTTAGAACTTCTATTTGTAAAATTGATCGGTTTTGTTAAATCTGATTTTTAGGTCAAGTGGGTGAACTACTTTTAGCTATTTACTGCAATCTGATCTTAAGCATTGCTTTGCAAGTTGGCTTGGGTAAGTTTCTTACATTTTTTTTACATGATAAGCTTTTGGGTTTAGTGCTTTTGGATTTTGAACTTTTATTGACTGATTTGATATTGAAAACATCTATTCTGATTTCCTAAAAACCTAGGTGTATAGTACATAACTATATGGAATTGGCAATATAACTACAAAAATAGGCTTTTTTCGATAAACCTGTATTATTAAGTATGAAATAAATTTTATTGAACTTTTCAAACTAAATAACATTATTTTCAATATAAACAACAGACATATTATGACAAGGAATAAAAGATCATAATTTATTTTAAAATTTCTTATAAAAATATAATATAAAATTTCAAAAGAAAATTAAAAAACAAATGTCAACATTTTATTATTATCTACTTTTACTTTTTTTTTATAGACATAAAACTTTTAAAATATTGGTAAAAGAAAAACAAAAAAAAAAACGAAAAACATCAATATATCAAAATGGTAGAAAATATATATACATATATTATATATATATATACTTTGCGAAAATTGGCATTATTTATACATATTTGATTTAGAGAATCGCTATCTGGGAATATAAATTTTAAACAATATCCAACCATTTGACATATCAAAGAAATAAAACTAAATTGGAAAATATTAGATATTGGTATCATGGGAATAATTTTCTTTTTTTTTGCAAAAAAAAACACAAAAAATTTTTTTTTTTAAAACAAAAGTAATATTAAATTTAGAAGAAAATTAAAATAAAAATAAATAAAAATTTCTTTTTATTCAGTATTTTATTAATATTGTAATTCAATACTTTTTAACAAGTCCTATAATATGTAATAAAACCATAATATTATAAAATCTATATCTGTAAATAAAATAACTTTGTATTCATATATCATCATTTTTAGATTCTTTAGAATTAGAGTTTTTTTTTTTATAATTTTTACACGTATAAAATATTTGATCTTCCAGAAATATTTATCATGATTGATGATTTAGTTGTTATGGATATTCATTAGTAATTTTGGAATTTGCACTTCAACTATTTCAATTAAAAATTTCATTTTAGGGTAAAGGATATTCTTTTTATTTGTTCCTATATACTTAATACCTTGTCTTATTTTTAACTAACATAAAAATATACGACCTATTTTGGAAGTTGGCAACTAATGATTAATTTATTATACACTAAACAGTATTTTCAAATGTATGTTTCAATATTTTACCCATCGGTTCTAACAGTTCTGTTATCGTTTTAACAGTTCATTTATATCGTTTTTACATCTCAACTATACTGGATTTTACTTAACTACAAAATATTTATATTTTTGACAATTTCTATTATTTCTTTTTTACTTTTGCTTGTAAAAGCAAATGAAGAATCCCTTATTGTCTATTGTGTAAAATACAATCAAAATAATTTGCCTTGACAATTAATAAATTTTAGCTTCTCACGACTTCTTCGCTCCAACTTAAAACTTTAATTCCGTATATTATTTCGTACCGAAGCCAACTTGCAAAGTAACTCTTAAGAATATATTGCAGCAAACGGCTAAAAATATATCATCTACCTGACCGAAAAAGCTAACTTAACAAAACTGATAAATTATACAAATAAGACTACAAAGCGAGGTACGTGCTAATGAAGAAGCTAAACACCTGTAAATTTATGTAACCACTAACTCGATAGAGCTTTATAAGAATTTCACTTTTTATCCTGCAATATTCAGGTCATGAATATAAAATACTTCATATTGTGTGTATCCATCACATAAGTGCAGTATCTTCAGGTATAAGTTCATAAATACAGGTCATAATCATATAGTTAAAGAAGCTCTTAAATCTCTTGAGACCTCTTAAATGTTATATGTTTAGTTGTGCCTTGAGTAGCATTTATTTCTTTTTATGTATTATATATTTCTTTAGTTTAATTCCAACATATTTACTTAAATTAATCAAAGCATATACAAATTGTAACAAGAAAATTCATATACATTGTATTTACTAAATATTTAAATTTTAATAGGTGATAAAAAAATATCCTAAAATTTCTAACATAATTGCCATTATTTAATTATGAATATAACGATAAAAAAAAAAAAAAAATACTAAGAGAAAAATGTCTGTATTTCAAATCAATATCAATAACAATAATTTCAAAAAACAAAAAAACAAATTTTTCTACATAACAATGTCTACATGCAAAAATTAATTCATTAACCCTAATCAATCCTTATATAAAATACCAAGTTTTCCTTCTCATAAAGTATAAAATAAAAAAACAGAAAAAATAAAATTATTTCTTCCTGGAAATCCTGTAAAATATTCATACCTAATTAATTTAACCTGAGAATTGATCCCATGTTTTCAGTTTATTTTTTTTTTTTTCTTTGTTTTTTTTTTTGTTTATTTCTATTTCTTTATTTAGTCGTATTCGATCGCTTCTTCAACTTTATCATTTTTTTTTTTATTTTGTTACTCTTTTTTGTAACATTATAAATTTATCTTTTAGTATTAAACATCGTTTAATGAAACATCATCATGAAATAATCATCATTTTATTTATATCTGATCAATAAATTTAAGTAAAAATATGATGCGTTTTATTGTAATTTTTTATATCGCTGCTTAAATTGCCAAAAAAATTTAAAAAAAAAAAATAAAAATTTTCCAAAACTTTTATAAGTTCTTTTTAAGCTAGCAAAAATTAAGAAGCACTTAATATATATAACTAGATATCATACGTGAAATAGTATCACTCATGACCGAATATAAAAAGAAAAAAAATTCTATTACTAACTCAAATAAATATAACCTTTATATGAGAAGATTCTGTTTGTTAGATCACAAAAAAGTTTTACTGAGAGTAAATATTAATAATGACCGGGCGGAAATCAATTTATCATAAAATAGAAACCTAAAAATTGTTACTAAAATCTGAATTTTTAATCTGAAGGCGGTCGATAAAGTAAAATTTTTAAATTGTCACCAAAAGAGCTCTCGTTCAAATTAATATATACGACCCCTAACAAATTGATAAACAAAAAAGGTTTTAAAGATCTGTTTAAAAACTTTTGAAAATCGATTTTGTTAGGCAGATTTTCTAATTTTGTATTTTCTAATTTTCTTCTTTCCTCCTTTTATTTTGCTTCTTAAAATAATCCAAAAAAAAAAAATTTTTTTTTTTTATAAAAAAACAATAAAATGCATAATAAGTACAACCTAAAATCGAACAAATTCTCATCAAACTCATCTTATACTAAAATCATTTAATTTTTATACTCTTTATATTATATATATACAATTTATACAATGTAGCTGTATCTTGAAAATATACAACTCTTAAAAAAAAAACAAAAATCTATTGAAACAAAAAAAAATTAATAAAATATGGTGTTGACTGTTTAAAAAATTAACAATAAAAAATAAAACAAAATAAAAAAAAAAAACAAAACCAAAAATAAATAAGCTCTCTACACACCTATTTGACTGGGGCTGTTATTATTATTATTCCTAAAAACTTAAGAAATATTAAAAGAAAAAAAAAACTGAAATTGGTCAATAAAATTCTTTCAGTAATAAATCATCAAAAATGGTATAACATCACACACGCCTTAACTAATGACCTCGTTAGCAGCACCATACAACATCAGAAATACAACAAATTAAAAAACCAAAAAAAAAAAAAACCAAAATAAAAAAACAAAAATCTATATCCACTGAACTTAACAGACCCTCTTTTTTCTTCAAATTTTTTTTATTTTACCTGTGTATCTTATAGATAACATAACATACATATAAATTAATGTTAAACAAAAAATTTAATAAATCTTATTAAAAACACACACACACACATATATAACAAAACAAAAATCGCATCTATATACTTCAATTTCATAATATTCTGTGGGTAAAAATCAGGTGCAAAAGGAATTAAATTTTTTCCGTTTTGTTATTTTTGTTTTTTCCAGTTTTTCTTTCTCTTCCTTTTTTTTAACAAAACAAAAAAATGTTGTGTTTTTTTTTTTTTTTTTTTTTAGTTAAAACACATATTTAATGATTGTGCGACATCATACCAACTATATCTTAAACTTTTAAAATTGCACGCTCGCATAGAACAAAATGCAAACTACAACAAAAAAAAACCAAACTAAAATGAGATTTAAACCAAGAAAAGACTCAAATGAAATTAAGAATAGAGAAGAATGAGTTAAGAAATGAACAAAAAAAAAAAAAATGAGTTAAATTTTGCAGAGCTAAAAAAATAAAATAACAAATTAACATTTTATCACAATTACTTGTAATATACGTTCCTCCTCTTTTTAAACAACAACAAATAAAATACGATATTGAAAAGAATTTGGTTAATTCTGTCTGCGTTTGTTGTTTAAGAAAATTTTGAATGGAATCCCATATTTTGGTTTTCTCTAAAACATTATAGCAAAGAAAAAACAATTTGAATTAAAAGCAAAAACCAATTTAAATTTTCCGAAATAACATTTTTTTTTTGTTTTTTTTTTTTTTTTTTTTTTTGACTTATTCCTGTAATAAAAATTTATGTTTTTACACGACACGACTACAAAATGAAAGAAAAAAATTAATTTTTATTGTGGTTAATTATTAAGAATATACGTTAGAATTAAATGTACTTTGGTCAAAAAAAAAAATATGTATATGTAATTTGAATTATGTATTTAATTCATCAAGGCATTTAGTTTAATAAGGCGCGCAGGACCTCTCTTTTAATAATTATTGTAAATTTTTTTTCTTCATTAAGTTAAAGTTTTAAAGTTATTAACTTAACACCAAATTTAGCCAAATATGTACTCCTATTACTCCGGTATAGGTACTCCGACGATACACTACAGAACAAAAGTCTAGTGATTGCTAACGCGTCAGACGTGGAGATTAAAAAAAAATTTTTAAAGAACTTTACTTAAAAGTTGCAAATATGCTAGAAAATTATGGTATATAAATATCAAAATATGTCGAAATTTTTGTTGCACATCGAATTCCTTAACACCGGAACTACATATTTTGTAGTTAAGAAAATAAATAACTTTTAAACTGGAAAAAACTATTTATATTTTTTTTAAATTTGTGAATACAATAAAAAAGGAACACGATTTTAAAGATGTCATAGCGTTTATCAAGCCATTCAAGTGTTATACAAATTTCATTTTTTTTTTTGACCTTATCTTAATATATTAATCTTAACTTTTTGTTAACATCTTTAATTGAAATTCTAAAATTCCATTTTTTACCATATTTTATGTCTAAAATATTTTACCATTTCCCAGTGGTTTTTTTTTTAATTACTGAAAATTGTAAGTTACCTAATAAAATAATTTTTAATAACAAAAAGTGTTATTCTAACAGCATTTTAGAAAAATATAACACAAAAAAAAATAAAAAAATAAGTATGTATGTTCCACAAAAATAACAATGCAACAAAATATATATATACATACAATAAAAATAACAAAAAAGGATGGCACAATTAGCCACTGTTCGATATAAAAAGGAGTATAAAAGAAATAAATCTTAAAAACAAATATATATCTTGTTTTCATCATTAATTTAAAAATTCTGGAAAAGGCAGATATTCTTTTGTATCTAACAGTGGCTACGCATAAAAAAATTAATGCAAAAATTTTAGAAAAAGTCGAATTTTTATTTAAAAAAAAAAACAAATAAAAACGGGATTTGAATGTCGGGATTGTAATTGACGGAATTTTGATTTGGCGGGATTTCGATTTACGGAATTTGGAAAAATGGGATTTTGATACGGACCCCTATCATAATCCTTAATTTGGAGAATTTTAGTCGAAAGATCTTGGGATTCTAACTACGGTCAGATGATATATTCAAATAAATAATACAGTTATATAAACTTATGACCATATCCTAGCGTAAGTGGTCTCGAAATTTTATTTATAACTGAGCAAAAATAATAATAATTTATTTTAAAATATTTCTATTTCGCGTGTCAGAATCTGTTCAATTAAAACTAAATTTACATATACGTACATACATAATGAATATCAAAATAACACCAGGTTATAAATTATAATCTGTTGAACAAAACCAAAAAGAAAAACTATCGAATATTTTGCAATAAGAACTGGTTGTTTTCACTAAGCTTTTATGAGTTTTCATATATAATGTAAAAGGTTGATCCAATTTTTTATTTGTTGACAGATTTTAAAGTGACATTTGACAGTGAACAATGGATAAACAAATCAAAACAAAATTTCAAAATGTTTAACAGTTTTTTTTTTAATTTTGTATAGTTTTAAAAAAATAATATATTTTTTTTTTTTAGTTTTTAAAAAATTTTACAAATAATGATTTATGACCGAGGAAGTAAAGCATGAAGTAAGTTCTTAAAGGTTATACATTTTTATATTTTGGTTTATAAATGTCAAAATAAATTTTCTAAATCGAATTAATTTGCATATGTCAAAACAAATATCTCTAATCGTTTTTTATTGATCTCTAGAGATTTGTATAATTTTATACATATATCCTAACTAATATTCTGCTTCAAAATTTTTTAGAGCTATTTTATCTCGAAACTTCAGATATATGTGTTCTAATTACTTTATTTAAATATGGTCATTGATGCAGACTTAAAATAATTCAACATTTAACAATGTAGAAAAATCGTACTTTAACTTATAATAAAATCGGCTTTACATAAGTTGAACACTTATTTTAGCTTATTGTCATCTTTTAATCATAAAGCTTTTCTAAAGTTAAATATATAAGCTTCTCGCTGGAAATAAGAATATTAAACTCTTGCATAAAATTGGTAGCAAAAAATTTTATTAAAATAAGTATACCACCCTGTCATATTAATTTTATTTTACTTGTACTTGAAATCAAAACTATCCTTTAATTTATTTTTAAGTTTTACATGACAGTTTGTTATTGAATTTGAGCAATAAAAGAATAAATTTAAATAACTTTTTCTCTTAACGTTTTTCCTTTTATATTGCTATCTCTTTCGATTTATTTTTTTTTTCTCTAATTTTAATTTTTTATGTAAATATAATATAAATACAAAATGAATTGGTTCGTTCTATTTCCCTTAGAGCAAAAAAATTTTTTTTTGTATTTTTTTATAAAAAAAAACAAAAACCTGGACATTTTAAATTTATGCAATTTGTTAAAAATTTATTATAACATACATAATGTTAAATGTTTTACAAACTAGCATTTAAGAATTACAAAAAAAATACAACTTATTTTTTACTTTTATATTATTGAAGTTATATTGACGAAATTAACAGTCTCATAACTTATAAGTCATTATAGACTATGGTTTTATAGAAAAATATTTGAAAAAGAGGACATTTTATTGTCAAAAAAGTTTGACAGAGAAATTTTGGTTTTTTTTTTTGGTTTTAATAGTGAAGAGTTTAGAGTTGACCGGGTTAATTCTAGGATATCCATACGAAGATAATATATATTCTCTTTCACATACTTAATTATCTTTTTCAAAATTTAAAATATTTAACTTAATATCCCACTATAATATCTAAATAGTATGGGTAAGAGTGTATGACATATGCTGTAAAGACTGAGTGTGGATTCGAATCCCACACACGTCGTAGAATATTTCCCCCTTACGACATTTGCAGCCACGCCTGAAAAGGAAAGGCTGTTTAATTTCCTTGTCACATTTATCTGGAAGGGAAATGTATACTAACAAATAAAAAAGAAAACTGGATATCTGAGTACCGCGAAATATTTATTTATTTAAATTTCGGAGTTGTATGACAGCTACTTCAATTTGTTACACCAAACGCACTAATTTGTACAAAAGTTGTTGGCATTAAATTTAATTATCTTTCACAAAATTTCAGATTTCTATCTTAATTAAGTACCAAGGGGCGTCGGTGGCCAAGTGGGTAAGAGCGTATAAAATACGCTTTAAACAGCGAGGGAGTGTGAGTTCAAATCTCACATACGTCGTAAAAGTTATTCTCCCTTACGACATTTACGTCCTGAACAGGAAAGGCTGTGTAATTTCCTGTCTACATTTATGTGGCAGAGAAATGCATTAAAAAAAAAAAAATTAAGTACCAAGTTACCTATATGATAACATAAATTTCACAGTTGTATAACAACTATACGCAAACCTGTAAACTTATAAAACTTAGCTCTTTTAATAAAATTTTAGATAACTAGCTCAATTATACACTGAATTATTCTCATGTGAAAAAAGAAGTTGTATGACAACTACTGGAATGTCGAACTATGTGCCTGTCGAACTTCCTCCATTTTAATACCGAAATTAACATTTACATAAAGATGAAATAGTATAAGAATTTCAGAATTCTAGCTAAATTATTTTTAGAGTTACGTTCGTTCGTCCGTTCGCACATAGCTAAATCGAATCAGAATTCAATCACGAGAAAGAAAATATATATGTATATTTTTCCATATCTACATATGTTATCTTTCTTTAAGTGCCACAAACGTATAATGACAATTTCAATATACCTTCAGAACTATGTTCGTATTAGGGTATTACAAATTACAATTGCATTGGGATTTCAACCAAAAAAAAAAAACTTAAAAAAAGTTTGAATTTATAATTTTACATAATAAAATTGTTTCTTTCTTCGAATTTAATACCTTTTCTCGGTTCAGTGTAAGTAATTAGAGTGACAAAAGAATGTGATTTAAAATAAAAATAATTGGTAAGCTCAAGACATTTGTCTCATCATTTGACAAGAATAAATTTCCCATAGTATCTATATAATGTTTTTTTTTATCATATTAAAGTTTTTGCATTTAACTAAAGATACTGTGACACAAGTGATTTTATTTTTAATAATTTGAATAAAATATAATATTTTTTAACTTAAATTTTTCCAATAATTATCTAATATTAAGTTTTACAAGCTCTTCCATACTAGTTACAACGTGAAAAACTTTTGTCACTTATGACAAGAACTATAAATATTTTAATTTTGCAATTTACGAAGTGTTTTTTTTTAAATTTATTGTTCTTGTCATGTACTTTCTTATATCTTAAGGCTGCAAATATAGCTATCAATGAAATGCTTTATTAAAATTTTTATTTTCAATAAATTTTGTTACAGCATAAACATATAAAATTCCACAAAAAGATTGATTTAATGCCTGCCCATTTTCTAAATAATAAACTCAGCTATTAATTTTCAAATTTTAATTTTAATATTTCTTTGAAAATCAATTTTATCATTTTCCGCAATGGTAATTATTTTTCCGAACAGCTAATCAGTAATTTTGCATATGAATTTTCAACTCTTAAGGACACTTCACATAATGGATGTGACAAATTCCACAATACACAAAAAAAGTCATAAAGCGTGAATGAAGAAAATGTGTTATATGACATACTTATGTTAGGTAACATATTATCTATAGTCAAATGTCAAAATTCATTTTACCGATAGTTTCAAAAAACCACATTTTGTATTGTCAAATGATGAAGATAAACTCAAAAGAAAAAAATATAAATATTCAATTTTTGTACTGTTTATTGTAATACGTTTTTGTTTTAGCCAAAATATTTAAAATAATTTCACTTTACATAGTTTTAACTACAGAGGAGAAAATTCACTTTGAAAATATAATAATAATAAAGTATAGAGGCAGATACAAAACAATGAACACAAAGTACATTTCTATTAATATTCAATTCACTTTTGACTGATCAGCTGCTTAACATAAACCAAACATTCAAAAAAGTCATAAGACAAATACATGTAGTCTGAAGTGGGCTTTATATATGACAATAGTAATACTCACATGTCAAATTAAGTAAGTGCTCGTGAATGCTCGTATATTTTTTAAATTAAATTATGATATCTCACTAATAACATAGTGGTTAAGCTGTCAGCCTTCTATTCCAATGGAAATATCCCATATTATTGTAATAAGTTTATATCGTAATAATTTATATCATAATATTAAATAAATAAAAAATAAATAATTCTTGCATACGATAATAGATGGCGCTCAAATAACATATTCATATTTTATAATGTGGTACAATAGTACATGTCCAGTAATGAACGATTTAGTGAAAATAATGATTAAAAAATTTGAACTAATTAAAATATTAATATATATAATAATATACGACTTAGTGAAGAATTGGAAAAGACCAAAAAAAAAATTATATTATGATAAATTTATGAGTTTAATCTGTGAATAATAACGTAAAATTAAATTGTTTATGAACTAATTTTAAATATTCGAAAATGAAAATGTTTTTGCTTTTTCTAAAGATAAACTTTGAAGTATTTTAAGCAAACTTTTTCTATTACGGCACTTCAATTGCATAACTGTTTCGAATTCCCAACAGAGATGATTGGCGTGCCTATCTAAAGGCGTGCCGGAGTTATGAAAAAAGAAATTTCATGCAAAATGTGGTTTTCACATAACGGTAAATTTAAATAGTAAATTACAAAATATTACATAATTTTGATATTGTTTTATATAGATAACAAAATTTTCAAAAACTAATTACGCAGAGTCTGAGATATATACATCTGAAAATGGGGCTTTTTCGCAATTTTGAAGAGCTGCAGCTTTGGAACCCTTTACAACTAAAATAAACCTTTAACACACGTAAAAATATAGTACTGTAGCTTTAATTTTTATATCTTGCAGAAGTAAAATGTGTACAGGTTCCTAAGTTACAGGTGTTTAAAAATAGCAAATTTTAAATTTTTGAGCCCTAATAGCTCATCAACAGGGGGTGGTCCAAAAAAATTTTCTAAGCAAACTTGTACTAATTCTAAAAGTTCTTTCTTGCTTCAAAATTTTAAGCCTCTATCTAAAAGCGTGCCGGAGTTATGAAAGTAGAAAAATCATGCAAAATTTGGTTTTCACATAACGGTAAATTTAAATACTAAATTTAAAAAAATTGTATAATTTTGATACTAATTTACAAAGTTAAAAAAAATACCTGTCGAATAACGTTTTTAGATTGAAAAATTCTTGAGCAGAACATAAGATATATGCGTTTAAAAATAAGGCTTTTTCAAAGTTTTAGGGGCTGCAGCTCCGTAATGGATGGGGCTACATGAAAAAGTTGTTCCACAAAATTATTTTTTTTATGAGACCTACCCATGGTTAAAATTTTTTTTCTCTATCTTTAACGGTGTAGAAGTTTTGTAAACAGACGGACGGACGGACGGACAGAGGGAAACTAATAAGCACATTTTTTCAAAATTTTTTTGGAAATGTGCTAAAAAGATGAAATGACACCAAAAATTTTCTCATCTCGGTATTTAATATTTTAAGTTTTAATAAATATTGACAAATTTATAATAATAATGTATGAGTGAGAACGATCTTACGATATTTTATAGCCAGTTTTTCGAAATTTAAAATATCAAATATAATTTTTAGTTTTGCTACTCTACATTTCGGTAATTGTTTGGTAACTTCTTTAGGAGTAATAAAATGTAAAGAAAAATATTTAAAAAAAAAATATTATCTATTCTATATAACTTTTATACTTTTCTATACTTTTTCTATACTTTTAAATTTGAGAAAATATTATGATGCATAATACTTTTTATATTATTATATTATGTTCATAATTAAAAAAAAATATTTTGCAATCATTATAACGATAAATAATTTAACCTATCTTCTGTTATTTTAGTTGACAAATTATATACAATTCACAAGATATTTTTTCTCAAATTTGAATTCATTAGTCATCGTAACTGGGTTCAGAACTGTTGTGTAAAATATTTATGTATAAAAATCAATAATAAACAACCAAATTGTATACATAATATACATATATCTATATACTGTTGTTTAGGTTCATTTCATATTATACATATTGATGAAAAAATATTTAAAAAAAAAAATAAATAAATATCTTTATTTTTTTGAATGTCCTGCATTGAATTGCAAATGAATGTTTTTTACTTATTATATTATTGATTGAAACCTCAAAAATTTTTAACAAAATTGATTTGAATTTAAATTGCAGATATTTATTAACTTTTTTATATTTTTTTGTATTCTTTATGTTTTTTTTTTTTAAAATATATAATTAAAATAATGGTTTCATTTATTTTTACAAAGATAAATTAGTTATAATTAATCATAATACCTATATACATTTAATTTTCATTCAGTTCAGTTCATTTTTTTTTAGCAATGTTATATTTTCTTATTTATAACTTTATATTTTTTTATTTTAAGGATAAGGATGTTAAAATTTTAGTTATGAAAATATAATTATAACTAGTAAAAAAGCCCGTCATACGACGGGTATAAGTAGAAAAATATAGCTTTTGTGAAAGTTTCCTCAGTTTTATGAACAATTTAATTTTAGTAAATTTATTCAAATACTTATATGTATTATATTTAGATATTGATAAATGTAAAATTTATTGCTAAAGTGTTTTAAATAACGAAAAACCTCAATGATGCTGTGAAGTAGTTTCTTTCAAAAATGTAATAAAAATGATTATTTAATAAATCTCATCTCTTGAAAATTTCTTTGTCAAGCTTTGGATTAAAAAACCAAAGGTTGGATTAAAAACCAATGGTAAATAAATTTTTGCCAATAGTAACAAAAATTTTCGCTTCGAAAAAAATACAGTATCAAACTTTATAATTTTGAAACTAAACTATACTGATCTGATGCATTTACCTAATTATAATATATAGTACACTTGTTATATTTTTCTATGGTTGCCATAGCAAATGCTTCAAAACTTTCTTTGTTATATTTTTCAAACAAATTTTTACTCTATCCGTAATAATATTCTGTCTCTTTATCTATCGCTTTCTCTACAAAATCTTCACACCGTAAGTTTTACGCACCTTTTATGTAAAACAATAAAAATTGGCTGTGCATATAATGTTGAAGTTTTAGAAAATAAAAATCATAAAAGAAGCATAAAATTAAGAAAATGTTACATTCAAAATTTAATTGAAAATTGTGATTTTATAATTTAAATTGCGCTCCTTTAAAAGCTTTGGTTTTACGCACCGCTTTATTTTTTTATAATTTCTACTTAAAAATGCAACTCTTTAAAAACTTTGATTTATGCACTACCTTGTTTTTTCATTCTTTTTATAGCATAACATTTTAATTCTTTTTTTCTATCTGTTATGTACCTAAATATCAGATGTACGTTTCTTTCTTTTCATAGCATAACATTTAATATTTCTTTTTTCTATCTGTTATGTACGTAAATATCAGAGGTATGTTTTTTTATTTAAAATCATAACATTTTAATAGTTCTTTTTTTCTTTAAAAATATTTAAAAACAGTCAAAGTAACATTTTTTGTTCTCTTTTTTTTTCTATTCGTTTTTATTTTTCTTCGCAGTATTACATTTATTTTTTTTTTGTTTTCTGTTATTTACGTACGCTAAGTATTTCTTTTATTTTTTTTAAATATTAAATTTATACATACAGTCTATTTAAAAAATATAAATTATAACCTATAGAACATTTTGAATTTTTTTTTGTTCGTTTATGTTTACCGTCCATTCATTCATATTAATAACTGTTGCCTATATAAAAATTAATAAATCTATAATAAATCTAATATATGTATACCCATATTTTTATTCATATATCTATATTATGGGCTAAACTTCTGATTCGAAAATTGTACTATATTATGGCAAAATTTTTAAAAAATTAAGAAAATGTTACTTAGCAAAATTTAAATAAAAATATTATTGCAATTTTATAATGTTCTACTTAAAAATACGACCCTCTAAAAACTTTGATTTATACACTGCCTTGTTTTTTCTTTCATTTCATAGCATAACATTATAATATTTATTGTTTTCTATCTGTTATATGGGTAAATATCAGATGTACGTTTCTTTCTTTTCATAGTATAACATTTGTTAAATTAACATTTAACATAACAGTAGGGCACGCTACTCAGCAGCAGCAACTTGTCTTTTATTATATTTAGAAGTTTCGATATTTATAAAAAAAATAAAATATTGCGACATACAGAACAGAATCTTATATGGCAACGAGGAAGAGTGTAGGACTATACCAACTCTAGGATACTCACATGAACATAATATATATGATATTCCTATATACCAAGATAGCAGAATTTGTTGGGCTAGAGCAACCAAACTTCATAGAAGTTATTGCGATAAAACTTGATCATTTTTTAGAAAAGTTCAGATGTCTAGTTTTATTAAGTACTAAGATATGAGAATATAAATTATGCTTATATAAAAAAGAAGTTGTATCCGCAGCTATCCGAACCTATTCTGAAGTGTGTGTGCAAATAGGTATGTAATTATATGCATAGTCCAGGTCTTCCAGTTTATTCGTAAGTTGGCCATTTTATACCTCTGATGTTGTTGTTTTTCGTCATGACTTCATCGAGGACTATGTTTAACAGAATTATAGATAATGAGAATCCTTTCATGATTCTTGCACTTTAAATTGTGTTCTCTTTGATAAATTCTTGTTGGAGCCATCCATCCCCTCTGTTCTTAGTTACTTTAATTAATATGTTTTTTACCTCACTATAATTAGAACAAAAAAATTTAAAGCTACCCGAACCTGCTGTACTATACCAACCAAATTTTACAGAAGCTGTTGGCATGCAACTTAACATCTTTTTATATAGCTTCAACAGACACTGATTTATTTTAATATAAAAAGCGAAGTTGTATGTGGCAACTACTCGAACGCGGGGGTCGTATTTTACTGAGCAAGAATACATTGTATACTTTGTGATATGCAACTCGGCTTCTTTATGGTTCCACAATCGTAATGGCAAATTTATTATTCCCTTGAGCTATGTTCATACTTGTATAAAAACTGAAAAACAAAATAAATCAACATACTTTTCATTTATAAATTTTTACCAATTTTAACAGGTACTTCATTTTTAAATAATTTTCAATTTTTAAATTAAGATATAAAATGAATTGCTGTAACCCAAATAAATTCATAAATCAATGGAAAATGGACAAAGTTATTATTTGTTAAAAATGTCTTAATAAAATTGAAATATTATGTATAATAGTTTTAATTGATTTGTAATATTTATTTATTTTTTTTTTGTAATTATACGATATACGATATTAATTTTTACGGTTATTTATTGAACCGTTTTAAAATAATTTAATTTAAAAAAAACGAAATTGTATTTTATAAATATGTAATCAACTTGATTTATTTTAAGTCATCAGAAATAAGTTAGGCTATATAACGTTCAATAATATAATTAAATTATGAAAGTACAAAAAAAATCCTAAATATATTTTCAGTAAATATCATTAGTATCTATCATATTTTCAGTAAATATCATCCCTAAACTTTAGATTGCTCCTTAGATTGCTTTGGTTTTTTCTTGGCTGTCCTATTCTCTTTAGAAGCATAGGGCTATCGATGTTACTTATGCTCATGTTTTAATTTTTGTTTTGATTTCCTTAGATGAGTTTCTAGATATGACTAATTTCGTTTATCAATGAACTCTCTGCTTAATACAGGGTGGCCCAAATGAGACCTAGTGATGTAAAACACGTATAATACTTGTAATAATCGTTTTTTTTTTATCGCATTTTTTTTATAAATTAAATACATTTCATGGAAATTTAACGTGACTATATGTAAAGTAATACATCAGACAAATGATCACCATTTTGCTCGATACAGGCATTGGCTCTTTTTAGCACATTTTGCATTACACCACTTAATGTTTCTGGTTGCAGGCTCCGTATTTCGTCTCGAATATTCTGCTTCAGCTATCCAATTGTCTCTGGTTTGTTAACATACACTTTATCTTTTAAATATCCCCATTAAAAAAAGTCGAGTGCAGTTTTATGGCGCAGATTATTTAAAAAATGTGGCTAATTGTGTAAAGTGAATGTCGTATTGTAGTCGTTGTTGGGGGCCTTGAGGTAGCAGTTGTTGCACAATTAGAATTTTGTATGGCTACATCTTAAGATCCAACTTTAAAATTCTCTTGTTGGAAATACCCAATACCCAAAAATTAAATTATGTTAGAAAATAAAAAAGTTATTTGTGTTTCACATTAGTTGGCCTCATTTGGACCACCCGTTATTTATACTTTCTTCTTCTAGATTGCGTTTGAAAAAGTTCTTCTCCTTGTTTTTATAGTGTTCATTTAATAGTCAGGTGCTATATATAGAAGAATCTCTACTATATTCACAACTATAGAAGAATTGATTCTACACAAAAGTTAAAAATTTTAATTTTTGTATTCCTGGTTATTTGGGTTAATCTTCTTATTTTCCATATTCTGTCAAAAGCTGCTAAGCTGCTTTGCTAAGTTTTTTCGTTTTGCTATATATCTTCGCCTATAAATATATCTCCATTCTTTGTTATAATGCTTACCCATACCCAGATAATTGAAGCTTTTATTTTATTTTTAAATATATAAAAATCAGTGTGCTTCCAATTATGATGTTTCATTTGTTGTTTGTATTTATTCTGATCAATTTTGTAAATAAATAGCGTGAAAAAAATTTGCAGTAGGATTTAGGAGTAACGCATAATAGCGTGAAAAAAATTTGCAGTAGGATTTAGGAGTAACGCATAATACTCCTAAATCCTACTGCAAATTTTTTCACGCTATTTATTTTATTTTTAGGTTTTGTTGTGGGTATGTGTATCATATACATAGTCCAGGTTTCCAGCTTATTCGTAAATTGCCATTTGATGCCTCTGTAGATGTTGTTGGTTTTCCGCATGAGTTCATCGAGGATTGTGTTTAAGAGAATTGGATTCGCCTTGATTAATTCTGTTGGAACACCATCCGTCCCTTCTGTGTTTTAGTTGCTTTAATTAACATTTTTTTTATCCTCACTATAATTAGAATAAAAAAAATAGATATTAATTAATACGAATACAAGTATTTCATCAAAAAAAGAATTTGACTTTTTTTTTACGAGGGACGGTGGAAAACATTCAAAGTTTAAACCTATTTCAACAAATATCTTAGTATAATATTGATGTTTAAAAGTAAAATATCTTAATTTACCTTCGTCTTATCTTCCTTTGCCTTTTTGAATACTCTTTGACAATAATAATTAATTCAAAATAACTCTTTTATGAGATATAACTTTTTTAAAAAATATATGTATACAAAAAAAAAATCAATTTCCTTTTAAAATTTGTTAATCGATTAAAAGAATCATTATCTAAATTATATTTTCATTTTTCAATTACAATAAATTGACAATATTTAATTGGAACTTCCGTTTAAAATTTGTTTTCTTTATTTTTCTTTAAAAGAAAATTTCAAAAAATATACCTATATATATATATATATGTATATAATAAAATATGAACCTTTAAAAACTAAAATAATCTCATTATGAAGCCTTTTAAAAAACAAAAAAAAAAACTTAATAATACATAATAAAACTTATCGTAATAAATTTAAACATGCCTTCAAAATAAAAAATAATAGAAAAAACATTATTTTATTATTTAAACAAATTTATCTTTATTTAAAAATCAAAATTTAACCATAATGTTAAACAATAAAATTTAATATAAAGAAAATATAAACCTTTTTATCCTTTTCAATAAAACAAATTTTCACTCTCTTGTATTAACTTATACTAACTTAAATAACTTGCTCACATTTTTCTTTAAATATCTTCAAATAATTGTAACTCCATATGAATAGATTATTTTCTTTAACCTTTTAAAGGATCACGTTTTAAACAATAAACGATTTTAAACAAATAATATATGAATTTACAAAAAAGGTTCTGTCTTAAGTGCCAAACATGAAGTCTAGAGTAATTATGAGTAGCCTAGAAAGATGATTCTAAGTTAATCTTAAGTATATTAGGTTAATATTAACATTTTTTTTTTAAGTTTGAAATCGATATTTTGAAGATGAATTAATGTGGAGCGCTACTTAGTTAAACTAACTCTCACACATATAAATTAACTTACATAATAAAATCAATCGGTTAAAATGAATTTAAAAACAGAGATTTTTTCGAAAATTCCTATTACAAGCTTAAAAAACTATAATAACAAATTGGAAAACAAAACAAATCTTGATTATTTATCGGAAAAACGAAGAAAACCCTCATCGCTTAGACCTTTTTTTTTTTACAAGGATCTGTGGAAACTCAAAAACCACCCAGAGAAATTAGACGTGTTTCCTCCGGATAGTGTTTAACTTTAAACAACAAAAACCAAACTTTTGGATAGAACCTGTAATGTAAATATGCATTTTAGTTTTAAAAATAAAGATGTTGGAAGGATTCTTTTGAAAATGGAAATTAGGAAATTTATGTCTATGGAGAATTAGTAGGAATATTTTATTCTCCTTTTTAAACTTTACTACATCATCCATATATAAGTTTACAACTTTGGAAAACACATAAGATGACATATGTTCCATATACACGATGTACTTATGATAAACGAATTTTCATAGGCTGGGTTACGCCATCTTATAATCAGTGTTGTGATATTCCAGTGTACCGTTATGATGTTTGGAGGGCACCAGCCCAAGTGAAAATGTATTTTCTGTCTAAAATATATTTAAAAGATATTGAGAAGATCTATCGAAATACTGTGAGTTATCACTTATCACTATCAAATTAATTAAAACTTTTAAATGATGGCAGTTTAATATATACGTGATATATAGGTTAAATAACTCAGAATACATAACAAAGGGCATCGTTTTTAAATATTAACTTTATTATTTAAAATAAAATGAAACAAAATAATAGAGATACTACAAAAAGAGGTAGCTACAAAAAAAAAAATTACTTTTTTTTGATTTTATATCAATATTTTTAATTCAATTAAAATTTACTAGTATCCCCCCCTCCGAGATATTCGAGATGTTTTAATACAAAGTATTTGGTAGCCTTCAAAAGGGCTTTATTTATATTAGTATTTATAGATGCATTTTATAAGATGTCCCTGATTTATGTAATTTTGAAAATTTTATTAAAATTTACATGATACATTTTATGTTGATTCAAATAAAAAAATCCTAAAATGACAAACTAACATTTTAAAATTTTGTTTATGTATCTAGAAAAAAACGCAAAGAAAAAAAGAGCAACATTTAAAATTTAACGGAAAAAAAAGAGCGTCTTATACTATATGATACATATAATATGTATGTTCTTTACATGGCTTTTTTATAAAACTGGAAAATTTAAAATCAAAATCAGAAAATTTTGGAAAAATCTAGATATTTTAAGATGGCTGCACTGAATATTTATCATTTAAAAAAAAAAGTGAGAATCGGTTGGTAAATCATTGAGTACAAGGGTTTTAAATGTTTATCATTTACAGATTAAATATTATGATTTCTCATATAAGAAAAAATAATATAAGAAATAACATTTGATTAATTTTTTAAAGCTAACTCAGTTTAATTCCTTTAACCTTTCAAAATGGCAAAAAATCGGAATTTTATGACTATAAATTAATTTAATGTAATAAATAAATTTATTTGTAGATTTTCGATACATACATAATTGTCAGTTGGCTTAAGAAAGTATTTAAGCATATAAGGGTTAATAATTTTGATCATATTATATAGTATCTATCTCTTTTTCACTTTCTAAAAACTAATCATTCTTGTTATTATTATTCCAGGTATTCATTTAGAATTCAACAGGTGTTTAATCTTTAGTTAAGATATCAAATTTTTTACGCTTATATATATATGTTTTTTTTATTTTTAAGATATTTTGTACAAAAGTATTATATAGTATCTTTTATTTGATAATATTAATAAAAATGAAGTTAAACACTATATATTAAAAAAAAAAAAAACCAAAATGTATCTTCTCTTGTATCTTTTCTTTTCATTAAACTGTTTTATTTTTTTTATTTTATAAAAAAAAATAAAAAATAAACACAAAATTCTTTAAAAAATTGAATTTTTAGTGGTTGTGTTTTTGTTACTGGATGTTAGATTGTTAATCTTTCACGTTTGATAAAATTAGGTAGGTGAGACGCTGCTGAAAATCGAAATTAACATTGATACCAAAATACATAATAATAATAATAATAATAATAATAAAAAAAAAAACAAAACGTTTGTTCTGAATTCATTAGGAATATTTTTTTTTTTTGTTTTTTTTTCTGGAATAGGAAAGACATACATAAACGCAGGAACAGAGCATATTATTAAGAAAATATAAAAGTGTGGAAAATTTTGTATAGGTGACACAAATAATTATGTGAATTTAATCAAAGAAGATGATGCAGTTTTCTGTGAAAATCATTTTAAACTTTTTTCTCAATCTATTTACTTCAAAGGTATTTCAATCAAAGGTATTCTAAATATTTCCAAGTAACGGAAATTGATACCTGTAATTATTATTATTCGTTAATCCATTCGGGCACTAGAGCCGCCTAAAAATTTGTGTTTAAACTTTATAGAAGCGTACTTCATTACCGAACGAATTCGCTGGATTGACGTGATATATACTTACTATCTGTTACACGGTTCTGACCACGGTTCAAAAGGAGGAAAAATTTCAGGATAAGAAAGGAAAGAAATTTGAATGAAATGAAATAATGAATTGAAATGAACATAGATATATCCAGAATTATGTATGCTGCAATTTTCACACCATCAAATAAAAAATGTATATCATTAAATCCTATATATTTATATTCATTATCCTTTAATCGCGTTTGAGAAATTTTTAGAAAGTTCCGTTAACCCATTTCGGTGCTACATTTTAAATAACACGATGACCATCGGAATTAAAAGCTAAAATATACGTAATTCATAAAACCAATAAAATACTTCAGAAAACGCCGGGGATACCTGATATTAAAGGTATAGAATCATATATAAAGAATAGAATATAAAGGTATAGAATCATATAAACTAGGTTCTTAATGGCTTAATGATTTCCTTTGTTTTTAAATGATTGTGAGTGTAGTTTGCTAAGCTTCCTCCATAATTAAAATTCCAAACCTATTTTCTTTGGAACAGAGCAATGTTTATTAGAATTTTTGATAATATTTTACCATAATCTTATCGGTAACCATCAACTATAACCTCTTTTACTATATACAAAAGGAAACAAAAAATTATGAACAAAATAATAAAAATAAAACCATGTGCCATTGAGCACGCTCTACCGTTTTAAAACTTTTTAAACATTTAAGTTCATTGTTATTGTTGTTTGTTTGTATATATATATATATATATTTTTTTTTTGGTTAGATAAGGTGTGGATAGGTGCAAATACAACGTATATATATAGGTACATATAGTTAAATATATGATAATATATATATAAAAAAAAAATTTGTAACGATTCGTTAAAAGATCGTTTATCTCCACCAAAATTATTGTAAATTTATTACATATACATTTTTTTTTTCCTTCAATTTACTTAATATTAATTTCCTAGTATAAAAGCAGACCAACCAACCAATATCAAATACCTCTAATAAGCGTATAAATATACATAATATATAGGTAGTACATGGCTGTAGGAGGCCATCATGACTAAAAGACCAAAAAACAAAAAAAAAAGGGAAATCTTTAAGATAAATATCTAAAATTTCTATAAAGTTTTTTTGTTTTGTTTTGGGAATAATTATTTCAGGAACTCTCCAAGATTGTAATGTGTGGACATGTTATAAAAATTTGTCCCAAATTAACATTTTATATTAAGTTTACTTTTTTTTTTTTCGTTTTTATTTTGTTTTTCTTCTAAAGGGGTTTCATTTTTTTAATAAGTTTTAAATATAGTTACCTTTGTTTTGGGTTCTTTAGTTTTGTTTTTTTTTTTTTACAGTTCCATTAATATTTGTAAAGAACAATTAAGTTAAAGAAAAACTATAGATATTTTATAGTAGTGAAATTTAATAATTAATGAATTTCTTGGTAAAAAAAAAAAAAAAACTAAAAACCAGAAAAAAAAGCAGAAATCGAGGGGTTTTAATCTTTAAAATTCTTGTATCAAAAATTTTCTTTTCATTTTTTAATTGGAGTGGAAAATAAGTTAATTATGTTAACATATCCATACTGCAGATAAAAAATAAAAAAAAAAAACAATGTTAAAACAAACCATTTATAATTACTAGAAAATTACAATGTGAAAAAATTTTTGAAATGCATTATTTATTGCCTGACATTTAGTGGATGAAAATTAGAGACTTAATTAATGAGATGGCATTAATTTAAAAAAAAAAAAAAGTTCATGATAATTGTCATTATTCTTCTTCTTTTTTTTTAAAGCAAAAAAAATTTCATTATATGGATACTAAAATATTTTTTTTAATTTACAACTTTAGCCTCCCTTTAAATATTGCATTCCACGTTAGCCAATAAAGACATTAAATTTAGAAATATTCACTTATATTTGCAAAAAAAGATTTTTATCTTTAAATAAAAATAATAATAAAATTATGTATCGTAAAATTTTTTGAAAAAATCAACTTCCTTAATTCACTTTGTCTTCTTTTTCTTCTAAATCTCCAGAATCTTAAAATTTGATAAGTTAATAGTATTAACCTTCAATCTATTGAATAATTTTTGGTATTAAATTAAAAATAAATTAATTTTCCGGCGTAGTTATTTCTTAATTAAATATAAAATCTGGTAATTATATCTTTAAAAATTTAAAATTTAAATAAAAAAGAATTAAAGAGTTATTACTCCAAGCCACATGAGTATTTATAAGAAACGTTTTACTCTTCGTTCCATATCCTCTTTCCTTAAACCTCAAAACTATAGTTTACCTTTACACGAACGAGGGTATATAATAAATACACGTGTGGCTTAGCGCATCTTGTTATTGTATATCTAAGAATATGTCCTATCTCTCGATTTTTAAATGATGTTAAACTCTTATGATTTCAGAGTCACGTAGAACTTTTTTACGTAATATCAGTTCAAATAAAAATTACGTTCATTTTGATTCATTCATTTAAAATTTAATAAAACAAAACTAATTTGATCATTTCTACATACTTCAACTCTTTTGGTACATTTTTGGTACAAAATGACAAAAATTTAAAAACGGACAAACGTCATGAATGACTATAATATACTTAATATGAGACTGAGAACACCAAAAATGACTATAATATACTTAATATGAGACTATAATATGAAAAAAAAAATGTAACTTTTCTAAGGAAATTATTTGTACCAAGTTTTAGAACATGATGAAAAGTGAGTTAAAAAATATGATTAACATAGAAATCGGCATATGCCAGAATATACACAATTCACTCGGGTGCATTATGTATAAGTATATAAACAAAACAAAACGAAATCTTTATTATCCACTTTTCGTTCTCTATATAGAGAATGCTACTCTCCAGTCCAGAAACATTGAGATTTTCTACATTATTAACACACTATCGGTAAAATAGTAAAAAGATTGAGGAAGATATAAGATGAAAATATTTACACCTCGTCTATACACAATGCGTTTAGACTACATTCTATAAACCGGAACACTCAATTAATTTTCCCAAATTTAACAGATATTTAGTTTCGTTTCGGTATAACTTTCGGTGCTTTTTTAATCAAAAAAATTTTTGTGATTAGTAGTAAAAAGTTTTTGGCTAGTAGTAAAACTAGTAGAAAAAAAAATAAAACCTTCTTAAATTCTCTTCTAATTATTTGTAATATGATTATGTACCGATTTGTTATGTTAAAGCATGAGGGCATACGAATTTTTTTTGAAGAAAAGATATGTCTGCACTCAAATAAGCTTCTTTTTCAAAGTTTTTATTTGTGTGTTCCATACCTTTATAGTATAATAGAGAATTTACATAAATTCCTCAAACCTCAATAGAAAATCTACATATTATTTAATTTAAAAAAAAAAAACCTACTGATATTAAAATAACGTTATAAATTTTACACATTCTATTTAAAATTTTACATTTCAAATAACATTTTACCTGTTGTTTAGGCCTCAGTAAATTTCTTCATTATAAAAATATTAAAATTAAGTAATCAATAAATTTTTTAATCCATTTTGGTTTTTTTTTTTTTTTTATATTTATTTTTTTATTGTCATTCCATATGTAAAGCCTTCAACTTAAACTGCTTGTCAATATTTAAAAATTATTATAATCGAGATAATCTGGATAAAATCTTGTCAATATAAAATGACAACGACCTACCACTATATTATTTTTATAGATTTATATTTAACTTATTTTCTGTAAAAATAACAAGAAAAAATGAGTTATTAAATTATGCAAATTAACATTTTATTTGAAAACATAAAATTAATACTGATTAAATACACTAGCAAGCGTAATATTTATGTATAAGATCAGCATTTTTATAATATATTTATACTTACTCAGGCTCAACTCAACTTGTTGCACTTTATTAAATCTATATTGCGACCTCGGTGGCTTATAGTGACAAAAATCGTATGATATACGTTGTATTTATAGCTCATAAGAATAGTGATATAAATATAGAGGGCTTCCGCGAAATAAATTCTAATGAAATAACACCTAAAACAAAATTCTTCATGATTTAAAAATTTTATAATACCGCCCAAAATATTTCATTTTTTAATTGTTAAAAATATGTAATTGGTTAGACTAAGATGGGATAAATTATAGCAAAGAAATAGTGAAGGTTGTTGGCTAATCTTCACAAATGTACACATTACTAATAGTAGTTGCTGCCACTTTCAAACACCCGTTAACCAATTTATTGAAACTCTGATTTTTTGGCCGAACTGTATTGTATATAAATGGGAGCTCAGGTTTTCTTCAAAAAAAAAAAAATTGGAAAAACAAAATCTTAAAAAAATATTTCGAATTGATATTTGAACGCTTTTTTTTGGAAAGTTTACCTGAATTTCAAATTGAATCTTACTGTCTTCAAAAAGGTAACTGTTTAATGATTGGCCGATTTTTTTATTTTGAGATTGTACTTTCTAAATTTTTAAATTTATTTAAATTTTTTTTTTGTTTTTTGATCAGATATGAAATATCTTCTAAATTTCCATAAAAAAATGTTCGAATTTATAGCGTTCAAAATATTTGACCTTATAAATCGCGTATAAGTGCTCAAAACATGTTCATAAACAGAAATAAAAAGATATGATCTAAAAATTAAGAAAATAGTATATAAAATATTTTTAATGAGTATATGTTTTCGTATCCCAGTGTAAATAAAATAATACTAAATTATCTAAATTTATACAAAACACAAAAAATATGTGTGAAATATTCGAATTAAGTATTCATAACATTTGTGAAGATCAAAATAATATATTAAACATAAAAATTCGAATTAAATTTAAATATTTCTCATAAAATCAAAAATTCATATAACATAAATAATTTTCTTATTCTGTTTTTTTCCTGTTTTTTTATTTATTTTTTTTTTGTGTATATAAATGAATGTATAAATGATATTTCCAAAATAATAAAATGAAACAAGAAAAATATAATGGAAAATTCAAAGGTAAATCAATTTGATATGGTGTTAAATTAACAAAACATAAAATATATAAAAGAAAAAAAAAAAAAACAGCACCCAGTCTTAAAATAATGAAGTGAAAAAAAAAAAGTGGTAGCCCTGAAAATGACAAGCGTACAATACAAAGTGATGGGTATTATTGACGCCTGTTTTAAGTGTAATAATAATTTTTTTTTTCGTAATGCATTTAAGCTCTCTTTACTTTTTTCTTATTTTTTTTTATTTTTGTTTTTTTTTTGGTTTAATGCAATTGAAGCGCACAAAAAAAAAAAACAATCATAAAAAAAAAAAATAAATTTATGTAAGGAAAAGACAGATTCTCTTGAATGAATGGAATGAAATATGCAAAAATTGTAAGCATGTAAATTTTTAACCACATTTTTTGATTTTTTTTTTCAATATGTTTATTACTTTTTTTGTCAAAATTCGATATAGATATTTAAATTCATACTAATTATTTCGATTAAATTGTGTAAATATTTTTTTATTTAGGTCACTTTTTACAATATACAGAGAAATTCAGAAAAGATTCGCAATAGAGAAGCGAACATGTTTTTAACTAGCAATAATCTAAGTTTTTAACTAGCAATAATCGCATTTCTGTAAATCTCTTAGCTCGTCATTGGTTTCGATAACGCCTCCGCGAAAAGCTATTACTTTAGATCATCAGTCAAAATAATTGGATCTAAGTTTTGAACTAGCAATAATTGCAACTCTGTTCGATCTAATTGATTCGAAATCAGCTCTGCGCAAATCTATAATTGTAGCTCAGCAGTTAAGATAATTGGAGTTAAGAAGCTAAGAAATAAGAACAATTAAATATAAATTCCCAAATAATTGAAAAGATCCGAAGGATTTAACAAAAATCAAAAGATATGGAAGAAATATAAAAGGTATAAAATATAACGATTTGACTAAAGACTTGAGTTTAGATTTAATTATTTTTTTTTTTAACGTAAAAGCTTGTGCTCAACTTTTAAATCTATTTTTTAAAGATTTATGTCTTACATTGCCATTTTGAATTTAAGTTTAGAATCATAAGTGTATTTTTTTAATAAATTTAAGATTAATTCGCCATTTAAACAAATAACGATTAAAGAATATAAACGTTTACCGTGAATTGTCGAAAATTTATGTTTGGAAACTGTCTTCCCTTGTTTTCTTGTTGCCTTAAACAATTTTAAATAAAAATCATTAATTAGGCAAATAAAGTTAAACTAAAAAAGAACAAAAGACTCCTCAATTTTTCTTACTATTTTTACTTGAAGGATATACGATGTTATATATTATGATTGTATAAATTTCGAATGTAAAAGAACCAAAAAGTAAAAATTTCACATACCTTTTTGCTCCATAATATAAAATAAAGGTTCATTAGAGTGAAAGTGAGACGGTCAAAAAAAAAATAAACTTAAATTAGGTACATATTATAAAATTTTATAATAAAAACATGATTAAATATAAAAATAAATTTTTTTTATCAATTAACACGCACATCCTTTATAATTTAATGTATTACATATATATTTATGAGGTGTATATGGTGTACATATATTTTAAAGAAAATAACTATGTGGTGAATAAAACAAAAGCTACATATTATATAAAAATCAATTTCTGATTATTTATTTTAATCAAAAAATACTATAAATATAATTTTTGTAAAATTTAGTGGTTTTTTATATTATTTCCAAAACTTTTTAAATTAAATTATTATTAAAAAAAAATATTTGGTAAAAATAAAATTGTAGACAAAAGAATGGACCATTGTTTAATAAATAATTATTCCTTTTCAGGATATTTTTAGATAATAAATAATTTATATAAAGTGTCATTTGTTTGAAAATTTTTTAACAATATAAATAACAATTTATTTTTAAATTTTAATTTATTTTTTAAATTTCTTAACTATATTAAATATTTAATATGAATAATGATATGGTTTTGTGTTTATTTTTAAATAATTCATAATTAAATTGTTATTAAAAAACAATAATTAAGTTTTTAAATAAAACAAAGTGCTAAAATATGAATATATTTTTTTAAATCTTAATATATTCTCTGAAATGCAAAATATTTTTGTTGAAAAAAATCACGCTAAATATTTTAAATGCCTATACATTCCAAATATATTATATTTTTTTATTTCCTTTGACCAGGCACTACTAAACGGTCGTATAACCAATTGTTTGGTCAAAAGAGGCAAGTGGTATTTAGTAGTGAGCTAAAACCCCACACACTCATAGAGGATTCGTGCTCGTTTTACCATTTTATAGTGTCTTTCCGTGATTTTGCCCAGCTACCTCACAGAAAAAAGAACTACCCAGAACGTTTAAGAACATTTACAGGGCGATATACAGTGGAACACGAATATCCATATTTTAAAGTTTTTTTATATTTAAATGTCAAAAATGTATTGAAAAATGATGTCTATGACGTTTGTTGTCGAAAAAGTAAACAAATATTTTAAAATGTCAGAAAGCAAAAACATTTATTTCGATCAAAAATTTAAAGAAAATAAGTCTTCACTTGAACGTATCGACATCTACAATTTAATTTTTGAACAATAATATAACGGTTGGGATATCGTTTAGACAGCGTACTAAGTTTCAGTACGAAATTTGTGTATTTATGTATATTTTGCAAGTCCTTTGAATTCCGTATTATCCGCATTTCACTTTGATCCATCTAAATGATCTGAAAGTTTTTCTTATTTTCAACTCAAATGAATCTGAATTTTTTTCCTCCCCCACACCACATATGTACACTATAATAAGAAATTAAGCTTTCGGGTATGGATATGATACAAGTGCAATTAATATAATTATATTATTTATTTTGTTAACGTTAAATTATATAATTTTACGAGTGTAGTAGAATCAAAAACGAACCATTTGCGTTAAAGTCAATTTTGAGAAAAATGAAAAAAACGTTTTATTTGTTAATTTAAATAATTTATCGTATATTTTTAAGCTTTTTTACCAATGAATAATAAATTTAAGTATCATTTAAATTCAAAAATTAAAAATAAGATAAATATTGAAACCGTAAGACAAGTAACAATAATGCAAATGTTACACTTTGTTGCAACTATTTGCAAATGTTTGATTTTGTTACCACTGCATATGCATAAGGTTTATTTTGTTACCAAAAAAATAAAAAAGTAGTACTCATCAAAAAAAAATTATTTATTTTAAATAATTTCAGTTTATTAAAATTAATTTTTTTAATTTGCATTTAAAAAAAAATAAAAGTGCTCAGTAATTCAAATTCGGTTTGAGCTTTTATATTACAAAATTGGTAATATAAAGAACACAGTGGTGGTTTAACGCCAAATTCTTAAATCTAAGTATATAACAAGAAACATAATAAAAATATTATTTGAAAACAAAAATAATCACAAAACTAATTGATATATTACATATTATAATAAATAAGAAAAAATTTTTAAGTTAAATTCTTAAATCTAAATTTTCAAAAAAAGCATCACATTCTTTGTCATCAGTAATGCTTATAATATTATTTAAATTATAATTATTAGTCTCAAAAATAACCCTGTAGATTTTAAAACCTCAATATTAAACTCCCCTAAACAATTCTCCAAAATGCTTAACTAACAAAGAATTCACATCCTTTTGTTTAGTAGATTTTACCATATCACATCTTTTGTCAACTTGATCAGGAAGAGTTAGTTGAGTTACTACCACCACATCTAATAACAAAAGAATTATTTTGAAAATACTACAATGATTTTAGTTATATTAGGTACTACAAAAAACTGATTTTGTTGTAATTTTTTTTTTGTTAGCAAATGTTGCATTTTGATGCAAGCGAAAATAGCAAATGTACTTGTTTTGATTTGATTCGAGAATCGATTTTGAAACTATTTTAGTAATAAAAAATTATAGAGTTCAGTCAAAAGAATGTTATTCAATCATTAGTTTAATTTTTTTTTTTTTTAAATGCAAATGTATCAGTTTTGATTCTACTACACTCTTAATAATTTATTTATTGATCTGATTGTAGTTTGAATTTGACACATTTCTTTCTAAAATGCAATAACTTACGCTTTGCGCTATTAGTCATCAGGTTGAACTAAATGTAAAATTAATATTTTTTTATTTGAATTTTAATTTAAATTATGTTTAGATTAATATTTTTTACAATTAACTTCATTTTGTATAGTTTTATATGCACCTAAAAAATTTAATAGCTTAAATTTTATCCGGCATCTACAATGAACACTTTTGTTCGTTCTCTATGCACAGCTAACTGTCAAAGTAAAGTTGAAAATGACACTGTTTTTGAAAAAATTGTTTAACTTTTAATTTTTTTCAGCTTCCTACATATACGAATTTAAGTGTCAAACAATTTATTAGTATAAAAATCAAAAGAACTCAATTTTTTTTAGCTACTATAGCGTATATTTATTTATTTTTTTTGCAATATTTTTAAAATAATTTTCAATTTAATTTAAAATATTGAAAAACTAAAATATTAAAGTAAGTAAATAATTAGTTAAATAGAGAAGAGGCCAAAATTTATTTTATTTTACTTAATTTTTGATCTCAAATTTAATTTTTATACAGGTTTAATTCCTTTTTTGTTTTCATCTTTTAAAAATGTTTTTTTCTTGTTATTATTTTTTTCATTTTGAAAGAAAATTTTCAACTCAACCGAGTCAATTAAATTTATTTTATTATTTCTATTGCGATTTATCTACAATAAACCTGTAATATTTTTCAATTTAAGTATTCCTTTTTTCGGATTATTCAGATCAATCTAAATTAATTGACTTCCAAAATCTATGCTTGATCAACGAAAGGAAAACAACTATAGAATTGGAATATCTATCATATTTTAGATCAAATTCATAATCAACCTGAACAGCATCTATACAAATATATACACAAAATAAATATAATATACATAATCTGTGTAAAAGGAAAGAAAAAAATCATGAAATGAGAAAAAACTTAATGATTTTTTTTTTGATAGAAATAAGAAAAATAAATACATATGGCAAAATTTTATATTAACAAACAGCTATTTTACAATATTCAAAGAATTCATAATATTCTATTCGTTCTAGAAAAATAAAACTTTCCCAAAAAAAACATAATTTTCCGAAAAAATAAATTAATTAAAAGTTAAGTATGAAAAAATAATTATTATTTATAAAAGTATTCTTAACACATTATCACCCACGTGTATTACCGGTGAACATTACTCAAATGTTTCAAAATCTCCTTCTAACCGGTGAACATAAAAATACACTTGTGTACAGTTCCACATCCACATGTTTCAACGATGAACATTGCTGAATGTTTTCAAAATTAATTTAATGTATTTGCTTTTATTTTTAATGTTCACCAATGAAACATTGAGAATTAAGTTTATTTTTATGTTCACCGGTGGAGACGGCATTTTAAAATTTTAAAATAATTCTGTAATGCTCATCGGTGATACATGTGGAACTTAACGCAAGTTTTTTTTTATATTTATCGGTCAAAACGAGATTTTTAAACATTTCAGTAACATTCACCGGTAATATACGTGGGACTCAATGTGTTAATTTTAAATTTATTTCAAATAATTCGGTACCAACAAAAATTTAATTAAAAAAAAAAATACCGAAATATATTTAAAAAATAAAAATACACTTATCTATTTTTTTTTTTCTTTTAAATTTAATTAAATAAGAAAAAAAACCAAATTAAATTAAGTAATAAATAAATAAACTGATAATCTCTTAATTATAACCAATAAATTGTGATTAAAAATAAATTCCACTCAAATTAAAAAATAATAATAATAATAAATTAAACATTTATTAATTAATTAGATTTTTATTATTATTTTTAATATTTAATTTGAAATTATAAATTTTAATACCCTCTTTATACCCCCCGTTTTAATTGACTTAAATTTTTAAATTAAAATATCAAAAAAAAAAAAGAAGACAAAAAAATAAAATTTAAAAAACCTTTTATAGATAATTAATGTTAATAATTAATTATTATGATTAGATAAAAAAAATTTTTTTTTTTGAAAAATTGAATTAATTTTTATCAAATTCAATGTTTTCTAAATATACAACAAAGGTAAAATATAATTGTGATAAATATTTATCATAAATGACATAAAAATAGAATAGCTACTGAAATACTCTAATTTCAATTTTATTGATTTTGATTAGAAACGTAAACAAACCATTTTTTTTTTTTTCTTGATAAAAATATTACTTAGTTGAAAAATTAAAAAATAAAAAAATCAAAATCTTAAAGGTGTTTAAATTTGTTTTTTTTTTAATCCACGTGTAGTACAGAGACGGGTTTATATATTCATTTATGACAAAAAAAAAAAATACGTATACAACATTAAGTTTTTGGTATATGCGCAAACAAGATTTTTACGAAAACCATTGGGGGACAAAATAAAATACATAAATATTATAAGATAATTTTCTTGTTCTAATAGGATAAGAAGGCCAAATGTTTGTTATATACTTAAAAATGGGTACAAGTTTTTATGACCTTATATATTTGAAAAGCTTCACCTTAATTGTCAAAAATACTGGCAAAAACCGTGTGTTATATAATATAGGATGTAATTTCAAAAAAAGGATTTTTCATCTATAGTTTTCTATATACAATTAATTAAATATCGAAGACTATTTTGCTTATCTTCAGTGTTCTGTACACTAAGTGATTTGCTGTCAATATTATAATATTATTTGTAATCAATTGACAAAAACTTAAGTTCAAGTGCAACAAAAATTGACATAGCAAAAACTGGGTTTTAAAACTTAATTGATATTTTATGACAATAAAAAAATTTATTTTTTTTTTGGTGCATTCTCCTGCCACATAAATGTAACAAGGAAATTACACAGCCTTTCCTTTTCAGGCGTAGCTGTAAATTTCGTAAGAGGGTATATTTTTTACGACGTGTATGTGATTCGAACCCACACTCCCTCGATGTTTTTAGAGCGTATTTTACACGCTCTTACCCACAGGCCACCGAGGTCCCTAATAAAATTTTATTTCAAAAAAAAAAATTTAAACTTAGTTTAAATCAAACATTATAGCTATTAAGTTTAAATATAACTTCTGACATTGCTTTTTTATATCTGTTCAATTAAACGATTTAAAGAATAATTATTATAATAATAATTTATATCTTTAAGAATAATCATCATAATCAAAATGTATGTCATGTCAATTTATTTTTTGCTTTAAGGAATCCTCTACCAAAAATAATAATTAAAAAAAGATTTTCAGAAAAACTTTTCAAAGGTCATTTTTGGGAATGAAGAAGGAACAGGTTTTAAAGTTGAAGGTAGGAATTTTTGTAGAATAGAAAATTAAACTAATTGGAACTTCCAACAAAGTCTGGGTCAATATATATTGTTTAACATAAACTTAATAATTTTTTTTTATTAATGAAGACTGAGCTGATTCGTCATTAATCATTAGAATTTAAGTTCGCAGTGTACCTTCAAAACGTAAGAGAACCTATTCAGGTAGAAGAAGCTTTTGAAAGTTTCTCAGAACCATACCAGAGAGTTCATCTAAATTTAAGAAAAAGAAGCTGCCAATATATTTCTCTTGAGAGGCTGGGCCAGGTGCAGAAAAGTGCTTGACGCAGGTCTAGAGAAAAAAGTTTAAAAAGAACATTAACATCTTTCTTTCTTCAAACCGTCTCTCCATTTTTTTCCCCCCCATCCTACATAATCCTAAGTTTTTCCTAAATCTCTTTGCCTCAAGAATCTTTCCCATATCCCTATCCTGTAAATCAAACTGTACATTTATTATTAAAGGTCTCAACCTAAAATTAGGGTTAAAAAATGGGTTTGACCAGTTAAAGTTTAACACTATTCGGAAAAATCACGTGCAATGCTTCTGGATTTAGAGTTTTTTTAGAGTTTTCCACCGACCTTTGTAAAACAAAAACTCGGCCACAAGGCTCTATATTGTAAATTGTATCTCCATTTGGAGCTGCTATGCATCGCCTTTTGGCCAACTTAAGGAAATTCTTCTTAATCCATGCTGAAATTCATGCTTTGTTATAACTGATCCGTCGACTCATTTCCTGTAATATCCTCATACTCTGTGATCCAAATCATGTTGATAGAATTTTGTGCGATGAGTATATTTTCAATATTCCTCGACAGTACTCTACCACTTTACAGTTAGTTCTTGCTGCTAAGGATTTGATTGCCGCTTGACTATCAGAGTAGAATGTAATTCTATTCTGAAAAGTCTTTTAGCCAATGCAAAGTTAGCATCTTTATAAATTTCCAGAACTTCTGTACGACCCTGAAATTTTAAATATGAAAACAAAATTAATTTTTATATCATATTATTATGTATATATACAAATAATAAGTATAACAAAAACCAAAATTTTTTTCATAATTAAATCAACATTAAAATCAATGATTTACCATATTATATGAAAAGTAAATATTGATTTAAAACGATGAAAAAAAAAAAACATTTATTTTCAATAACTGATAACACACCTCTAATAAAGTTATTTAATATATAGTAATTCTTTTACTTTTATAATATATAGGTATATACATATTATTGAACAGTCTAATTTATTTATTTATTTTTATAATATATGTACATTATAATATTAAATAGTTAATACCCTTAATATATTAACCAATCATTTAAATTTTCGTCTAAAGTTATAAAAATTTTTTAAAAGTATAAAAATATTTTTTTATTTCGTGACAAATTTTAGCCTAATTTACTTAAGATTTTAAGACCCTATACAATAATAACAATCGGATTTGTATCTGTCAACAATAAATAAATACAATATTTTAGGAAGTATTATATACTTAAAAATAATTTTTTCTTTAAATTAATTTACAATTAATTTGATGTACGGCTGTCTGTATTTCGATTTTGTTTTATTTTCAAAACAATTTATTATTTTTAAACTGTAGATATTTACATAATTTTTTAGTATTTCACGCATGTTTTTTTATGATATTTTCACAGGAAAATGTTATTTTTAACATAAATTTTCCCATTCTAGATTGATGTTGCAATTTACCATTTAAGCCATACTGTTTAATTCGAATTTTAAATTTATTTCGTAACGATCATATCATAAAATTGAAATTTTGTCATTGCATTACATTAAAATCCCTCTCCCATACATTATATAGCTTTTAGAATTTATACCATGTTGCAACTAAAAATATTCAATTCAAAAACACACCATTCATTTTATTGATGACTTTGTCGGGACCTAATTTTCTCATTTTTCTCGTCGTAATATTAATCTTGTATAGAAAATGGCACTGAAATAAATTCACTGATGCCATCTCAAACAATTACAAAATACTACAAGAAGGAGTACAATTACTCATTATCTACTGTGTATTGTCATTATCTACTGTGCTTTACTCATTCCGAACTACCTGACGGGTGTTCTACTGGTATTGTAAGAACAAAAATCTGAAACTTATTACCATCCTAATTTTATCGCAAAAGTTGACAATTTCTCTATTTACAATATGCTCAAACTCAAAAATGATAATAAAATAGATTTATAATACATTACCTTATACAACTTCCATTTAACGGGATTCAAATCACTTATCCTATCCTTATCTCATCCCATATTCTCACAATGACTTTTAACACATCAGAGCACAATATTCCTTAATAGTGATTTTCGAATACAAAACAAAAAAAATACTTATGTACATCTCAATTATACATATATTTAAATCATACTCATACATATACAGATATTATGTTAAAATTATATTATTCAGTTACTTTGTGAGTTATAAAGAATGAATTAAAAATTTGTAAATTTTTATAACAAGGTGATTTTACTGATTATATGTTAGCAAATGTGTTTTTTTTTTCTTATAATATTTTTATTGTATACTGATATAAGATTAATCTTAATGCCATTTTCATTGCCAAAATTAAGCACTTGAAGCAGATCTGATTTCCACATTTCTTTAACAGTTATAGTAAAGTATCTAAAACCCTTTGAGTATTAATTCATACTTAAACAAATAAAAATATATGAATGATGCAAATATAAAATATATGAAATTCATTAATCACATGTTTTAGAAATTATTGTCAAATTTCATATTTCCATCAAAAAATCCAATAAATATGACAATTAATTAAACTGTATAAATTTTTTAACTTTCATTTATATATTTTTGATTGATTATTATTTTGTGGAATACCTTTAACATAATATAGTCTTTATACACTGATAACAAAATTTATATATCTATAGATAATTAAATATATGTACATATCATAAAGTATACGTGTATAAAAATTTTTTTTTTTGTTTTTTTATTTGATGATAATATTATTAATTGATGTAATTAATTTATTACCATTACCTTTTTTTTTGTAGTTGTATATATATATATATATATATAGATAAAAAAATTGATTTATTGATAAAACACATTTTTTTTTTTGCTCCTACTTCCCCCTTCTGTATTTTTTTTTTTTTCGTTTTTTTATTTGTTTTGTAAATTTTCTTATCAGAAGTCTTATTAGAAAAAAAATAAAAAAAAAAACAGAGAACAAATTGAAAATTGAATTAAATTTTATTTATTCATTCTTTATTTTTAACGTTTTTTTTTTTATTTTTATTTTTTTTGATTTAAAGTATAAACATTATAAAAAAAAAAAAAATTTTAAACAACTTTGTATTAAAGCTACTGTTTACTTTAAAATAACAGTAGGTATAAATATATATATGTAAGTTAAATTAAATTTGATAAAAAAAAAAAAAAATAATTTAATAATAATGATTAATTTGTTTTTAATTTGATAAAATCGCGTAATATTTTTTTTTTTTATAATTCAATGAAATCTTAAAAAAAAAAAAAGTAGTTTTTTTAAATATTTGGATTTATTTTATTTTTTTTTTTGGATAAAGAAAATTTTTAAAGAAATCTGAAACTTTTGTAGAATATAAATACATATTTTTTGTCAATTTATCAATGGTAGGTATATTAAAATGCATTATTTTTTAACTTAATATACAAATCTTAAAATATTAAGTAATGTGAATTAATATCTTATAATAAATTTTTCAGCAAGCAAATTGTTCAATCTTCAACCTAAAAATTAAAATACTCACAAAGAATCATTATCTTTTGGTTATTACAATTTATACTTATCTGAAATTATTCAGCAACATCAGCAACTGATCCGGGTCGCCATCGGTGGATCTAGCATCTATTTTGAACATCAACAACTGCAATTAATTATAATTTTAGAATTTATTAAATTTGAAATAAATTATGTATAAATTATACTTACTTTGTATATTTCCATTTGTAAATATTCTGATTTGTCAAAAATATTTTTATGTCAAAATTAACTTTTATTGATTGTCAGTACTACCCAACATTTGATTTTAACTAAACATTTCAATTTCAATATCAATTTCAATTACTATGTAACTTTATATACTTGCTTATGTAATAATCAGATGGTAATATGTATAATTTTTTTATACCCTACACCTAAAGTATAGGGTATATTAACTTTGGTATGGTGTTTGTAACCACCAAAAGGAAGCGAGTTAGGTATAGACATGTATATATATTCTGAATCAGGATCACCGCCGGAGTCGATTTAGCGATGTCCGTCCGTCCGTACGCACGATAACTCAAAAAATAATGATGCTATCTTGATGAAATTTATATAGTAGGTTACTAATTACGAAAGAAAGGCTAAGTTCGAATCTGGACAAAATCCGTCCATGGGTTCGGATTCTGGAAGCTTCCGAATGATTCCGGAGCAAACGAGATTATCTCCAAAAGCAACAAAGATAGAACCTTCAAATTTTGTACAATGATGTTTCTTCCCGTTCGATTTATGTCTCTGAAATTTAAGAGGATTTGGTCAATGGGTTTGGGTTTTGGAAGCTTCCGAACGAGCACCAGAGCAAATGAGATTATCTCCAAAACCAACAAAGATAGAACCTTTACTTTTGGCAGAATGGTGTTCTTTCATGTATGATTTAGGCCTCTGAAATTTAAGAGGATTTGGTCCATGGGTTTGGATTTGGAAGCTTCCGAACGAGCACCAGAGCAAATGAGATTGTCTCCAAAACCAACAAAGATATAACCTTTAAATTTGGCAGGGTGGTGTTCTTTCATGTTTTATTTAAGTCTCTGAAATGTGAGAAGATTTGGTCCATGGGTTTGGGTTTTGGAAGCTTCCGAACGAGCCCCAGAGCAAACGAGATTATCTCCAAAACCAATAAAGATAGAACCTTTAAATTTTTTATAATGATGTTTCTTCCAGCTTGATTTATGTCTCTAAAATTTAAGAGGATGTGATCCATGGGTTTGGATTTTAGAAGCTTCCGAACGAGCCCCAGAGCAAATGAGATTATCTCCAAAAACAACAAATATATAACCTTTAAATTTGGCCGAATGGTGTTTTTTCATGTTTGATTTAGGTCTCTGAAATTTGAGAGGATTTGGCCATGGGTTTAAATTTGAAAGAATTTGAACCGTGGATTCGAATTTTGGAAGCTTCCGAACGAGCCGCAGAGCAAATGAGATTATATCCAATACGAACAAAGGTAGAACCTTTGAATTTGGTACAATGGTGTTCTTTCGTGTTTGATTTATGTCTCTGAAATTTAAGAGGATTTGGTCCATGGGTTTGGTTTTGGAAGCTTCCGAGCCCCAGAGCAAATGAGATTATCTCCAAAACCAATAAAGATATAACCTTTACTTTTGGCAGAATGGTGTTCCTTCATGTATGATTTATGTTTCTGAAATTTGTGAGGATTTGGTCCATGGGTTCAAATCTTGGAAGCTTCCGGACGAGCCCCAGAGCAAACGAGTATATCTCCACAACCAACAAAGATAGAACTTTTATTTTTAGTACAAAGATGTTCTGTTATGTTTCCTTTTCTGTAAAATTGGAAACTGACATTTGAAAGAATTTGAACCATGGATTCGTATTTTGGAAACTTCCGGACGAGCACAAGAGCAACGAGCATATCTCCAAAACCAACAAAAGTAGAACCTTTAAATTTAATAGAATGGTGTTCTGGCAAGTTTTCTTTATGTTCCTGAGATGGATTCGATGAATTGGAGTGGCAATTCGGGTAGCTGACACAAACCTCCCAAGGACTACCAATCTTCGAAAATAATGAAGATGGAAACTTAAAATTTTATAAAAGGGTGTCAAGCATATCCCAAGCGGATGCCTCTTTTACGTTCTTGAAATTCGAGTTGAATAAGACAGAAAAGGGAAGAAGTTCAAGCAGCTGCCAAAAACACTTATGGATTTTTAATTTAATTCGAATTATTCAGGTGTAGGGTATTAATAAGTCGGTTGCATCGACTTACTGTTACATTTACTTGTTTTTCTTATATACTTGAATATTATAATATGAAGGTTATAATGAACTCTGGTTAAACGTTAATCGTTAAACCGTTTAACTTGAGTTTAAAAACCCAAATTTTAAAAGAAATTGTAACATTCATTCACAAAAAATTGAAAATAAAAGAAACAGTGCGTTTCTGTTAAAATAAAAAAAAACAGTGCGTTTTAATGTTAAAAACTTTTATAACAGTGCGTTTCATATAAGATTAAATTGAACGTTATTTAATTAGAAAGTTTACTGTGCGTAAACATATATATATATATATTTGTAGTGCATAAAACACAAATTATATAGAGTGTGCGGAAGTCGAAAGTTACGAAGAAAAGAGGTGATAGGAGAGATCGAAACAAAGACACAATTGTTCCGAAGGGGGGAGATTCTTAACGATTTCCAAGATAACGGTCTTTAATGCATTTTCTTATATTGTAATTTACTTTCCATATGGGAAAACTGTTTTTTAACAAAACTTCAATGAACGGCCACCACAAGGTAATATTTTTTTTTGTCGACAAAGGTAAAGGATACAACAAAAATGATAACAACATAAATTAAAGATTTGATTTTGGTAAGTTAGAAAATAAAAAAAAATCATATATTAATAACGGTTTTTTGTTAATAATAGTACAGTTATTTAAAAAAAAACATTGAAAAATATACCTACCCTTTATCTCTCCGGAAAAATTTTTCTTGTTTCGACCTTCCCTATCACCATACCTCTTTGTGACCTTCGCTTTCCGAACATCCTGAAATTGCATAGAAATTGCATTATACGAGATTTGGCTTTAACTAATTTTGAACCAGTCGCAATGGTATAGTAATTAAGACACTGGCCTTTCATTCGAAAGGTCTCGAGTTTAAAATTTGGCGACTGGGTCATATAGATAAATAAACAAGAAAATGAGAAAACCAAAACTTTTAAAGCAGTAAATTTTCCAAAAAGACAATTCAAACAGTAACAGTAAAAAATATGAAAAAGGGAAAGAAACCCTATATAATTAAGACAAACCATTAACACATTAAAAAGTATAATGTTAAAGCTTTAATTTTTGCGTGTTATTTTAAAAAATTTGTACAGGTGTCTAAAAATTTTTGACATCCCTAATAGCTCTTAAACATATAGTGGGGAACAAAAAAATACAAGGCAAGTTGTTATAAAGGTAGATTTCTGTCCTGAAAATTCCAAAGAAGTAAATCTCGAAGTGTTTACGGTGATATCAAGGAAGCAAAATCTTGCAAAAGGTTGTTTTCACATAACGGTAAATGTAAATATTATATAAATATAAAAAATTTGTATAATTTTTATATATTTCAAAAGAGCATTTCATATAGTCTTGTACCAAATTTATAGCCTAGTAATCAACGGCTTAATAAAATTCATGATTCCAGAAAACTGAAACTTAGTGAATTTAAAATAGTATGGATGACTTAGCGGATGTCCTATGCGTAACAAAAATAGAAAAAAATTTCAACTAATTGGATTAACTTAACTGAACTTAATTTAATTTTTGGTAAGTAGCGGATAACAATCAATATATTATATCAAAAATCCCTGATCCCATCTAACTATACTTACAAGGCATAAAATAGCTTGGAAAATCCGATCTGACGAATTTCTTTAGAATCGAATTTATGAGTTGAATTATTATTAGAAGTTCGAAAAAAATTTTCCTTTTTCTTCCTTAAGTTGTTGTTAATTGTACATGTATGTCAATCTAAAACAAATATTACAGATTTGAACAAGATAAATACTCTATATTTCTGATTTCAATAGTTTGAACTAGGGCTTGTAAACCGGAGTAAACCGAAACCGGTTAACCGGTTTTTTGATTCAATTTACTGAAACCGTAAAGCCAATAAATATTTATTTATTTCTTCAAGTGATAAATAATTTTTTTTTTCTATGTTGCTTATGAAGTATTAGCGATTTAATTTTTTCTTGTATAAAATTCATTTAAGTAGATTGTAAAATTTTATGGTTTTGTTTTCGCTCCAATTAGAATTAGCGGCTTTACGGATTTAATTTTAAAAGTTGATGGTTGTGTCCAGTGTAAAATGTTATGTTTTTGTCTATTATTTCGACAAAACAGTTTTGTACACTTAAAAATTGTAGTTGAGTTGGGGTTATTTAAAAATTTGTCTTATAAATATAATAATAATCTCACGATCACGACACAATTTTAAAATATTATTGTGTTGTTGTCGCAAGGGTATATTCATCTGTTATCTGTTTGATCTACATTATACATAATATATTATTTCTAAATGTCATTTCTCAAATTTCATAAAATGAAATGCACAATAATAAAAAATAAACCAGAAAATGCGTACAGAGTAGAGACGTGTACCGTTACTATAGGTTTACAGCTTAGCTATATTCAAGGTAGATTTTATTGTATATTTAAAGTAATACTCATCCTAGTTTTTTCTATAATTGAAAAAAACTGATTAAAAACCGGTTTAGCTGTTTTTCACTTTATAAAAAACGGAAAACCGGTTTTTGAAATTTTCCGAGTTTTTACATGCCCTATAGTTGGAACAGTCGAATTTAATATATACATTTATAGAATTATTTTTAAAAACCCAAGGCAAAACAATTTTTCTACCAATGACGAATACATCTATTAAATAAAAAAAAAAACATATATCTTCAGTCTAAAAAATATATCTCCGAAAACCATATCTTTATTATAGAATTTAAATAATTGCCATATCGAAAGTATATATTAAAAAAAAAATTGAACAAATTTCTATTTAAATTGTGAAATTTTGCAATTTTCATCTTTTAAATTTATGTAAATTAACATTTTAATATTTCAGATACATTTCATTCAAATGTACTTGTATATTTTAAAATTTTATTCAATTTTTATGTTTAAACCCTCTGTTTTTTTTGTTAAATTTTATTTATTTTTAAACAAAGAAAAAATTAACTTTTTTAAATATTGTTTTTGTTTTTGTTTTTTTTTTGTATATAATAACAAATGTTAAAATTTTTCCATTCTTTTCTAATCATTACATTATATTCTGATAAACAATAACTTTATGATTTATGATTCTTTAAATACCTATACTAAATAACAATTGAAAAATTATGATTTTCATAAGTTTTGTTTTCATAAAAAAAAAAAAAAAAAAAAAAAAAACAAAAATTTAAAACATAAAAATATGATATATGACACCAAATTTTGTTCAGGACAAAAATATTAAAGTTTTTAATCCTATATATAGGAAGATGTGCTACTGCTGTTCGATAATAATGATATTTATTACAATCTTAACATTGTGTTAACAAGATGAACTGATACACTACTGTAACAATATAAAAGTTATTTAAAATTTAAGCGTATTAAGAGTTGTCAATATTTGATAATTAAAATTTTCGAGAATATTTTCTTGCTTAAAAAATGTAGCGGTTAATGAATGACATATATGTACTTGTACATAATATGATATATATATTTTAAATTTTACAAAAAATACGAAACTATCGAATTCATCATTGCGTTTGACATTTCACTAATTCTATTATTTATTGTCAACATTGTTTTTATGTTCTTCAGTTTTTTTTTTTTTTTTTAATTACTTCGATGAATTAGAACCATTATTTTTGATTTCTTCGATGAATTGGCATCAAGTGTAAGAACAATAAGCTCCAAGTGTAAGAACAAATCCAAGAAAAAGATGTGGAAAAGTAGAAATTTCATTATAATACGTCACTACGCTGAGAATAGGATATTGGAAAGAGAAGACAAAAGAAACTGATTAGAAATTTTTCTCTAAACTAAATTTAGATTATGAAATAAGAAAAAAAGAATCGTGTAAAATATTTTTTTTAATTGTGCCACAGATTGCCCCTCAATTATTGGATTTACCCTACAACAGAAAAGACTTTATTCCTTTAAGTAAAAAAAACTTTAAAGGACAGACAAAAATATAGTACCGCCAATATAAACTATTTTTACTTTTATTGCACACATCACATCATATATATATAATTTTTAAAACAGATGATTTTCAATATTGAATCTTAATCCTTTAAAACAGTTGCCTATATTATATTTATCTGCAATAATAAATCCTTTTTTGTTATAAATTATTTATTATTATTGCAAAAAATAAGTTAGTAATAGAAAAAAATATTATCCTATGACTTTAGTAAAACAAAAAAAAAAAATAAAAAACAAAACTATAAAACTCAAAAAATTGTATATAAAACGGAATTTCACAGGTATTTTGTATATACAAAGGTTGTAACATTTCAAAGATTAGTTAATGTATTAAAAGTCATAATAAAAAAAAAAAAAAAAAGAAAATATACAGCAGCAGTCATAATACAAAAAACCAAATGATTTTTTTCTATTATCCTTTTAAAAATGTTCATATATATGTATACCTACATGTATTATACATATAAAAATTTGTTATTATTTCTTTATTTTTCTTAAGGATTTCCAAAAAAAAAAAAAAAAATATTCAATTTCAATAACAAAATTTTGAAAAAAAAAAAAAAAAAACAAAAAAGGATCAATTAGTTAGTTTATTGTTAACAAGATAATTCTTAGGTATATAAATTAACTTATCCTGGTATTATCCTTTTTTAAGAAAATAATATCTATATGTGTGTTTATATATATGTACAAATATATATGTATATATATTATATATTTAATTTGTATTCGTTTTCCATTTTGAAACACGAGGATAAGGAATTCATTTAATTATTTCAAAGAAAATCAATGTACATACATATTTTCTTAGTGTTCCTATATAGTGTTGTGTATTTTTGTTTTGATAAACAGTGTTTAAGTAAATAAATTTACTGACGCATGATTCTATTATTTTTGTTTTTTTTTATTTTTTTTTTTATTTTTTGTGTTTTATTAAAACATCAACCACAGTATTAAGAATATATTAGGTATATATTATTATATAGGGAATATGATAGTTTTTCTTTTGTTCATTTCCTTTTTGATATTTTAAAAAAATATTTTTACACAAATTTTAATTAGTTGATGGTTATAATTTTATTTATATAACATTAAAATAGTTTACTTACAAGAAAATCTTAAGTTTCTATACAAGAAAAACATTATTTTAGGAATGAACTGTCAAATTTTGTTTTTTTAATAATAAAAAAAAAAAAACAAAAACAAAATACCACCTTTTATTATTAATTTAATATATAAATATCTATAATATAAAACTTGTGATCTAAATTAAGGCCCTGCGAAATAAGGCCCCCGGGGAGTAAATAACAACAAATTGTTATTGTCATCATTTTATCAAATAAAACTTACTGCAGGTATAAATAAATTTATATTTTCTTATATTTTTTTTTTAAAATAAAACAATTATTAGTTGCGGCATTTTACAAGTTGAAGGTATATTATGTAATTATATACTTTTTACGGCAGTACGAAATAAGTTCGATTGAAGTAACTTCGATTCTAAAAATGAAATAACTACGAATAAAAATTTACAATTTTTTATCAGATTTTATTACATATTTAATGAGAAATAATAACTCGGGGCTTTATTTCTCAAGAAGTCGAAGATTCAATTGAAAAAAAAACAACATGGGCTTTATTTCGCAGGGCCTTAATTCAGATCACCTATAAAACTATGTCAGATTAATGTTTAATTATTGTTAAAAGTAAATATTAAAAATATTTAAACATAAGACGTCTTATAATTTGATATTCTTAATTTTAATTTTAAAATTTAGGTATAGGTGGTATACCATATACTATATATATACCAATGAAATATCTCCTCATAATTTTATGTAACATTTAACATATACATATGTATATGTATACAATTACAATTTTAATAATTGATTTACACATATGGATATGTACCTGTACTTAGTAAATTAGTATTAAAACTTTAAAATAAATTAAAAAATTTTAATTTATAGCTTAAACCTTTCAAAATTATATGAAAATTTTAGAAGTGTTTCATCGTACAACATTACTTGCACTTTTCAGTACACTACGTAATGTTGTATTGCCTAGACAACTTCTGGTTTAAAATTTTTGATTAGTTTTATATTCATATAAAATTTTATCAAAATGATCTGCGAAATATAAGGCGAATCGAAATTTTATTTTTCCGTATAACCACTTTTTTTTTCTTTTTTTTTTTGAAAAGAAAAATTTAAGTTTTTTTTTTGCAAGAAAATGTTTTTGGTTAGAAAACCATACCTCCGTTAAGGTTATACTTTTTTTTCTTAATAAATATTAAATTTATTAAGAGATTTGATACATATAGACATGATAACATGTCAACATTGCGTATTTTTTAAAAGAGCTTTGGTAAGCAATTTTATCAAAATTTTAGAAGTGTTTCGTCCTACAACATTGCTTGGACTTTTCAGTAGGATTCGTAATCTTGCATTGCCTAGAAAACTCCTTGTTTAAAATTTTTGATTAGTCTTATATACTTATATATGAAATCATTCTTGAACCAAAGAAAAATAGTCTGCATATAATAGCAAACAGGGGCCTCGGTGGCCTAGTGGGTAAGAGCGTATAAAATACGTTCTAAACACCGAGGGAGTGTGGGTTTGAATCCAACACACGTCGTAAGAGTTATTCCCCCCAAAAAAAAATATATATATATATATTTAATTTAATAATTATTGTATAATTTTAAAATTAGAATACACATATCATTACTTCATTCAATTAAAGCCTAATTTGTGTTATAATTTTATACACTTTGACCTTATATAGAATTAGTTCTAGTCCTTGACTTATTTTAAGAGGGAGATTTTATCTCAAACATATTATTTCTAGTCCTATACACATATGTGGCAAATGTAATTATCCTATTATATTAATTCTTTGTTATCCATTTATCAATTATCATCCGTTTTCTTATGCATAATCAACAAAAATATTCAATATTCCGTTAAGATACAAGGTAATACGTCATTAACTATTTTGGTTTGTTTAAAATAATTGACAAGGAAGAAAACATTAACCGGGGTAAAATAATGCTAATATTTCTTTTGAAAATGTAAATAATTAAAACTTCGAACACTTGAATATCCTTAGTATAGAAAGAAAAGACTATGAAACGAGTATATATCTTATCTCGTCTGCAAAAGATACAATAAATAATCTGCGATTCATATCAGGTATATAGATAATTCTTTACATCTCCATTAGAATAACTTCAAATATATAAAGTCTAGGTGTATTCGGTTAAGGCTTGAATATAATTTTCAATTTTTCCCTGTTGAATTATCTATAGGTACACTATAAAAAAGAGCTTTTTAATCATTAATATATTTATGTTACCGACAAAATGTAAGCGATGTCCATCTTTTCTCCAAATATATTTTTGATAAGATAACTCTTATGACTTATAAGGAAATGAAAAGTTTTATACAAAAAATCCAATCTTTCCTATATATTTAATTTTCTTTCAGCAGCTCACTTCCATTTCTAGTCGTGCCTATTCGAAGGAAAACTCTGAAAAAAATAAAATCTTTCGCAATAAACATCAAATTGTGGAACATATATTATAACCATCATGTACATAAATATGTGTCTTCCAATTCTTATAATTTGCAAAAATTAAAGAAAGAAAAAACGTCTTAGGATAGGATCCTACTTCTTGATCAATAAACATGTCTTTTCACATAGTTTTCTTATTCTTCAATCATTCTGCTACGCAAAATGTAAAGGGTCTTTATTACACTATTCTGGCTACGCTGGGGTTGAGTTCAATGAGTTTAAGATTTATTTTTATTTTTTGAACATCTCAGCCTCTTTCACGAAAAAAAATATTTCGTTTTAAATAGTATTAACATTAAAATCTCAAATCCAAAATATCTTATATACTATTATTATATGTATATTAATAATGAACATTAAATAAAAAAAATTTAAAAGTCAAATTTTGAATAAAACACTTAAATATCTGATATTATATATATTTAAATACCTAAGGTACATTTTTCATTTAAATTTCATTTTATTGTTTTTGTATTTATTTTTTGTTTTTTACTTTTTTTTCCTATCATTTTAAATTTAAAGACATATGTATCCGCTTTTTACGCTCGATTGGATTATCTATTAGAAGTCAGTCAGTCTATTATGAAAAGTTTCTTTTCAAAATGGAAAAATAAGACATTAATCTTAAATGCTATAAATATGGGGTATAAATTTTCTCTAATAAAATATAAGATACAAAAAAAATCCATTGTTACTATGATAATCATATAGGCTTTTATGGTATATATATACATATATATAATATAAATAAACACTTTTTTAACTCTTTTAAGTATATAATATAAATCATTTAATTTATAAAATAATACTTATATGGTTAAAGGAAACTTTTACGATTTCTTTATACGTTTATAATCTTTTTGATGAATTTTTAAGTAAAAAATTTAAGTATAAAATGACGGTTTGTCTAATAGATACGACAAGAAATTAATAGCTTTATTTAGGGTACTCATATTTTGTAGAAAAGCTACAAAAATTTATTCTTTCTAGATAAGCGAAATTCTAAACTATATGTTATACAAATATTTTCATATCTTGACATTTGGTTAATAGTGCAAATTGCACTATTGGATGGTGCATTATTACATTATTGCAAAAAGCATCATCATTTATTATAAGAATACATAATTAATTCTTAAGCATTTAACTTTATTTCATTTATTTAGCAGATCCTTTCATGTGGCAACAACTTACTTCTAGCAACTTTTCTTATAGTTTGTCTGTAATTTTATCTCTAAGATTCAGTGTTTGGAGCCTACTATACAGTTTAATTTACATCATACTACATTATAAGTCTTATAATGTTCAAGTGACCTGTTTAAATCCTATGGGTGTAATTACGCAAATTTATTTTTTTTTTAGTTTTTATATTATAAAAATTATTGTTAAAGAAATTTTAATATGTAAATCAATTTACAAACTAAAATTCATTTAAATAATTTTATAAAACCGTGTCCGTTTAATAAATTTGCTCTGTTTTTTGCTTTAATGAGAAAATTACGAGAACAAAAAAATTTTAATAAAAAGGTTTGGTTTCAATAACGATACAATTATTTAAATAGATAGTTCTGTTCCAGGAGAATGTTACGGATGAAGATGAAAATTAATACACAGCACAATTTCTACTAAATTTTGTAAATATGTACCTATTGAATAAAATTATAAAAATTTAAAAAAATTAAATTACAATTTGGTGTTAAGATCTCTTATTTTTTAAATAATTAAATTCCTTCTTTTTTACCAAATTCATTATTTCCAAATTTTACCAAAAAAACAACAATGCGGATTTTTGATCCAATTATAATCAGAAATCGAATGCTGTATTACAAAGTCATAAAAACTTGGACAAACATTAGATATAACAAAGTCAGACTAAATAGATCAGACCTTATACTTTATACCGGAATCATTCCAAAACCATTTAATGCGCTGAAAGAGTAGGCAGTGCTGACACAGGAATGTGTAGAGGTTGTGGACTAGAGGTAAAGAGGGTATTACACGTAGTTTGCCAATTCCTGATACTAGAATCCCGAAGAAGAAAACCTTTGGTAGCGAGTAACTGAGAAAAATATCACGGCAGTATAGGCGCTTAGCTAGGAGATTATCGTCGGATTATTTAGAGGAATTGACTGGCTCAATGAGCCGCTATGATAAACCATGCGTTTCATAGATTTGGGTACACAACTGCTCGCAAAGCCAAGGTGTATGGCTAGTTGTCTCTACACCTTACCAACAACAACATTAGATATAGATTCATAGAAGAAACTTATGAACAAAGAAGCAGATTACTTATTTTTATTAAATTCTAATCTATAATTCGTGTGTTATTTATTTAAATAAATTCAAAATTTTGTGAATATATTCAATATTCACATATTCATAAAATGAAGAAAAAAAAATTTCACACCGATGAAGATGTTTTTTTTGCGTTCATAAGTAAAATCTTAAAAACTTATTTATATCTATATCTAAAAGTGAAGTATTTTCTAAAATAATTGGAGTAACATAGATATAATAACGTAAATTGTTATAGCAGTTTTTCGAACTTTTACTGTAACAATTTATTAATAAATACTACCACCATTTTATTTTATTTTATTTTATTTTATATGAATTTTAAGCTAAATTATAATTGAAATTTATTTTAAATTATAAAAATACCTTTATAAAAAAGTAATATATGACTATGTATATATAATACCTATATAAGTACATTTAAATAAGCTCAAGTATATACTTTAAAAAAAAATGTATCTGTCAACTTTTTCTATAGACAAATACACAAAAAAGAGTAAATTAGAAAATTAAAACCTTTAAAAGACAAAAGAAGAAAAAAAAACGTATTTTGTTAACTTGGCTTTATGTCTGAAAAAAGTCCTTCACCAAATTTCAAAGATTATTTTTCTCCGAATTGATTTATTAAGGAACGAAAAGTTCAAGTATTTTTTTAGTTTTAGCTCTATCATAATTATGATATTTTTTATAGACATTCTTATAACCCATCTTATTGTTCTTATTTTCTAATTTGATCTTTTGATTCTAAGGCTTCAATTTTTTGCGCCAAAACTACACTCAATCCTAAAAAAATTTTATACATCAGCATTCATTTTATTTTTTTTTGTTTTCAAAATTAAGTTTAATTTCAAAAAACTAAATGCCTAAATTTTCTTACTATAATCTTTCATCATTTGATCAGTTAATAGACATTTTTAAACGCAGAATTAGGTCATTTTTTAATTCTTAATCGATTTTATCTTCTAAAAACGAAAACAAGTGATATCTAGAACTATAAAAGTAAGTATAGTATTTTGGGTAATTAAGTATTGTTTCCATTGCATTTTAAATTAGCAACTATCAAGCTCCCTTTCCTTTAATGCCATCCTTTAGAGACAATTCCATAATAGTATGAAGTTTTTAAGTACCCACTTCTATATCATCCTTGAAATTCCAAGTTTTAGGTTTAAAAATGGTTATGAAAACTCATCTCGAGTAATCAACGGTTTCATCATATTAATTATTTCAGAAACTGAAGCTAAAAAATGATTAATTATGATTAAAATATGGCTTAGTGGATATTCTATAATCATTATGTAAGTGGATAGAAGAAAAAAATAGAAATGGAAATTCATTTTTTGTGAAAACGACTAAAATGTTTATACCATATGCTTTCATCTAATATGTTCACCTGTGATAGATATAATCCATTATACATTTTGCAATTTTATAAAAAGAACCTGTACAGGTTTCACTCCAATCTATCTATCGACTCTCCTCTATCAAACTATTGCCCTTGGATTTCTATGCCCTTACTTAATCCTAATTTAGAATTTTGTATAAAGGAATTTTTTCCCAGAGTTTGAGTAAAATTTTAAATTGTTTATTTGTTAACAAAACTCTGTTTAAAATTGTAACTTGTTATTTACTTGGATATTTTATTTTTATTAAATTAAATAACACTTTTCGGAAGTTGCCCTTATTAATTATAATATGTTTTTATTTTTTAGATTATAATTGATTTCGGAAATAATGAATTAGTTAAGTGATTCGTAATTATGCTTAAATGAATTTTATTTTCAAAATGATGTGAATTCATGATATTGATAGGTACCAAATTACATAGAAATGTATATATATTATATTATGTATTTAAATATTTGTGTGTTAATATATGTATACTTATATTATATAAATTTGTATCTTTAAGATATCGTAATATAAAATTAATTTTTTATATTAAATTTGATATTATTAATTTTTTTATTAGATGTACACTTTTAGGGAATAGATGTATTAGAGAATGGGATAAATGTAACCGATTTTCTTTAATTTGTTTATTACTATAATATGAAAAGTCAGTCATGGTTCATTTAATTTTAAAATTTATTTTAAAAAGTTGATTATGTACTTATTAATATAGATATAATAATTTCAAAACTGATTGGTTACATTGTGTTTTTTTTTGTTTTTAGTTTTTAATGACCGTAACTTTTCATTTTATATATACATACGTTTAAATAATAATACACCTATCTATAATTAAAAAATTAAATTGAAATAACTTAAAAATCAAATTTAAAATTAACCTTCTTTTCAATTTTTTGGAATTTTAATTTTTTTTTTTTCTTTCTACTTTATTTACACCTATCTAATTTATAAACTTTGAACCTTATAAGTTAACATTTAGATATCATTTGACAATTAGTAGTCAGAAATCCATTGATATCAGCCTTTTTTCTATGTATTCACTCTTTCAGCAAAGTGTTGATTGTTTTAAAACCTTGAAACGAGATCAAAATGAGTGAATCGTTTTAGCCTGTGGTGCTCAGGGTTTCTTATTTTAAGTTTTTTGACCAGTAAGTTTGGATGGTTGTCTAGTCTACTAAAATATTTTCTACTCCGCAGGTCTACCTTTTCTTTGACGGAACAAATTTGTAAATCATTTCTGATTGTTTCGTTGCGCACATACCACGGTGCGTTTGTTATTAATCTAAGTGTTTTAGCTTTGAAACGCTCGATTATCTCGTTAAAATTTCGATGAAATTTTAATAAAATATAATTAATTGAACTTTATTATATGTACCTATAACAAAAGTTAATTATAAGGGTAAGTTGGCACCATAGATCATGATGTAAATCACAAAACCATATAAAATTCAATGTGGGCGACAAAGATAGGTAGAAAAGTGTATATACGTTTTTATTTGGTAAAAATATGTACAATAAAAAATAAAATTTTTGCAAAACATCTAAAAATTATGACAAAAAAACTGAACATGCCATTAAAATTAGAATGTAGAGTAGAAGAAGAAAGGAGAGACAAAAGAGCAGATACAAAATTTAATAAAATTAAAACATGTTTTAGTTGTGCAATAGCGAATTTAAAAGGCGTTTAGTTATTGACTTTATCTGGATATAATCGTGTCTGAACAGTTTCATGTGGATTTTCATCACTCCAATTTCTGTAATTCTGTTTGTTTACATAACCATTTAACCACAAATGAGCTTCATTACTGAATGAAAATTTTTCGATACAAATGTTCATCAAATGAGCATTAAGTTTGTTGAGCGAACGTTGTTGAAGCGTATATCTTTTTATGATTAAATGGCATAGGCTACTGAATATAAATGACATAAGAAATCTCAAAAAATAATACGCAGTGAGCGAAATTTCCTTTTTATTTAACATTTTTTATACCCGTACGATAGGATCGGGTATAATAAAATTACTCCTCCGTTTTTAACACCTCGAAATAAGCGAGCTAGATATACCTTCAAAGGTATGGATCGGATCAGAAAAAAATTCTAAAACTTTTGAGCCATGTCCGTCCGTCCGTCAGCACGCTAACTCAAAAACTAAGAAAGCTAGAATCTTGAAATTTACACAAAATATTCTGGGAGTAATTTGTAGGTTCCCTATTTTTTTTGGTTGAGTTTGGACCAAGCCTTAGGGTAGCTCTCGAACACCTAACTTTTAGATCCCCACATTTTTTTTGCAATAGAGCTATGAAATTTTAACTGCTGATAGATGTTACAAAAATATTAATTTTATTTTTAGTAACTTTTTTTTGTAGCCCCACCCGTTACGGAGCTACAGCTCCCCAAAGGTTCAAAAAAGCTCTATATTTAAATTGTTATAGCACAAGTTGTATAAGGTATATCTTCATTTTGAAAACGCGAAACGATTACTACTTTTATTAGCTTTAAAAATATATATACAATAAATATATATTTGTGGCATACGGTGTCTTAATTTACCGTTATGTGAAACTCAAATTTTGCAAAATCCTTCAACCCTTCTATCTTCTAAACGGTTTAAGTTGGAAACTTTAAATTTTGACAGAAGTTAGATCTTTGAGAATAAGTATGAGTCATTTCAAAAATTTTTTTTGTATCACTCTCCGTTTAGGAGCTGTAAGGGGTCAAAAACTGAAAATTTCCTATTTTGAAACACCTGTAACTTGAACACCTGTTAAAATTGTTTTGGAGTAATACACAAAAATTAAAGCTTCAACATTATACTCTTATTTTTGTTAACAACTTTTTTTAATAATATAGGGTTACTTTATAATTGCCGAAAGTGTTTCTTGATTTTTTCAAATTTTCTTACAAATTTCTTTAACGAATTTTTTGCATTTTGTTTTACTCGATAATTTGAAATTGTTGAGGATATAATGCGTAGTACATAAAAATGTAAATAAATAAACAACATAACGGTTGCTTGAAGAATTTTTATTTATATGATATTAATATATATACATACTTATATAATATCATGTTTATTTACATATCGTATATGTCACTAGTGAATGAATGATAAGAGTATAGATGTATATTATATAGCGCCGTATTTACATACATATATGTATTTTATTGTACTTATAAGAAATTATTCTGTCAATGGAATATTTAAATATAATATAATATAATATTTAAAATTATGTTTACTATTTTGTACTTAGTAAATTTAATATACATTTACCGCTTAGTATTAAATGGTACAATAGAATATTTGAAAAAGTGTTGGATTGATAATCGTTACGTGAAATGTTAGAATCTGCTTTTGAAGAATGTACATATAAACATATAGTTTGAATATATGTACAACCCATAGTTCTAGAAATTATAAAATTCACCCAAATTATTTTAAAATACTAAAATATTAAAAAAATAATATTGTGAGCAGAGTGACAGGCTGTGAACATACTAACGGTTCGTACGGGTATCTAAGAGTTGACAAAGGCAACTGTATTCTTCCTCGTTTTTATTTCATGTTGTTTGAAGTAACTATCAGCAATCCACAAAACAGTGACATTTGTAAAGTTAACATATAAATAAATATGGCCAAAACGAAAACTTGGAGATAATTAGCTTATTAGTCGAACTAAACTCTTTATGTCACATTCGAATGAAGTGAGATGACTCTACTAAAAACAATCTATTATAACTGTCACAAAATGATTCAAAAAATGACTGAGCAACGCTTTTCCCTCAATTTCTTTTTAAAAGTTATTAAAAGTTAATTTTTTTTTTTTAATGAAATGACATTTTTATGAACCTACATTCAAAACAAAAGTATTAATCAAGATTTATGCTTATACAAGTTGTGTTTGTAAGATGTTTTTTTTGTTCATCATATTTAAAATAGAAATTCATTTTAAACTATTGGTAGATTTAATTAACTTGATTAGTTCGTGGTTCGGTACTATAATTAAAAATATTTTTAAAACTAGAATTAAAATAAAAAAAATAATAATTTGTAAACTTTTAACGTATTTTACCTTATTATTCAACAATTTCATTATGTCAAAGCCAAAAAAACTAAAGAATGCAGACTTTAAATTAAGGCAATTCTGCCGAGTTTCAATTAATTGATTCAATTTATTGATTTTCCGCACCTCAAAAATATTTTAAAAACAATAGCTACTAATTTTAAAATTATGTTAAACAAGAACGTCAAATCAAAAAATGAAATGTCGGAAAAATTGTAGTTGACTCTCAAAGTATACAATTATGAAAAAATACAATACAATTGGTACGCGTGACACCAATTAATTCAATTAAATCGATTTTAATTGAAAGTTGATTTAAAAATTAATTCTCACGACGACATTATACTTACCTTACCTTATGTATAAGAGAAATAAACTAACGGGTAAAACAAAAATTATAATAGAACATGAATCATGATGAATCTCTCAAAAAAAATTCAAATTATCAGTTAGGTATATTATATTAGTTATATTTTCTTAAACTTATCACTGAGGCAATAAAAAAATGTATATCCTCGAGTCATCATGATTCCATAATGTTCAAATTTTTTTTTGTTTTTAACCAAAATTTTTTTTGTTTTTAACCAAAATTTGAACTGAAAAGGGTAGATTTTTTATAAATTTCAGTATATGTAACGCTTTTTTTTTTTTTTTGTAAAGGTATACTACCGATTTTATAAAGTATGCGATTTTTAAAAAATAAAATAAGCCTAAAATATTTAAAAGTGTACGACCGATTAAAAATAAAATAAGCCAACCGTTTGTATACATTTTCCAAAAAACAACACAAACAGTTTAATATACTGCGAATTTTACATAGCAGAAAAAATGTGACAAGAAAGGTGACACGTAACAATTCAATTTCAAATAATTAAGAAAAAATCATTAACACGTCATGTAAAATTATAATGTTGTAACTTTAGTGATTTCGTTTTAATTTAAAAAATATTGGACAAACGCCTAAGAGGTGCAAGAAAATTTCTGAGGTAACTTATACTAAATCTGAAAAATGTTCTTTCATAAAATTTCAAGGTTCTAACTATAATCGTTAAGAAGATATGAAGGAAGCAAAATCTTGACAAATTTTGTTTTCACATAGCGGTAAATTTAAATATTAAATTTAAAAATAATTGAATAATTTTGATATTGATAACTTAAAGAAAGGTAAAAAATAAATCCTGCCGTTTGCGTTTTCATATTAAAAAACTGTTAAGCAGAACTCGATATTTACACATGTTAAAATAGAACTTTTTTAAATTTTGAGAAGCTGTACCTCTCTAACTGATGGGACCACATAAAAATGTTTTACAATATTAATTTTTTTTAAAAAAAAAAACCTTTCCATCATTAATATTCCCTATCTTAAACATTAATATTAACATTTCCCTATCTTAAACAGTGTACAAATTTGCAACTTACGGATGGACGAACAGACAGAATGAAACTAATAATAAATAAATTTTTTTTAATATGCTAAAAAATAAAACCAATTTATTTTATAAAAATAAAAGAGTCTTAACATATACACATCAATTATACTAGTCTACTTAATTTAGAATTATTTCAATTTTCAGAATTCTACGAGAAAAGTCGCATAATTACGACAGTTTATGTGATTAAAATGTATTATGAATTGACATTTTAAATATTGCCATCGTATGAAAATTTTATCGTCGTATAAAAAGAACCAAAAATTATTTTGTCAACTTCTAATTGCCTCTATATTTATTTTCAAACCTGTAACTTGGGCACCTGTCCAAATTTTTTTGAAGTAATATTCAAAAATTAAAGCTTGAATATTATATTTTTGTTTGTGTTAATAATTTTTCTTAATAATGTAGGGTTACTTTATAATTGACGAAAGTGTGATTTGATTTTTCTCAATTTTTTCTTACCAAAAAAAAAAAAATTCAAACAAAGATCAATTTATTCTCTAGTCTTTTACTCTAAGTTTACTATGGAATATTTTTTATTTTTGAAAATGTACTTTTTTTGAAAACCCTTAGTTTTTTTTTCCATTGCTTCTTTACTTTTATATTTGTTTTAAAAAAATAAATTTAATATAAAAAATATCCTTACTTCTTTTAACTTTTAATTTTAAAAACCTCACAACATATCAAGTCAACGTCAAAAATATGTTTTGACTTTAAAAGTCTAAAATTTTGAATTATGCGACGTAACAAAATATCCTTGGTAACAAATTTCTAAATTTTTTTTAATTTCTCTGCTTCATTCAAACGTAATTTTACGCAGCCATGTACCTATATCACAAGTACCTACTATCCAAAATAAAGTTTTGAAAACTAAATGTATTGTGTTGTGTGGAAGCTGCTTCAATCAACGCAGTCATGACGTTGCAACTATATGAAAAAAAATTGATCAAATTTTTAACTTTTACGTAGTTAATACACTTTGAAATGTCAAATGTGTCGTGTTGTCATATTGAAAATTTATTATTATTACCATAATATATTATCTGAAATCGTGTTCGCTATTATTTTTTTTTTTTTCGAAGAGAAAATAGACTTTAATCAAAAATTAGTTGAAGAAGTAGAAAAAAAATCCAGTTTTATATAAAAATAGTTGTTATTTTTACGCTTCTAAAAACGTTTTCATTGTGGCAGCAATTTTTGTACAGACTAAGTGCGCTCAAATCGGGATAAAAAATTTTGATTGTAGCTGAATGGTACATCCCAGGTGGATTTCCGTAATAGCAAATTTTAAAATGTTTTCTAAAATAGAAAAAAATCCATACCCAATAGACTCCCATAATTGTCATCGTAGCCCAATTTCCTTCCTAAATAAACGAAAATACATTTTGTTTCTATACAGGGTGTTTCGCCAATACCTTGTCATAGTACTAAGGGTTCTTCTTAGATTCAATACAAATAAAAAAATATTTCGGAGGTGCGGTCTATTCTTATCCATTTGGGAGAATGGGGCTTCTAACATTTTTTGGATGCCGAAATAATTTAATTTAGTTTTACATCTATACAATTTATGGAAGCCTATAAGATAAAATTTAGACACCCTGTATAACTTCAAAAATTCTTTTGTTTACCTTCAAAAATTTTTAGAAATACATAATGTAATAAAAAACACAATTATATAACTTTTATAATTATCATTATATATATATATATTTTCGTAAATTTTCTTTTTTTTTGTTTTTTTCATTTGTTTTTAATATTTATTTTTTTTACATTATAATTATTCAATAATTATTTTAATTAATTCAAAGTTAATTTTTTTTTTGTTTTTTTTTTTTTTTTAATTTAAACTAAATTTTTATATACACATAAATAAAAACTATTTAACTTTTCTAGCAGATTCTCTATATACGATTAAATAATATTTTTATAAATTCTACACTTAAATAATAGTAATATTTATTTTAAATACATATTTTTTTTTTTTTTTAATATTATATTTTATTATGTATTATTATGTATTTTTAATAGTTTTTATTCTACAAGAATATTTACTATTAAATATTATAATAAAAATTAAATAATACATATTTTAATTAAATTTTTTTTTTTTTTGTCATTATTTTTAGTATTTAATTACATTATGTATATGTATATGTATATACTTAAGATTGATATTTATATATATTCAATTTTAATTTAAAAATATAATATTTAATGATTACAATTAATTTAATGATTATTTTTTTTTATTTATTTAAAATTTTATTCAGTTTTAATTCATTTAGTATATAAATAAAAAATTAATTTAAAATTAAGTTCAAGAATTTTAAATATAAATTTTAATATTACGATTTTTTTGATTTTTAAGTATTATACATTTACCTTTCAGTTTTCGATTTATTTTTAATATTTTTTTATTTTTTGTAATTTTATAAACTGTTTTAAAAAAACTAAACTAAGTAAGAAAGTGGTATGAAATTTATATAATTTTTAACACGTTGACATGTAACAGGTTATGACGACCCATAATGGCCGTCAACACAATTTTTTTTAATTTACAAAATATGACGCCGTCTGGAAATTTTTTTAATAATTTGTGTTTTTTTTTTGTCATCTTTTGTTTCTTATTAGAACATTAACTTAATAAAATTAAACGACAACCAATGACGTAACAAAATTTTTGTTCCAACCCATCGCATCTTCTAAAACAATTCTCCTATACATAATTAAATTATTTGGTTTTTTGTCCGAGGTTTATATATCTTTAAAAATGTACCACATACAGAAAAGTGTCGTTTTAATGTTTCAGGCAAGTTCGACGCCTTGATACATTTTACGGCGTTGAAACGGTAAAAATTAATTTAGCAAACTGGACGCCGTCAAATGAAATTTGTAAAAGTCAAAATAATATTTTTTATTGTAAATTGAAGTTCTTTTTTAAGTTTTTAAATATTTTCTGGGCGGTAACTAAAAATTTCAAAATTTTAAAAGTGTGTGTTTTTAATTTTTTTGATTTATTGGCTTTTTTTAGTGATTATTTTTTTTTTTCAAACGCTTACTAAACAAACAAACAAATGTCATTTAACGCCTTAAAAGTTAAACTAGGATCAACTTTTTTTGTTCGCCGAACGAACGACGGTAGAACAGCTTCAAATTTGCCTACTTATATTATTTTCATATCTTTTAACTTGTTTTTAGCAGTTCACATAACAAATGCAGTACATACGACCAACGAGTATGCCTATGACATAAAGAAAACTCACTTACATAAACTGGATGTCAATGTGTTAAATAAAAAAAAAAAACAGAAATTAAAAGAAAAAATTGAATATTTCATTTGAAAAGTTTAAATAAAAATAAAAATATTATTTTGTGTGTTTGTATGTTTCAAATTTTAAAAATAAATTTTTAATAAATTGGCACAATTTTTTTTTTATAAATTAAATTATTGTTTGATTTTATTTATGTTGGATTATGTTTTAAAAAGTATAAAGTATTATATTGGCTATTATTCTTTTTCTTATATTAAAAATGCATATTGATTAATTTTAATAATATTATTATTGAATTTCGTACAAAAGGTATATAATATATAATAATATATTAAATAATGAATTAATTTTTATCACAAATACTTAACATATTAATTACATATTTTTATTTTTTGTTTTTTTTTTTTTTTTTTGTTTTTAATTTTTAGTAATAAGATTTTAAATTTTAAATTAAATCTATTTAATATAATATCTATAGATATATTTTATTTTAAATTTTTAATTCAAATTATTTCAAAAATAAATTTAATGGAACTATTTACACAAATACATATATATATATTGTTTTTTTTTTTCTTTTTTAAATAAGATTAATTTTGTAGAGATTCATTCGATGATTTGTTTTTTAATAATCAAAAAAAAAAAAATTTACATATGTATCTAATATTTTAAAGTAAACTAAGTAACATAATTTATCTTTTTTTATATTTATTTAAAATTTTTTTTTTTGTATATTTTATGAATCAATTCATTAAAAATATAATTCTAAATTTATTTAGATTTTATGAAAAGTCAATTTTCAATGAATCAAAAAAAAAACCAAAAAACCAAAAAAAAAAATGGAAAAAAAGGATAATCTATATCTTGTCTTCACTTATTACAAATCGTAATCAAATCAATCAAATAAATTAATAAAAGTAAAAAAATATGTCCTATAATAAAAAAAAAAAAAAAAAATCATTAGTATGTAACAATGAATTCTAATTTGCGAGGATCTATTCGTGAATGCAGAGAAGAAAAATGTTTTTTTTTTTTTTTTTTGTAATTTTTCAATACATTTTTAAACAAAATCAATTTTCGTTAATTTTCTTCTTTTTGTTTTCCTTTCCTTACAACATTAAAGCAGTCTACATTTTATATAACATTTAATGTATAACTTATAATTTATATATTAATAGGATTAATATTGATTGAAATATAAAATTGTAAATGTTAACACTTGAAATCGAACCGAATAAAAGATAAAATGATGCGACCAAAAAAAAAAAAAAAACAAAAAGGATCGGATCATAACCTTTTTCTTTTTACTTCGTTGTTGTTTTTTATATATTTTTATTTCTGTTTTTTTTTTTTTTTTTTGTATATAAACTAATGACTTGCATCTAATTCATCATCACTTGGACAATCATCCATTTCCATGTCAATTAGCTCATCATCAGAATCGTCACAGCTGTTTAATTTATCACTTGAACCACAATTTTTATTACCACCACTACCATCTTTTTCATCTTCTTGTTGCATTCTTTTATGTTTTGTACGACGATTTTGAAACCAAACTTTTACCTGTGTTTCAGATAAATTTAATGATTGTGCTAAGGCTTTACGTTCAGCACCAACAACATATTGATTACTTTCAAATGCATGCTCTAATTTTAATAATTGTGATGGTGAAAATGCTGTACGTATACGTTTTGGTTTACGGAATGGTTGTAATAGAAAATCTGGAAAAGCAAAAAAAAAAAAAAAATAATTTATATACATATTTTAATTTGTATATTATTGTTAAATTAAATGAAAAAAAGTTTTTGTAATAGGGAAATAATAATAAATTAAGTATAATTATTTAAATTTAATATGAAATATAAGTAAGTAATAAATAATAAGAGGAAATGATTTTAAAATTCAAAACAAAAAAAATGTGAATCATATTAATAAAAATTACAACATTGAGTAACTGAACTTTTATTAATATTTGCAATTAGAGAAATTCAATGCAAAAAATCGGAGAAGTCTAGGAGTTGAGACTACACATTCAATTGAAGATGTAGAAAGTTTCAAATATCTAAGTAGCATCATAGGCATATAGATGGAGGAACCACAAACGACACAAATAACACAAAGCAAATAGTATTCGGTTGATAAATATCTGGATAATTGGATAATCTGGATTATCTGGATTCGGTTGATAAGTATACTGATTGATAAATATCTGGAAAACATCTCAAATTTCAAGAAACACAAAGTTGAGGATTTTCATCGGATGCATTTAAATCGGTTCTGCTATCAAAATGAAACTTGGCTAACATATCTACAAGTCTTCATAAACAAATGCCTCCGAATAATCTGCCAGATATATTCTCGTTATACAATATATCCAATAGTCAAGTCTAGACTGTGTGCAAGGAAAATCCTTTTGAAATACAGATAAAAAAGAAAACGTACAAATGCATTAATTTAATTAAAACACCAAAAAATGCAATTTTATAAACTTAATCATAGGACACTTAATTATAGGATCAAAAAATACAATTTCATTTAATCGGACACTTAATTAGAAAACCAAAAAATATATTTGCCAGTCAAGCTCTGGCAGACTGACAGCCTCAAGGAAAAAGAAATATATAGGTAGACCAGAAATAGCTAAAAACGAACGGTTTTGATGGATATAAGTGAAATAAACAAGTCATGGTCACAAGTTAAGGCTATACTTCAAAATAAAAACAGATGAAAAGTTATAGTGGATGTCCTATACTCTCTAGAGGAGTTATATAAACAAAAAACAATTAAGTATATTTGGTACCTTATAAATAGTAGTAGCAGACTATAAATTTACTACTTCGCCGTTAATTTACATAACAAGATTTGCCAGTTTTGTTTGCCTATATATGAAATTGGCTTAAAAAAGGGCTTCGCAGTTTAGATTTTAATATTGATTTTAAAAAATTTACAATTAAAAATAATTAGAAATTTTGTAAAATAGTGGTGATAATCATTTTCTAAAATGATTTTACAAAAAAGTTTAGATTATCTTCGTCAATTTTATCATTGTCCTATAATAATTAGTTCTAAATATTTAAGAAAAGTACTGATGTAAAAGTATTTTAAGCATAATATATTTAAATTAAAACTAAAAATCTACTTAATTAGCTAAACTTATTCAAAATATTCCACACAACCAACGTAACTCTATAAAAAACAAATAAAATAATAAATAATTACCAGAAGTAAAATAAATCATAGCTTTATTCTCTTTTATTAAATTTTTATTCTCAAAAGTGTCCTTTTTCAAGATTTTACTTGTGAATTTAAAAAAAATTTGCAAAATTTTAAAATCGCTATGGTTTGTGTCTCCAATAAATTTCACCAATTTTAGAAATAAGTCATTTAAAGAAAAATAAATGGAAAAGCATTGCCAGAAAATTGTAATTAGTAAAAATTATTGAACTGAAAGAAATAAAGAAAATTGATGAAAAGCAACAGCATATATAGCGTTATATATATAGAACTGACTAAAAGCAGATATATATACATATTGTACTAAAGTATTACAAAAAATTCATATAATCTATTAATAAAATTTTTAAGAATACTTTATTTCCGTATATGAGTTTTTTTTGTTATTTTTTTCTTAAAAAAATTTAAAAATAAAAAAAAAATAATGTCTAAAAATTTTAATTATATATATATTGTTTTTTTTTTAAATAAAGGTTAAAGTAATAAAATATATTATAAGTATTCTTTTTTCAATATTGTTTTCAAAAAATTAATAAAAATGAAGTTCATAATTACATATGTATGTATGTATGTATGTAGACATTAAGTATAGTATACCTATACAACCAAATTAAGTTTTTTGGAACTTCAAAAAAAAAAACAGAGGCATTCGGCTTTATCTAAACTTATAATTATAAATATCATTAATAAGTGTATACATATAAATATATATGTATATTTTTTATACATATATATATATATATATACATATATTTTACAATGATTAAAAGACAATAAAATTAAAAATTAGATTTTAAAGCAAAATATTTTCTATTTTTACGATAATTTTTAAAAAAAAAAAATTTTTTTTTAATTTTATTACTATTTTTTGACCTAACTTTAATGATTAACGGTAATTTAAAAAAATAAAAAATAAAAGACAAAAAAAAAAGAATATAAAATTAAAAATATTAAAATTAATCTGAGATCGTAAAAATTTGAAAATAATTTATTCAAAATTCAAAAACGTTAAAAATATAGTAATAATGTCTAGTAATACTTAAGTATTATTAAATACTAGAAATTATGTCCCATTGTGAATTTTATTACAAAGCAATATTTAGCAATATTTTATTGTTTATAATCATTAAATCTTAAATTATAATTTATATATGATAACTCTTGTTAATAATTATTTTTAACATTTTAAAAATATGCATACCTAAGTTAACATCAAAATTTGATTTAATATACAAATATAAAAAACATATATCTATACTTATAAGTATTTATGAATTAAACTTAAATAATAATCTTAAAAAATTGAGAAGAAACTTCACATATTGGAAAAAATTAAAAACCGAACTCTTAAGAGAAATTTTAAAATTTCACTTAAATATTATATAAGTAAGTCTGTATTTATTTATAAAAAACATTTTTTTCTTAGTCATTCCTATAATTTTTCATCATTATTTGACAATTTTAAGTCAAATTTATTGATTTATGTCAAAAGTTTAACAAATCAACTATTTCGAAATTTATAGTTTTGAAGGACTTTATTTCAAATAGATGTAGGTACTTACATATGAATAGAAATATATATAACAATTAAATTACTTTGTTATTTTTCTATAAACTTATTAACTTTAGATATACATAAATAAAACATTACAAGTAAAATCCATCATATATATATATATATATATTATATAGGATGACAAAATTATTGAAGATGTGGCAAGAATCAATACAATTTTGTTCGTTTCGACTTATTCCATATCAACCAAAAACAATCGTAATAAGTATCACATTAATCATGCAATTAACTTAGTTTCAATTAATTGATTCAAGTTGTTTGTTGAACTTATTTCTCTCAAAAATATTTTAAAAACAATAACAAACTGCTAAATACATAAAGAACTATAAAATTATGTACAAGAACGTCAAATAATGACGTAAAAAAATATCAACAAAAAAAAAAATTGTAGTTGACTCTTTATGTTTCTCATTTTGAAAAAAATCAACCGAATTACTTAACTACGTCCGACATCATTTTATTTCTATTACATAAATCAACTAAAAAATTTAAAGTGAATTGAAAATTGATTTTCGCAAAAGCACCTTTAACTAAATTTTAAGTTTTTTAAATATACTTAGACCATCTTTTCAAGTTTGCTATATCTTTTACGACCGAAGTTCAGAAATTTTTAATCTTTTAATCAAAATCTCGAAACAATTTTCAAATTTGGTGTTAATTCAAAATCATTTTTCAAAATTCATGTTTCACTATAAATTTTCTTTTATTTCAATTTGAATTCAATTTAAAAAGTTGAATTTAAAATCAGGTAGCATTTCATATTGATTATCTATACATAAGTATCTAATATATGTATGTTGTAGTCTATTAGATATTGTAATCTTTTTTTTATAAATTTTTACTACTTTTTCTTTTTTGTTTTTTTGTGATTCCATATTTTTTTTAAAAACCAACTAATTAACAGTGTCATAAAATTATTTTATGTCGTGCTGCTTTTTTACCTATCAACTTAAAAATAACAAACTATTATTATTTTAATTTTTGGCTACCAAATTTATAACTTTCTTTTAAAGATTATTAAATTAAATTAAATTAAGAAAATAAAATAAAATTTATTTTAGTGTTTTTTTCTTTTCAAATATTTAATAATAATTTTTTAAGTTAGGATATTAATAAATTCATTGATTTTTAAGTAAGTTTTCTATTATAGCGATCTAAATAGATAGACACACCTAAGAATTAAAAAAATACCACAAAGTTATACTAAATTATAACGTTTCATTCACAAAAAAAAAAAAAACAAAACCGTCGGAGATCAAGGTTAGTTGAATTATAAAATGAGTTAAATTGAAAAATAATGTGCATATATATATATATTAAATATATTATAAATATATATTAAATTATTAGGTATGTACTTACTTCCTGGGAAACGATGTGGAAATATTCTTCCATGTCTTGATAATAACCATGGATATAATGGATAACTATCTCTAGGTATTGCCGGATGATTTGTTAAAAATGGTGAATGTGGTGGCAGTCCAGCTGCTGCTGCTCCTAAAACATGACCAGCTTGTAATGCAGCAGCCATTTGAAATTGTGCTGCTGCTAATAAATGTGGATTATGATGTTGTGGTGGTACCATTTCAGGTGAATTAATATATGGTGGTAATGCTTTAATATCAGGTTGTGATGGTTGACCAGATGTTTGATGTGATGATGGTGGTTGTGGACCACCAGCTACAGTTGGAAATGGTCTTATTAAACCAGCTGGCATACCAGGTACAACAATTGGTCCTTTACCGATCATACCAAATTGTTGATGAATTTGTGTTGCTGATGGTATTCCAATACTATTTGGTGAATTTTGTGATTGTTGATTTATTGTTGTTGTTGATAATGGTGAATTATTATCTCTATGATGATGATGATGATGATGATGATTTAAATTATTTGGTGATGATGATGGTGAATGATTTATTGAACTATTATTATTATTGTTATTAGAATAATTATTACTACCATTATTATTATCATTATTATTATTGTTATTACTGCTATTACAATTTAAATTAATTGGATTTGGTGTTGTATTCGATGATGGTGATGTAGATATTGGTGGTGTTAAATTACCATGTGATGATGGTGGTGGAGATCTTTCACGTTTTAAATGTAAAGCTAAAGGAGGAACTTCTGGTGATAATCTAGTTTGATGTAATGGTGGACTATATGATGAAAATTGTATATTGTTATTATTACTATTACTATTATTAACTAAATTATTTGCTGTATTTTGTAATCGATTAATTATATCTTGTATATCTTGTGGTCTTTGATTTTGATGTGTTGGTATTGGTGATGTTGATGAATGTATATCTCCAGTCTTAGGTGATGTTTGATTTAAAATTTGATGATGATTAAAATGATGATGTTGATGCATTGTTGTATGATGTTGAAGATGTCCTATATGATGATGTAATTGTGTTGTTGGTGATGTTGTCGGTGACATTGTTAAATTATTTAAATCTGTTTGAGGTGGATTTGTATGTGATTGTGTTGTTGTTGTTGTTGTTGATGATGAGTTGGTTGATGGTGCTGCATCATTGCCAACAATTGATTCAATACTAAATCCAATTTTTTGTTTCGGTGTTGGCATCATCACAGCGGATGTTGGAGCCGGCGGAATCATTTTAGTCATAAATTACACTTTAAAATTATATAGCTTTTTTTCGTGTCTTTTAAATAATGTTTTATATATAATTTAATTACAGATATTTTTATTTTTTTTTTTACTTGCAATTTATTAATTTATTTGTCACTTTAATTTTTCTTTAATAAATAGGTATACTTTACTTAATTAGTTATCATTAATTTTTTAACTCTTTTGTAAAAAGTTATTTAACAGGTTTAAATCTTTTTCCATTTCATAATTTAATTTTTAACATTAAATTTTTTAATCTTATCACTTTTTTTTTAAAACAATATTTTGAAAAAAAAAAATTATTCAAAATTTTAATTTTTTTTTTACCAACGGCAAAACACAAGTTTTTTTTTTTTTAAACTATGTACATATGTATGTATGTATATAAAAATTTCTAATTTAACAAAACATTAAAAACCTTTTTAATCAAATTATTTTCATTGGTTTAATTATAATGACATTTAATTAGTGGTTTAATAAATATCAAATTATTTTATATTTCTTTCACTCGGGCGGAAATACAGAAAAAATAAAATACAAAAATAAAATTAAACGTTAAGAATACAACCATGCGACTTAAACGACCGTTAAGATCAGAATGAATCAAGTTTTTGTTTCCCCGTTTCTAGTCTGGTTAGAAAATGGATATCAAATCAATGGAAATATTCAACAATTTTTGTTTATTTTTTTCTTTCTCTTTACTGTTTTTTTCATTTTTTTTTTATTTATGGTTGTGTTAATTGAGTACTTTGTTAACTCTTTGTAGTTTGTCCTAGTATAAGTGTTATCTTAATTTTATTTAATTTAATTTTTAACACACAACTGTAGTCTGTAAACTGTAATAGCAGAGCAGTTTTCAGTTAATCAGAAATAAACAACAATTAACAAAAATAACAAAGTATTTTATTTATGTTAAAATTAAGTTAAAATTTAATAGTATATCAATAACAGTTTAATCTGTAAAGTGTAGGCTGTAATGTAATAATAAAATTTTAAACAACATACATATATTCATTCTCTCATTCTACTTTGGTTACTCACACCTGCATACATTTCTGCATGAATATAAAGTAAGTTTTGTTAGATATGATTTTGTCTGCATGAGTGTATGTGCATCTGTAATGTATAAATGTGTAATCATATTTATGTATAGTAGTAGTTGAGTAATGAAAAGGAAGTAGAGACGAGAGAATGTATGGCCATATTATGTTTTTTAATTTTGTTTTACCAGTTTTATGAGGGCAAACGCAAATACTTAAATTGGGTTTGTATTTAAGTAAATGTTTAACTTAAAAAAATATTAATGGTTCAAAATTTTCATATTTTATATATGTACATACATATAGGTACATATTATTAATTAGGAATGGATACATATTTTTAATTTTTGTGGGTTGGGCTTCATAAATTCTTATGTGTTTGTATTAATACTTATGTGTTTGCTTTTAAATAAACATTTAAATTTTTTTATGCATATTACTGCTATATATTAATTGTATATAAGCTTTCAAATTAATAAATAAAACTATTATTGTAAATATTGATCAAATTATTGGCATTACATTTAAAAATTTTTTTTTTATTAGGAATAAAAAAAGAAAAATTAAGAAATAACTGTTTTATTGCTTTTAAATAAGTTTTTTTTTATAATGGCTTCAGGGGTTAAATATAAAATTATTTTCAGAAAATGTACTGATGCACCTACAATGTCCATATGTATGGGTGTATATACCTATACCTATAGATATATAACAAACCAAGTACAGAAGTATCTACATACTTATATTCATACATAATAATAAGTTGTTTAAGAGATACATACATACTAAAAAATTGCACAAAAAAATTGATTTATTATTTTTTCATTAGTTTTCAAAAAAAAAAAAAAAATTAAAAAAAATTAATATTAAATTAACATTCAATATACAAAGTATATATTAACACTATATTATTTATATATTTTGATAATTAATAGTATAGGCACCTATGTAAATATATGTATATACATACATATGTACTTATGTATGTAGTCATATTATAGGTAAATAAATAAATTTGAAATAGCAATAAGAAAATAAAAGTTCTAATTTTTAATAGATAATTTTTACAATTTAGATATAGGTAGGTGGTACTTAGTATATCTATTTCACGGAAACATCACAGTTGGCTTAAACTCATACTTCAAAAAGATATTTTACATTGACATAAACCCAGTTGACATAAAACGACTTTCAACATAAAGTCATTTAACATAAGAAGATGTTTAGCAAAATTCCATTTATACTAATTCGACACTTCGCAAAAATTCTTGTTGGCAAATGGGACATTTGGTACCTATACAATTTTTGTAGATAAGTAGTATTTTTGTTGTTGGTTACGTAATAAGATTGGTTAAGGTATTGTTAGTCATGATGATGATGATCGTCAATAGTGATGGCGATAGATAATGATGTTTATAATTCTGTTATTTAAATTTTGTAATTTAGTTATAGAGCTAAGAAAGCTGAAGTTTAAAATTTTTAGATGAAAGTTAATTATTTTTTATATGAAAATGTTATCTAAAATTTTTTGTATGAAATAAGTGTACGCATATATGGACTATTGATACCTATATAAACATTTATTATATTTTTGAATATGTTTGTATACAATTTAACCTATACGTAAAGAACAACAAAAATATCATCTACAAAAAATTTATGTCAAATATCCCATTTCCTAAAAAGATTTTATACGAAGTGTCCAATTACATAGTAAAAAAGGAATTTTGCTAAATGTCTTTTAATGTTAACTGGATTTATGCCAACTTAGTTTATGCCAAATGTCTTTTTGAGAAATGGATTTTTTAGGCCTATACTGGCATAGAAATCTATTTCACAACAATCCACTTTAATTAAAATTTGAAATTTATATAATATTTAATTTTATCAATTTTAGTTCACTTTTCTTTTTTTTGAAATATTCATAAATGGTAGTTGGTAGGTACTGACTGTACTTTGGTAAATAACTTCTGGTAAAAGCACGGCTAAACAGTACATGCTATAATGATTTTCTAAATGTTATCAAAAATTTTATTGTTAAGAAACAATGTAAATGAATCTCAAACTATATATTATATACATTCATAAGTACATAAGTATTTTCTGGATAATTCATGATGGTATATTTATCATGGTTTAATTTCCAAATTTTCTGCTTGGCATTTCTATTTTTTCTTCAATTAATGTTTCATAATTTTTCAAAAGCTTAATTAATTCGTTTTTTTGTTTATTTATGTATATAAATTATAAACATTTTGGAATATATAGGTACCTATAAATAAAATCATAAATTTTGTGCCTATATTATAAATTTAATATTAATTATTATATAAGTATTTATTTTACGAATTATTTTACAATTATTTTATTTATTTTTTTTTTATTGCGTATCGCATAAAAATGATACGCAAATTATTAATATCCTTGTATATTAATAGGATGCTATTGTTTTAAAGTTATATACTTATATATATATATCTATAGAGTAGGTACATTCAAATTTATAATATTTGGTAGGAGTGAAAATTTGTGTATATACTGATTTTCCATAGTACGAAAATAACACAACAATGGAATAGAAAATTCGTAGGTATAATTTTTGCACAATATATTCAAAATATATAGGTACTAATTAACCCTCTATACATATATCCTATTCCTTTGTTTATAAGTATACTTGTTTGCTTGTAATAGTAATTTAACTTTTGTTTTAAATAATTTTATTTAATAACGGAATTGAAAATTAATCGAATTAAATTTCTTAAAGAATTAAAATTATATTGTAAATTTAATAATTTGTTGTTTTTTGAAAAATATAAATTAATTTTTGTCTTCAAAATATACCGCCATCCTACATGATACCTAAAAATTTAATTACAAATTGTACCTATATATTTACTAAATTGTAATTTACTCAAAATATTTTCGACAAAAAAATGTCAAATTTTATCATCTTTAATATTAACAACCAAAAAAACATAATTAAAGTGGCATATCAAAAGGTTCAAATCCGTGTATGCGGTGTACGGTTTAAATCAGTGCTGGGGAATCGGGAATCAAAACTACCGACTCCGACTCCTACTGTTTTTCACCTCTAAAACCGACTCCTACTCGGACTCTTCACAAATTTTACATAATCTCCATCTTCTTTGCACATGCCCAGTCTTGTCGCCAAGAAGGAATATCCATTTGGGGCAATATCTCTTCAACAACCTTAGCGATCTAGCAGGTAAAAATGTGAAGAATATTCTTCCCTTTTTAAAAAGCTCAAATTGGTTTTAACGAGTGGGATAGAAAAGCTTCTATGTGGTATCACAATGGACCAAATAAGGTCTAAGTGTGCCTTTTTTTTGGCAGTCACCTTAACCTAACCTAACCAATAAAAAGGAAATAGTATATAATTTAAATAATTTTAATTGCAATTGAAATTTGATTATGTACCTATATGTATTTTAATTAACAATATAAAATAAATAATAAATTATTCATTCTTATAATATTCCTTCAACTCAAAACAAACACAAAGTATAAATAACATAAAAAATAATAAAATAATATATTATTTTTAGAAATGGGTAAATTAAATAATAATTGATATTTTGCAGATCCTTAATTTTATTTTTATATAAAATATTTTCACGAATAAGACGATTTAATTAAACACAAAATATTATTGAATATTTTTGCAGTCGAAGTCGGCTTATTTTGTATACGACTCCGACTCCCCAGCCCTGATTTAAATCCTGAACAGATTTTCAGCATTTTAATTTTCAATTACGTGCAATCTCTTTTGCGATCACTATTATGAATAATGTAATAATATTATGGCCCATCTCCATAATGGAGAAAATGTGTAAAAATCATAAGACCAAATACAAACAAACTGACAATTCTTATAGGTTTCCTGACGGGACACTGACGATTAAAAATACATTTTTTAACCTATAACAATAGACATACTCGTTAATTAGTGATGTTACTTAATTTTGTTAAATCTGAATATCTGAATATTTATCTGAATATTATTGATAATAAAAATTATAACTAAGTATATTATTAATTATGTACTATTTTTGTTTCATGTAATATTGTACCAATATCTACAGCCGAGTAATGGCGTTCAACGGCTTAGTGAAACTGATGATCGCAGTAATTGAAACTTAGTCAAATATGAATGATAAATGACTTTGTGGATGTCATATGTCATATACAGGAGTGGAAAGAAAAACAAAATTTAATATATATAGACATATATTATGTATACCTAAGATTTAATTTAAAAATTACAAAATAAATTCGCCGAAAAGCATTATACTAAACAATGAAAATAAATTAAGGCCGACATAAAGAGCAAAATAATAAATTTTAAAATTAAACTGTATACTTTTAATTACGGGGAGTACATTTAATTCTCTCGGTATTTGCTTTTATTTCATATTATATTTATATTTCTTTATATAAATACAAAATAATTGAATTTACATCCTTATTATTTCCAAAGGAAATATTTCCGAAAAAAATTCCGAAATTTTCTATTATGAATGATATAACGATGAAATTTATATTAAAAAAGTTTTTGTATTGCAAAATATCATCAGATCAGTATTACAATTCGAATTAAAGTATCTAAAAGAACTGTTTTCCTTCAGATTTCATAATATAAAATTTTCCGAATCAGAAAAAATTTCTTTTTGAATATTTTTAATTAGGATGCTATTAACAATATTTATAATATCTATACAATGAGATCTTGTGAATGCTTTTTCAAAATAAAAATTACTAAATTTGGCCATAAAAGTAACTAACATTAGCATCCAAAGTCCTGAATAAAATATATTAAATTCCTATAACAGTTAAATTTGGAAATTTTAAATTTACATTAGAAAATAACTAAATAAAATGTTTTAGATACTAATTTTGTAATGATAGAAATTACTGATTACTATAGTATAGACGTTTCTATAGAAGATACACTCAAATTGAGTTTAATTATGACTCCATAGTAGAACTTGTTTTAATAAATTGAATTGAATGTTATACTATATAGCATATATACATAGCTATAAAGCCAAATGCAAACTAATTAGAATTTCTACTCTGGAAGAAAGAAGAAATGCTGCATATCCATCCATTCTTGGTTTCTACAATATTTATAAACCAATAAGTAACTTCAGATCTTAAAGATTTTTATATATGCTGACCAACATAAGAACTTTCACAAAGTCTTTTTAGTTATTATATTTTCGACCGTATTCGATTTCACATATACCTATGTACATATATATATACATATACACATATTCATTTTGGAAATTTTCGACAAAATATGTATATTTAAAGTAGTAATAAGTATAATTCAAGTTTATTAAAATGATTAATTAAAATATTAGAAGTAAATGTTTGCACTAAAAGAATAACACATGCAAGAAAAGAAAGACTAAGTGAACGTCCAGTGTCCACTGCTAGAGCCATAGGTTCGGAAAAGTCCTAAGTTTTAAATTAATTTAATCTTTATAATACTTAGGTATATAATATAGTATATCATAGTATATATTACATAGAAAAATTAATATATAATAAAACAAATGATCATTGATAATTGATTATTTATCTTTACAAACCAACAGAGAAGTTATTTATTACCGCAATGGTAACATCAAGATAGTTTTTCTTTTTTTTTTTACGAGGGACGGTGGAAAACATCAAAAGTCACTCAAAGGAACTGCACGAGGTTCCTCTGAGTAGTGTTGGATTCTAACCAGCCAAAACCACCCCCTTTAAAACCAAACTTTAGGATGGGTCCTTTAATACATAATAATACAATGCTTGATTTTGGGAAAAAGGATGAGGGAAGGATTTCTTGAGAAACTGGATTTGGAATAATTGGAATTATGGACGATGAAGGGAAAAATTTGGATAGATATTTTCGGGAGGGATTTTAATGTTCTTCTTGAATTTTGTTATATCGTACACAAATGAATTACTAATTTTTGGGAACACATGTGCAAGCATACGGTTCCATAAACGCGACATCCGCATAACAAACGAATTTTTCAATGCTGTGTTGCGCCACCTTGACAGACAGTTTGATCAAAATAACTCATTATTTGTAACTGACAAGTGACATTATTTATTTAGTGTATAGGAAAATCAAGTACAATGTGGTCAATAATTTATAAATTTTTAATTTATTTTAACTTTATAATATATAATTCATTTATCTATATAGTGGTGGACGTCAAATGATGGACCAACATACTGCTGATTCGTATCGTACCTGAAGATAAGTATCATAATTTCTTGTTTTTATTTGATTCTTGAATTTTTGTTTACTTTTAGGTAAAACATCGACATAAACAATTGGATAAAAAAAGTATGAGGATTGAACATTATCTAATTAATAAGCTTAAATAAATAATAGGGGCATGTAAGGGATGAACTGAATATGGAAGGAAGAAATAAATAAATAAATACCTAAAAGTAATTTAAAGAGCTCTATATATATACATATTGGCATATTGCATAGGTATATCACAAGAAGATCACAAGAAACTAATATATAAATAATTACTTGAAATAAATATCTATAAATTAATATAAGTACATATATACATGTTATACTGTCGCCATATATAATAATTAATAACTATAGCAATTCCATAATACAATTTTTTTTATTTAAATTGTATACATATGTACATAACAACACAACATAATTTATATATAAAAAAAATTGATAAATTTTTCTTAAATCTTTTTTTTTTTTTTGAATTTTTTTTCTTTATTTTTTGATTTTATTTTCTGTTTTTTTTGTTTTTTTCTTTACTCTTTCCAGTTATTAAAAATTAAATTAGAAGGATTACTTTAAATTTAGTTATTATTATATAAACCATAAAGACTTCATTAATTTAATTATTTTCATTATGAATACATACATACATTGTTAAGAAATGTTCATTATAAAATTATTTATAAAAAAAAAAAATGTATATAAAAGAATCAAAAAAAAAAAAATCTTTTAGCGCATGTTTCAAAATTTAATACATAATTTATTACAACTACAATTAAAGAATATATTTTACAGAAATCGCACACACAAAAAAAAAATTACAATATTTTTTTTTCCTATCAAATTACAAATGCAAGAATTTTGTATATATATATGTATGTATACACATACATAGACACAAAGCTATATATATATATGTATGTAATAATATTCTTTTAAAAAAGGATAATAATATGATAATCAATGGAAGGATGCTGCGCCATATCTAAATGAATCCATTTAATATCCTTTTAACGTTAAAAAAAAAAAAAGAAAAACAAAAGAAAAAAAAAAACATCAATTTATATGTTAATTTATATATATTAAGTTTTTTTCATTATTATTATATAAATATGTATATATAATATGTATCTGTATATAGAAGAAATAAAATTTTCAACTTTATGTATTTATATTCTTTACTCTTTCTCTCTTGGTATGGTAGAGAATTTCTATTTCTATTGTGAAATTATTAAATTTATGAAAGAGTATGAATATAATATTATATTATTCATTTTTTTTTTTTATTATTTATTTTGCTATAAATATATATGTATTAGTATAAAATTTTTTTTTTTTTTTGCAAATGTATGCAGTGATGGAAATATTTTTGTTTTCTTTTTTCATCAAAAAAGTTATATCCTATATTATATATACGTATATAATTATACATATATTACAAATCATTAAATTTTAAAATATTACAGTTATAAAGAAGCATAAAAACAAAAAAAAAAATTAACAACAATGAAAAATTACTGTTAAACCATTTTATTTTTAGGGGTTCAAAGAAGGGAGAAAAAAATGAAATATCAGTAAAAATTTAACGGATGCGAAATTGTCCTCAATTATTCAAAAAAAAATTTTTTTTTCCTATTAAGTTACGCTATTATTATATTAATAATAAGATAAAAAAGAAAAGGGATATATAATAATATATATATATATGTATATACATATATATTTTTTTCAGCCATCTTGATTAACAAGGCTCATAAAATAAATGAATTGGGTTGATGGGTCGGTATTTACAACGATTATTTGTAATGAGTAAAGATATATTCTAGGCAAATGGTTATTTGTATTTGCTATGAAAAATAATTTCTATAGATTTTTGTTTTTATTTGTTATATATTTATATATATAATTACATTTACATATATATACACACAAAGTATATACACATTTTTTTTTTTGGTGTTTCAATTCTTACAATAAAATGTTGCATTCAAATAAAAATCACCGAATTAAAGCACCTTAAAATATAAATTGTGACAAATTAATCGAAATTTGCATTTTTTATGGCCGAATTGTATCATACAAAAATTATTTAAGGTATATACATACATACATATATAATTTGTATGAATATTAAAACTATTTGCCAAATGAAACGTTTTTTTATCTACAAGTAAAAGTTATTTGCTTAAAATAACCATTTGCCTCATATGTATTAAATTATATATGTATGAATATGTAAATATATATTATGTGAATTATAACATAATATAAAAACATTATAAGAATAGAAGCTTATATTAATACACATATTTAATTATACATATACATATACATATTTATATAATGATAAAATTAAACTACAGTGAAAGAAATTAAAAAATATATAAAATATTTTTTTTATCCTTCTTTCTTCGTAATAATGAGCTGTTGTCACTGGTTTCCATCATCAAATAAAGGCTTTAGTGAGCTTTAAGGGCTTGTTATCCTATAAATTTTACGTTTCACTATTTTTTTTTAAGGACATTTATTGAATTTTCTATTTCTTTTTAGATTCTTAAATAGAAATGCATTTTTATAATATCTGACTATAGGGTTCCAATAAAATGAAAACATTTTTAAAAAATGTTACCAAGCGCCATTACTTATTTTTTTTTCTGTAAATTTATATTGCATAATATGTTAGTTTTTAAATTGTAAATTTAATCATTTAGTTGAATTATTATAGAATCAAAATATGTATAAATTTTGTTTTACTAGTAAATATAATTAGGTACATAGGTATACTTTGTTATTGTTGCGGATTATTCATATTGTGAGCATCTTATCATTTTATTCAATAGTTTTTTTTTTTTTTAATTTTCAAATAAATAAAAAACTATCAGTAATTATAATTAACAGAATGTTTTATTTTGTTACTATAAATAAAATAGTCAAAAATATGAAAATAATATTTTAATTTTGTTGACTTTTTATTGACGGTGATTGTTATACAAAAAACAAAGTATGAGATTCTTATTATCCTGTAAAAACAAAAAAAAATTTTTAATACGTTTTTTTTTTTTTCTTTTTTAATGTTCAATTCATTACGATGATCATCATAGAATTTTATTTTATATTTTTAGCAATTATTGTTCTTATTTGTTTTATTAATGCTTTGTTATTATTTCTCCTTTTTTTTTTTTGGTTTTGTCTTTTATTATACAAAAATCAAAATCAGAAGGAAAAAAAAAATTAAAAAATAATGAATATAAAGAAAAACAAAAAAATAAATATAAATAAAATTTAACACAAAAAGGATAATGGCAATCAAATGATTTTCCAAAAAGGATGTTAAATATTATTTTTTTTTTTGTAAAATTTCTAATTATAATTGAAAAGTATAAAATTAAAAAAAAAAAACATCCTTTGGATATAGTCATATACATATTAATTAATTAATTAAATTATCTTAAAAGAAAAATCAAGATTCTAAAATCAGTAGCATATGAAAATTATATAAAAGGTTTATCGGCAACAAAATAATCAAATTACTCGTTGTGGAAAGCAACGAAGAGTGTAAAAAAGCCGATTAAGCACGCTCCGCCGCTCATGAAACCAGACGGAACTTGCCCAAAGGATAATAAAGATAAAGTCGAATTATTTGCAGATCATTTAGAAAATATATTCAAACCAAACGATATAAATTCTGATCTTTGTTTATTAGACAATGTTATAATAGAAGAAAACACTATTAATCCATTTACACAAGAAGAAATTAGTGAAATAATAAAAACTCTAAAGTTGAAAAAAGCCCCAGTTTTTGATCTTATTATTGCTCAGATTATAAAAGAGCTTCCACAAAAAGCCCTAAAATTTTTGAGAAAAATCATAAATGCGGCAGTAAAATTGAAGTACGTTCCGAGCGCTTGAAAAGTGGCAGAAGTTATTATGATAGCAAAACCAGGGAAACCATTAAATGAGGCGAAATCTTATAAGCCAATATCTCTGCTACCCATTATGTCAAAACTTTATGAAAAACTGTTGTTAAAAAGGCTGAAGCCAATTATAGAAAATAAAAATTTAATTCCTAACCATCAATTTGGTTTTAGATCCAAGCATCCAACAATTGACCAAGTTCATAGAATAACAAATGTTATAGAAAAAGCATTCGAAGAAAAACAAATATGCTCCACAATATTTCTAGACGTAGCACAAGCGTTTGACAAAGTTTGGCATGAAGGTTTAATATTTAAATTAAGAAGATTGATACCGTTACAATATGTAGAGATACTCGAATCGTACTTGTCTGAAAGATTATTTAGAATTAAACAAGATGAAGAGTACTCTATACTAAGAGAAATAAAAGCAGGTGTGCCTCAAGCCAGTATTCTAGGTCCTATATTGTACTTGCTTTATACAAGTGATCTACCAGAAGTAGAAACTGTAACTGTAGCAACATTTGCTGACGGTACTGCAATATTGGCAGTAGGATCGAATATTGACGAAGCTACAAAAAAATTACAAAAAGCAAGTGAAAAAATATGTTACTGGACTATCAAATGGAAAATAAAACTAAATGAATCTAAATCTGTGCATGTTAATTTTTCTTATAGAAATATAAAGAATCCACCTAAAATAAATTTAAACGGCGTATTTGTATGAATCGAAAATTCTGCAAAATACCTAGGAATGACACTGGATGTCAAGCTAAGGTGGAATGAACACGTTAAAAAGAAAAAACTAGAACTTGAAAATAAATATAGAGAAAATTACTGGCTCCTAGGGCGTAAGTCTAAACTGCCAATATATAATAAAGTGTTAATTTACAACCAAGCAATTAAACCTATATGGTTATATGGCATTCAACTTTGGGGTTGTGCCAAGAAAACGCATATTGAAAAAATACAATCTTTTCAGAATAAAGTCCTACGTAACATAGTAAGTGCTCCCTGGTATGTACGTAATAGTGACATTCACAGAGATTTACAAATTCCCAAAGTTATAGATGAAATAAGTAGATATGCCATAAAGCTCGTTTAGAAGAGCAAATAAATCTTGAAGCTGCTCAACTAATAAATAATCAAATTATTATAGGAAGGCTTAAAAGAAAAAGACTTAGATATAGTACGAAGTACAGATTTCCTTAGGGAAAGTACATAAAACCTATATTCAAAACAAGATAGCAAAAAATTAATGGTTAGTCAGTTTGACTAGTTTTAATAAGGGAAGGGTGTGGTTTAGTCGGTAAGTATCCGGCATACACTTCTGCTACGGGGCGGTCTGTATCTTTCGAAGATTCCACACCAATCCACGTAAAAAAAATAAAAAAAATAAAAAAATATATACATATTAATTACAAAATATACCATTCACGTTTCATTCATTCAGATAAAAGTGCACAAAAATCAATTTGCAATTACTTCAATTGTTGAAATGTTTGAAAAACCTTGTGGGTTATAGGCTGTTTATTTGGTGCAGTGACAGAACGCCCGAGGAAATGAAGCCCGCGAGTTTTAAATCCAAAACTTTTGAAATTAAATTCCGTCGGCTTTAAATCCTTTTCAAGAAAGAATTAAAGCCCACTGGTCTTAATTCCACTAGATCGTACTATTTAAGTCGATTTAGAAAAAGAATTTAAACCCACTGAGTAACACATAGGTTACTACTATCATGAGTCTGTATTTCATTTAAGTGGATTTTGAGTTTTGAGTCAGTATTTCATTTGACTGGATTTTATTTGGTAACATGTCAGAAGCCCGATTAAGACTTTTGACTCATTTCAATGAGCCAGAAGTTCCATTGACAATTCAAAAGAAATTGAAGCCCGCGGGTTTTAATTCCTTTTAATTATGGGCTTTAATTTCAATTCAAAAAGAAATTAACGCCCACGGGTTTTAATTCCAAACGGGCGTTCTGTCACTGCACCATTCATTTGTTTGAAATGATTCATCAAAGTCAAACATTGTTAAAAATTTGCTCATTAAAGCATTTTTATTTTGTATTTGTATAGTATTCTATTCTACCACATTTAAAACAATGAAAAACTACCTTTTCAAATATAACTGAAAAGTGGAAAAGTGTGCATATATACCATATACTAAATGTTGATCGCTATTCATTTAACGCAATGTTTTATCTTACTTTTAATGTTTTGTTTAATCACAAACGCCACAATGTCATAAAACAAAATAAAAACGAGGAAGAGTGCAGTAGAGTAGACTGTGTCAACTCTGGGATACCCGTATGAACGTAATATATCCTGTTTCTATAAAATTTGATCATCTTTTAAAAACATTCAGAGTTTTAGTACCGAACTACAGAGATATATTTATGTAAATTGCGGAGTTGTATGATAGCTACCCGAATCTATTGCGCCTAGCTTCATTAAGTTCCAAGAAATGCAAAAAGCCTGAACCGGCTGCTTTAGACCATTCAAATTTTACAAAAGTTTTTGGCATGCAACTCGACACTTTTTCACTAAATTTCAGATAGCTAGTTTCAATAGACACTGAGTTATTTTCATTTAAAAAGAGAAGTTGTATGGCAACTATCCGAACCTGTAATATCATCACAACAAAATTTTACAGAAGTTGTTGCCATAAAACTCGATCATCATTTGCAAAATTTCAGATACCTAGATTGAATAGACACTGGGTTATTTCCATTTAAAGAAAGAAGTTGTATGGCAGCTACTCGAACCCGGCGGCCGAAAATGCTGGAGTTAAATAGCAAAACTAACAATTTTGTAAAAGTGACGTAAAAAAAATTTCAGCTTCCTAACTCCTTTATTTTTTGAGTTATCGTGCGGACGGACACTGAGTTCTTTCATTTAAAAAGAGATTTTGTATGGCAGCTACCCGAACCCGTCACACCACCACAACCAAATTTTGTAGAAGTTGTTGCCATAAAACTTGATCATCATTTGCAAGATTTCAGACGCCTAGCTTTATTAACTTCCAAGAGGTGCAAGAAGCCTGAACCGGCTGTTCTAGGCCAAACAAATTTTACAAAAGTTGTTGGCATATAACTCGACACTTCTTTACTAAATTTCAGATTCCTAGCTTCAATAAACACTGAGTTATTCTCATTTAACCGGATAAGTTGTATGGCAGCTACCCGAACCCGCTGCACTACCACAACCAAATTTTACGGAAGTTGTTGCCATAAAACTTGATCATCATTTGCAAAATTTCAGAAGCCTAGCTTCATTAGGTTCCAAGAGGTGCAAGAAGTCTGAACCGGCTGCTCTAGACCAACCAAATTTTACAAAAGTTGTTGGCATGTAACTCGACACCTCTTTACTAAATTTCAGATTCCTAGCTTCAATAAACACTGAGTTATTCTCATTTAAACGGAGAAGTTGTATGGCAGCTACCAGAACCCGCTGAACCAGCACAACCAAATTTTACAGAAGTTGTTGCCATAAAACTTGATCATCATTTGCAAAATTTCAGAAACCTAGCTTGAATAGATACTGAGTTATTTCTATATAAAGATAGAAGTTGTATGGCAGCTACTCGAACCCGCCGACCGAAAATGTTGGATTTAAATAGCAAAACTAACAATTTTGCAAAAGTGACGTAAAAAAAATTTCAGCCCCCTAGCTTTTTTATTTTTTGAGTTATCGTGCGGACGGACGGACGTACATGGCTTAATCGACTCAGAATTCGATTCTGAGCCGATCCATACCTTTGACACTATATCTAGCTCGACTCCTTTAAGGTGTCACAAACGTAATAGCAAATTTATTATACCCTTGAACATAGTTCATACGGGTATAACAAGGAGAAAATGATGAATGTGGATTGATAATATATTAGGAAAATCTATAGATAAAAATGTCTAGAGATTACTTAAGAATTAAAAATATCTACTCTCTTATAATATATAGGTATATGCGCGCATACATAAAATCAAATTATAATTTTTAACATCATTTTTAGAATACCTCATCATAGGTACCGCAAAGTTTGTTAAAAGAAAAATCCTTACATATATTATAAAACAAAAATTTTATACATATATACTATATAGGTATAGTTATATTATGTACTTAAAATTTTGGATATATAAGCAGTTTAAATTTTTTTTTTTTTTTATATTTTATATATATATACCTAGCTTTTAAGTTATATAATATTCTTTTTAGAGTTTATATATACAGTATACATAATATTTATATAGAGAATATAGAAAATTACAGATAAATTAAATGATTTCCTTTTTTATCTTTTAAAATAATGGTAATAATTTTCATTTATAGCCAATTAAAAATTATGTAATTCTATTTTGAAAACTCAATTGTAGCTTGAAGTAATCGTTTTTTTTTTTTTTTGTAAATACTCTGAAAGGAAATTGATGTCATTTTTGAGGGCATTGAAATAGAAAGATTTTATTTTCTTTTAATTTTCTTATTTAATTATAAATTTTATTGTAAAAATAATTAATCTAATTTTTATTCATTGACTTGCTTAATAATTTTCTTCTAAATTATTTCAGTATAATTTTCTGTGATATGTTAGTAAAAATTTATACATTAAATTGAGTTTTAAATTTTTCCTTCATCGATGTTTTCATTTCAAAATTTTCTTCTCCGGTATATAAAGTCAATTCCAAGGACATTATTTTATTTGGCAAATTAATTAATTGCGAAATGTTAATATTTAACAACTTATAAGGATTTTAAAAATTTATTTAATTTAAAAAAAAAAAAGCTATATTTAACGTTTTTTATTATTGGGTATATATGTATATACATATACTATGTACTAAGTTTATATATACTATGCATACATAAAATAATATCATATATTATTGTATACATATAATATATAAAAAAAAATAATTTCGCCTATTGTTGGATTTTAAATATCGATAGTTTTCACGCTTAATATTCTCATTTGTATATACGTTCATATTATTATATAGGTACAATATAATATATTATATAATAATAATATATATATATATGTATATGTTGAAATATTAAATTTATATATATATATGGTGGAAAAAAAAAAAAATCTTTTCATTTTTAGTATTCCACCACCATCATCAACACAAATTATAATGACAATGGCATACTTCAGATCATCATGGGTTGTTAACGGTTTTATTACCCATGTCCTGGGAAATAAAATTTAAATTTGTGCTAACAATGCAAAATAAAAAAAAAAAAAAACAACAACTCTTAATCTGTCACAAGGGGGAATTTTCATTTTATATTCTTTTCCTTTTTTTTTATATATATATATATATATATATACATATACTTATAATAAATGACATTAAAAACAAAATGTACAAAAAAAAAAAGGAAAAAAATGAGGTCAATTCATAAATTATATACATACATACATACACCCAAACATTTGTATTTTTAATAAAAAATATGAAAGAATAATTTTCACATTATTGTTAACGAATTTATTGTTAATAGGAACAGAACAACGAAATTAAGAGAAAATATATATAGGGATTGTAGATTTTATTCCTTATTTTATTCCTTGATTTTCATTTTTTATTTTTAATTTAATATAAAACCATAACTCCATTAAAACAAAATTATTATATATTTATTTAATAATGAAGTGAAATTTAGACAAAAAAAAATAAAAATAAAATGAAAAAGGGTTTTATATTATTATATTACTATATATATATATATATATATATTATAATATATAAATGTATATAGTTTGAGTCTCACAAAAAAAAAGAAAAAAAAATATAGACAAAAAATTATGACATTGATTGAAAAGAAATCAGAAATGATTTTCTTTTTTTTTGGTTAAAATATAATATAAATTTAAAATAAATGATTTTTTTAACTCCTTTTATTTTATTTTTTTTTTTGAAAACATCAATTACTAATTACAACCATTGTTATAAAAAAATAAAATAAAATTAATAGATGAATAGATTAATAGATATTTCATTATTCATCCTAAATACAATAAATTTGAAGGATTAATTGAAACCTAATTTTTCTCTGCACTTCAAATTTATACTAATCTATTTTATAGAAAGAAAATGTTAGGTGTTATTCTTATAAAAAGTGTTTTTTTTTTTTAATATCTTTGTTTTTCTAATGAAATCTTCTATATATATTAGTGATAGTTCTATTCGAATTTAAAAAGATCTAACGTATACTAATTAAAAACCTAAATTATAGGATACAAAAAAAAATAACCTATAGAAAATAACTGAAATTATCTCATATAAGATTAAAACTTATTTACCGTATATAATATTATAGTAGAGTGAGGCAATCATATCCTTCGCAAGTGCGATTGAAGATTATACAATAATAATGACTAAACTGCCAATATTTATGAACCTCGATGTGTTACAAGTATAAATTACAAAAAAATATTTTTTCATATCACAAGGATATTAGGGTCTTTCCCAGGTAAGTGACCACTGCTATATATGCCGTTAGGTCTAAATGAGTAATGAATAGGAGGCCTAAAAGTAAAATGAGTAGGAATTCTTAACATTTGCCCCATACGTAAATTTTACTTATTTATTGTATGCAAAGGTATATGGCAATCACCCACCAAAGAATCACATGATCTACAAAAGTACTAAATGATCTTTAAAAGTATATTATATGAAAAAAATAAAATATGGAAAAAGATAAAAAAGGTTATTTGAGTATATTCAATCGTCGGAGAATTGAATTAAAGAAAAATAAGGTACAGAGTATTAAACTATAAAGACTATAAATAAAACACATTACATATTAATGAGCCTTTTAAAATACCCTATTCCCAAAATCTGGTAAAACAAAAATTAGTAGCCTAGGTAGAATTCTAAATATGTATAGTTAAAATAATACTAAAATTTACAAGAAAATTTCTATTATTATATGCACAATTAACCTTATACTTATATATCTTAAAATTTTAAGAAATCCTTTTTCAGCAAAGTGCACTTAATTCCACCCATCGACAAAAAATTCGAGGTGAAAAAATTAAAACATATAAGTATTCTTTATATATATATATATTTACTCACAATTATGACCATTGATCTGCAACAGAAAATTCGTCATCGACAAGATTAAGATATGTTCAATTTTTAGAAATATGATTCATTTGACAAAATTGGTTGGGCGAAACGAATTTCGCCACTGTCGGTGGTCGATAGTTGATGGTTGATGGTCAGAATTGTGCTTATTACTTAAATTGTAAATTAAAAATTTTTTTTAACAGGAATATGATATTACACATAAGTCATAATTACTGCCCCTTTTCAATTATAGACGCTAGATAGATACAAGTTCATAGTTCAAGAATTAGAAATTTTTTTAAAATTTGGTTCAATATAACGGTAAATTTAAAAATATTGTACCTACATTTTCTCTTATAATTTATAGTTTTTTTTGTCATTCTATCGGACCGGTTTAGGTTTATAGAGCTTCTTGTTTAACAAGTGATTTTTGAGAACAATATTACTTATATTGTATTCAAGAAAATTTATTACATATACATTTCTAACTCATTTGCGAAACAAATAAACAGCTACAATTTACAAAAATAACAATTGCATAAAACAAAAAATTGATTAATTTTTGCAAATATATTATCTGTGATGTGTAAAATCGATACATAAAATTCGGCTTTGCAAAAAAAGTCCACAAGAAAATTCTGCCCAAAACTAAAATGAAAAAAGTCACCAAAATTTGTATGAACCTTATGAAAACTCTATAGGAAGTTTAGTTTTCGTCGTAAAATTTCTGGAAAAAGCAAAACTATCACTTTTCCAGAAAACTTACCAAAACTAATTATTATTTAATAAATTGAAAGAGAGGAGGACGTGCGTTGTGAATACTCCAATAGTATGTTACAATACTTCTATTTTATACAATAGTTCGAAGTTCTTCACAAACTTTAATTTAATTTTTTTGTAAAGTATTTTAAAGTTATGCATTTTTATTTTACCTAGGGTATACCTAGAGTATACATATATATATACATACGCATACATATATACATATTGTTAAATTTGTATAAAATTTTGCTCAAAAGCAAAAACGGAAGAAGTTCCGAAACTTTGTTGTATGAAACTTTAGCGAGTTTTATAAAAAATATATTTTTTACGACCTTTTTATATATATGAAAAATTGAGACTTTTTCGCAGATCCATTAAATCCTTTATTGATATAAAATATATTTGTTTTATTAAACAGGAGTAGCTATTTTTTTAATTTTGAAAAAATTATTACAAATTTATTATGCTCGAATTCCTTGACCTTTTAATGATCTACGAATCTATATTTGAATGCAATATCTAAAATTTTATATTGTAGAATAGTTGATATTCTTTTAAATTTTTCTTTCAACTTGAATTATTGAAAATTTTATACAATAATTTAATCTTTTCAATATATATTATTACTATAATTAACTAAATCACTAAAAAACTTTAAGTAATTTAATAATATTATCATCATAATATATTAATCTCAAAAATAAAAATTTTTCAATATTTAATCTTTCTTTAATAAACACAAATAAGTTAATTTTTACGACCAATTTTAAGACTTCCGTTTAATTAAAATATAAAATATATGGAAAAAAACATAATTTAACTATTAATAAATTGAAATAATTAAACAAAAATATTAAAATTATTTCGGAAATTTTCAAAAAGAATTTATTTTTTGATCCGCTCATTTGATAATATTTTCTTCAATAGGCGGTAAATTATTTAACTTATATTGTCATATACTCATAATTATTTTATTTTCATTATGCCAGACATGATTTTTGAGGTTTTTTTTTTTTTTTAAATGATTTTATTGTGTGATTGTTATATATTTTGACAATTTAAAAGGAACATTTCAGGATATTGGGATTTTTTTTTTATAATATATAACAAATTTCAGAAATGTATAGTTCTTAAGCGAATCATAAATACAGAAGATGAATACAGAATCATAATAAGAATCATAAATACAGAATATTATTCGGTAGCGATACAACTATACAACTCTTAAAATTCATAAGCAAAACAGAGTTGTCACTGTCACCAATTCTCTTAACAATAGTGCTAGACAACATCATGGAGGTGATGAACTCCAGAAGAACCGGAATTATATAGAATCTCTTTAAGCAACTAGAAGATTTGAACTATGCTGATGACATCTTTCTACTATCGCAAACAATAAACATCATTCAAGCTAAATTAGAACAACTGATTTTATTAGCACGAAGTGTATAGCTTTTGAAATAAACATCGAAAAGGTCAAAGTTAAAGGTTATTAACATCCAAGACCCACATTATCTTACGATAAACAATACACTACTTGAATATGCTGAATACTTCAGCTACTTAGAATAAACTATAAATAACAGTGGTAATATAAGCATCAACAATCACAATAGAATCAACAAGGCTGAGGCAATATTCGGTCGTATGCAACCCATAAGAATGATTTCACAAGTATCCGCAGAGGAACGAAATTGAGAGTATGCAACGCATGTGCAAAGTCCACGATAGCAAGGTGAAGTGAAATCTGGTTAGTCACGAAGAACATCATGCAAAAATTACACGTATTCATTAGTAAGTATCTAAGAATCATATGTGGAATATAATAACAGAATAATTAGGAACAGAGATCTGTGAAAGCTTGTTAAAGCAAAACCAACTATGGACAAGAAATCAAAAAGAAAGAGTGAATTTAGGTAGGACACTCTTCGAAAGCCAATTGTATAGCCATGGAAGCATTGGAATGGAAATGCCTAGAAGGAAGACACAGATGAGGCCGGCCCAACAACACCTGGATACAACACCTATAAGATCGAGACCTGTCGTCAATAAATAGCTCATGGAAGGAGCCTAAAACAGACCTAATTGGAGAGTCAGTGAGAGTCATTTCAAAACAGAGATAAAGGTGTCAGTAGACGTTCTATGAGAAAAAGAAAAAAATGGTGCCTACCGTATTTTTATTCTTTCTATACGAACTACAAAATATTACCAATAATGAAAAAACCGTAACTTAACCGCACAAAGATTATACTTGCGTCATTTTAATTATATATTATTTATTTTCAGATCCAGATCAATGGCGTAATTAGAGATAAAGTCGCATTATAAATCTAATGATAATCTAAGTTTAATCTAATCTAGTCTTAAACTCATATACTAATTGGACACTATAGATTGGACACTACAGACTTAAATTGTTTGATGGCATAGATAGAGTTCTTAGATCGATTTAGTAAAAAAAGTTATTGATATTCCATATATTATATAAGTATTTTTATAGATCTTATAAGCACCTGATTAATGTATTCTTTAATAAAGATTAAAATATAACCTCTCTTTATCATTTATTTTTAATTGATTGCCATCGCAGCGCAGTGATGGCAAAATTACTGACAACTTTTTGTTTATATTATGATTTAATAAACTCTTATTTTGTCATCATAAACTTTGCTCTTTTTTTTGTTATTACATTTTTTTTTTTTTTTTAATTTCTTTTTAAATTTTTATTCAACGATTGTGAAAAAAAAAATTAAATTTATTAAATTTTAATTCTATATTAAAGACAGTTTAATAATTTTTATGGGAAAATTATCAATTTCATTTTTATTTAATGAGCTCATATTCCATGACATATGATTTAAAATTTGACTGATTTCATTTCAAAGTGACAACAAAAAAAAATGATTAGAAATAATTAAATTTCTTGTGATTAAAAAAAAAAATTCTAAAAAAAATACATAATTATTAAATATGAAATAAAATTAAAAATAATTAAAAATATTTAAATAAAATTTGTATGAAATCCTAAAAAGCAGCAGAACTGCTGGTTCTCTCTCGTTCTCTCAGAATGGCGGTAAAAGATTGTTAAATGACTTCAAAGTATGAAAGTCTTCAAAAAGTATCTCAAAAGTTTTCTAATATATTACAGAAGAACCAAAGATCAATTAATTACCAGAAACTTTAATTTTCTTTTGTAAATTCCGTAAAATCTATTATCTGAGAAAATTGAGACACTCTAAAATTATATTTTAAGAAAACCCATGCTTATTAACGGCATGCTTTTTTATCAAATATTTTTTTGTTGTAAAATCAGACTGTATTGTATAGAGGCTTGATCTACTTTATTTCCATACTGTCACGCTTCAATATAAAAAGATATTTTTTTTGCCAAAGTATAAAGGAAAACGTGAAATCTAACCCGAACCCTAAACATGAAAATTTTCTATGGTTTATGCATATTCTCATAACTCTTTTAAACTTAAACCATCTTTAAGCAAATTTTGTATTGTAGGTATAATTCATCTCAGTATTTGAATATGTGAGGTGCAGTATTTTTAAATTATCTTTTTTATATCTTGACAATAGATACCTATATAAGGCGCGTCATAATTTTCTACACTATTATGTACCGTTGCATTTACACTTATGAGAAGGTTTTTTTTATATCAGGACTAGATATAGAGGTTTTTTCAGTTTCCAATATACTTTTAATAAATTTCATCTAACTCAGTTTCTAGATTATGAAAATGAAAATTCAGTAAAATGCATTCAAACGCTCAAGAAATCTTTCTTTAAATAAGTATACATTAATTTTTCTATCTTTTTACCATTTTAAAACTATACGGGCTTTAAAATTTATAAAACATGAAAATGAATAATTTAGAATAATAAATATGAAAAAATTTTAGATTCAAGTTTGTAGTCAGCTTGTAGTTTTCAAACTAAGAAAGTCGGAAAGCTCAAATTTAATTATCTTGTGACTTCTTTCGAAAGCGCTGAAATTTAATCAGCTCGCTATCTTTTTCGCAAACAAAGTATGAGGAAATTTTCAAAATTAAAAAAAAAAAATTTAAAAATTTACCTTTAAGTCCCAAAATTTGAAAATTACCTTAAAGCCCCAAACTTTCGGAAAGCGTTTGAACGCTTGACATGGTGATGTGCGGTCCCATACAAAATTTTGGCCTATACTATTCAAGGACTAAATCGTGGCATATATAAAAGTTCCAGAAAAGGTGTCAAGTAAACCTTGTCTATTTAATAATCCTTTTCTATTCTTTTATATACAGCGTTTCTGTTCATTTTAGTTCCATAAACGTAAGAAAGAATTTAGATTAAGCAAAACTAAAAATTACACCCTGTCTATTTCTTTAGTCTAAGAAAATACTCTTAATAAATAATAAAAATATTAAGTATTTACAACAAACAGTTAAAAACAAGTTAATTATATCAGAAAAACTTATTTAAAGTTTTTTTTTATAGTCTTTTTGAATTTCTTCTAATGTTATAAACGTTTTCAATTGAAATACTGAAGAATCTGAAAACAATAACATATTATACAAAATATATTTTTAATAATTTTCAATTAAAACAAAAAACTTTTGAACTTAAGAAAATTTTTAATTTTGTACTTTGAAAAGAAATTTTTAAGGTCCAGAAACTTTTTAGGTTATCATAGTCGTAAAATTGTACTAAAATATTTATTGTCTAATGAATATATTGCATAATTAAAACTAAATCATGACTTATATACAAGTATTGTTATGTTAAAATTTTATATAAATAATAAATGATTTCATTATATTTTATATTTAATTGTTTTTTAAAAAATAACATTTAATTTGATTAGGTGACATATTTAAATTTTTTAAGAATTTTTTTTTTTTCATTATTATTGAAGTTCATTTAAAGTCAAAATTTTATGACTTTAGAATTTTTTCGATTAATGAGTTTTTTTTTTTGAAATTTAATATTAATTTCAATTTATTGAAAAGAAAATCTTGATATTTATTTCCAAAAAATAATTTATGACTATATAATTTTATTTTGAAAATTGATGTACATAAAAAGGGTCTGTATATAGTTTTAAAAATTAAAATAATCTTATTTAGTCTTATTTAACGCTTAATATAAAGATTATTATCATTATTGGTTCTTTTAACTTGAATTTTTAAGTCCTATATTTATTCTGTTATTTTTAATTATTTATTTATTAAGCGTCTCTAATAATATACAATTATTTTTATTTGCTTATAGTTTAGTTCATAAAGTTTACATTGACTATTGAGTACAGTTTACATTTAAGCCTCTGTACTGTATTATCAAAATCAATTTTTTTTTTTTTTTAATGCATTTTTCTGCCACATAAATGTGGACAGGAAATTACACAGCCTTTCCTGTTCAGGAGTGGCTGTAAATGTCGTAAGGGGGAATAATTCTTACGACGTGTGTAAGATTCGAACCCACACTCCCTCGGTGTTTACAGCGTATTGTATACGGTCTTACCCACTAGACCACCGAGTCCTCTTTTATTATTTTATTTAATTTACTTTACGGATTAGTTATATACGAATGCTGGAATCTCAAAATTTCTTTTTATAAAATCTTGGTTTCAAAAATTCCATTTTTACAATATCTCTTTTTCTTAAAATCTCTATTTTTTGTTTTTATATTGCTATATTTTTTTTCTGTCTCTTTTTTTTATTTTTATTTCTTAAATGAAATTGTATAAAAAAACTTAAATAAAATTTTAACTTTATTTCTTAAATTCTTGCATAATACCTATACATAAATATATATTAGGAAAAAGCGCATAACCCTGATTTTGTAAACAATTGTACTCCTAAAATTATTTTTTTGTATATGTATTAACAATAACAAAGGATTTAGAATAATTTAAAGTAAAATGAGGTAGCAATAATGAAGCATATAATATAAACTCCAAATCCCCGCGAAACAAATTATTTTGAAACCCTGATTTTCAAACCAACTATAGAATTCTTTCTATACTTCTTTACATATCTATATTTCATACATTTCTTTACATGCGAACAGCATCTCAAAACCAAAATTTTCATTTATTTCTGTATTTTCTGAAAAAAAAAAACAGATTTAGCAAGATTTTAAAAAACATTAGATTTTGAGATACGAGCGTTCGTAGCACGTCTCATATGTAATTTAATTTAGAGAGAGGAATAAGATAATTCCAAATAGATACAAATAGTAGGATTCTTTTATACTATAATGTAGATTGTATAGGTTTAGTTAAATGGGAGAACGAAAACAGCAGGGAAATAGGATGTTAAGAGAGAGTTGGAGAGTGAATTGGAAATTATCCTAAAACGATTCTTTTTAAATAGTTGCCAATTGTAGAATGGAACATTATTGACAGAGGGAAAAATATAAGTTAAAACATATTCCACATCTTAGCTTAGTTCTCACAACGAGTTTATAGGTCTCTATAACCCCTTTAAAATCACCTATAGGAATTTCCACAGTATAAATATAAGCATTCTCGCAGTATACGCAGTATATCTCCAACATATTTATATAAAATAGTGAAATTAGTGAAAATAGTGAAATAGTTTAAGTTAGTAGTTCGACAGGGTCACAAATTAGGCATAAGGCGTAGTTTTGAACTTTTTCATCCATTGCATGTGACATTCTCCTACTACTTCAAATTCCAATTTGTATGTATAATATAACTTTTAAGAGCTAATTATTTTTCTAAATTGACACAAATTTCACTGAAATACTCAATATTTTCAAACATTCAAATATTTTCTGCATTAAAATATTTTTTCCGTTTAATTTTGATGTTGGGAGAAAAATTTCTTGTGCCTTCTCTACTTTCCTCGCTTAATTTTTAACATCAAATAACATTATATTCTATAAAATGAGTTCGAAATTCTATGATTATTTAAACAAAAAAATGATTACGATTAGTAATCACTAATCAGTAATGACATATATGTATAAGAATTGAATATGATTGTAGCCGCTTTATATAATATAAAAAAATGTTATGTTACCGTGATATTAATTTTGAAATAAAAATGAATGTTAAATGCTACGTGTGGTTCAATACTTCTGTACTTAATATGGTATAAAAGGGTGGACTCAAAAAATTACGAAAATCAATAAGCTTGAACCATTTAAAATGTGGATGAACAATGAACAATTATTAAGCACATGATAGAAAGATATTCAAAAATCTGACCCCAGGCATCCAGTGTTAGGTAGGCAAATCAAGAAGAAGAAAATTTTAATTTTAAAAATAAAATCTATTCGTATATATATGAAACCTATTAGGTAATTATTGGACAGGATAAACTAAAGCTAAACAGAAATAAAAACATTAAAGGTGATGACCTAATGCTCTCGTCGCTTCTAGCGTCGCTTTAACATTTAAGTATAGAATACATTGATTTAAATGACCTTGAACAAATAGAAAAGCGTCGCTAGAAGCGGAGCACGAGGCCACGCTATAGTAAAGTAACTTTTCTTATTCGCGTTGACAATAAATTTGTTTGGTTTTTATTATTATTTTGTATTGGTTGTTTGTCATAAACCGATGCTAGCATTTGGTCTTTATTTTATTTAGAACGCGACGTTAGAAGCAACGCTAGAAACGACGCGAGCATTGTGTTATCACCTTATTGCAAATTCTAAAGTAACATTTGTCAACAATTTTAACTATAATTATTTAATCTATATTTTATTTTAAAAAAAAATGTATTAAAAAGAAATGATAAACAGAAACAAAAATTAATCTTTAAACATTTAATAATTTTATAAATTTTCAGTAAAAAAATTACACTATAAAAACAATCCTTATACGAGTATACATATACATAAATAATATATTTTGTTTATTTTCATAACAAATTTTTAATTTCAAAATATTTTTCTACTTAAAATTTTAATCCTTAATATACATATAGTATATATATATATATATGTTAACTGTATATCAATACAATATATATATATATCCATTTATTTTAAAAATTATATTTTATATTTAACATGAATTTTTGACTACTGTTTAACTACTGTTTTATTTAAGATAATATAAAAGGTATATATATAATACGCGTATACCTACCTAGAAAATTTCGTTCACATTGGGGTTAATTTAACCTTTAAGTTATAATAATGAAATGAATTTATAATGAAAATTTTATATTTTAATCCTTTAGAAGGATTAAATCCTTTCCTTTTTATTTTTTAATTTTGTTTTTGTTTTTATATTATGTCCTTAATACAATATAGTTTTTATTATACAATAATTAAATTTTATTGTTTTGAATTTGAATTTATATTGACCGTCAAATTGTCAAAGAAATTTTTTTTTTTTGTTTATTGTTTTTAGTTAAACAATAAAAATTTTAATTTTATGTTTTTTGTTATTTTTACTAAATATAATTCCAAGTAATCCTGTGAAATTTTTAATCATGTTATCTTTAAATCACCGTAAATTCAGTTACCCTTTACTTTATATATATTTTTTTTTACCCTTTCTAATATTGTTATTATAATTATAACAATTGAAAAAAGTTAAAAAAAAAAAAAAATACCAAAAAAAAAAAAATATCTTAAAATATGAATGCAAATGTATATTATATTGTACAATTATACGGTGCGGTTAAAGAAGAAAATAAGTCAAAAAAACCGAAAAAGAAAAAAAATAATATCTTAAATACCTGATTGAACTTATATCTATAGATACCAAAAAAGTAATAAATAATTAAAATATAAGAAAATAGTTAAATGTTTTTTTTTACATTTTTTTTTTTTGTTTTTATGAATATGCACAGTTAAGTAGGACCTGCCCGAAGATTAAATATTTCTATGTTAATTGCAGTAAAGTGACCAATACCGATAATCTGAACCTCACCTTTTTTTTTTTTTTTTTTATTTTTGAATGGATCACACCTTCAAAAAAAAAAAAAATTTTTTTTTTTTTAACAGATTTAAAAATAAATAAAAACAAATATAATTTAAGAATAACATTTATTTTAATCCTTTAGTTTTTGTTTAAATATTGTTTCCTTGTCGTCGTCTTTAGGTCTAATTTTATTTTTTTGTTGTTTTTTTTGTGGTGAAATCAATGAATCTGTTGCAATCAATTGTTAGTATTTATGAGTAATTTTAAAATGCATTAAAATATTTTTATTCTAGGTATTCGCCAAAAATAAGAAACTTTATATAAAAAATTAATATTATTATACATATATATATATATATATACATATATGTACATATATCCATAAACATGTTTTGGCATTCATCTATTCAGTTTGCATTCAAGATCATTAAAATAAGGAAATTCAAATGGAACATTGGTATAATAATAATATAACAATGGCGGATTATAATTTTGACACTCCCTTTACACCATAATATAAATTACTGTAAGAAATAACATTATAACTTCTGAAAAAAGGGTGAGGTTTTTAATAAAATATCAACCCTTTTAAAATATATATATAGTATATATTTGTACATATATAATAGGTATTATATGGCTGTGAAAATTTATGTAAAATATATAAATATATAGAATCTGTTAGAAAATTGAATTTTAGAAAAGAATAATGTATGTATGTGTATGTATATATGTATAGAACAATACAAATCATTATAATAATAATGATATGGATATATATATATAAATTGAAATGTATATATATCATATGGTTATATGGAATCTAAATATTAATAACCATAAATAATTAGATTAACGAAACTACATTTTAAAGATTTTTTTCTTTTTTCAAGAACTAGGTGAACCTTTAAAAGGTTCTTATTAAAAATAAAAATAGGTTTATAATATTTTACAAGAAATACATACCTATTTGCAAAATTGTAAATTTTTTTCTTTGCCTTAAGAATAAAAATTCTCTAAATAATGAATTATATGTATGTATGGTGTTTTATGAAAATTGTACCCAAAACCTAAAAAGCTTCCAATTAAACTTAAATAAATGAATTATAGATCATATTAAGATTATTGTCCATAGCATATTATTTTATTATCCTCCATATTAAATTTAATAATTTGTCTTCAACTAATAAAGATATTATAAGGATATTAAAGTCACCTTTCAAGACCGAAGAACATATTTTTTTAACAATATGAAAATAATCGTGTATTAAGCTTTAATATAACAAATTTTAACATATGAGGAGCCCCCGCTATATAAATATATAAAAAATATATTATTAAGAGTCTGGATACTGCACTAGAAGCCTTTAAAGAAATATATAAAAAATGACCAGAAGCGCCAATATATATTTACAGAAGGAGGTATCATAAGAGAATATTATTAAATGCAAGTCAAAATGTAGATTAAAACGACCACAAGCATTCTTTTATACTCCCATGTTATGCTTTGATTTATTTCTTATTTTTACAACCACAATAACATACGCAAATATACATTAACCTGCCTTATATTTATATTGTTTTTAAGATTGAAAAGAAAATCACATTCGTTATTGGTGGCTTGAAAATTAAATAGTTTAGTTTAGAGTAGGTTAAGAATATAGTCTTTAGTTTTAAGTTTTTTTTTTTTTTTTGTTTTTACGAGGGACGGTGGAAAACATCAAAAGTCACTCAAAGGAATTGCACGAGGTTTCTCTGAGTAGTGTTGGACTTTAACCAACCAAAACCACCCGCTTTAAAACCAAACTATAGGATGCGTCCTTTAATACATAATAATATAATGTACAGCTTGATTTTGGGGAAAAGGATGAGGGAAGGATTACTTGGAAATTTGGAGAAGGATAATTGGGATTATGGAGGATGAAAACGGGAAAAATTTGAATAGTTATTTTGAAGAAGGATGTTAGTGTTCTTCTTGAATTTCGATATATCGTACACAAATGAATTACCAACTTTTGGGAACACATGTGCGGGCATAAGGTTCCATAAACGCGACGTGCGCATGACAAACGAATTTTCGAATGCTGTATTGCGCCATCTTGCCAATTCGACAGTGTATGGGTGAGCATCTGTTGCATTCCTCGTTTCACGTTGGAAAACTTTGAGTGGTGGCATCAATTGTTTTATTTCTTTAGAACAGGGGTTCATCCCTACAAGGTATCTATAAAAGAATATGTGCGTTAAAATCAAAATTATAAAATAACTTTCTTTTTTTTCTCTTTTGAAGAGTATATATAGTTCTAGTTCTATAATTTTGCACCTCTTTTTTTAATTTGATCTTTCCTTTATCTATATTTTCTCTTATTAAATTTATTACGCTTTAGTTTTGGTAATGACATGTGCAGTTTGGGTTTTGTTTTAAGTTAGCTCTGGTCGAATGCATAAAATTGAGCTTAAACTCAAATTTCGCATTTTCAAAAAAAAACCAACGAGTCGAGCGTGATTTTTGTTTTGAAAAATTGTGATGTCATAACTGCTTCCGCCGAAAAATAATTTGGAAGAGGTTACCATAAGGTAAGGGCAATAACGGACTATCGAAAAACAAAAAAGTAGAATAAATATGTCGGAATGTAATATAAAAACCCTCAAAAGATTTTCAAATACACAAAATACACTCAAAGACTATAAAAATCTCTTTTATTCAAACAAAACCTACGAGTTCAAGATTAAAATGAGATTTGAAAGGAGATTTGAGTACAAGCTAAGTTTTATGCATTCAACGCTCTTATTTTGATTAAATTTATTATAAGTAAATAAGACTTGTATTGTTAATGCCTTTAAAATATTGCTAATAATGCTTAAATAAATTGCCACCATCACATCAATTCGCAACTTATGGAAAACATTAGACTTATTAATTTTATAATTTAGATTATATAGGCATAAATAAATATGCATAAAACTAAAAAAAAAAAAAATTTTTTAAAAATATATAAAATATTTCTATAAAGATTTTTCTTTAAAATTGGACAATTAATTTTAATTATAATTAGTTCTCAATTTAAAAATTGTAATAAGACAAAGAAAAAAATTGATTATTTATTAATATTCAAATAATAATAATTATATTTAAAATTATAATTGAAAACAATTAAATTTTCTCATAAATATATAATATGTAAGTTCGTAAACGAAACAAAACAAAAAGGAAACAAATTTTATGTTCATCCATTAATTATTCAATTAATATATATTTTTTTTTCCACCAACCTAAAAAATTTATTAACCGTGTTAAATTAATCAAAAAAAAAAAAAAACTTTTATTTTTATATTTACATGTTAGGAAAATTTATTTATGAGGTTTTATTCACAACACAAACCCAAAATCAAAAATATGTAAGGAAAAAGCAATTTTTTTTTTTTAAATTTTCTCACTCTTTAACGTATTCTATAATTAAAACACATTTTCCTTTCCTCACCTATACAACTTATAAATTTTCAACACCCTCCTTAAATATTTAAAAAAAAAAATTCTTAAACTAAACAAAATGAAAAATATTATAATGACTGCTTACTTTAAGGCATAAAAGGAATCTATTCAATTTTGTATTTATAGATAAAATCTATATGATAAATTTAAATGATTATATACTCGTAGTATAATCACTCCATTGTTCAAATAAAAACTTAAAATAACATTTTATTGATTTTTTTTTTTGCCTGATTTAAATGCTGTAGTTAAAAGTCCTATCTTTGTCCCTCTTAAAGTTTTATTGAAGAATTTGATAACATGATAAGTGCGATCTTTACTCATTGAAATGAAGTCCCTTGCGTATATTGAGTAATATAATGAGAACCTTAGTTCTTTTTAGCTGCTTTTGCAGAAAAATATTTTAGATGACATTGCCATATGGTATGAGAATTACGAGATAATTAAGAAACAAAAAAGTGGAATATATATACATATATATACAATAACATAATTGAAGTATAAAAACGCTCAATACTTTACTCAAACAACTAAAATATACTCAAATACTCAGAATATACTCAAATACTAAAAACAAATATATAAAATACATAAAAACTACTCAAAAAACAAAAAAACATAATAAAGAGAATATAAAATAAATATTCAAAAAAAATTTCAAAGTATTTTTGTACATGCAACAAATTAATAATCACTTACTTATTTTGGTGAAAAGGCTCATTAAAACAATTACTTTTGAATTTTCTATATATACATTTCAGACAAAAAAGAAAAAAAAAAATTAAATTAAGAAAAATTAATGATTTCCCGTTTTATTTACAACATATATATACATAGGTTTAAACATTCATATTACACATATATATACATAAATATTCATATACACATTTATAAATTAATGAAACAATGAATTAAAATTTTTCCCCTTATAAATTTCTTGGTACCAACTAATAATAATTCGAAAAGATTTTCCCGCAAAAAAAAAAAAAAAAAATTTACCTACTTTAAATTTTATAAATCATCCCGTGACTTGTGAACAACTTTTTTTTTTCTTCCTTATTAATTTAGAATTTAAAAATTTAATAATTTTCTAATATGAAAAAATTAAATTTTAATTATAATAATCACTATTACTAATTAACGAATATTCTTACCGTGAGAAAATCAGTCGGATTTTATTCCACTTAAATAAAAGAGGAAGGATGGAATTGGAAAATTTAAGTTAAACTAGGTTCTATGTATCTACTTTACAAATTCTAAACCTTACCTATACTTATTTATCCTGTACTTAAAATTTATGAGATGGAACAACATTTGAGCTATGTAAATATTAACATATTCCATAGTATATTTTTTAACAGTATATACGCAGCCTATTTTTCTTTATGAAACCTAAACGCTTATAATTGTCATACGGTATGTGTTAAATATGTCCAATGAATTTCAGACTATAGACTATAAGAAATAAAAATTTAAAACCATCTCGGACTAAAAATTTTCATTTTCATTGAACTTTGGATATGAATGAAATTTATTTAAATTTGTACTAGTCGTATACCACACCAATTTATTCATTATTTTATAACCCATTGCCCCTAATACCCATTACTAAATCAAATGAAAATCGTAATCATAATTATTATTATTTACTTTGTATTAAACTGGTCACAACATTACCCTGCAAACGATTTAAACACAAAATAGCCGTTGTTTCATCAAAATAAAAACTAATTCTTGTACCTGATAATAGATGGCATATACTGTTATACATATATTTAAAAAACATTTGTGTATTATAATAATAATCTGGTACAATAGTGAAATTAATGATTAATGAAAGTAAAGTTCTAAAGTTTCTAATTTGAACAAAAAAATAAAACCTTATATTGTATTCTTTATCGAGACCATTCTGGTATAAAAATTTTTCTATACCATTCTGGTATAAATTATATTTGCGCAGATACTCGTATAGTGTGCCAGAATATAAATATATAAAAATTAATAACAAATTATTTTTAAAACAATCGAAAGGTTTTTTTACGCGTTTTCTGAAAATGTATATTATATTAAATAAATTTCGAATAAATGTATTACATCTCGAATCACAAAAAAACATTTATAATGAGCTGAACTGTTTAGTGAATCTAAAGATAAAAAAAAAAAAATTTCTTTTGTTTTTTTTTTTTGTATATCATTTTGTTTTAATTTAGTGATGAAAAATTGCCATCAATTAATTTTCTTTTTTCGCTATTGTTGGATTCATATACATATACTTAAAAGGCTATTTTGTAACAAAAATATTTTAAACCTAACAATTAAAAACGCAACATTATCATAAAATGTAAATGAAGAAAAAGTTAAAAAAAAACAAAAAATAAAATAAAATGGTCAAAAACAAAAGTAAGCTCCTTTATTTTTTTTTTTTATTTTTTCATTTTGAGGGTGGATATACTTTGGTTGAAAATGGAAATTTTGACCCGTTTTTCTGTCATTAGTTGGCAATTAATTAAAGTACTTAAAAAGCAAAAAAAAGAAAAATATAATAAATTAATATAATATAATATACATATATTAGTATATACATACAGTATATATGAATCATTCAATTTTTCGAAATGTTTTTTTATTTTTTGAGTAAATAAATGAAATTAATAAAGTTGACATGTAAAATTACTTAATTTAATGGATCAGAAATCAGAAATCATTAACCCTTAACAAAATTAATTAATTACTTTTCAATTAAAAAAAAAAATCTCTTTCTTTTAAAACATTTTGCTTTACTTTTAGATTACTTAAAGTTGTCAATTCATAATTGTCAATTTCAAATAGGAAAAATAAGAAAATAATGGTACTAAATGGTTTTTCCTTTCCACTTTTACAAGAAGGGACTAGAAACTAGGACTTATGGTAAAAGGTCATCTTAAACCTTGAAAACAGTATTTGTACTAATTCGTTGATTACAATTTACTGCCAAATTATATTGTATAAGATTATGAAATATAAAATACATGGCGCCATCTATTATTTTATACAAGAATTGTTATTTAAAATTAATTAAATTTATTTTGTATAGTTATACTTCTTCAAAAAGTTCAAATTTATATAATCAATATAATATCAAAAATTCAGGGTCTATAATTGGGCATTCCGAGAATTATATTTTAATTTAACAAATAACTTCTGTCAATCGAATTACATAAAACAATTATGATTTTTAATGATTCGATTACTATATATACAGAGCTTCTTAAATAACATATAATTTGGTCTATATATATACAGTTGAGTCTTATAGTATTGAGTGTTGAGTCATTATACAAATATGAAATTATGTATTACAAGTAAGTAGAGAAATTGTTTCCAAAGATTGACGATTATATTCAAAATATTTATCCAATATCTTACCAAATTCTCTCTTTTAACCTGAACAACAATTCTAAATCAAATAATACGTTTCTATTTTATATAATAGGTCAAATGTTTACTTTATGCCAGAAAGATTTTATATATTACTGCATGTTTTAACTGTTGATGGCTTCATCACTGACTGATTTCCACAATACAGTTCCATTCTACAATAAAATATTTCCGAATCATTGTCCTATTTTCTCTCATCGCTACTTAATAGTAAACATAGGAAGTAGGGATCGGAAGTCTTATTTCTCCCATCCCTATTTCCTATATTTACTAGGAAGTAGGGATGGGAAGCCTTGGCAGTTAGGCGTTTCATCCGATTATATTGGCTAAAGAGAAAGGTATGTTTATTCAATAAGAATCTGACACCAGCAATTGGAAATTCTTGGTGTCTTTGGAAGATTCCCACGTCCCTTTACCTATTACGTTTTAATTTTAAGTTTTAAATAAATACATTTTATATACCTGTATTTGGCCTCTCAAATATCTACCCTCTATAAATACAAAAGAAAATCATCCTGTATATATGATTATATAAATATATATGATTTTTCAAGAAATTTTACAAAAATTCAGAATTTTGTAATTTAAAATCTTCAGAATTATGAACTCCCAACTCTTATTATATAATTTACAAAAAAAAGGTTCTCACCCTGTATAATACTTTATTATATCTATTTATCTTTTTATCTAAAATTTTCTAAATTACGATATACAGAATTATGATGTGATCCCTATAAAAAAAAAAAATAAAACTGAAAATTACTCATAGAAGTCAATTAAATTTCTCGGAAGCAAAAAAAAATATACTCTTTGGTGCTATTTTTAATTTCAATTTACAAAATTTACTGAAAAATGCATTAAGTGTAAATAAAAACAAAAAGTCATTATTTTCTGATATATTTATAGACAAAAATATGTTTTTTAATTATAAACTTCTTAGTGATTGTTTATAATATAAAATTTTAATTTTTTAAAAATATTAATTGAATTTGAAATTTCCAATAAACAATAATCATATAAATGAAAAGTTTAATGGCTTTTAATAAATTTATTGAACTCATAAAATAAAATTAACTCAAAATTAAATAACAACAAGAAAAAAATTTATTTAAACTTAATTGTAAAAAAAAAAAAAAAATTAAGGTCGTTTTACACGATTAATACATTTGATAAATTAAATACTACAGGCGCCTCGGTGGCCTGGTGGGTAAGAAAGTATAAAATACGTTGTAAAGACCGAAGGAATATGGTTTCGAATTTCACACACGTCGTAAAAATAATCCCCCCTTTACGACATTTACAGCCACGCCTGAAAAGGAAAGACTGTGTAATTTCAGGGGAATATACTAAAAAAAATGTTACAAATTTTTTTTTTGTAGAAAGCCTTTTCAAAGTTTTTTGACGCGCTATTTTGTTTTTTTAATATAGATACCTAGCATTATAGTAGTACCTAGGTGCCTATACTATAATAAAATAAATCAAACGATTTCTGACATAAGTTTATATAGAAAACACAAGCGCCTATAACCATAATAAAAATAATTTTTCCTTTTGATTAATCTTGATTAAAACTGGGATTTAGATTTTGTAGCTTGAAAATTTTAAATCTTGATAATTCCAAACTAATAATAATGCTATACAGCAGTCAAGTATCTCAAAGTTACTACAATTTTACCTACCTCAATTAATAGTATATATCTATATGAATTTCTCATATTTGTATCTCATTTTCTTTTATTTAAGGCACTACTAATCCAAGAAACTCATTGAAACTCTTAAATAATATCTAAGTAATAATCCGCGAAATTCATTAATTCTTAAATGTGCTCTTTCTTATAAAATTAAATTTACATATACATTTTAATAAAAATTTGAATTTTAGGAAGGAACAATAATAAACAATTTTTGTTATCAGTATTATTTGAGAAATAAATTTGATCGTGTAAATAACGCTAATTTTAAAAATTTATTTAATAAAAAAAAAATAAGGTATAATTTTCTCTATATTTCATATTGAATAAAATTAAAATTTATTAATTTTTCCAACTACTTCAAAATGTATTAAAAATACAGGAAATGCCAATGATAGTAAAAAAAACAGCTAGTTTTCAGCTGAATGTAGAGTGTCGGAAATATATTAAGACATTTAGCTATATAGCTAGTATAAAAATTTTTATAAATTGTATATCATACTGCTTTTTCTGACTAATTAAACTTATTTCTATGTTTCTATATTTTTTATTTTATTATTTCTCATAAATTAATCAAATAAGGATCATTGCTTTTTGATTATAATGCTTCAGAGCACTCTATATATATTTAGTTTGAATATTTCCCCACAAATATACATATTTTCCGACTAAAGACTATGGTTTCTGAAGACTTTAAATTACCCGATAGATAAAATGTGCTGGTTCATTTACCATTACAGAATAATTGGAAAAATATAATTAAACATTTTTTCAGTAGAGATAAGGACTTAGAAACAGCACAATGTTTATAGATAAATGAAAAATTCTATATACTCGTACAAAATGAATTTAAAATTTATTTTCAACATCAACATCTTAAAATCATTAATAGAGAATGAAGCTCTAATCATAAAAGCCATGCTCTGCACTAATTTTTTTAAAAGTAATATGGCTTTTTTCTAGCCAAAATGAAAAGAGAAAGCATGCACAGAAAGAGATAAAACTTTCAATAGTTTGGCAACATTTTTGATATTTTCAATTTTTTTTATAAACTTTTCTGAAATCCACTATTATCATTTTATTATTATTATTTTATTATTTTATAAATTTGACTTTTAATTTTTAATATTTGTAAAAAAAAATTAAAACTTTTACGTCCCATGTCAACTTTTTTTCGGACACAACCACTTTTGCACTCAACGACTTTTTTCGGATACAATCACTTTTTATTCGGATACATCCATTTTTTTTCGGAAAAAAATAATTTTTCAATCTCTAATGCGCGAATGCGTTTTTGGTATCTTTCATTATTTCTTCTAGAACAAAAAAAAAACATTAACATTTTTAAAAAGGACTAATGAAGCACAACTTTAAAGCTTGTTGTGCAAAACAAGTTTAAAAATCAAACCATTAGAATTTTCTAAAATATGTGCTGTATGCAATATAATAAAAAGAATATAACTCAAATTATTTTTCGAATATCAAACATAAATACTATACTAAGATCCTACTTGATTCACTTGAACATTGCCGGATATTTCAGACTTCAAAAAATAATTTTATTGTTTTGTATTCTGAACCTGAAAAATGCAATTTTCTTTCTAACTAAAAGTAAAAATATTCCGTAACAATTTGCGATTTTTAAAGTTATCATAATATCACTATCTCAACTGATAGTGATATTATGAACATTATCTATAAGTGCTAGCCCTACAATTACTAAACGGAAAATGTAACCAAGGCTTTAATGTTAATATTAGGGAAACTTTCGTCTTTGTAGTTTGAGCCACTCTGGAAATACAGCTTTTCAAAAATGCTTAAAAATTTTTTTGTTAGTCTGTTCGTTTGTGTATCTGGATCTTTTTTCCGTATGCATGGCTTGACCTAGGAAATGCAGCGGTTAACGGCTTGACCTGAAGGAAACTGAAATTTTGCAGGAGCAAAGCTTTTTTTAATTTTTTATATAATATACATGATTAGTGAGACACAAGAAAAATATGATTGACGAGCATCGATAAAACATCTAACATTGGAATCTTTTTAGCCCTTTATAAGTTGTATGAAGATTTTTTTGTTTATATGTCCAATATGTTTTTTAGTCTTATATTAATATATAATAGGCTTAAGTATATAAAATTTTTGCAGTATTTTCAGTATGTAAATACATTTATTTATGATTACTATTTTTTATGAAAACAGTTAAAAAGAATGCCTTTATACGAATAAACTATATCACTTCTACTGTCCGTTGAATTATGTGTCGACACGGATTTTTATACCCTACACCTAAAGTATAGGGTATATTAACTTTGGTATGGTGTTTGTAACCACCAAAAGGAAGCGAGTTAGGTATAGACATGTATATATATTCTGAATCAGGATCACCGCCGTAGTCGATTTAGCGATGTCCGTCCGTCCGTCCGTCCGTCCGTACGCACGATAACTCAAAAAATAATGATGCTATCTTGATGAAATTTATATAGTAGGTTACTAATTACGAAAGAAAGGCTAATTTCGAATCTGGACAAAATCCGTCCATGGGTTCGGATTCTGGAAGCTTCCGAATGATTTCGGAGCAAACGAGATTATCTCCAAAAGCAACAAAGATAGAACCTTCAAATTTTGTACAATGATGTTTCTTCCCGTTCGATTTATGTCTCTGAAATTTAAGAGGATTTGGTCCATGGGTTTGGGTTTTGGAAGCTTCCGAACGAGCACCAGAGCAAATGAGATTATCTCCAAAACCAACAAAGATAGAACCTTTAAATTTTGTACAACGATGTTCCTTCCCGTTCGATTTATGTCTCTGAAATTTAAGAGGATTTGGTCCATTGGTTTGGATTTGGAAGCTTCCGAACGAGCCCCAGAGCAAATGAGATTATCTCCAAAACCAATAAAGATATAACCTTTACTTTTGGCAGAATGGTGTTCTTTCATGTATGATTTAGGCCTCTGAAATTTGAGAGGATTTGGTCCTTGCGTTCGCATTTTGAAAGCTTCCGAACGAGCCTCAGAGCAAATGATATTATCTCCAAATGCAACAAAGATATAACCTTTAAATTAGGCAGAATGGTGTTCCCTCATGTTTGATTTATGTTTCTGAAATTTGTGAGGATTTGGGCCATGGGTTCAAATCTTGGAAGCTTCCGGACGAGCCCCAGAGCAAACGAGTATATCTGCACAACCAACAAAGATAGAACTTTTATTTTTAGTACAAAGGTGTTCTGTTATGTTTTCTTTTCTGTAAAATTGGAAACTGACATTTGAAAGAATTTGAACCATGGGTTCGTATTTTGGAAACTTCCGGACGAGCACAAGAGCAACGAGCATATCTCCAAAACCAACAAAAGTAGAACCTTTAAATTTAATAGAATGGTGTTCTGGCAAGTTTTCTTTATGTTCCTGAGATGGATTCGATGAATTGGAGTGGCAATTCGGGTAGCTGACACTAACCTCCCAAGGACTACCAATCTTCGAAAATAATTAAGAGAGAAACTTAAAATTTTATACAAGGGTGTCAAGCATATCCCAAGCGGATGCCTCTTTTACGTTCTTGAAATTCGAGTTGAATAAGACAGAAAAGGGAAGAAGTTCAAGCAGCTGCCAAAAACACTTATGGATTTTTAATTTAATTCGAATTATTCAGGTGTAGGGTATTAATAAGTCGGTTGCATCGACTTACTGTTACATTTACTTGTTTTTGTTTTGGTTTTATAAAAATTTATAAGCAATCTAAAAAAGTCTAATCTAAATGTAAATTTTTACCTGGCGAAATAAAAAAAATCATTTAAAGAGATTTCCATTTAATAATTCTATACAGTGTCGAATTTTATACATACTAAACAATTTTTTCTTTTTGTTAATCTATAGGTTTAAAATTTTAATCCCATTTTAAATCCAATAACAAGTTCTTAATTTTTTTCGAAATATTTAAAAATTTCTGTATAAGTTTGTAAACTAACAAGCAATTATCCACGGTTATTATAATTATTTGCTTATTATAAGAAAGGAAAAAAAAAATCTGGATATTTTTTTTCAGGAAGCTGAAAATTCCTTTTCCACCCTCAATATTTTAACAGTTTTGTAAGTTATAAAAGAACAATAAAGATATTAAGTATAGCATGCATATACCTGCTGTTTTATAAATTAATATGTTAACTACTTGTGGTAATAAAAAAATCTTTGGTACTTTTGTTTTTTAAAATGGTTGCAAACAAAAAATAAATTAACTTTTAAAATAAACTAAAGAATTAAAATATCTATATAAGACCTACCTGAAGTCAATATATACAGCAAATTTGGTTTTAATTGAATCAAATGAATTTTAAATTATCATACATTGTTTTTGAGTCAATTGGTTTGATTTCAAGGACTGTTAAAAAAGTAGGTTTTTAAAAAGTATTGTATTAAGGATTACAAAATTAATGAAGAAAGGAATGCTTTCTTTTACTTTTTAATTTTTTTAATCAAATCTTATAGGATAATTTTTGTATGCGTTTTTTAGTTAATAAATATGAAATTATTATTAAAAAATAATAATGTTTTGTCAGTACATATAGTAATATAACAAAAGGTAAATTTTTCGTGTTTTTTTTTTAATCCAATCGGTTGTTAGATAAGTGTTCATCTATCCAATTCAGAATTCAATATCATGTGTTATTAAAATATCACCGTATTCTATTACTAACACTTTTTTTTTTAATAACATAAATGTGAACAGGAAATTACACATTCTTCCTTTTCAAGTGTGGCTGTAAATGTCGTACGGGGGAATAATTCTTACGACGTGTGTGGGATCCCACAATCCCTCGGTGTTTACAGCGCATTTTATACGCTCTTACCCACTAGGCCACCGAGGTCTCATTACTAATACTTTTAATGACTTTTTCAAAAATGTATTTATTAATTATCTTTTAGCGACTTATGAATATTTATAATTTTTTCTGAACTTTAACCTACCTTCAACTTTAAATTTCAATTACAGTATCGCCTCAATCATTATTGAATAATTACAAATTTTGTGTAGACGCTTACATCAAATTCAACCTGTTGAATTTCATTTCAATCGCTTCCTTACTTTTTAATTGACTCATGGCGTACTGATTAAGTTGTTACCTTTTCAATTACAGGACCTCGATTTTAAATACAGGTCATACCATATAAAAACGTAAGCTGCTACAATACAGCTGCCTTTGTTAGTTAAATCATACAAGAAGCAGCTAAAGACTATTGCATGTTGTAACTGTTAATGGTTTCGTCATTATTAGCAGAAAAGTAATAATAATAACAGGTTTGATTTTTCCAATACATTATATTATAGTTTCCTTTAATTTTTCACTCTTGCTAATATAATTGGTGGGCAGTTAAAGATTGATCCCATTATATTGGTTTAAACCAGGAGGTATAGATTTAGTCAGTAAGAATCTGACACTACCATCGGAATATTTTTGATATCTTTGCAAGGTTCCGATTTTCTCCAAATGAAAAAGATTTGTAATTCAATACATATTAGTATGCTTATATTCTTAATTCAATCCAAACATAATTCATTTTGTTAAAGTTACTGCTAAAAAAATTCAAACATTAATCAATTAAAGTCTGCATTACATTAAAATTTTCATAAAAAATTTGAAAAATCAAAAATAGTGCCAACAATTGACTAATGCACCCTATATAAATAAGGAAAAATTAATTAAGAATCAAAAATTATATATAATAGAAATAAATTATTGATTATCTTAAAAAATAAGAATCCATATTTTATATACAAAAGTCATAAAATAATTTTAAGTAAACAAATTTAATGATTAAAATAATATTTTTACCTCCTTTCAAAACTCTCTCAAGCATCAGTGATCATATTTTTTACTATTGATGTGCGTGATTCACTCAGAAATATGAAAATGCATTCCATATACAACAAATCCCTAATTCTAAACGAATAAAATTGTTTTTTACTTTTAAAGTTAAATTTTTCTATGTATAGTAAATCTCTTTTTTTTTTTTTTTTTGACTCTTAATTAAATTTTTTTTTTTACAATAGAAGTGGACTAAATATAAATCTCATCATATTTTTAGAAAAACAAAAGAAATAAATTAAATGCATCCTCTTCACCTGAAGAGGATTTTCTTCTTTACATCTTAGGATCTGTGATCAAAATTCAAAAACAAAAAAAAAAAATTAATAATGAATTTTTTAAAGCTGTTGAGATTTTTGAAAAAGTTTTTGACTTTTTTATTGTTTAACTTTAATGGAATTAAATGAAGTCAATGATTAGGATGATGAAGTCCATTTCTTTTCATTTATTTAATATAATAATATACATAATAAATATAATATTTACTCTGTGGGTGATGAGGGTGATCGTTTTATCCTTAAATAATGCGTCTATTCTCATGTATATACTTTAAGATTTAACAAAAATAAAATGAACAAAAAAAAAAAGGTAATAAGATCAAATTTTTATGGTAGAATGATTTTAAGTATGCGTGTAGAGCATTAATTCTAATATGTATAATATATTTTTATAACTGTAATACACTTTTCTTTTTAAATTGTCTATCTAACCTGGGCTGTGGTGTCGTAGCCGTGGAATCGGTGTTGGAGTCGGATTGTTAGGTTGAAGTTGAAGTCGTATACAAAATAAGCCGACTTCGACTCCATATTTGAATAAAATACATATTTTATATGTATTACAGATTCTTTATGGTTTGGTATGGTATGGTATGATGTAGTATAGTTTTCTGTATGGTATGTTTAAGTATACAGTTTGATAAGGCTTAACATTATGTAAAACTTGTTATATTGGAGAGTCGGAGTTGGAATTGATTTTAGAGGTAAAAAAAGTAGTAGAGAATCGAAGTTGGAGTCGATAGTTTTGGATCTCGACTCCGCAGTCCTTTGTCTAACCATAGATCATTGTTGGTTCTTAGAGGAAAAAGTAATTTTTGTTTAAATAAACTCTGAAGATGGTTTCGATCGATAATGATTATATTAGTTTTATTGCTAAATAAAGTCTCTGTGATAGAACTATTAGATGTTCATCAAAAGGCACTACAGCCATCACAGGACTCTATTTATAATTTAATTTATTATATATATGAAAAATAGTTTAGATTAGTATCTTAATATTAACTTAATTATAAATTAAATAACTGCAATTGGCACAACAGTCAAAATATCAATTTGTATTTTTTTTTTTTGTTCATTTTTCATCATTTTTAAGATCTGATATGATGAAATCAATGATATACGTATCAAAAGTATTTTTGTTAAGACAAGCAGCTCTAATATTAATAAAATAAGTAGAGGATAGTGTACAAATTTAAACTAGAAGTTCATTACATAATAATAGACTCCTTATTAAATTATTAAGTCCTTTTTTTTTGTATATAAAATTATTTTCTCTTGAAGAGTAAATAAAAATTTCTTTTTTCTTAAGTTTTCCTTAATTTTGATTGGCAGTTTAAAAAGGAAAAAAAAAAATAGACAAAAAGTTACAGAAGTTTATAATCCTGTCTATTATATACCCTAATAATACAATAATATGCTTTTAGATATTTTGTTAATTTTAAGGTTACATCATTGAATTTTAATATTAATTAAATTAATAAGAAAAAATATGTATTAAATAGTTTTTGGGTTATTAAAGAATAACGCAGGTATGGTTCTAATTAAAAAAATTCTTGTTTTTAGTTTTTTTTAGTATTTCATTTAAAAAAAAATGACAACCAGGATTAATAATTTTGAAGTAGGCATTATTATCAAATAAAAGTCAAAGAATTTCTAACAATATGGTATTTCTAAAGAATTGTTTACAAATCAAGTATATTAAAATCAAAATAATTTGAAAGCAATGAGGTCATTTAATATGACCATTTAATATCAAATATATATATATTTTTAATTAAATAATTTAAAAATATAATAGCTTCCAACGTAATACATAAAAAAATATCTTAGCAATCATTTATTGTATAACTTAGCTAAGTCTTTACAAATTTAGTTTTCCAAAACTTTGCAAAAATTTTTAATTATAAAGACAGTAAGAAAACTATGAAGGAGGAACCCAGGTATGAATCCCTAAAAAAGTGAAATTTTTTTTTAATCTGGTTTCCTAACAGAAACACTTAGACTTACCTGGTTTATGAATATCTTAAATTCCAAAAAGAAACAAGAAGATATTCGACTATCCATCTCTATACAGTTCATATTCGCAAATGATACAATTCGGCTTACGGAAATTAATTTGTAGTACGAAAATTGGCAATGTAAAACTATCTCAAACCTTATAAATGTTCTTTGGAGTTGGTGAAGTTTACATAATACAACGTATCTTTGAACATATTAAGATGAAAATTAACAACTTTGTTGATAAAATTCCCGTCAATTTGAAACCAATTGTAAATTTTTTCAAACCAATTAATATATACTTCCTTCGAACAATCAGTACATTAATCGTAAAAGACATATAATATATTGTATGGTTATAAAAGGGAGGTGGTTAGTGTGTTAAAGTTCCAAACACTCGTAGAGAATACGTATTTATTTCACACCTCTACTCCCTTTCGATGATTGCCACCAATTCTAGTAAAAAATTATATAACAAAACAAGTATTAATTGTAAGCTAAAAATTTTAATTTATACCTTATAACTCACAGATGATTGTAAAAGACAAATATTCAAAAATTAAAATATATAAACAAATAAGTATTATTATATATTTTACAACCTAAAATATAAGATTATAATAAAATATAAAGAATGTATAATTGTATCTATTGCAAATTAAGCTATTCTACTTATGATAAGATCTAGTATATTGTATCGTGTAGTAATTTATAAAAAAAATTCATTAAAATAAATTCTAATACCAATTAGTATATTACCAACATATACCTACCCCCTTTCCTTATCCATTTTTCTAAATATCCCCTTTTTCCTATCATACCTTACCACTTGCCTTGCCATAATCTTCAACATTGCTCAAACATGCTTGACAGCCTAAAAGTTCAACAACATATTTTGTTTAGATTCTAGATTCTAAAATCTAGATCATGGAAATCTAACAAATATATTGAATTCTGAGTTTTTAGTTTACAATTATTCTTGGAGTTAATGTTTAAATCTTTATTTAACTGAAACACGTATGTACCGATATATCCACATGTACAACTGCTATCATACATATGCTTCCGAAGGCGGAAGTTAATACAAAATAATTTTTAAAAGTCACATCCTTTCGATATGGACAACACAATTATAATATTTTTTCTGTCAAATGAGAATTTTTACTTTTAAAATTTTCATTTAATTTTGAATTTTTTTTTAATATAACGTGAAAATATGCAAAAAATTTATAATACAGAATATATGACAATTTAAATAAACTATACACCTACTTAAAATTTTTCCAAACTTATAAATCTTTTTTATCTCTCTTTAAAAAAAAACAAAAATAAACGGAAAATTTGAATAATTTTTTTTAAAAATTATTTTCCTCTTATTTGCATTAAACAAAAAAAAAAAAAATGAAAAGAAAATTTAAACTGTGTTTAACACACGTTTTAAAGTCTTCTTTTTTTTTTGCAATCATTTTGCCTTTTATTAACAAAAATTGCGCAACAACTCCCATGAAAAATAAAAAATTTCAAGATTTTGAAAATTTAATTTAATTGCAGATAGATTTCAATAAAACGTTTATAACATTATTGTTCATAAAAGCAATTTACAGAAAACTTCTTCAGTCAGATATTGGAAACATTCAAGAAATTAGATCATCTAAAACCAGTTTTTTTATGTCAAACATCAGTTAAGTTAATGGAAGTCTAATAATTTATATTAGAACTTACTTTACTTACTTTTATGCTGGATTAGATTCACCGCCTGTAGAAATTTGTTTTTTATATGAACTCTCTCAATTTTCAAAAAAGTTCAGAAAAGCTCTCTTGAAAAAAAGTTGGTTTAACTTTAACTTTTTAGTTCAGAAATATTTTTTTTTTTGCTGTCATTTTTAATTTTTTTGACATTTCTCACATTTAAAAGAAAATGTATTAGAAGATATAGAAAAAGCGGAGTAATATTTTTTTCTGTTTAAATTTTTTTTGTTGTTGTTATTGTTAAATGTTGGAAACACAATGTTCTGAAGCAAAGAAACTGTACAGTTAGAATTATCTTTTTAAAAAATAGTTGGGAACTAAATGTGCTGAAGTATTGAATGAAGCATAAGATTTTCATTAAGTTTTACCTCTCAAGCATTGCATAAAGCCCTATTTTCAAATGTTTATAGCTCAAGTACTGCTGAATATGTTTTCAATCTTAAAACTTTAAATAATAGAAATTTTTCAAGCTTTTTTAAGCTTTTATTAAGCTTTATCAATTTTGAAAATTATATAAATTTTTGCAATTTAGTATTGAAACTTACGTCATGTGAAAACATTGACGGAAACTGAAAAGTTTTTGCTAGATTTTGATTCCACCATATTTCCTGACACTTTTAGTTAGATATTTGATTGAAATACATATGAGAGGAAGAATATTTATATATGTATGTATATAGAAGATAATAAGTATAAGTTATATTGGAAATTCTTTTTAGTTTTATCGTTTCATTCCGTTAAATAAATAAATACTTATAATACCTATAAAGTAATTCGAGATTTTAGTCATTAGTTTGAAAAAATTCGCAATAGTAATGTGAATATTTCAAACATAAAAAATCGGTATGGTTTGTGTCTCCAATAGATCTCATCAGAATTACACAAATAAGTTATGTTTTTTTAAATGGATAGAGAGATATTATCAAAATATTGGAATAAGTGAAATATGATGTATCTATATGAATTGAAAATTAATGAAAAGAAAAAACACAATACCGTTAGTCACAAAAAGTTAAATATATTACATATAATTGATTATCAAAATTACAATACATCATTATTTCAACATTAAGATTATATATATATATATATATGTATACTTAAAATTATTGCAAATATCCTAAAGTTATACTTATCAACGATATAATTTTAAATCCTTTTTTGTTTCTCCCTCTCTTTTGCCACGCTATTTAATTTAGTAAAACGTTTATATGTTGGCAACTTGATTTTTTTTTTTTAGTTTTATTATTTACAAAGTTGACATGGACGCATCATACGTTGCGATATATATTCTATAAAATTCATTAATTTACCTTTCATCAGTAGCAACAGTATAATAGGTTTAATATTTGATGCATCATTGCTAAGATTAAAACTCAAAGAAACTAAAAAGCTTTAAGTTTTACAGTTAAAAATTTTTGAACTAAATTTTTTTCTAACTGTTTGTCTCTAAACTCTATTCAAAGTATTACTTGAATTAATTAGTCTTTGAATCATTTGATTTTATGAAGCCTTGCATTTCTTTTAATCATAAATAAAAGTTTAATGAAAATAATTCTCAGGATATAATCTCTGGTTCAGTTCATTAAAAAAATAAAAAAAAAAAGAATATCATAACCTATAAACCTATTCTTTATATCTAGCACCAAAAATAAAATTTAAAATTTAGATAGATGATTTCAGTAAAATAAAACTGGCTCAAGTAATAGAATCCAAAGCTATTAATTTTATAATAAGAGACAAGGAATCAATTGAAAAATCGGTAAATCTGAGTAATGATTAATGAATAGAATTTATTTAAATTCAATAAAAGCGTTTTCGTATAAAATGTTAAGTAAACTTATCGACTATATATTTCAGTCGCGGTGGTGGTTTGTCTCCAACTTTCTCAAAATTAAATCTTCTTTCTTTTTAGAAATAATTTAAACTATCAAATCAATAAAGTTTGTGTAATTGCAGAAGCCAGTTGGCAATTGACAATGCAAATACATTTAACAAAAATCAATACCATATCAGATCCAAAATTAAGTATTAATTAAGTAAAGTATTTCGGTTAATTGTCAAAATCAGAATATGATATCTATTAATAATGTCACTATAAACTTAAAATTTTGGGGTCCGTAATTCTAGCTGCTTCCAGAAATCTAATCCAAAGTTTACAAGAAAAAGTTGTAAATTATAAAAATAAAAGCTTATTAAAATGATTTTAATGAAAAGATTTCAAGCTTTTTATTATTCTTTAACTTACTAATACTGCAATTACGGCAAAAGTCAAAAAAAAAAACTTGACTAAGTTTGCTTTTTAACTCAACATCGCATCAGCCCGTTTTTTTTTTTTTTTAAGTTTATATACAAGTATTATGAATATATGCATTAAAACATTTTTACATAAGTGATTAACATCTCATTTGTGTGCCATCAAAAATTAAAATTTTAACGCTTTTTTATGGCCAAATGCGTGTAAATTTTTTTTTTTTATGCGATATATACTGCTTTTTTTTTACCTCATTTTTATAATATTTTAATTTCTTCTGAATTTTTTGGCCTTTGCGGTTAAAATAAAATAAAAACTTTACCAGATATTTAAAGGTTGTTTTTATTTTTGTTTTAGTTTTTATGATGTTTTCTCATCTCTTCTGGTCTTTTAGATGAAAACATAACAATTATGATTTCAGAGTTAATTAGTTAAATTTAAATTGCGTTAAAGAATTACTTTTTTAACTGTGATTATGCCTATATAAAGGTTGTTTTAGCACAGTAATCAAATTAAGATTGTTAACAAAAGATTAACAAAAAAAAAAAAAAAAGAAACAATAAAATAAAAATATAAATTTATTATTATAAAAATATTGTGTATATATATGTAAAAATCAAGATGGCGAGTAGGTAGGTAAACACAGGTAGTAGTTTCATAAAGTTGTGCATTGTGCATTTAAGTAAAAAAAAAAAAATAAAAATAAAGCAGCCGTTAAGAATGCCATGAAAATAAAGAAAAATTTTAATTGCTAAATGTTTAAAAAACTTAAGTTTTTTTTTTATATATTATGCTTCCTATTAAAAAATAATTTTTTAACTATCATTCCAGGAATTTTTTTTGTTTTAGTATTTCATAAATAATTTTTAAAATTTTATAAATATGATTTAGTTTGTCTCTATAAGAAATTTTCTTTTTATTTTTTTAATTTAAGAAAAAAAAAAAATGGTTTGCAATAATTTTAAGTGTTTCATATTAAAATGTTAAATGTAATAAAAATTTCTTAGAAAAAGACTTTATCATAGTTTATACACTTAAAAGCAATATACTATAGAGTCTAGCAGGATAAAATCCTTTAAAAATGTTATCTTATATAAATTGGTGTTCACCTACGAAAAAAACTGCATATGGATGCAGTAAATGCTGTAATAATCAACTGAATCAACAGAAGGTTTTTAATTAAATTAACGAAATAATTTGGTATAACCGAATAACGAATTCTTTTCCAAATTTTTTTTTTTGTCAAACAACGACTAACAAAAGTTTCAAGTTAACAATAAATTCAACGATGAACCGTGGAAACAACAGCGTGATGACGTGAGATCTTTTTATATTCGAACTTTAATCTATACTCTACAATTGTGTTTTTTTTTATTTTTAAACAATTAATAATAAGTTAAAATTCTTAGCAGAAATAGACTTTTTGAAATGTAAAATATAATATTCATTAACCGCTATCTAAACATCATAATATGCAAAAAACCCAAACCGACGGGTTTTTTTTGTTGCAGAAACAAATCCGTGCGGAAATCGCGCGGAATACGCATAGGTGCCGACACTGAAAATTCAACAATTTGCATAGATATTGTGCAAAAAAAATGCATATGAATATTTACCGCAACAAAAGCGCTGTAAAATTGCGGCCAAATATAGTTGATATGGGCATATTCTAAACTCGCCATGTATTAATATTTTGCGGAAAAAAAAGCACCGCTATGCCGCAAAAAAAAAAAACGCGCCGGTCTGGAAAGGACTTTACCAGGATAGGAATTAGAAATCCATACTAATACAATAATAAAAGAAAAAATGTAGGTGAATGAATAGGTCACAGGCTAAGGAAAAATTCCAAAACCATAAAAAATAAAAAACCCGTTAAAATTAAATTTTTTACTTTTTATAATTAGAATCAAACTTTTATATACATTTTATTGATTCCATTATATTGAAAATTAATCATATTTTGATAATAAAAAACAAAAAAAAAAACCTGAAGACCGCATGAATTAACATAAAGAAAAATCTAATTAAATCTATATAAAATAAAATTGATTGTATATATTTAAGGTTTCAAAATACTTAAGTAATCAAAATAAATTCACCTTTCTATACAGACCCAATAGAAGAACCCTTTTAAATATTATGTGATCTCAAAAAAGGAGTAATTTTTTATCCTTGTTAAAAAAAATGTACCTATATAATTTTTGTATTACATATATGTAAATAAAAAATAAGCATTTTTTTTCTGTTACATCTGTCAACTCCTTCAGGAACAATAAACCAAAACAAAAAAAAAATGTATTTGAATTTTCTGTTAAAGTAAACACCTTTTCTTAATTTTTTACTCAACAAAGGAAAAAAAATAAAAAAATTTAATGATGATGCAATTAAAATACCAGCATTTTTTTCAGTTATTATTTTTTTTCTACTGTCAGCCTCAGCATTTACGTAAGTTAATTTTCTTTATTTTGTCCAAAAAAAAAAAAAAGAAAAACAAATGACCAAAGAAAAAAAAATCATTAAACCAACAATAAAGGCGGAATATTTGAGTGAAACGTTATTTTAATTTTCACGCTGATCCCTTTTTTTTTTATGTGTTTTGATTGTTTTGGACTGATTCCTAAATTCCTGAAGAAGATGTAAACCATCAGGAGAATTCATATCATTGTATAAAGGTATAAAAAAAAATATGCTATTTTTTTTTAAATTAAATTTGTTAAAAAATACACAAAAGAAGGCGCATAAATCAACTAAAATAATGTTGAAAACTAATTTTCTTTTCGAAAAAAAAGAAATTAATTAATTATTTATTTTTCTTTTTTTTGTTATATTTTTTATTTTAGTTTCTTGTTTTTTTTTGTTGTTGCTTTTTTAAATTATTATATGAAAAATAAAATAAACACGTTAAACTAATTGACTATAACGTTGTTTTAGTTTACTCCCCTACCACATAAATGTGACAAAGGAAATTACGCAGCCGTTCCATTTTCTGGTATGGCTGTAAATGCCGTAAAGAGCAATTATTCGGAGGTGTTGGACCCCCGCTCTTACTTATCCGCTAAGCCACCGAGGACCCTTAATAATATTAGTGAATGTTCAGTTTCGTAATTAGATTAAATTTAAACATATTGATGTATTAAATGGTTTTTCAAGTAAAATAAATAATTAAATAATTTCAAATAGGCCCACATCTGATAGAAAAAGAACCCTTCACTTGGCCGAAACTTTATAAAATGCAGTCAAGTAATATAAAAAATATATAAAAATATATAAATATATCAACAAACAAACAATAAAATGTAAAATACTAAAATATATATTTTGGCGAAAAACAAATGATTAAGTCAACCACAATGCCAATCATTGTTTGGTCAACTCTCTAAGTTATGTTAAATGTGAAAACGATTCAGTAAAAGTAAATATCAAATTTAAAACATTACATAATTTATTTATACTTATAAGTATAAAACTTTAAACAAAATCATAATTGAACTTATCAGCGATAAAAAGTTTAAAACAGCTTAAAATCACAACGAGTTGAGTGATAACCTTTCGGCCAGTTCAGTCTTCTGAAAAAGTCTCAACCCTAAACCATAAATCCAATTTAAAAATATATATTAGAATTTAAGAGCCCCATACAAAATTTAAAAGTTTTCAATACCTAATTTCTAAAACTTATTGAAATGGAAGTCGGCGCCTTGAAATAATGTCCCAAAGAATTTGTCTGATTCGATTTTATTTTCTTTTTAAATCGGTAAAGCCGAAATCGAGTTGTTTCTAAAGAAAAAATGAGAAATAAAGCCCATTCAGTCTTATTTAGTGAGACATTCTTCCTGGACATCCATATTAATATTTCAGAACTTCATACAATATTTAAAAGTTTTCAATATCTAATTTTCAACGTATTGAAACACAAGTCGGTGCCTTGAAGTAATTCCCCAAAAACTATAGTCGAATCGGTCTTATTTCCTTTTTTAAATCGGTAAAACCGAAGTAGCCTTGTTTCGAAAGTCAGTCTTATTACCGTTTGGAGAAAATGAGAAATAAATCCCATTCGATCTTATTTCTTCGGGCATTATTATTCAAAATTTATTTTGATTACTGTCTACTGAATATTCTTCTGTAAACTGAAAATTAATATTAAAATCAAACCATCAAACAAAATTTATTTTAATTTAATTGCCCTGAATACTTCAGAAAAATTAAAAAAAATAAAAATAACAAAACATACAAAATTTTATTCTTTTTTTTAGCGCAATGGCGCTTTCTTCAATTTTAGTGAAATTATTTTTTCTTTTTTTTTTAAATTTTATATAAATTAAATGATTGATGAAATTTATTTTTTTTTTTTTAAAAGAAAATTTTTCTAAATGATTAATTATTAAAAATTGATTTTTTTTATCCATATACAAAATATTAACAAAGAAAAATAATAATATCTTAATTGAATGATTTAATATTGGTTTATTTGTAACGAACTTAAAAATAAAAGACTGCCAATCGATTAGAACAATATCATCATTAATAACATATAATAAATTAAAAAAAGAAAAAAAAAAAAAAAAATTGTATATAAAATTAAATTGGATCCAGAAAAATATTATGTTAGTTAATATAAGGCGGAACAGGGTATTATTTTTTTTTTGTCTTGATTTGTTGATTTTGATTTTCATCCCAAAAAATGTCTTGGAAAAAATCCCTCATATAAAAAAAAAACTATTTCAAAAAAAAAAAAATGTGAAAACTATGAGGGATGATGAACTAATTTGATGAACTGATTTTAAGTTAATTAACCTGGTTAGTTTTAAAAAACATATAGAGCCTGTATAATTTCCTTTTATATAAAATGAAACTAATGATGTTGTCATATTTTTAACAGGTAAAATGGTTTTTTAGAAAAAGAAATATACCTATCATTATTTTAATATACAAATAAAACATAAAAATATCCACATATGTGTATAAAGGCTAATTTTCATGAAGAAAAATGTCGGCGATATTTATTAGAGCATAGGCAGAAAATACAAAACATTACTTCTGTGAAAGAGCAAAAACACAAAACTATCGGCGAATTAACAATAAAATTGTACAAGCGTTCAGAAAATATCGGAGATATGCCATAATATCGAATGAAATTTAGCTCGCTTGAAGCTAAATTTTCTATAATTATCTCCGTTATTTTTAACACATACGTAAAAAATGTTTATGCTACACAAAAAAAAAATGGGCATATTACTAACATTCTTATGGATACATTTGAATTCATTATTTTTCTCCCTCTTTCCTATTAAAATCGTAAATTCAGTCCTTTGATACTATTGTACACCCAACAGTTCTTTGAAACTATTCTATACATATGGAATAGTTATATATACATATAGTTTAAATTTTTGATTATAGGTATAAATTGCATCTTTTTTATAAGAAATTTTCAATTATTTGATTGGAAGCAGTTTTTAGTTGTTTAGCTTATTAGCTATAGAATAAAATTCATTTTGCTTATTATTTGTTTTTTTTTTTAATTTTAAAGATAAAAAAGTTTTAAAGGATTTTTTTAGACCTATAACTCCTTTGATTCTTCAAATATTCCTAATGAAAGCTGGAAGTTGTATGGCAGTTACCCAAATCAGTCAGAAGACGTGATATTTTCAAAAACAGAATCATTTGTTTCTTTACGGCTAATTTTCTGTCCACATTTATGTGGCAGAAAAATGCATTAAAAAAAATTTATTTTAAAAAAGTTGGTTTTAATCTAATTTTTAATAATAATTTAGATTTTTTCTTTTTCTGTCCTGAAGAATAATATATATGTAAAAGAGTATTTATGTATGGGAAAGCTTATATTTCAATAGCATATACACTAAGATATTTTTGAATTATTCATCAAAAACTATACATATGATCAAAACACAAAATATAGTTCGAAATGTAAACTTAAGCTTAGCGCAAAGATAAATGAACTAAATTAGCATATATACATTCATATTAAATACAAACACCTACATACATTTAAATTTTCTTCAAATGTCATATTAAACAAAAGAAAGTAGTAAGATAGACTACTAATGGCCATTAAACAGCTATTAGCCATTTTTATACCCGTACGATAGGATCGGGTATAATAAAATTACTCCTCCGTTTGTAACACCTCGAAATAAGCGAGCTAGATATACCTTCAAAGGTATGGATCGGATCAGAAAAAAATTCTAAGACTTTTGAGCCATGTCCGTCCGTCCGTCCGTCAGCACGCTAACTCAAAAACTAAGAAAGCTAGAATCTTGAAATTTACACAAAATATTTTAGGAATAATTTGTAGGATCCCTATTTTTTTTGGTTGAGTTTGGACCAAAACTTAGGGTAGCTCTCGAACACCTAACTTTTAGATCCCCACATTTTTTTTGGAATAGAGCTATGAAATTTTAACTGCTGATAGATCTCACAAAAATATTAATTTTATTTTTAATAACTTTTTTTTGTAACCCCACCCGTTACGGAGCTACAGCTCCCCAAAAGTTCAAAAAAGCTCTATATTTAAATTGTTATAGCACAAGTTTTATAAAGTATATCTTCATTTTGAAAACGCCAAACGATTACTACTTTCATTAGCTTTAAAAGTATATATACAATAAATATATATTTGTGGCATACGGTGTCTTAATTTACCGTTATGCGAAACTCAAATTTTGCAAAATCCTTTAACCCTTCTATCTTCTAAAGGGTTTAAGTTGAAAACTTGAAATTTTGACAGAAGATAGATCTTTGAAAATAATGAGTCATTTCAGAAATTTTTTTTGTATCTCTCCCCGTTTAGGAGCTATAAGGGGTCAAAAACTGAAAATTTCCTATTTTTAAACACCTGTAACTTGAACACCTGTTAAAATTTTTTTGAATTAATGCACAAAAATTAAAGCTTCAACATTATACTTTTATTTCTGTTAACAACTTTTTTTAATAATATAGGGTTACTTCATAATTGACGAAAGTGTTACTTGATTTTTTCAAATTTTCTAACAAATTTCTTCAATAAATTTTTTGCATTTGTTTTACTCGATAATTTGAAATTGTTGAGGATATAATGCGTAGTACAAAAAAAGTAAAGAAATAAACAACATAACGGTTGCTTGAAGAATTTTTATTTATATGATATTGTTATACATACATACTTATATAATATCATGTTTATTTATATAAGTATATTATATAGCGCCGTATTTACATACATATATGTATTTTATTGTACTTATAAGAAATTATTCTGTCAATTATTCTGTTAAATATAATATAATATAATATTTAAAATTATATTTATTATTTTGTACTAAGTAAATTTAATATACATTTACCGCTTAGTATTAAATGGTACTATAGAATATTTGAAAAAGTTTTGGATTGAGAATCGTTATGTGGAAGGTTGGAATCTGCTTTAGAAGAATGTATAAACATATAATTTGAATATATGTACAACCCGTTGTTTTAGAAATTATAAAATTCACCCAAATCATTTTAAAATACTAAAATATTAAAAAAAATAATATTGTAAGCAGAGTTAGCTGTTAGCTGTGTTAGCTGTGAACATACTAACGGTTCGTACGGGTATCTAAGAGTTGACAAAGTCAACTGTATTCTCCCTCGTTTTTTATATATTATCTGATTTAATATTAAAACTTAAAAAAAAATGACTATTAAAATATGTAAATGTTATAATAACTAAATAAAATGATTCACCTAAACGAAGAACTATACATATATTAGGATAAGCGACATAAACTGCACATGAATATTATACAAAAAAAAATTTTAAGATATAAATTCTACTTCCTCTAAAGGCAGGACTGCTTGATTTTTTGCAGTAGAATCTATAAAAAGAGAAAACGGATTTTTAATAAAATATAAATATTAAAAATAATATAATAAAAATTAATAAAACACAGTCGGAAAAATAAAACAAAAACAACATATCTTCTTTATTCCTTTTTTAACTAAGATACACGAAATATTGAAATGAACATCTCAAATCTCTTTTTCAACCAATACTAACATATTGAGTTCCTATGGAATAATTGGACACATATGTACTTATAAATTATAATCAATAAATTGCAAATAGCTCAAAATAAAATTTTGCACCTGAACCGAAATTTCATTGTTTCAAAATCATAATTAATCACATACATACCTATACATAAATATTCTGAAAAAATCTTATTACTCTGATTTTATAATCAACCCTCTTCTCTCAAATAAAAATACTTACAAATCTTCATACAAATCTTCATACAAATACTCATACAAATCCGTCTTAATTATTTTTATTCCTACATATTTCAACAACAAAACATTTAAAATGGTGGGGGCTTTTTGAAATCAAAATTATCTCTAAATTATCTTATAATTATTTGTTTACTATACTTATACATACATATTCCAACATTCAAGCATTTGAAATAGTGTTGTTGACCGCCATATTACAAGTTAAATTTTATCAAAATTGCCAAATTATCGAATTCTGGTTTTGTTACCTATACTATAAACTTCCTTCTAATATGTCTATAAAGTCGGATAATATTTCAACAACAAAACATTTATAGAGGTTGGCATCCCTAATATAGAAATTTTTGAAGCCCTGATTTTGAAACCTAATTTTTTCCATTTTCTCTAATTATTTTTTATACCCGTACGATAGGATCGGGTATTCGGGTATAATAAAATTACTCCTCCGTTTGTAACACCTCGAAATAAGCGAGCTAGATATACCTTCAAAGGTATGGATCGGATCAGAAAAAAATTCTAAGACTTTTGAGCCATGTCCGTCCGTCCGTCCGTCCGTCCGTCAGCACGCTAACTCAAAAACTAAGAAAGCTAGAATCTTGAAATTTACACAAAATATTCTGGGAGTAATTTGTAGGTTCCCTATTTTTTTGGTTGAGTTTGGACCAAGCCTTAGGGTAGCTCTCGAACACCTAACTTTTAGATCCAGACATTTTTTTTGCAATAGAGCTATGAAATTTTAACTACTGATAGATCTCACAAAAATATTAATTTTATTTTTAATAACTTTTTTTTGTAGCTACAGCTCCCCAAAAGTTCAAAAAAGCTCTATATTTAAATTGTTATAGCACAAGTTGTATAAGGTATATCTTCATTTTGAAAACGCCAAACGATTACTACTTTTATTAGCTTTAAAAGTATTTATACAATAAATATATTTTTGTGGCATACGGTGTCTTAATTTACCGTTATGTGAAACTAAAATTTTGCAAAATCCTTCAACCCTTCTATCTTCTAAACGGTTTAAGTTGGAAATTGACAGATGTTAGATCTTTGAAAATTAGTATGAGTCATTTCAGAAACTTTTTTTGTATCACCCCCCGTTTAGGAGCTGTAAGGGGTCAAAAACTGAAAATTTTCTATTTTGAAACACCTGTAACTTGAACACCTGTTAAAATTTTTTTGAAGTAATACACAAAAATTAAAGCTCCAATATTATACTTTTATTTCTGTTAACAACTTTTTTTAATAATATAGGGTTACTTTATAATTGACGAAAGTGTTACTTGATTTTTTCAAATTTTCTAACAAATTTCTTCAACAAAGTTTTTGCATTTGTTTTACTCGATAATTTGAAATTGTTGAGGATATAATGCGTAGTACAAAAAAATGTAATTAAATAAACAACATAACGGTTGCTTGAAGAATTTTTATTTATATGATATTGATATATATATACATACTTATATAATATCATGTTTATTTACATATCGTATATGTCACTAGTGCATGAATGATAAGAGTATAGATGTATATTATATAGCGCCGTATTTACATACATATATGTATTTTATTGTACTTATAAGAAATTATTCTGTCAATGGAATATTTAAATATAATATAATATAATATTTAAAATTATATTTACTGTTTTGTACTTAGTAAATTTAATATACATTTACCGCTTAGTATTAAATGGTACTAAAGAATTTTTGAAAAAGTTTTGGATTGATAATCGTTATGTGGAAGGTTAGAATCTGCTTTTGAAGAATGTACATATAAACATGTAGTTTGAATATATGTACAACCCATAGTTCTAGAAATTATAAAATTCACCCAAATTATTTTAAAATACTAAAATATTAAAAAAATAATATTGTAAGCAGAGTGACAGGCTGTGAACATACTAACGGTTCGTACGGGTATCTAAGAGTTGACAAAGTCAACTGTATTCTTCCTCGTTTCCATATAAATTTGAAATCTCTTCTAATTATTTTTTTGCATATACATATTTTAACATTAAAGCGTCTTAAATACGGGGTGGTAACTCCAAATCTTTACTAAGTAAACTTTTGAAACCATGTAATAAATTCAATTTTTTGGAAACAAAATTTAATTTTTTTAGATAAAAATAAGATATTAGAAAAATAAGTTATTGGAATAATAAGATTAAAAAAATTAAGATTTTGGTACGCTACCACCGCATTACGATTTTATTAGCAACAATAATTCTTCATTTAAAATTAAATATTGCCTTCATTTATATAGAAAAAGCCTAGTTAGGTTTAGATTTTAAAATTAGTTTAAAATTATGTTACAAAATCTTTTATTATAATAGTTGTACCAGTCTACGTTACTAGCTTGTTTCGCATGCATATAGTTAAGTGGACAAAAAAAAAATAATCAGGCTATAAGCTTGATCCTGATAATTTTATAATCCTTTTACTTTCCAAAAGAGGTATTTTGTTTCAAAGTTTTATCAGTTTTACTTTTGATCTGTATGGCAGCAACCTGAATCACTCAGAATTTCGGAAAACGGTAAAAAAAATGTTTGCTCATTTTCGAGAGAGTAGTTCCGTATAAATTTTCAGGTCGGTAACACATTTGGTTGTTGAAATATTCCTACTGGGTGCTGGGAGTTGTATACCAGCTACCTGAACCATTCAGAATTTCGAAAAACGGTAAAATACGTATTTGTTAATTTTTTAGAGAGTACCTCAGTACCAATTTTTTTTTTCAGGCCTATCCTGAAAACTCCTTTGATTCTTGAAATATTCCTAATGAAAGCTGGAAGTTGTATGGCACTTACCCAAATCAGTCAGAATTTTAAAAAGTAAACAAACATTAAAATTTCTCTCCTATTACAATAGTACATACACACTGAACATTTAATCGAAATCGATCTACATAATAGTTTTCGTGTCTGTAAATCAGAAACAGACAGACAAGCATTTGCTTTTATAATAGAAGATTTTTTATTCTATGTAGTATATAACAACTGAACACTGTGAAACTAATATAAGCCTAATTTTAGCCTATAATATTAGTTACTTCTGAAAAAAAAATTATTACATTTACACATACACATATATTAAACATCTTATATAAATATTACCTATGTAAATTAAAATTAATAAATTAAGAGAAAAAAACACAACTCCTTAATATAATCATATTCAATTACACACATATTAAAGCTCAATAAATTTTAAATTTAATAATAATATAAATTCCAAAACAAACAAAATATACATCCAAAATACCATACATTAAAATTTAATAAATAATACTTTTAATTTTTCATTAAAATTCATCAGGTTTAACCTCACTAATAATTTTAAAAAATTTTTTGGAGTGTCAATAAAATCATCAATAAATTAAAAAGCAAAATAAATACAAAACAATTTTTTTGAAGTTATTTTGATTTAAAAATTTTTTTTTTTTTTGTATTAGAAAAATTTAAATAAAACCAGTAATAATAAATTCAATCATACTAAAAAACATAAATAAAAAAAAACCAACAAACCACCTAATCAAACAATCAAACATTCAGGTGGTTGTTTTAGTTTATGGTGACAGTAATCCCAGTTTTAATAATAAATCATGATAACTTGCTTATTTGATATGTATATGTACAACAACATTCAATATTACTATAGATTTAAGTTCAGTAATTAAAATATTAAATGTTAAAAAGAGATAGAAATAGAATATATAAATGTACATATACCTATAAAATAAATACATACACCTATTAAATAAAATATATTTTATTAATGTAATAATTTTATATAATAAATGAGAATAAGTGTAGAGTTGACTGTATTAACTTTAGGATACCCGTACGAATATAATATAATATAAATATATGTTAGGTTTCTTATCACAATCTGAAAATATTCCTCTGAACAAAACGCCATTACACTCACAAACCGCAGGTGGTTCTCTATTAAAACTTGCGCTGTGTCAAAGCAAACCTGGCCTACATTAGATCTTAAACGGTCAACTAAACTCTTATCCCTAAATCGCCGCAATATCGATAATGTAATAGGAGTATTAACGGGACATTGTCCTATCGGCAGACATGCCAGAAGGCTAGAACTTCCCTCATATGAATTTTGCTGAAGCTGCAAAAATGAAGAGAAAGAGGAATGAATCTTCCATTTGCTGTGTAAACTCCCGCCTGTTGCTCTTAAAATAAGAAAATTTCTGGTGAAATTCAAACAACATTTTCGATCTGTCGCAGTTGGACTTAACAAATTTACTGGATTTTGTAAGAAGCTCTCAATGGTTTAATTAAGAGAAACACTGATCCAGCGTATCACAACGAGCCTAAACTGACCTAAGTGTGCATATGTAGCCCCTACCTTTTTACCTACCATGGCACTTTTTTAAAATTTAATGATCTTTTACAAAATTTAAAACATCTAACTTAATTAAGTATTAAGATACATTTATAGATAAATTTCAGAATTATATGATAACTCCCGAATCCGTCAGTCGAACTTGTTCAATTTTTATAGCGAAACTGATATTTAAATATAAATGAAATGGAAAATGTTTCAGAATATTTATCCTACCTTCATTAAGCCATTTTCAGTTATCGTGCGGACGAAGGGATGTACTCAGCTCTCATTTACACTTTTAATTGTCAGATTTTACCAATATTTCTTTCAGGCTTGGTTAATATCGAGATTAATGCGCTTGTCTAATTTAAAGCTATTTTGTTAAGCCGTTTGCAAATTTTGTGGATGCATATACAGACTATAACCCTTAAGAATTTAAATAATACAAAGTCAATACTTGATCTCTATTTCGATTTTTTAAACGATTACTATACTTCATCTTTATATATTATATATATATATATAAGTAAGTAAATAATAAATTTTTAGGCAATTTGTTTGTTTTTGATTGAAATTCCATCACCGGATAAATGACAGACAATAACGAAATAGTAAGAAATAATTAAAATTATGATTGTTATTTAAATTGCAGTAGTTTTATATTTCATAATTTTATGTCGGTATAGGTGCTGTAACTTATTTTTATCAATTTTTTATGTCAGGCCATAAAATATTTTGATATATATAGTATAAGAGCCTCTTCAAAAAACTTCACTTCTTTAGTTAATTTAAACAAACAAAATGTATTAAAAATAATAATCTTAAGTGAGTCATTAATGAAAAGATAACTATTCACTTTTATTCATTTTTATTAATACTTTAATAGTTACTAGAACAGTTTATTTATTAGTATGAAAGGAAAATTATCAACATGACATTCGGACAATGACTATCTTGGGTGTAATGCCTCACATGGTGTAATAATGGATAATTCTATTTATCTACTCCAATTTAGTAGATTATTTACAAGAATTTTAAGAGGCGTGCATAAACGACTATTCTTATACCTACAGGCTCCGCGTCATGTAATGACAAAGTTTCTGTAATACCGCCTCTGCCTCTTAACCAGAATCCCTATACATTCTTATATTGTCTCTGACTATTCTTTCAGCGTGTGCCCTTAACTTCAGATGACCTGTACTGATTCCGGTATAGAACCTCGAGAACTTTGTAGGAGCTCTTTGACTACTTTTTTTACGGCAGTCGCCTCACATTAGCATACAGACGCGTGTTCAGTGATTGTGTTTGCAATTCTAATTAATTGTAACTTAATTATAAGAAAAAAAACCTTTTCAATTTTTTACCAAACATGGTAATATGCTTTTTATTCATAACTATATAGGCCCTTTTTTTACACAATTGAAATCTTGTATAACAATAAATAAATTTATAAACGTCAGCATATGTACATCAGTATGTGTACATGAATATACGTGTTAGGTATGTTGTTTTTAACCAATAGATGACATCCCTCTAAAAAAAGGTAAAACTAATAAATTTTATCATTTGTTTAAAATAATAGCAAAAGAATAAAATAAATTTTAAAACAAATTTATGAATAATCATTAATATTCAAGAATTGTTACAAACTCTATTTCAGTTAATTTAATTGTTTTTAATATCTTAACAATAACAATAATTTCTTACAAAAAAAACAAAAATATAATGGATAATAAAACTACCAAAAAAAGAAGAAATTTTGAATTATTTTTTTAATACTTACCACATTTTTTTTTTTAATAATAATTTTCTTAAATATCCTAATAAACGCCAACTACTTGTATATATAAAAACACATTCACAGTACACACACCAAATAAATTAAAAAGGGTAATGACAGTTTAATAAGTCGGTTCGATTCGTTCAAAAAAAAATTTTATGATTGGCTCCTATTTATTTTCGTGAAGACTTTTTAAAGTATTAAAGACTTTTAAAACACTGATATGAAAATTAAATATTTATTTTAAAGTAATAAAATTGTTTATAGTGTATTTTAATTGTTTTAAAATCTAATAAAAATTACATATTTAATATAAAATATAAATATTAATTTTTTCCAGTTGATTGAGTTTTTTTCATTTAATTTAAAAGTCATGATATAATAGAAATAAAATATGTATATATATAAGTTATGACGAAATTAAAAAATTTCTTAGAAAACGGATTATAACTTTTTTGACGCCTACATTTTCTTAAACGTCAAAATTTTCTTTGACGCCTTTAATATCGTACGGCGCCAAATCAAGCGCAGAACAAAATGTCATTCAAATTACTTTAATTTTGAAAAGTTATTTAAAATTAAACACGTCATGAAAAGTTATTTACTTATGCAATACAAGTACATTTTATTTTATTACAATTTTTTGTCTACTGTTGTTACGCGTTTTATAGACGTTTAACAAATTAAATAAATTTTTTTTTATTTTTAAGATTTTCTATTTTAAGTTTTTAATTTCTAATCTAAGTTTTACGCATTTTTTGATTATTACATATTTTACATACATTTAGTTTCTCTTAAAAGTCCTTAAATACGTTTTTTAACTTAATCCTTTAATTTTTGTTAATCCTTAATACATTTTTTAATTAATTTTGGTTTACCTTCAAAAGACACCAAGAAAACCTAAACCCCTTTGGTAGTGTATAGCATTTCTACTCAATAAAATCACTACCCCACGTACCCGATATATAATGATTTATTCCTCTTAAGTAGAAAACGGTATAATGGCTGAAGATTAATGGCTGACGTAATGGATGAAGAAAGGAAAATTTAAACTCAATAAACAATAAAAGATTAGTCAGTAAAATATAGATTCTATATTTTTTTTTTTAAAGGGTTCTGCAAGATTCACTGTATCGCGTATTGGTTAAGGTTTTGCACAGTAATCAATTTGCAATTAAAGCAACAAGGATTCGAGTCTCGTTGATGTTTCAAATGAAAAATGTGCAATATCAAGTATGCAAAACATAAATCAATATAAAAAAAAAACAATGATTGTGAAAGATAACAGATGGCTCACACAAATAATTTTAAAATGTATTAGTGTTCCATAATCTTCTACGTTTATAACTAACGAGTAACGGGGCCTCGGTGGCCTAGTGGGTAAGAGCGTATAAAAATATGCTGTAAATACCGAGGAAGTGTTGGTTCGAATCCCACACACGTCGTAAGAGTTATTTCCCTTTACAACATTTACAGGCACACCTGAACAGAAAAGACTGTGTAATTTCCTGTACACATTTATGTGGCAAAGAAATGCATTAAAGAAAAAAAAAGAAAATTAACGAGTAATAAACGGCTTGATGTAAATTTTGGTTTAGGAAACTGAAGATCAATTCAATATGAATAATAAGAATAACTTTGTTGCCCCTTAATTAAAAAGGATTAAAAAGGTGAAAAAAAAACAAAAGATTAAAAAGGTGAATAAAAACAAAAATGTCCGCATTTATAAGATTAAAGTTCATCTACATATGCTAAATACCGAAAACAAAGAGTTCGGTTCGAAATAAATATCAAGTTATTTATCTATACTGTTATTAAGTGATAAACATTTAATTTTACTGTGTTTTCCTTTCAAAATAACGTGCATATTATATTTCAAGATTTATTTTTTATTTAAAAATTTTTTCTGCATAAAACAACAATTTATAATAATCTGATTGTTTTCCAAAACAAAAAATATTTTAGAAAAAAATATAAAATGCATATAAATAAATATTATTATTTATACCATACAGTTAGTGCACCACATTGATAGCACCACAATTTTATGTTATATATACAAAGTTCAAACAACTTACAAATTACCATAATACCATTTTGTTGCATTTTCACGTTCTTAATAGAAATGTCAAAATTTATTAAAAATAATAGCAGTATCCTTTAAATTACAAAATATACATATGTATATAAATTACAATAGCATATACATATTAAACTTTATAATAGGTTTTTAAGCCATTTTCTATACAAGTATTTCATAAATACATATGTTTTATATGTATATATATATGTTCAAACTAATATACATCAAGTTTGTAAAGACAAAACAACATTTAACTAAATTTCATTAACTTTAATGGTTTTTTAACGTATAAATGTATTGCAATTTTGCCAGATTCAAAATTTGATATTTCTCTCTTTTAATGAGCTTTTTGTATTCGTATCGCTTCCAAAAAAGAATTCAATATGAAAATTACTTTTTCCAAAAAAATTCCTGATCTATTTAGTATTAAGAATTCAAACCCTTTTTCTTTAGATGATGTCCTAGAATGTATACCACTCAGTCAGTCATCAAGGTTCCCTAAAATAAGTGATCCTTACTGAAGTATTGTATATTTACTTATATTTATTTTTCCAGACTTTCATATTTTTAAAAGGGTTACGGTTTACCTTCAAATAAGTAAAAATATTTGATTACTGAAATTACTTACAACCGTATAATGTAGTTTATTATAACGATATTCTATTCTTAAAAGTTTTTATTCTAAAAGTTAACGAAAATGTTGGTATAACTAAAAATATTTTAGGTTTTTAACATAAATATTTATTATTTAGTATATTTAGGTTGCACCTTATTAATGCTTAATAAAATGTATTTTTTAATTTTTGATGAAATTATAAAATTAAGAACTAGACAGGTGTAAAAAGATACATGGGAATATCTACAAAGAGTAGAGTGTCAGGCAGACAAACTGGACCTAGATAAATTTTGGCTTCAAACATCTACAAAAGAACTGAACATGTGCAAATAAATTAGTTGGAAAATTTACAAGGGATAGAGTCAGGCAGATAAACTGAACATTTAATTTTAAACATCTGCAAGACAGAATAGATGATGTCAGTAAGGTGGTAGAGAATATCAAATTTGAATATAAATGAAGTTGATATATATAAAAAAGATATAATGATAACAGCCGTACGAAGGTGTGTTAATTTCCAAGAAATCTTTTTTCTAAAAACTCCTCCTAATATTAAGTAACTTCCTATATTCCCAGTTTCCTTCATTCATATTCCCTTATTCATATTTCTCCCAATCCTCAAACCAAACATTATATTGTATAATAAGTTATAACCAAATATAAAAAGAAAAGGCATTTGCTTGGATTAAGTCCAATAGTACCAAAAGGAGTTCGCGTGTTGATCTTATTGGGGTCTTTCGAGATTTCTACTTACACTCGCAAAAAGAAAAATTAGGAAAGAATTTGGGCAGTGCATCTCATTGTATTTAATATATAACAAGTAGAAGCAAATAATAATAAAATCACCACTACAAACTGATATTACTTAAGGCGTTTCCTTAAATATTTTAATAAATTATTAAAGGAAATCTAAAACATTTATTTAAAAATAACAAATTTAACAAAATTTATCTAAAAAAAAAAACCAAAATTAAACCTTTAAACTTCCGCTTGTTAAATATCATAAGAAACAAAAACATCTAATCACTTATTAATAAATTCATTTGTCATCAATTTGAAGTTTCTTAATTTAATATTTTCTCACCTTCATATTTTCAAATCACAATAATTTATTAAATACAACATAAACAGCTGCATCAGCATCAATTAATCGTAGTTCATCTAAGTAATTTTTTCCTCGTATTATTTTTATATTCTAAGTATTTCCTCGGTCATTTTCATGATTTTGATGATCAATTAAAATTTATTTTGAAAGAAAGACCTCTTAAAATTATTTAAGAGTAGGTGTTGGCGCCATATAATGGCCGGTGTTTTTTTTTTGTTTTCATTTTTTAAATGACATTTACTTATATATATATATATGTGTATAAAACCAGATACACTAAATTACAATTACAAGTAAATTGATTACACTACATCCTGAAAATAATTTAGGTTATAAAAAAAACTTATATTAACCCATTTTTTCTTAAATTAAAATAATTTCCTGTTTTTCTATCAAGAATTTTTGTACAAATTTGTTTTTTTAAATTAAATAAATTTAATGAATTTAATATTTAAGAAAAAGCATGCTTATAATTATACCGTGCACTTAAAGAGCTCAAAAAAATCATAAAACTAAACTTTTAGAAACAAGAGAAGATATCGCTTTTGGAACAACTGGAGTAGAACTTGATGGTAAACAATCCGTAATCGAATCTATTGATGTGACTATAACAACTTCAAATCTTGTAAGACAATTTCAAGAATCACTTATCTCAAAAACTAATAAATTAATAAAGGGAGAAGAGTCACTTTGAAAATAAACCTTTTTTAGAGAGCCAATTTATTCAATTAGTAGCGTATTATTTGTACCATATGAAAAGCGATAAGGCTCACCAAAAATAAAAAGAGTTCAAAGGAATACTTACTCAAAACAAGTACTAACAAAGCTAAGATCTTGCAATAATTATAAGTTACTGCCCAGTACAACCTCATAATTAAAACTTCGACTACCCTTGCAATCTGCACTAATATTTTTTCACTCAGCAAACCCTTCTTTAACAACATTATAGCGATCTCTCAAAACACTGAAATCAACGAATTGATTTCCCATATAAATTTTTTATACCCTACACCTAAAGTATAGGGTATATTAACTTTGGTATGGTGTTTGTAACCACCAAAAGGAAGCGAGTTAGATATGGACATGTATATATATTCTGAATTAGGATCACCTCCTGAGTCGATTTAGCGATGTCCGTCCGTCCGTCCGTTTACACGATAACTCAAAAACTAATGAAGCTATCTTGATGAAATTTATATAGTTGGTTACTATAGGAAGGCTAAGTTCGAATTTGGACAAAATCCGTCCATGGGTTCGGATTCTGGAAGCTCCCGAATGATTCCGGAGCAAACAAGATTATCTCCAAAACCAACAAAGATAGAACCTTCAAATTTTGTACAATGATGTTTCTTCCCGTTCGATTTATGTCTCTAAAATTTAAGAGGATTTGGTCCATGGGTTTGGGTTTTGGAAGCTTCCGAACGAGCACCAGAGCAAATGAGATTATCTCCAAAACCAACAAAGATATAACCTTTAAATTTGGCAGAATGGTGTTCTTTCATGTTTGATTTAGGTCTCTGAAATTTGAGAGGATTTGGTCCTTGGGTTCGGATTTTGGAAGCTTCCGAACGAGCCTCAGAGCAAATTATATTATCTCCAAAAGCAACAAAGATATAACCTTTAAATTAGGCAAAATGGTGCTCCTTCATGTTTAATTTATTTTTCTGAAATTTGTGAGGATTTGGTCCATGGGTTCAAATCTTGGAAGCTTCCGGACGAGCTCCAGAGCAAACGAGTATATCTCCACAACCAACAAAGATAGAACTTTTATTTTTAATACAAAGGTGTTCTGTTATGTTTCCTTTTCTGTAAAATTGGAAACTGACATTTGAAAGAATTTGAACCATGGGTTCGTATTTTGGAAACTTCCGAACGAGCACAAAAGCAACGAGCATATCTCCAAAACCAACAAAAGTTGAACCTTTAAATTTAGTACAATGGTGTTCTGGCATCTTTTCTTTATGTTCCTGAGATGGATTCGATGAATTGGAGTGGCAATTCGAGTACCTGACACACAACTCCCAAGGACTAACAATCTTTGAAATTAATAAAGATAGAAACTTAAAATTTTTTACAAAGGTGTCAAGCATATCTCAAGAGGATGCCTCTTTTATGTTCCTGAAATTCGAGTTGAATAAGACAGAAAAGGGAAGAAGTTCAAGCAGCTGCCAAAAAAACTTATGGATTTTTAATTTAATTCGAATTATTCAGGTGTAGGGTATTAATAAGTCGGTTGCATCGACTTACTGTTACATTTACTTGTTTTTTTAATTCTTGGTTACGTGAAGAAAAACCTTAGTGCAGTGTATAATTGACACTTTTGCGTAGAATTAATTCACATTTTCTAGTAGAACACAAGCAAATTAATCTACTTGAAGCCCTAAATGTATAACTTGATAGCTATTTTCAGTTTGGTTTATTCAATTGCAGTATAAACGTTTTCTTCACTCTGTTTATTCCTGTTCACAATTTGTACCACGGTTTTGTGTTTGGTACATTAGTAGTTTTTAAATGAACCTTAAAACCAAGCGGTATTGTAAGCTCTTCAAGACGCAAAATACTTAAAAAAATTTGAAAGAGTTTTAATAGCTAAATGCTATAGAAGCATTTATTGTTGCAATAGAAGCAAATGGGTTAAACAACAACAAAAAAAAATTTTATTAAACAGGAACTGCCATTAATTTTGTAGCTAGCACCTACATTTTTCTTTTTTTTTTTAATTTTTAATCTATATTTGGCTACTCAATTGTTATCATATTTTAAAATCAAATTTAAGACCTTAAATGTATTTCAACAGCATTTTAAATTATCCCAGCAGTAAATTAAATTTACTTTCTCTTTTTTAAATATCAGTTAATAGTAACAATTTAACCGAATCTCTAAATATTGTTATAATTACGGGCATCAATTAAAAAAAATTTTTTTTTTTCGTTTATTGAATTGATCATCATCAGATTTTTGTCATCACAAAATTTTTGACAGTTGGAATGATAAAAACAAAACCAAAACAAAAAAACCAATCAGTCAAATTATTTAATTTTATTAAATTTTTTTTATGTGGTGATTTTGTTATTTGTTCAATTACGGGTGTCCAAATTTGTGGTCAATTTAAAGAAGAACAAAAAAAAATAAAAGAAAAAAAAAATAAATAAACGTTGACAAGTCATCAAAATATGATTTTTAGTTCATCGATAATCCTTGATAAATTTTTCTTTTAAATATTTAAAACAAAAAAAAAAAAAAAAAATTGATTGTTTTTGTTTTTGGGCGACAACGACGACAACAATGCTCTCTTTTCAAAGTCAAATATCATGCTGGGAGGTCGCTTTATGAAATTTTTTTCTTTTTTGAGTTTTTCTCTTTAAAAAAAGAAAAAAAAACCAAGTCTTCAGTTTTTATTTTAATTGGTGACACATGTCATATTAAATTAATATTTAGATCTAAAAATCTTAGTTTTTAGGAATTTGTTATACTTTTATTATACATATACATAATATATAATATGATATAGCCGTAACCCGAATTATTATTAAATATTTACTTTTTAATCTAAAACATAAAAAAAATCAAATTAATTTATTGATTGGAAATTAATGAATGATTTTATATCTAGTTTAAGGTTAATTCTATTTAGGATACATTTTTATTGTTATTTATATTACGGTAGCAATAATTAACAGTTACATTTGGAAGTTTTGGTTACGTACACTTTAATATTTCGCTTTTTGTTTTAAAGGTCATTCACTAAATTGGAATTTGGACATTTTAATTTTAATTACTAATTTTTTTATTATTTTATAACGTCCCATGAATTAGAATTTTATTAATTAATTTAATTTTTTTAATTAAATTAAATAATATCTGAGGCTTAAAATTTAAAGAAAAAAAACCCTTTAGTTATAGTTATTAATAAAAGCTTATGTTGTTATATTATAGGATTTCTATTGTAAATAGCTAATTTTTTAATAGGTAACCTGCGAAAAAAAATCTGAGAAAATTCTTCAGCCTCTGATGATATTTAAAGTTATTTGATATTTTTGGATATGATAAGAATATATTATAACAAGTAAATGTAACAGTAAGTCGATGTAACCGACTTATTTATACCTTACACCTAAAAAATTCAAATTAAATTAAAAATCCATAAGTTATTTTAGTTAGGTATTTAATATAACCTAAAAAAATAAATGCTTTTACAATCTTTGTACAAAATTTCAGGTTTCTATCTTAATTAAATTCGAAGATATGCTTGTTAGGTCTTGGAAAGTGTGTGAAGGTACCCGGACCACCTCCCCAATTCATCCCAAATTTTTGAGACATTATCAGAATAGGATAGAATACTCTTATATCAAATTTCAAGTTTTTATATTTATTAATTTCAAAGATATGCTTGTTCGGTCTTGAGATTTGTGTCGGAGATACCCGAACAACCATTCCAATTCATCTGAAATTTTAGATGAATCAGGGATTCAGGAAACAACACCCTCGTATCAAATTTGCAGTTTCTATCTTTATTAATTTCGAAGATATTCTTGTTCGGTTTTGGCAGTTGTATGCGAGGTACCTGACCAACCACTCCAATTCATCTTAAATTTTAGGGATATCGGGGATTCAGGAAAACACATACCTCGTACCAAATTTTAAGTTTCTATCTTTATTAATTTCGAAGATATGCGTATTCGGTTTTGGGAGTTCTATGGGGAGTACCCGAACCCATGTATCGATTTTGGCCATATTCGAACTTAGCCTTCCTTTCGTAATTAGTAACCTACTGTATAAATTTCATAAAGATAGCTTGACTAGTTTTAAATTTATTGTGCGAACGGACGAACGGACATCGCTAAATCTACTCAGGAGATGATCCTGATTCAGAATATATATACATATCCATATTTAACTCGCTTCCTTTTGGTGGTTACAAACACCATACCAAAGTTATTATACCCTATACTTAATGTGTAGGGTATAAAAAGAGAAGAAATTATGGGTTGTAAAGCTGAATGCATAATTTGCAACTTTCGACTTAATATTATGAATTGAATTGTTTGGTAAAAATGATTAGCTGCCGCGTCCGATCTTTGTCAAATTGTACAGAAAACAAAGTTTCTTAACTTTTGTATTCAAAAATTAAAATTAACTTCTGTGGGACCCTCACATTTACACTATTTCCGAAATATTTAAAAATTTTAATCTACTTATTTTATCAATAATTTGTATTTGAGTCGATCTAGAACTTAAGAAATGTACTTACTTTCTTTTATAATACCAAATTTTTATGGATTTACATGAAATTTTGAATTTTTTTTGGGATTTCTTCGTTAAGAAATTATTGATTATAACTTCAAAACAGTATAAAAGATTAACTAAAGTAGTAAGAACTCCAATTAACTTAGAAAGAATACAAAAAGGCTTATAGAAATTAATATTTAAATTATATGTACCGCTTATAAAAATTATTTTCTTTAAAATCACCCTGTATAGCTAAACTAATGGTTTGACAAAATGATTTGAAAAACATCTCAAGACGTTTCTTTAAAGATATTAACTGATATAATGCTATAAGGGATATTTTATAATAATTTAAATTTTGTATCAATTGTATTAAAAGCTTATATTAACCCATTAAATTTCCATTATCACGATCCTCACGGGTGCTCCATGAAACATTAAAAATGTTAACATACATAAAGACTTGCAAATTACAAATGGTCAAAAGTTAAATTACAAATACCACTATAGAAACTATCTATTAAAATTATAACATCATCCAAATCATCTAGCAAGATATTTGTTATTTCAGAGAGAGCACCAGGACTAAAAAGAAGAATAACAGCTAGTTAATTAAATAAAAAATTGATAAAAATTTAAATCAATAATAATTTAAGTCACTAATAATTTAAATCATAATATTTTTAATATTTTAATTCTTTGTTTAAATTAAACTTTTTTATAATATTTTCTAAAAAAAGAATGCTCAAAGCATAGGCTAAGATTATTAAGTTATTTAGTATATGTAAGATTTGAAAAGTTATTGTTAGTTTCTTTTCCTAAGAAAGATTCAATAAATTATAATATGAAATAAGAAAAAAAAAAAAAAAATTACGACCCTCACTATCATATTTATCATATTTTTATCATATTTTCTTTTTGCAAAAATTTAAAAAAACTGACCTACCAGCTAAAGTCAGCCAAAAAAGTAACCATATTCTTTAAACATTCTTAAGTTCATTAATAAAGTTCAATTAAATCTATACCGTATTACCCAAATGCTTTAGAACTTGTTTTATTACATTTAAAAATTTCCAATCGTATGTTTTATGTATTATATGAGAAAATACTACATATTACAACATAGTTAGTATAGAACCAACCATTTGATTGAAATTGGTTATTAGGTTATTATGATATCGATTTACCAATTATTTTCAATGGTTAACGAGAACAATTAACCACCATAAATGAATACATATAAGAGTGAAGAATAAAATTTATTTCTTTCTTGTTCTTTTTTTTTTTTTTATTATAAATTACTACAAAAAAAAGCATCGTTGGTGGTCTCAAAAAACCAAAAAAACTAATAAAACATTTTTGAGGGTGTTGCCAGCCACTGTGTTGAAACTTCTGTTTTATTCCATTTTTTTTTTATTTTTAAGTACATAAGTAACCGCTACTAAAATATCTAATTTTCAAAAACCACTTAAAAAAAAGATAAATATTTCAACAAATGTTACTTTCTCTGTTTTAAATAAATGTAACATAAGGCTTAAGAAGCTCTTAAGATTACAAATTATCAAAATTTGGTAAAGATTTCAAGTGGAATTGAAATTTTGGTCATTTCGAGATTACCTAATATAATTATACCAGTATCAATACTGTTGTTTTTATTTATTAAAAAATAAAATTAAAAATTAATTCATTTAAAAAAGCAAAACACTTCACTTTTTAGTATAATATTGTAATATTGCATTGACTAATTATTGCCTTCACTTTCAAATCACATAATGCACATCGTAAGTTCACTTCTAAATCTACTATAAAAAATATTTTAAACTGTAACATTCTCTTCTTAAAAAGGATTATTTTTTCTTTTCCAAAACAGGGAACTTTTAAATTTCTCATCAATTTTATAACAGTATTGTGGATGTTTACAATTTCGAATAATATTTTTAGAGCATATTTTTAAAATTTTAATTTTTTGAGTTACGTCATTTTTATTTTTATTTTGGTTCAAAATTTAATTAAAAACAAAAATTATAAGTTTTATTTTTAGGTCTTTGAAATTTAGTTGCTTCAGGACAGTAAATAATATAAATTTAAAAACATTTTTTGAAAGTCTCCATTATTTTTGCAATAATTTAACTTGGGGATTAATTGTTTTTTTCTTTGGTGGGTTAACTTAACGCCAAACATTCGAAAAGTATCTCTCATTTAGAAAATAGTTCATTTTTTTGGGTTAATTGTTTTACATATACATATTTCAACATCAAAGAATTTAAAATAGTGTGTCTGGCACCCCACACCAAATCTCCTCTAACCAACTCTTAAGTTCTTCCTTATATTTTTTTACTTACAAACTTATTTCAACATCACATTCATTATTTTTAGGATTAAGTTAATTTTGCTTTAGAGGTTAGTTTATTAGAGCTTGGGAATTAATTGATATGGAATAAACGCTAAAAATTCATATTTTTGGGGATTAGTTCCATTTATTTGGTCGGTTAGTACACAACTAATATTGGTGGTGAACTCATAAACATAACTAAAATTAAAAAATAGCGTATTATAGTTCATTTTTGCTTTTGGGGATTAGTGACTTACGGGTAACTTCATAGTATCGTTTTGAATAAACACTAAACATTAGCAAATTGACAAATTTATTTTATTTACTGTCCTAAAACAACAAAAATTTCAAAGATATTATAGTGAAATTCCTACACGAATTGACATTCGACATAAATCCAAAAAGGTAATATTTGGATGGATAACGTGCTTTAAAATATCAAGATTTATCAATTGCCTCTGTAAAGTTATACTTTAGTTTCATAAACTTTTAATTAAAAAAACAAATTTCTATATATTTATTGCAAATTATAGAAATACCAAAATATATTTCACAAGTTTCTAACCTTGATTTCAGTATTTTATTTTTACTGTTACACTATTTAAAAAACAAATTACATTAAGTTACAGTTATTGCTTTAAAATCTAATTTTTAAACAGAGAAAGAGATATAATCTTTACAAATAATTTAAATTAACTTATTGAATAGAAAATCGCTTAAGTATAATTAATTCTAAATTAAATTTATAAATAATTATTAGCTACAATGTGACTAACTAAATTACTAATATAAAATAAAAAAACCAAAACCGAAGAAAACTTATAATTATATAATTATATATATTTTACATAATATAATTTCAGTTAATTTTGTTTTTATTGCAAACAAAAAATGATTATAAAATTTAATTTGTTTAAATTTCATGTTTTGCCTTAAATATTTAATAATATTCTACCAAACTTGTTACAAAATCCGTAATCTCTTATTTAATTAACAAAGCGATAAAATGCTAAACTTAAAAGTATAGTCTTTATTTCTAATCAGTAATCATTTAAATTATATTCTGATTGAAATTAAAAATGTTGCAAAAGTTAACAGTATAATTAACAAAATTTAAACATTTTCTCGTTTTTCTCTTTCTACTAAGGAAGATGGGAATCTTCGAAACCCACCAAGAAGACCGATTCCCCTTTATAATGGGATATTTTTACTTATCAAACCCATCTCTCCCGGTAGTCAATATTATGGGTTGATGCTCTAACTGCTTACGCATTATAGTAAGGATGGGAAACTCCGTACCGGGTACGTGGATACCTTGAGCGTTACTTATAAATAAGATATAAAGGGAAATGAGAAAGTGGATCCTCCTTTTACAGGTCCCAAAACTTTTATTAGTAAACACAAAATAAAAAAAGCACTAAAAATCGAAAAGGAAAATTTTAGGAGCAAACTATGAAATTTAAAAATCTGATTTCAGACAATCGAAAGAGGTTCTGGGAAACTATAATAACGGGACAAAATATGCTAAAATCATAGATCCAGTAAAAATAAACTGAGAATTTTAACAAAATTGCTGTTGGGACACTGTCTACTAAAGAGACACTTAATGAAAATTGGAATAGAAAATAACGGTTCATGTAGATTCTGTCAAGAAGAAGAGGAAACTCTAAGTCACAGACTAAAAACGGAGGAGCTTTACTTCGACCGAGATATGTGTACCTAGGGTATATTACTTTCCCGAAGATACCTTTACTTTTTAGAGGCAGTACGACTGACAGACGTATTATAAATGGAGGCAAAATCCGCAATCTGTTATAACAAGGGGAGCACAATAGATCTACAAAAAAATTGCAGTGTCATTTATACTTTTTAAATAAATCTAATCTAATCTAAGAGTTAGAATAGAGATGCGAAAATTTTTCTTAATATTGGGGAATGGGATTATAATATATGGATATTGTAATATAATAATATTAATTTGTTTCTTGAATTTTTGCGGATCATATAAATCAAGAAACACAAAACGTATAGTAATGTATTCCACAATTTATTTTTTTCTTTCTATTTTGTTCAATTCTAGTATTATATAGTATTTGTCATACCAACTGATTTCTTCCAAATTTCAAACGAGCCACTCACTCTGCAACATATTTGCAATTGTATATAAGTAAAATTTTTTAAATTTCACCTTTATACCTATTTTTTAATATACCTTTATATAGAAATATTATTAATTCAATTACTTTTGATCATATAAAATCATATCCTTATATCCTGTAATATTCTTAAATTTAAAAACGAAATAACAAAGGGTATTACAAACATTATTACAGAAATGAATTTATATCTATATAGTACTAAAAACAAAATTAATTATACTTACTGCTATTTACTAATAAAATATAATGTTTTACCAAAAGATTATTTTTAAAAACAAATTCATTTTGAAAGAAGTACACATAGAAAATTTTGACAGGTTAACAAACTGATTGTAATTTCATTTTAGGCAATTCACATTACCATTTAATATTATCGTTTTTTTTTTTTTTTGTTTTTTCACATTTTCTTTTTTAACTTTTAATTCAATCCAGTTTTCAATCCTTCAAGTCAAGTCAATCTTCAGTGAATGAATGATAATAACCTGATATTAACATTCAAAATAATAATACAAAAAAAAAGAAAAAAAGAAAAAAAAACGAAAATTTTGCCAATTAATTCTGGCCTTTTAGTTGAATCAATTTCAATACATAGTAATAATATTAAAACACTATACACAACAGAATTTTAAACTACTTGCTTATTTACTTCTTGTTACTTACATATTATTTTGTTGCTTGCTGGCTTGCTTGCTTGCTTACCAAATCAACTTAAATATACATTTCAATCGTTAATGACTGCTAATTTTACTCATTTTCATCATCATTTTTTCTCTTGCTATTTTTGTTTTTTTTAATTTGAATTTTTTTTTCTTTTTTTTTTTTTTTTGTATCGTGTTTAAATTTTTATTTAATTTTTCCTTCTTTTATTATTTTTATACTGAATAGAACTTTATTACAAATTTTGCAAATGATTTTTTTTTTTTTTTTGAAAATTTCAACATGACAAGTTGCATAAAATTGTTTGTTGAAAGTACACATTAGATTAAATAATATAAAAAATATACGCAGAAAGAAAATACAAAAAATAAGGAGGAAGAGTTTGTAGTTGCCTGTATCAACTTTAGGATACTAGCATGAACGTAAAAACGTAATACGAATACGTTAAGTCAGATATTTGACTTAATTAAGTACGGAAATATAAATTTGTAAATTTTGGAGATGTATGACGGCTGTTACTTGAATCCGTTGCTCCAAACCAGCAAAATTTTATAAAAATTATTTCCATATAACTTGATCATCTTTTACAAAACTTCGGATATCTAACTTAATATTTGATATACAGTTGTATGACAGTTATCTAAACCTTTGGTAATAGATCAACGATATTTTTCAGATATCGTTGACATAAAACTCTATACCTTAGTTTAAACACTTTGTTATGGTCATATAAAAAAAGAAGTATAACAGTTACTGCAACCGGGTAACCAAACTTGTTTAATTTCAATAATAAATGTAACATTTTTATAAAACATAAAATTGTAAAAATTTTAGAATTGTAATTCTATTATTTTTTGAATTATCGTGTAAAAGGACAGACGGACCTATAAATCGACTCAGAATTATATTATGAACAATAATATAATATATACTTTTCCATAATTATTTCGTTTCTTTTAAGGTGCATCACAGATCTAATGACAAATTTATTATACCCTGACAACTAGGTTGGTACTGATATTTAAATTTATCTATTGGAATTAGTAAAGGTGTTACATACAAAAATGTTAAGATGAGCATATAGAAAAATATTAAAAAGTATGGGAATCTTGAAAAATCTGGAATATTGACACAAATTTTTTGTACATTTCATCTCTTTCATCTTCAACTTTTTTTATTATATGTTTAAATACAACCCTACTATTTCTATAATTTGACTATTAGAAGATTGTTCTTTAAAACCTTCTGCAGTAGCATTTTTCAAGTATATATCTAAAAAATTTGATATTGTTATTTTATGATCGATTTTCCATTTCTATTAGAAGCCAACCAATTAATCAGAGATTCTTAACTTTACATTTACAAAACAATCAATGAAATTTTGACAAGTCCTGTAACTAATAGTAAATGTAAGGTGACATCGTATATGATTGACGTATTAGTTCCAGATCTTTGAAAATCAAGTTAAAAACTGTTTTTGTTTTTTTAGTGCTCAAATTTTAAAATTTTTATATGCAGAACGTTTTCTAAATCAATCACAGCTGATAAAAATCTTATATTGCATAATTTCAATTTTTTTTTTTGTATACCAAAATTAATTTTAATGAAATGTCAAATACTCAAAATCCATGCAACTAATTTCCAAACATCTCAACTCAATTCATTTTAAAATTCTTTTTTTTTAATTGTTTATCAATTTTTTTCTTTTTCTAATTTAATTTTTTTTCCTTGCACGAAAATTCCAATGAATTTAAAAGCAAATCAAATGCAATTTTAACAATCTATATAATCGTCAACAAAATGATGGAACTAAAATGTACTAAAGACGAATCAATTTGTATACATACATACCTATATGTAAAATCTTAATTCTAAGTAAGTTGATATTGAAAGAAAAGTAACAACACAATGCTTTCTTCACTTTGCATGAACTACAAAAATTATTTATATATTAGGTAAACAAAATTTCAGATGGCGTTACAATAATATCATAAAGTAAATGCTTCCCAAAGTATTACAGGTTACAACAATTTTATTGAATTTCACACTTTTTCGTATGATTTTTTTTTAAATTCACTTAAAAATTCCATTTATATTTTACTTTACATTTATTTGTTTTCCATTGGAACTGTTTTCAATTTGTTCTAAAACGAAATATATGAAGGATAAAAGCTTTAAATATTTTTTTTAAATTTAAGGATCTAATTAAATATTTAATATAATAAACCCTTTAATATGAAATCAATAGTTATATATAATATGTTCCTCGTTATTTCAACCAATCTTCAGCCAATTATTTCAGTTCAGCCAATTTTCTTTAAACTTCTGCCCAAAAAAATCTTGTAAGTCTAATAGAGTGGTGAATATTACCAAGAGAGTGGTGGATATTATGAAAAAGAGTCTTTACAACACTCTTGTTCAAAATAATAGTCATGTAAGTAAACACATTCTGAAGGCACCCAAGATAGTATATAGATATCATGAAGGCAGGCGTTAAAACACTCTAATCCATAAAAGTTTTGTTAGGTAAGGCAAGTAATCGTTAACACAATTTTTTGCAAGGTAATAAATTCTCTGGGCATCCAAAATAGTGGCCGCTGTTATATAAAGTTAGCAGACACAATAAGACATCTGTTAGAACTGTTAGAATAATTATGAAAAATTTTCAAATCACTGTTCAAAACAGGATTTTTGTAATCACATCATGTAAAAAGTTCGAAATATATTTTAATAATTTCTATATTTATAACTTTATACTGTGAGTTATAAGAACTGAATTAAAATTTATTAAATTTTTTTTTTTAACAGAATGATAATTTGTAATTAAAAAAGAATTTCTTAATTATAAACATTAGTAAACTAAAAGTAAATGTATCTTATAGCGATGCAGTAAATCAAAATCAAATATGAACCTCTTAACTGGTATTCTTTCTATTATAAGATCATTCATTTTAGACTATTCTAGTCAAATATTCTATAGTTTACATTTTCATACTAATCTAATATCTATATCACAATTTGTTTTATATGCTACATCTTTTGTTCAAAAAAAAAAAAATTGTATTTTTATAGAGGCCAAACGAAAAAGTTAAGCACATTTAATATTGATTGCTGTAGTTGTATACACTTTGTAACGCATTCAAAAATTCAAAAATAAAATCGATGTTTAATCGATTAAAACATTTATTTAACTTTCTATAAAATGGTATAAAAATCTATTAATCTTTGTTTATAATCTTTAATAGGTAATAGATAAAAAAAAAAACAGTTTTTTTGATATAAAATTTCCAGGATAACCAACAAACAAAAAAAAAAAAAAAAAAAATTAGATATTAAATCGAATAAAAAAAATTATTTCGATCAATTTGAACTTTGATTTTATTGTAAAGAGTAGATATTTGTAATGAACAAGTGGTAATATAATTGTATCGCCTTAAGCTTATGATCAACATTTACTATGTAACATATTACACAGAACTGAACAAAATGAATATTTTTTTTTTTTGTTTTTTTTTAATATTAAACGATGCTGGATTTCAGTTTGCTGAATTATTTTTTTTTTTTGTTTCTTTTTGTTTTTGTTCTTGTTTTTATTTTTTCAATATTAGCAACATTAAAAGTAATTTTCGGTTTAAATTTAACTTAAATAACATATTAAAGGCAGGTTAAATGACTTTTCATTATCGTTTTTTTTTTTTTTTTTTTTTTTTTATTCATATAAATACAAACAGACCTGAGTATAACTGAAATAATGAAAAAAACCAAAAAAACAAAAAAACGAATAAAAAAATTGAGGCCCCCCCAATTATACATCAACTTTAGATCAATTTTTATAATGTTGAATAATGTTGGTGTTGAATTTTTTTATGTTTCTTTTTTTTTTTTTTTTTATTTTTTTTTTTTTTAACTGATATTAATTTGCTGATGATATTGAAGTTGGCTTATAATATTATAATGAAAAATCTTTTGGTCATTCGATTCGATGCAATATTGAGTTAAGTTTTATTGTTGTTATTATTGTTTTTGTTTAACTCCAAGGGATGTTAATGTCGTGACTGTGATTTTGAATTTTTGTTTTCGATTTTATTTTCGTTTTTATTTTTCACTTTATTTCTCATTTTTTACTTTAATATATAAGTTCGTGATGCATTGTGTTGCACCACTGTGACTCTGATTCTGGTAGAGTGGTAAAAAAGCCAAAAAAAAAATTTAAGTAGAAAATTATGCTTTATAGTTAGATCAAGTATTCATTTAATTTTTTTTTTTTTTGTTTTGTATCTTTTGTTGGATTTTTATGTTGTTTTAACGATGTAATTTGAAGAGGTGTCAATTTTTTTAATGATTTGTTAGATCATTTTTTCTGTTTTATTTTTTTCTTACTGTTTTTTGTTGTTAATCTGCTGCTTAAAATTTGTTTTTTTTTTCTTTTTTTTTAGTTGAAAAACATAAAAAAACGAAAAAAAAAACATTTTTTTGAAATAAAAAAGAAAATTATATAGCATAGAAAAATTTAATTTAAAGAAAAGAAAAAAAAAAAATGTAAGGATTCAAAAATGTAATTTAAAGAATGTTAATAGCATGTTTCTTTAAAGTTTAATTGTTTTTATAGAACCAGAAGAATATTCTAGAAAAAAAAATTTGAAATAAATTTAACTATTAGATTTTTAAAATATCTATCAATATTCGCTTATGTCCGTTTAACATTTTGGCATTATATAATTTAAACTTACAGTTATTGTTAATTTATAGATATTATAAATTTTTTTTTCCTTTTTATCAATGATATACATTATATGGTTCTTCCTGAGAGTTAACTTAAGTTGTTACTTATTTGGAATTTTTTTTTTATTTTATTTTTTTTACGAAGATAGGTGGAAAGTTCAAAAGTCATTCAAAATATTCAGTTCGTTTATACCACTCCTATTTAAACCACACTTTAAGTTGGGATCTTTAATAGATTATTTTGTTTATGCAATAAGGATATGCGAAAGATATGCGACAAATATAGATTACTTAGTTTATGGGATGTTATCCAGCGAATGGTGTAGTGGTTAAGACACCGACCTTTGTATACGAAAGGTCTCGGGTTCAAACCCCGGCTGGATCATATAGATTTATAAAAAATAATATAGATTTTCCTTATAATATATAATTAGTAGATTACATTTAAATTAAAAATAAGTATCAGTCTTATAAATTATTATTAATATCATATTGTAGTAGCTATATAATAAAATAATAATAAACCATAATTCTTTTAAAGATAATTATAGATGGCGTAGAATTAAAAACAAAAAAAGAAACGTCTTAGTCTTGTACAATAGCTACAGCCGAGCAATCAACGGCTTTGTAAAATTAATGATTCACGAAACTGAAGCTTAGTCAAATATAAATAATAAATGACTTAGTGGATGCCCTATGCTCCTCATAGGAGTGGCAAGGAAAAAAAAAAAAAGTTTATGGGATGAGGATACGCAAAGGATTCTAAGGAAGAAAGGATTTAGGATTATGAAGAGGACAGTTATTACCTTATTACCTTATATAAATTTTCATAACTCTAAAGATTTATTTGAAGATATCTCTATATAATTACTATGAGTAGGTATATTAAAACAGAAAAGAAATTGAAATAAAGAAATAGAGATAAATAAACGTGTGTTTAAACTTCACAATCATATAAACTATATGGCGCTTAAAGATTCCTTAACCAGCTAAGTGTTGTAAAACGATTGGCAAGAACTAAACTTAATGACCTATAAACTGTGTCCTATGCATTTTGCGTCCGTTGTAATGGCAACTCCACCAATATTTATAATTTTTTTATAAAGTTATTCTGTACCAACAACCAATATATTAAAATTTTAAGAAAGTAAGGTGGAAAATAGAATATGTTGAACTAATAGCAATATATTGATACAACTAGTAACGGTGCTGAAATCTATACAATCATTATGCATATATATTGATACTTGATATAGTTATAACTTAAAATTATTCGTATGTTATGTTATTTAACGTTATGTTATATTATATTATATTCCATATTTGTATAACATATTACTTTAATATTTTTCAGATCCATAAACAAGATTCTTTTGATAAGAGGATATCATAGAAGTTCATTAAAAAAATAATTAATATACTATTAGTTGTTTCATGTTGATAATTTAGATGATTTGCAATACCTAATGAATAAGGTTAATCAACAGAGTAAGGAATTTGATCTCAATATCAATACTGCAAAAACAAAATGTATGATTATTAGCAGAAGAAATATAGCCCACAATAATTCAAACATCACTGTGGATAACAGATCAATAGAGTGTAATCAGTTTTAAATATCTCGGCTCCTGGTTGCATGAAGTCTTGAATTCTGATAAGGAAATCAAATGCAGAAAAGAAAACGCTAGAAATGCTTTTTATAAGTACAGGAAAATATTAAATAATCGTGATGTCAACTATATTTTCAAATTGCAATTTCTTAAATGTTTTGTCTGGACAGTTTTATTATATGGTGTAGAGGCGTGGGCACTCAAAGTAGCTATGATAACAAAATTAGAAGCATTTGAGATGTGGACCTATATATCCAAGATCACATATCCAATATGGAAGTGGTACAGAGGCTGCAGAAAGAAAGATAATTACTTTTAATAAATAAAAAACGAAAAGTAGCCTATTTTCGCCATATAATGCGAGCAACAAAATATGAGTTACTACAGCCTTATTGTCGAAGGCAGAATAGAAGGAAGACGAAGGGTAGGAAGAAAGCAACTATCATGGCTAAGAAATATTAAGGAGTGGACTGGTTTGCGCACAATTGGAGACTTAGTTCATACAGCCACAAATAGAATGGAATATGTCAACATTGTAGCTACCTTAACATAAAATTAACACGCCGAAATGCAGCAGTGGATAGGCATCAGAAGAAGAAGAAGTTGTTTCAATATGTTCAAAATGTATTTCAATATGTTCAAGTTGTATCAAAAATTTAATAAATATAAATATATAGGATAACTTAAAACTAATAAACTTAATAGTTTTACATGAATTTTTACCCTATAACTTATAATGATTACTTATCATAAAAAAAATAATGTTTATCACTGTTTTTTTTTCCATAATTACCTACGTATTTTTAAATTTAATAAAATTAATGATTATTTTTTTATGGTTTTCTTTTTTGTTTTTTTTGAAGAAAACAAAACAAGACCACACTAGTAACAACAAAATATATATTAATAAATCAGTGTGGTCCGATCTTCTTCAAACACTAATAATCAATTTAAAATCAATATTCAATTAATTTTTTTTTTTTTAATTTTTATCAGATCAAGTAAACATCAAATAAATATTTTTAACTTAAAAATTAAATGTAACTGAAAATTTAATGTTATATAACTAATAATAAATTTCCTATATTCCTATATATTATATACATATATTTTAACCATGTACTCATTTTAAGAAAATGTTTTTCTTTTTTTAATCATAATTACAATTATGATAAAATATTTACTGAAAATTACCCCCAAATTAACGTTTCATAAAATTTTTTTTTTTTTTTTTTTCTTATTATATATATTATGTACATTCATATATACATATATATGTATGCATATATGAAATACTTTATCCATACATATAAGGTAAAAAGAGATTATGGTTATTATCACAATTATCTTCCTAATTTTTTTCTTTTTCTTTTTATTGTTTTCTTCCTTTTTTTTCTTTTTTTGAAAAAAATTCCAGGTGAATTTAACGATCAGGCGTAATAATTTGCTAACCCTGCTAATAAACCTGATTTGTATCATATAATAACTAAAAAAAAAAAACAAAAAAAGAAAAATTCATTCCTGATTCATGATCATAATCATACTACTACCAAAAGTATATTAAAGGATAATTACTGTAATTTTCAACATCACATCACATGAATCTTTCAATTTAAACCAAAATCTAAATTATATTCAGATATTGTAAAGTATATATACGTAGGCATATGTATATATATATATATGTATGTATGTATGATGAATGAATATACCTTGTTATAATAAAAAATTATGAAAAATCAACACATACTCAAATTTAAAGGTAATCATCATTAAATATATTATTTTTTAATATGTTTTTTTTTTTTTTTTTATTTTTCTGTCTTTTCATAATAATATTTGTTATTTTTTTTTTTTTTTTTAAACACATTCCTTAGTTTTGTTAATATTTATATAGTTGGTAACTCCTTGAAAAAAAAAAAAAAATTTTTTAATTCAATTTTTTTAATAAATTTTTTTTCTTTTTTTTAAAAAATTTATTTATAGTCAATTTAAAAATGTATAAGAGAGAAAAACTAACTATAACCATAATAATTTATATAAACTTGTATAATTATTTTCAAGGACTAAAACCTTAAAAAATAAATATATATATATGGCTTATATATAATACCAATAATTAAAATTTATTTTATCGTATATTTATTTTAAAGAAACATGGAAGCACTATTTTAGTAAAATAAGAATAGAATAGAATAATTTTAAAAGTATTCATTATGTATTATATGTAACTTATTAATAAAGTTACATTCTTTTGTAAAATAATTAAAAATAATATTTAAGTACTCTTATAATTGTTGTAAGGCACCTTTTTAAAGATTTGTTGAAGAAGAAAACATCTCTTTAATGAGTTTTTGTTGAATATTTACCTTACCTTGAATACCTTTTTTATAGAACACGCAAAAAAATAATAATAAGAAATTTTAAAGACAATTTTTAGACGTACATACAAAAGGGAATAGAAAAAGGATCTAAAAAGATGAAATGTTGTAGAAAACGATTTAATTTTAAAATAAAATAGTTTGTAAAAATTATGTATACATTCTTTCAGATGCTCTATAAAATATAAATAAATTCAAATCGATAATACAGTGCAATATTTTCCAAAGAAAATTTATATATACAGAAATAAAGTGGAAAAAATAAAGCTCGAATCAAGTATATTAAAAGATGGTGTAAAATGTTTTGTTTCGAATCTCTCCAAATGATACATTCCATTCTAATTATTTTCAGTATTGTTATCATATTATTGAACGATTTTATTTATTTATATAAATTCCAATATTACAAAAAATCTTAAGCAATACTACAATTACCCTCGGCTACTAATATTAATAATGTTCTATTTTTTTATTTTTTTTATTTTTACTTTTTTTTTTTTTTAAATGCATTTCTCTGCCACATAAATGTGGACAGGAAATTGGACAGCCTTTCATGTACAGGCGTGGCTGTAAGTGTTTTAAGGGGGAATAACTCTTACGACGTGTGTGGGATTCGAACCGACACTCCCTCGGTGTTTACAGCATATTTTATACGCTCTTACCCACTAGGTCACCGAGGCTCCTTTTACTTTTTATTTATTCCTTCTGTTTCTGTTTACATCTTTAAAAAGTTAACAAAATTAGATTAACTTAATGTTTAAATTGATTTACATGTAAAAATAATAACTTTTTATTTTGTAAATTTTGGTTTTCTTTTCTTAATTTACTCTTCTGTATTTAACAAATAATAATTTTATATGTATTTTTATTTGTTTTATATACTAATTGTAAAAAACATATCTAAAAACCAATTCATTTTTCTTATGTGCTAAAAATAAAAGCTTAAAAACTAACTTAACCTAAACTAATATGACAAAAAAAAATAAATAAATAAAATAAAACTTTAATATGAAACTATTACAGAGTCAATTTAATTTTTTAACCACCAATAATCTTTATAGACACACATATCCCTATTTGGAATATGAGTGTCGTATTTTAAACTGCCAATGTCAACACTATTTGGATCAAACTCTATTTTAATAAATGTAGCCCTTCTACCATAATGAAATAGTAGAGGAACATGTTTTTGATTTTGTATAAAACCTACTTTATCTAGGTAGATGAAATGTTCGGGTGTTTTGAAGCCCGATTTTAATATTTTTTTAATATACTCATCGTTATGGTAGAATAAATGGGATATTAAACCATTTTCGGGACTGTTAATTGCTCTATCAAAATGATTGCGAATCAATTTAATTATGAAATTATCGATTTGTGTTAATTTTGATTTTCTATATATGTATTTGTTTGAAAGATAATGAGTAAAATTTGTTTCAGGTTTTCTACTTTCATTTAAACACACTCTTATGCACTGTTCTATGAGCATATAGTACGACTATAAAAATTACTTATTTATTTATATTAATATTACAAAACACATAGGATATTGCAATATTACAAAACCATGGACTACTAAGACCATTATAGGTCGAATATTATTATTAAATTATACACTAATACTATTTATTTTGTTTATATTATATATTATATATTTACACTATATTTGATAGCAAGGAGGTTTTGTTTTCAATTAATAAAACTTGATACCTGTGCAAGGTTTGAAACCGCACTCCCTCGGTTAATAACCCACGTTCTTAATCACTAGGCCACCGAGGCCCCTATAAAAATTACATTATGACATTATTTAAAATATTGCATAATTTTAGGATAATGTTTATTTTTCTGTTCAATATTATATATATAGAAATCTGTTCATTAACCCCTTAATACATTAAATCTTTAAATTAAAAATTTCTACATATTTTATTTCTTAAAAAAAAAAATTAATTTATAAGTAAAGATAATATTACCAGTATTGTATCTATAAAAAAAAAAGAAATTCCCATCAGAGTAATATGAATTGTGCATTGTGATGTATGTTTGCACATTTAATTGTAAACATAATTGCAATTGAATATACGACATACAAGAAAAAGAGTTAATTCACTCCATTTCTTTTTTTTTTTTTCTTACTTTATTTCATTAATTCACTACTAGTCTTAGTTAGTAGTCTAATAATGTAGGTTATATTTTCTATACACATATATTTTAATTTGTGGGAAAATTTTTTTTATTTTCATTTTAATTTGAAATTCTGGTTAAAGTGCAATAGAAATACATATATATATATATATATATATAGTTTTTGTGTAATTTAAATGCATTTCACATGTTTTTTCTTTATTTTCTTTTTTTTTTGTAACTGTATGAATATTCAAATTGGAAATAAGAAAAAAAAAAGAAAAATTTCAAAATAAAAAATAAAGGAGTAGATACAAAAATATATAAATTGCATATTTTCAGAGAAAAATACTTGTACCATTGGATATATACTATATAGGTATATACCACTTATATAATTTGTTGTATAAAATGAATTAAAAAATTTGACAACTAAAAGAGTTGCCTTCTTAACATAATTATACAATTAATTGACTATCAAATACTTAATTATTTATGTAGTTGTTCCCATTTTACAGTTAATTTTAAATGTTTGTTTATTCAGTTTTTGTAATAAAATATTTTAAATGTATACATATACATATATATATATGTATCTTGTAAATGGTTCTTGTCTTGTTTTTTTCTAAATTTTTGATTTTAAAGTAAAAGTTTTCTATCTAGAAGTCAAGTGAAACTATAATAATTATATTTAATTGTATTATAATTGGAAAAAATAACTGTAAATTTATTTTTCTTTTTATTTATAAAAGTAAACAGTAAATTATATTTAAAGTAGGATTTTAAAGAAAAGTATATACTTTTCAAGAAAATTTAGAAAAACATAATATGAACTTTGACTTTAACTTTTTTTTTTTTTTTTTTGTAGAAAAAATAAATAAAAATTTTCTCAAGGGAAAATCTACTAATTTTATTTAATTTTTTTTTTTAATGAAAAACGATAAATTGTAAATGTACTATGAATATTTAAATTTGAAGTAATTTACATACAAGCTATCCAACCTGTGGGTCCGTTTCGATTATAGATTATTGGTGATAATTTTTTACGAAACTGACTGTTGAAAGTTTGCCCTCAATAAAAAAGGATAAATTTTGCAGTTTTGTTGTCCTATAATTCTATAAATTATGATACGTACTATGAATAGGAACTAAAATCGAGGAAATTTCTATAATCAAAAATATTTTATAACAGTATGAATGACCGTGTAATTATACTGTTATAAAAGCTAGACTACTATATAAAAAAGCTAGACTACTTATACTTTAACTTAGACTGTGTAATTGACGCTTACACATATGGGTTAAGTAGATAAGTATAAGTATAAGTAGATACATAGATGCGCTACAAGTATTATAGTGTCATCTGAAAGCAAATATATTAATTGGCAAACGTATTTCGCTGTAATTTTTCTACTTGATTCTGTGACAAAAAAATCTCAACATAATGATTTATACATAGTAAATATGACACTTTAAATTTGAAAACTTATCTTATGAAGTTAATAAAATTTAATTTGCACTGATAGCGAAAATGTATAATTAATTTTACATATACTATATAATATGAAAGGGATCCATTCAATTCTTTTCAGAAATAATTGTTCTCAATACAATTCTTCCCAAACACAACTCTTCAAGAAAACAATTCTAGTCAAAACCATTATTTTTATAATTTACTCGACATTAAGCGGATTATATATTTTAGACGAATTTTAATCTTAACAATCAGAATTATTATACATAGAAGAATTATAACATAATACAAGAAGAATTATTATACATTGTATAACATAAATATAACAAGTAAAAGTAATATATTAATAATTTAAATTAAAAGTTAAAGTTGTATGCTCTTCCTTTTAAATAAGACCGATTATCAATTTGTTTGTAGTTCAATGTTACAATCTTGAATTTCAGGACCTTGTCTTTATAATTTTTCTTTTGTAGAATAGTGTATCCAGTAATAAATTGTCAGCTTATTAACTCATTAACTTATTTCGGCTTTGTTCTTTTTGAAAAGCTTTCAATCGGTTGAATGTTGATTGTTGATTGCAACAATTTGAATTGGGAAGTCAATGGATGGGCTTTCTCGTTCTTTCATCACACACATAAAGTTCTTTGTTTCTAAAAATATAGCGTCTGCCGAATGCTTTCTTTTCAAAATTGATTTATTGTTTTTGTCATGGTGCAATAAAGTCTATTGCAATAAGACCTAAAAGGCCGTATTTCCATTTGGAATGAGAAATAAAACCTAATTCTCGAATTTCAGCGAATAGACATTATTTCTGTAAATAATGGAAATAAGTTTTTTTAAATTATGGAAATAAAGCCTAATTTTAATTACTTATTCTAATAATAAGATATTTTAATATTTTTCTTTGATAATTTTATTCCCATATTTCAGATTGTTGTATAAAATGTGTTATATTATTTTTTGTCACATTTTACTCTGTACGTCCGTGAGTTAATCTTTTTTCATATTGAAATAAGTTCGACAAAGTTAAAAATGAAATAATTTCGATGAAATTGAACATTCAAACTTTTTTCACTTTTTAATTTGATAATTTTGTCGAATTTATTTCAGTTCGGTCGAACTTAGTTGAGTTATTAGAATTGGTTAGAGAATCAGGATTGCCCCTTTTTCAAAATATGAATATACATGAATATGTGGAACTCTGAATCTGATGAGATTTTATAGTTTGTTTCAAAATCAGAAATGCCACTTTTTCCAGAATAAAAAAAGCGTATAACTTTTATTTTGAAGCCAACTCTAAAATCTCCTCTAATTTAATTTCTTACTCCTTTAATTTTTTGACCTTATTTCATAGTGAAATAAGTTCGACAAAATTATTAAATTAAAAAGTGAAAAAATTCGAATGTTGATCAAAATTATTTCATTTTTAACTTGTCGAACTTATTTCATTATGAATGAATCAATTATTAGTTTTGAAGGAATGGAGACTGTTGCGAGCAGGGCGCCTTTAAGACACAGGCTTTATTGCACCCTGACCTTGTTTTTGCGATATATAGCTTCATAATTTGTATGAAATCTAGTACAGCAGTTCTTTTCTTCAAAATCAATGCAATAAGTACGTACTTAATAATTTCTATAACATGTTAAATTTTATTTCAATATTATACAAAAAAAAAAAACAAAAGAATTCTCAAAATTAAACATTATAAACTTTCTTATAGCACCTTTATCAACTAATTATTATCTGTAACATTTTAATAAATACATATATATGTATATGTATGTATATCTACAAAAATGCAATAAATTACAGAGTAAATAAATCAATTTCATTAATTTTGAATCAGAGAAAGTTCTTAACCCATTTAAAAAATTTTTTATATGCTTATATATGCATACTTATGTATGTATATGTATATGTATGTAAATTACATATTCTCATATGTAATAACTAAAGTATAAGCAAATCATTTTATTGATTTTCTTATTTTTTTTTATTGTTTTCAAAAATTATTCGTTTAATTTTGATTTGATCAATAAATTTATTTATTTTTTTCTGTTTTTTTTGTTTTTTTGTTTTATTAATTCCATTTTATCATTATAAATATGCGGTATTATATGGTACCTCTGAAATTTTTTCCTGATTTTATTTCCATCATTCGAAAATGATTTATGATCAGGTGTAATTATACTAAAATACATATTACACTTATGAACATTTTATAAATGTTAATTTTTTGTTTTTATTTTTTTTTTGTTTTTGTTTTTGTTTATAATTTTCGAAAGTTCGAAGTTCTACTTATAATACATGTATAATATGTGTACATATATAATTATATAATATATACAAATATAAATAAAAATCCTTATTTATTTTATTAATTTAAAAATTTTAAAATATATGGGTATGATTACGAAAATCAAAACAATGTCTAATAAAACTGGTATAACAAAATCGATAAAAGAGCAATATTATAAATTACTGTAAACAAATAGATCCCACATATAGAAGTCCTCCTAAATTATTAATTTAATTAATAAGTACAATTTTCAATATGGTCGTTTTTATTTTTTTTTTGAAAAATAAATCAATTATTTTAATTGACTCTAATGTTTTGCACTCACTGGTAACAAAAAAAGTAATAATAATAAGTGCGGATTCATTGTTTTCTTATTGTCCCACTTTCTAGTTCAAAGTTTCCGTATTTTATATTAGTATACTAATTGTAGTGCTCCTCTCCTTAAGCCTTACACCTTTTTTTTTACTTTACTTTAAAATATTTCTAGAAGATTTGATGATCTGTTCTGGACTGACTTATTTGGTTAAAATTTTGTTAGATTCCTTAAAACTATATGTATTGCGTCATCATTAGTAAATATTGATAACGTAATACATAATTGCAACATATAGCGAAGCTGTCTTTATTTATTACCCCATGCCTCATGTTTGTTTATTACCTTCGTCACTGATAACAAAAATGTAATAATAATAAGTGGATTCATTGTTTCCTTACGCAGTCCCACTTCCTAATTCAAACTTTCCGTATCCCTATCCTATATCCTCTCCAATCCGAATATTCTAATTAATATACTGCGTTAAAAGTTAGGGTTTTCATTACATTATATTGGCTAAAGGAGGTGGTGGTGGGTAAAAAGAATCTGACACTATCAACTAACAATATACTTTTTGTTTAAATAATATTTCGCATATATTTTTCACATTTAGAAATTTTTTTTTATAAAAAATAATTAAAATAAACGAGCTGTTCTCGGAATTTTACCAATATACAGTTACTTTTGAAGATAATCATATTTTTAGCTTAATCTAATAAAAATTACCATAGTTCTAAATATATCTTTTAGTTCGTTTATATGGGAGCTAATAGTTCTTTCATTTGTTTTGTTTTGCTTGATTTTAAATACAAACTTTTAATCTTATCTATATGTAAAGTTTATTAATGGACCCTATATAAGATGATATGAAACTTTAATTTTTTTAATACCATATTTAATTTGGCACAAACTTCTAGTATCAACATATAAGTATCTCTATATATAATCCTACATATTTACTTAAAAACTAATATTCACATTTCGTAAGTATACCCGAAAAGATTAATTGCCATCTACCTTGCAAATGTGTTTGATTATTTGCTTTTAAAATGTAAAATTGCGTGAAATATGCAGGTAAAGTAAATAAAATTTTATTGGAATTTCTTTTTATTTTGCTTATTTTTTTTAGTTTTTTTTTTTGTATAATTTGCCTTATGTTCAAAAAACATATAATTACCTTAAGTACCGCCACTCCATTCTAAAAAAACCTATTAATAATTTTACAAAAAAAATGAAAATAAAAATAAAAAAGTATATAGGTACAAAGCTTATATACAAAAACGATTTAATTGAATAATATTTATTCGTGATGTTCATTTATATTTGTTCAATGTTATACCTGGAAATATTTAATTAAATAAAGGTAAAATTATATATCAATTTTAAATTCATTAAAAACATTAAATATTTTTATTTTTTCTTCTTTTTATTTTTTTCTTTTATAATTCAATAAAAATTTTTTTTTTTTAAACTAATGGAATAAAATTTCAAAAGAAAAACAATTTAATCAAATAGATTTAAATTGATTTCTTATAAGTTTTACTTGTATATAAAAATTAATTAATAGTTTTAAATAATTTATAAACTATTGAAATATTAATAAATTTATCAATTATTTATTCTTTTTGTTTTGTTTGTAAGATTTTTAAAAGTTTCTTATAAGTTTTATATATACATATATTAAGTGTAGAGTTGCCAAACGTCCTCATCTCAAGAATTTTCTTCGTTTAATAATTTTGATTCCGCATTCTTGAAAGGTATGCATAAATTCTCGCCTACTCTAGTTTTAAAAGAAGAAATCTTTAGCATCAATTGATATTCATTTAACTTTTAAAAATATTAATATGTATTAATTAAAATTAAAAGAACAACCGGAAGCAGAATTTAATGATTTTGTAAATGGATGTTTAGATTACATAAAGTTCCTAGCATTTCAATCGGAGGGTTTTAGGTACAAATCCCGATCAGGTCATATAAAAAATAATAGTAATTTTAATACTAATACCAACAATAATAGCTGCTACAGTGAGGTTGCCTGTTGTGACAATAATTACCTCATGCAGGAAAGTGTTATATACTAAAGCATATGCTCTAACTGTTAATGGCTTTCTAGCTATAGGTGTATGGATTTCCTGTATCATTGTAAAACAGTCTTTTCATCTTTCGTTCTCCTAAACATTTATAAAACATATATTAGATCTAAAATGAAGTACAATGCACATATTTGGGCGGGAGCCTCCAAAACGGCATTGGGATTTCTTGATAAAGTGTGAAATAGAGCAATTCGTCTAATTAACGATCCCAATGTCACCTCTACGCTCTCTTTTAAATCGGTCTCCATCGCCTAAAAGGAACACTTACCGTGTTTTATAGATACCTTATAGGTTTAAATTATTTTTTTTATTCGCAGGCGTCTAACAACATGAGCACATGAGACGTTGGATTTGAAACTCCAAGCAGAAAAACGTGGGAAGGGCTAAAACAACTTAGAGAAGAAGCGTTCAGAATGAAATAGGAAGAAGTAAAAAGTTTTGGGCTGATATTAAAAGGAATAGAGTAAAACAGAGAAAATTAGACTGAATTTGTGGAAACCTTATGTCCCCTAATAAAATAATATAGGAGCAAAAAAAGAATGCTTCAGAGAAATCAGTGAAAGTCTAATGACAGTGATTTTTGGTTAATCATCTGCAACATACTGAAATTGTATAATTCTTGTTTTATGAATTATACTGAAATTGTATAACTGTGTTATGTATTGTGGAATTCGGTGTTAAACAAATGCTGAATCGATTTTATTGGTCGATCTAATTGGTTATTAGAATTTTCAGAAAAAAAAAAAATTATTCAGAAATGTAGAAATCAATAAAATCCCTCCTCATATACATATGATTTAAGCGTCTTTTCATATAACTTACAAATACTTGAGTTGTTACCAAAGCTAAAAAATCAATACTACTTTAGTATTGTGTTTCCGTCGGTATGAATTCGAACATTTTTTTTATATCAGTTTTAGCTCTGTCGACTGTTTTAAATCATTAATTTAACATATTCAAAAAAAAATCTTAATTGTAGAGCTTCTCCAAAATAATATTTTCTATGGCTTTCATCACTGATAGTAAAATAATATAATAATAATATGCGGATTCATTGTTTTCTTTGATCGCTTTAGTCACTGATAGCAAAATAATAATAATAATAATAGACGGATCCATTGTGCTCTTACAGTTTTAATCCAATTCAATTTTTTTGTAATCTTATCCTAAGAATTCTCAATCCATGTGCTACTCTCCCACATCCCTACTTCCTAACATACGGCGTTACCAATTTTCCAATTAAATGGCGTTATATTGACTAAAGGGAGATGTGTGTTTAGTCATTATGAATCTGACTTTACCAAGTGATAGTTCTTGGTGTCTTTAGAAGATTCCCTTAGAAAAAAAAAATTAAAAAAAAATAAAACTCAATATTTTAATGAATTTGTTAGAAGCTTTTATTTTAAATGAAAAATTTCCTTTTATTTTGATCAGTTTATAGAATTAATTGAAATGTTGAATTTGAATGAGATCCTTGATATCAATCAGCTACACAAATTTATGATACTGTTGTTAACTGAGAATTATAATAACATGTGCCGCGTAGCGAAATCGTCCAATCTAATGAAAACTTTCCCAAGTTTCCCAATTTATTTAATTTTGTTTTTTTTTTTAAACAAGTATTCAGTGTAATGAATTGTAATGTATTAAATGACGTCCTTGGCTTTAACCATTTTAACAAATCTCATAATTCAAATCCAAATTTGTTATATGTTTTAATAATAAGTTAAATTATTGATACCTGGATTTTATAAAAAAACTAAAAAAGACAAGTCTAGTCAAAAATATTTATTAAAACCCCAAAAATGTGAGTCGTAATAATTAGACTATATATATACTAAATTAAAGAAAATCTATACTAAATTAACTGTTATTTTTTTACTTTTTTGTACTGGTTAAAAACACAGTTTGAAAATAGATAAAATATTTTCTTTTTAAACAAATTTTTTTATAACTAAGCGTTCCTCATTTCGAAAATCTGGCAACTCTGAGATAAGTTAAGTTTGAACGTAATTTCAAAAAGATTCAATTTTAAAAATAATTTTTGTTTTTCTGTCATATAAGATTTAATAAATAGGAATATTATAATATTGATTGATTGATTGATTATTAATTAATAAAAATAACTCGATTTTAAAATTTCCTTTTATTTTGTTAAAATACGAACTTTAATTATATTATGACAATGAAAATTTACTCTAAAAGAAAATCGCTATTGGCGTAAAATTAATTTCTGGCAAATTTCAATATAATAAAGTTAATTTAAACTATTTAATAATAACCATATTCATTAAAAATTAAAACAATATAATAAATACAAAGAATACATATATTAAAAGAAAAATTTTAAGACAGTGACGGATAAAAACATGTAATTATTGCTCTTAATAAGTACCTATATGTATTTTCTTGTATTGGAGCTTAATATCAGAATTTTTTGTTTAACTTTCTTTTTTTTCTGAAGCTTCAACATGTTATTGAGGAATTAGATATGTTTCAAAAAAAACTGTACCGAAATTATACGTTGAATACATAAAATTTACAAAATTGAGCCAGAACTCAAATCTTACTTTTTCTCATTAAACGTTTGAACTCATATTTTTGTTTGAAAAATGACATTTAAGTTCAAGCTCAGAATTATGGAACAAATCTTATTTTTATCTAAATTTTGCAAGAAAAATTGCAAACCAGAACTAGGTTTTGCTTAAAAAACTTGAATTTGTGTTCAAGCTCAGTTGTATGTATTCAACCCATTGTTTTAGTTTCATTATCTATAAACGATCTATTAAGTATAATCTCCAATTCAATACATAGTTTTCGAGGTAACAGCACGCTCGTTGCTTCTTACGAAGACAACGTCAGTAAATATTCTACTTCGTTTGAGCTAAATCTCAATTTAGCCAAAATTTCAAATTGGGACAAAATCAACAGAGTCGATTTTAACTCTAAGAAAACTCATTGCTGTTTAGTCTCTCGTAAAAGTAACACTTCGATCCCAACTTTAACTTTTCAAGGGAAAGTTTTGCAACATGCAGGTGAGCTCAACATCTTGGGCATGCAGCTAAATCAAAAATTAAGTTGGTACAATCATATTTTTGGTATAGCTAAAGATGTAGCTATAGGTGTATGGATTTCCTGTATCATTGTAAAACAGTCTTTTCATCTTTCGTTCTCCTAAACATTTATAAAACATATATTAGATCAAAAATGAAGTACAATGCACATATTTGGGCGGGAGCCTCCAAAACGGCATTGGGATTTCTTGATAAAGTGTGAAATAGAGCAATTCGTCTAATTAACGATCCCAATGTCACCTCTACGCTCTCTTTTAAATCGGTCTCCATCGCCTAAAAGGAACACTTACCCTGTTTTATAGATACCTTATAGGTTTAAATTATTTTTTTTATTCGCAGGCGTCTAACAACATGAGCACATGAGACGTTGGATTTGAAACTCCAAGCAGAAAAACGTGGGAAGGGCTAAAACAACTTAGAGAAGAAGCGTTCAGAATGAAATAGGAAGAAGTAAAAAGTTTTGGGCTGATATTAAAAGGAATAGAGTAAAACAGAGAAAATTAGACTGAATTTGTGGAAACCTTATGTCCCCTAATAAAATAAAATAGGAGCAAAAAAAGAATGCTTCAGAGAAATCAGTGAAAGTCTAATGACAGTGATTTTTGGTTAATCATCTGCAACATACTGAAATTGTATAATTCTTGTTTTATGAATTATACTGAAATTGTATAACTGTGTTATGTATTGTGGAATTCGGTGTTAAACAAATGCTGAATCGATTTTATTGGTCGATCTAATTGGTTATTAGAATTTTCAGAAAAAAAAAAAATTATTCAGAAATGTAGAAATCAATAAAATCCCTCCTTATATACATATGATTTAAGCGTCTTTTCATATAACTTACAAATGCTTGAGTTGTTACCAAAGCTAAAAAATCAATACTACTTTAGTATTGTGTTTCCGTCGGTATGAATTCGAACATTTTTTTTATATCAGTTTTAGCTCTGTCGACTGTCTTAAATCATTAATTTAACATATTCAAAAAAAAATCTTAATTGTAGAGCTTCTCCAAAATAATATTTTCTCGTAATATGTACTTTCACAATTCCCTTTATGAAACTCTTATATGTATATAGTAAAATAAATTATATAAGAACAAGGTCTGTCAGCAACTATAAACATTTCTATTATAATATATACAAAAAAATCAAATTATAATAATTAAGTTTATTTTAGTGCAGTTATTTATACCTATTGGTAAATCAATTTTAAAAATATTTATTGGTAAATTATATGTAACGCTTTGAAGTTTGATAAAAGTTTTTAAAAAATTCTAAAAAGTCACACATTACAAAAGTATATACATATAATTATCACTAAATAACTAGTATGTATATTACATGTATATTTTTTTTTTAAATTATTTCACTATCACTATGTTTTAAATAAATTTAAAAGAATAATCTAATAATACAATCCTTACTTGTCATAATTAGGTTGCCACAATTTTCATCATAAATATAAATTAGAAATTTCATTCCCAGAAGTTATAATAATAAAAACAAAAAATATTTTTTTATTATATTTAGTATATATTTTACAAAAAATTTTAAAAAAAATTAGTTTATTATAGTTTCATCCTGTCCATCCATTTGTCCGTCCGCCTGATTGCCTGCCTGTTTATAAAACTTCTAGACAGCGTGACACAAGAACAAATACAATTTTAGATGTAGATAGATATGTAGGATCTTATAGAAAGAAATAAGAGGTCCCCATCTTACAGCTCTTCACCCTACATCTCTTTGAAAAATCCACCCTTTGAAAAATCTTTATATTGAAATTGTTATATTTCAGATACTACAGCTGGATATTTTTATTTAATCTGAAAACTTCAGGCAAAAGTGAATGAAATACAAAAGTAACATATAATTCGTTCGTCGTCATTCGTTGTAAATGTCACTTACCGTTATATATTTTCAGTTCCGCTTATAAAAACCTAATATTAGTGCCCTTAATGGACATACGTTAGATTCGTTAAATTTCATTAAACATAAGTTATTTTTATGTTAATTCAATCAGAATGGGATTGATATATAGTATAAATTTGAGATTTCTTTCTTGATAATTTTTCTTTTTTCATAATTATTCTTTGTCGTTTAATTATTTGTTAAAATGGTTGAATTTGTTGAAACTTTTTGTTTTAAGTTTATATTAAAAGTAAAATAAAAAAAAGTTAAAAGATAGAAATAAAATTGTTATGTATGTTCATTTGTTATTAATGATTTAACTAATGTTTTGACAATTTTGACGATTTGATCAATATGACGAAAAAATATGACATTTACATACCTACATTAATATGTTGAACTATGTCATTTTGGTTACCGTTTAACACATCTTAAATTTACTTTAAATATAAAATTTAAGAAAGTATATCTTAATTTTTCATAATTTTTTTTTTTTAGTGCATTTCTCTGCCACATAAATGTGAACACAGCCTTTCCTTTTCAGGCACGGCTGTAAATATCGTAAGGGATAATTCCCACACTTTCTCGGTGTTTACAGCGTATTTTATACGCTCTTATCCACTAGGCCACCGAGGTCCCATTTTTTTTTTCATATAAATAATAAATTTCTAAAAAAACTTATAAAATTTTATTCCAAAATTTGGTACATTATTATTTATTATTATCCAAATACAGTTACAAAACTAGAATGGTATTTTGAAAATGTGCACCTTTAAAAATCATTAATTTTATATACTACCTTTATAGTTTGTTTTGTTTTTATTTGTGCAACATTAAAACTTTATATTATTATCGTTTATTATATTGATAAACGATAATCAATAGCTTCAATCAAAAAACTATCAATTATACATTATATTTATATAGTCATACTTATATATATGTATATAGATAAATACATATTTTCTATTATTGTATAATGCCATTTCTACAACTAATATATACATAATAATATATTATAATACATATCTACACTTTAATAAAAAAAAATTATATTGTGAAAAATAAAAATATCTATAGATAAATTGATATAAACATTAGATAATTTATATTAAATTACTAACCTACAAAATATCGTTTAATTTTAATTTTACGTTACAATTTAAAAAAAAAAAAAAAACAAAAAAAAAAAGTATAGAAAAATATAATCAACATTTTTTATATACATGCAACATTTTATTTTGTTTTTTTTTTTTGTTAAAAGTTAAAAAGTAGCATGAAATATTGAGTGCTGCTGAATATTTTTAAGCTATTAAATAGCAACACTCAACAAAACAATTTATTTTTATTTTTTCTATTTTTTTGCTTTTTTTTTTTTTTTGTAGCTTTAAATAATTTCAAATTATAGAGTAAATTGAGATTGAGAAGTTGTTATAAGTATAGAAAATATCTGAAGAAACTGAAAAAAAAAAATTTAATATTAGAGAAACTATAGCTAGCCTAGCTATTCAAATTCTAATTGGAATTAACAAAAAAAAAAAATAAAAACAAAAACTTAAATTTTAAATTACTTAAATATAATTTCCATTAAATCACCTGAATTGTAATATAAACTGACCAAAAAAAAAAAAAATTATTATGAATAGATAAAACAAAAATGGAAAAAAAAAAAAAATTAAGAAATTTTCAAATTAAAATTATTAACAAAAAAAAAATTAAAATGGAAATTATGTAGAATGTATAAACCAAATAATAATAAAAACAAAACAAAAAAAATTGTGCACGACCCAAAAATCTTTAATTTTAATTTGAATCGAAAAGTTTAGTTTACAAATTTTAGTATTGAATTAATTACAAAAATGTAATATGAAAACCAAAATTTTATTTAAAAAATTTTAAGTTGTAAGTCTACACCACTATTTGAGATCAGCTCCAAATAAAACCACATACTTATTGGAATTAATACAAAAAAAAAAAAAAAAATCAAAAAAAGCTGTAGGTACTTCAGAATAATTTACACGTCCGATTTTATTCTAATTTTGCACAAGAATTAATTTTTAAAATATTAAAAAATCAAAAAAAAAAATGTTCACTCAAAATCATTTGTACCTAAACTAATGATTTCATTTTCAAATTTTCCAGATCATTCGAAAAAAAAAACTTCTAAATTCTCTTCTATTAGCCGATTTTATGCTTTTACCGGTTTAAGATTATATAATTTAAATCTTTTATCAATATTTAAGGTCGATTCCCACTATTCAATGGCGACGCTGTGACGACAACGTGATTTCTATTTATATTATGCGTTACTTATGAATATATTCACACTATTTCGGCAACTTGACATCAACGACGACGTACCGACACCGTACCGTGATTTAAAATATCATTCTCAGCAACTTTTTTTTGCCGTCACGTGATTGTCGCCGGTATAGTGCAAATATATTCATAAGAAATGCATGATATCAATTAAATAAAGTCTTACAAAATAAAATAAAAATGAACTAATGAAATAAAATGAAATAAAAATGAACGGATGAACTAAAAACATCACATCCGATGTTATGTCTGAATAGGCTACCGTGACGACAACATGATTTTAAAATAATAAATATATGATGTCGTCACGTGCGATATCGGTATAGTGTGAAGAAAAACAAACGGTGTCGTTACGGTACGTCGTCGGCACGAGCTGTTGTAGTAGGAATCGACCTTTATACCTCTTAAGGGATCTAATGATGTTTATATTCTCCCCTTAATGACTCTATCAGAACCATCACTACAATATTGTCATAGAAGAATCTTTTATCAGCAGATTTTATGCTTTTAGGTTATATAATTTATCAATATTTTTATCCCTTAACGGCTCCAATGACACCTCTTTCAGAATGATCATAGAAGTGCATTAGATATGTTTTATAAAGTTTCTTTCATAAAGTCTTATAGTCTAAACAAATTTAAATTTCTTAAAGGGTCATTAAAATACTAATAGAGTTTAGGTACTTTATATTTAATAATAAATTTTCATTAAAAGTTCTTTAAATTTCATTATATATACATTTATTATATACATATACATATTACAACTTTTGATAGCTTTTTATCAAAAATATATACGACATCTTAACACCTAACGTCTTTATACGAGTTAATCAAATAAACTAACTGTTTATAAACGTCAATAATTTTATAAACGTTATAAACGTCAATGACAACTGAAATATGTTTAAATACAACATTTGTTCAAGTAATTTATGCCAAATCAAATATTAAATCAAAATTTTGATCATAAAATCAAATTAAAACAATACATATTAAAAAAAAAAATTATAATAATTTTATTTTTTTTTTGTTAATTTTAATATAAAAATTATTTCACCGCAAAGTTTTGAATTTTTTTAAAAGCTACATACATTTGTATATATACAGATAAATAACAGACCAATCAAGAAACAAAAGTCCTCAGTGAAACTGAGTACAAAAAAAAACTGCTATAAACAAAAATACAGTAATAAGCAATAAAAGATCAATACTTCATTTATAATATTAAATATTCAAAATTAGAAATAGTAAAAATTGGACAGAAAAAAGAAAAAAAAAAAACCGTTTTTAACATTGTTAAAGTTTAATAAAGATGCTGTGTTTTTTTTTTTTGTTTTGCTTTAAGTTAAAGTGTGACCTTATTGTTATTGAATTAAAACCAAAACCGAAATCAACAGAGTTTTGAACCAATTAATTTAACTTAATTTTAACATTTATTTATTTTTTTTTTTTTGGTTTTTGAAGTTTCTTTTTTTAAGCAATTTAAAAATTTAATGATTTGTTATTGATGGCGAAGGTATTCTACATTTTGTTTTTTTTCTTTACGTTAGAAGGCAAAAAAAAAAAAAAGTACCAAATTAAAATTTTATTAAGTTCATTGTAATCTCGTTAAGAGTTTATGAGTTTTTTTTTTTTTTATTTTTTTTTTTCTTTTATTATTATTATTATAATTTGTTAAACTTTTGCTTTATTTAAAATATAGTGTTATATCTATATATTATATACATCGCAGCACTCTTATAATGATTGTGCTAAACTAAATAAATCTATAGGTATATATATATTTATACAGATAAAGCCATAATTTAAAAAAAAAAAAAAAAAAAAAAAACAAATGAACAAAATGGAGAAAATGGAAATTTAAAAGTTTTTCAATTAATGACTTGGTAATAAACTTCTATTGTTAAATAAATTAATGATTTTTTTTTTTTTTTTTGTTCAAAAATAAATATGGCCAATTATTGCCGAAATCATATTCATATATATGTAATATATGTATGTATATATAAAATCTTAACAACACTTATATTATTTTAATCTTAGTTTAATTTTTACAATAAAAACAATTATATGAATTATTGTGCATTTATTAGACACACTAGAAATCTAACTTTTAAAAACAAAAAGCATTTTAAAGATTCTAATTTTAAGGCCGAATTTTATTTTTTTTTTTAATTCCTGTGCCACATAAAGAGAAGGTGACAAGGAAATTACACAGCCTTTCCTTTTCAGGCGTGGCTTTAAATGTCGTAAGTGGGAATTATTCCACTGTCACATAAAGGGAAGATGATAAGAAAATTACACAGCCTTTCCTTTTCAGGCGTGGCTTCAAATGTCGTAAGAGGGAATTATTTCTCTGTCACATATAGGAAAGGTGACAAGGAAATTACACAGCCCTTCCTTTTCAGGCGTGGCTTTAAATGTCGTAAGGCGGAATTATTCTTTCGACATGTGTGAGATTCGAACCCATACTCCCTCGGTGTCTACATTGTATTTAACACACTCTTAACCACTAGGCCACCGAGGCCTCAAGACTGAATTATTATTCTTTTTCTTTTATTTCAGTTAAAATAAGGTCGTCTTATTAAGGTTTCTTAGTTCAAAAAAATACATTTTTGCTTTATCAAAAAATAAAAATATATAATAAAGAGGGTTATGTTAATTGAAGTTTACTATATAAAGTAAATTTTTATGATTTAATTCTTAATTGTTAAGATTTTTATACTTAATGTTATAATTAAACGTATTGATAGTGCACTAACATATACCATGAATAATCTACTTTTGAATATTATAAGGAATTTCACGATTAGGTGTAAAGATCTAATATTCCAAAATCTTATTAGATCAAAATTTTTTTTGTCCAAATTCTGTTATGTTTTAGAAATTTCCCCTAAATTACATTTATATACATATGTACATATGTATAAATACACATATTCAGTGAAAATCTGATTATCTTATCCTGATTTTGTAACCAATTATAAAATTCCTTTTAAATTATTTTTTTTAGATACATATTTCAACATTGAAGCATATTTAAAATAGTCGAAGCCCTAAAATTCCGCTAATCAATTTTTTGAACTGTTATAAATACAATTTTATATAGGAAAAAATTCAATTTTTAGGGCAAAATAAGGGTTTTTAGAAAAAAAATAATATTATTTGAAAAAATTAAATTTTAGGAAATAAAATATTGAAAAAAATAAATTTTTGAAATAATAAAATTAAGAAAATTAAAAATTTCGGTCCGTTCCGGTTTTTATTCCCAATGATTACAATTTATAAACTATATTATATAAACGCTTTTATACATTTATAATGTTTATTTTCCAAATAATTATTAAAATAAAACTTTTACTATATACCTAAGCCATTAAATTATACCGTGGAAGAAACAGAAAGGTCCCAACCTAAAATTTAATTTAAAAGGAGCTGGTTTTAGTTAATTTAAGTCTAACACTAACACTCGGGCTATTCTTCTGGATGATTTTTAAAGTTTCCAGTCGACCTTCGTAAAAAAAACAATAATTCATCAAAGAAGTGATTTATAGTTGACAGTTTTAGTTTAAATTATCATAAAAAGTTTTACAAAATTATAATTATTATTTTTCGGTTCTTTTCTTTGGGGAAATTGCATAAAAACATACACATAAAATAATAAAATGTAACTGTTAACCATAAATTCTTTTTAAATTTTTCAACATGCACACATATATGTATATTGAATAAAATGCACACTAAAAATTTACCTAAATTAAATCTTGTACATATTTTGTTAAAACTAAAGTCAACAATACAAATTAATGTTCAATATTACAATTTCAATTTCTCAAGAGTCCAATTCATGAGTGTACAATACTAAGTACAAAGTAGGCATTCAAAAAAAAAATCTTTTAACCTAGAGGTATATGATATGGCGCCGTGGAGTAAAACCATATGCAATAAAACAATATAATGGCCTGATTTCCCGGTTTTGAATGAAAAATAAAGCCATATCGCCAATTTTGTCGCGTATGGTTTTATTTTCATTTTATCTTTTTATGGTTTTATTTCCTTTTTTTGTCGGATAATTTCACCGGATAAAATATCAAAATTCATTAATTTTAATTTAATTGGAAATATTTTGGAAAAAAGAATACCCTGATCTTGAATACAACTGTAAAATCCCTCCTCTAACAATTATTATTCTGTTCCAAAAAAAAGAAATTTCTCTTTGAAATTGATTTTAATGCAGTATAATATATTATTAATAAATATGAATTTATTTATAAATACCTATTTTTTCACCTTCTTTAATTATATTTACTTGGTTTAATATAAAATTAGAATTTGTATCAATTTTATTATAATATATGACTTTTCACTATAAGTTTTAAAAAATGATATGGCTTTATTTCGCATTTGAATGGGAAATAAGACAATTATGTCCTTATTCCGTATGACTTTATTTCACTGTTCCGCATAATATATGTATATAATAAATTCTTTATAAACAATTGTTTCTTTCTAAAGAAAAGTTGACAACAGGCGATTGTCATAATCCAACTTTTTTGACAACAATAAAACTCAACATGTAATCAACAAACTCTATTTTGTATAGAAACAAATAAATTTTTTACTTTTCATTTTTCATATACGTATATGTACACATGTATATTTATACGACAATATGACAATTTTCTCATAAGATGATTTAAAAAAAAAAAAAATTTGCGAAAATAATATTGTAAAATGTATCAATTTGTAGGTGAGTAAAATTTATTAAAAAAATTTAAAAAAAAAATCTTTATTTTTCCCATCTGTATTTTTATTTGTTGACAAGGGTCTAAAAATTATATCATTGTCATTATTATCATCATCATCTTTATAATCACAATCATCATAAGGTAAACAAAAGATGCCCTAAAGAAGACAAATTTTACTTAAGAAATATATAAATCGAAACGACTCCCTTATATGGAAATTTATATTATAATATAAATATATCCTTTCTATTTTTAGAATGACTTTATTGTACACTTAAGGTATATATTCTAGGTTTTAAAATTGTATATATGTATATGTATACCCATTTAATTAATGTTGTATTCAATTATACGCTTTATTATATTCTCTTTAACAGTTTATTTTTTTTTTTTTGTATTAGATACCAATATGGTAAAATAAAACCTACATTTATTCCATTATTTTGCTATGATAAATTGATTTTAATGTCATCTTACAGAGTACCTATATAGAGGGGGACTTCCGTTTTCTTTTATTCATGTTTCATTTACAATTACAATATTACAAGGATATTAATGAAAAACGTCATATATATAAAATACATTTGATTTAGCTATAAAATTGCGTATAAGAAAATGAAAAAAGTTTAATGAAAATTTTTTGTTTTTATATTATTTTATTTTAATCAACTTTTAAAATTGAAACTTAAAAATAATGGGTCGAATCCATAAAACTGCGTGCTTAAACGCAAATATCCCTTTTTTTAACAAAAATTATACGAGTTCAAGTGTAATTTTTGTTTGTAAAAGTGAGATTTGAATTCAAGTTCATTTTTATGCATTCAAATACGAAATTTGACATATTAAGGGCGTTCCCGAAACTATTATACTAGCACATTAGATATACTTGGCACTATTTTTCTTACGTGCGAATATCTTAAGTCTTCTTTAGTGCGAATATCTAGTGTAGTCAAGAGTACACTAAAAATTTGATAGATAAGCACGATCAGCTAATTTAGTGCGATATTTTCGAATGCAATACAAAAATTTCGGAGTTTTTCGGAATTAATTAAGTGAAATTAGCAAATATAGTATTTAGTGTGAAATGCGAGAGGTTCAGAAACGATCTAAATATAGTCTTTTTTTGTAAGAATTGTCATAGTCGTTAATTTTTAAAGAAAGTATTCAATTAAATAAATCTATGTTTTATTATTCTTATGATCCTGTTTATAGAGATTAATATACTGGAACGGAAAAATTCAATACCCCAATTTCGGTATTGAAAAATTAAATCACGGAATCTCGATATTCAATGCCCAATATTCAAATAATATAGTGATTCTTTAACATATTATGTATAAAAAAATAACACAATTTTTAAGCCTTAAAATAAAGTAAAAACAAAATGATAATCAGAAACAATTCACTTTTCACTTCATTTAACAAAATATTATTATTACTTTAAAGGGGTCAAGCATTCTTTTAAAAAGGAGAAAGCATCATGCGCTTTCATCTTTTAAGTTATAACATTTTTTTGTGGTATATTTGGCCAGCTGCAAAAAAGGATTGTTTCGAATCTATACGCTTGTAGGAAGAAAATCATAAACTTGTTGGATATATTCCTCCTATATAGGTAGTATACCTTTGTTTTGGATATTTTAAAATTTTATATTATGCATAGATACAGCTAATATGTTAGCAACTATATTTCAAATGAGTCAATTTTTTTATTTTCCAATAACGCGTGTATATAAGTTATAATTGAATATATAAACGTATACATATAAAAAATCAAAAATTTGCCATATGTTCGAAATGTGTATATACACATAAAGCAAATGTTTTAACAAAATTTTTCAGAAGCGAGTGTAATAAAGTCCTTAAGCCAATATAATATAAATGTTATATAAGACAACAAAATATTAAACATATTTAAATCGTACCAGTCGTTTTCAAATTCTAACTCTTTTAATCAAACTCATATGATTCCAAATTTTTGTTTTATATTTCCATGGGGTATAATGTTTCTCTTTTCTGTAAGAATTTCTATAATTAATTTTGTAATGTAATAACAAAAATAGTTCATTTTGTCGTTAACCATACGTCTGTAATTTTTCGTATAATTAAATAGATATATCAATACCATGTATTGTCCGCAGTCACCGGAACTCAAAATTTCACGTCTCCAGCTGAACAAGAAGTGTATACATAATATCGAAAATGCCCTTCTAAATTTGACCATCAAATCCACTATATATAGTAAGTTTAAGATAAAGCTTTCAATGAATTAAATAACAAATTAATATAGCATTGCACTAATATTAAATGCAGAAAAATATGAGTCAGAAAATCTAGGTATTGCACTACTTAGTCTGTTCTTATTCTAAACAGATTTTAAATGATAATTTTTTAAAATTAATTATATAATATTTAGTAGATATACATATGTATGTAAGATAAGTATATGTATCTAGGTTAAAGAGAATACTTAAGATGAATGTATGCATACCTATATGTATTATGTACATAAATGTAGGAACCTAATCAAAATGTCTATTATTTAAAATAAACCATATTATATTATACATATTAATATTTATATTAGAAAATTTTTCCCATCTTTTGTTTTGTATACACATACATATGTTAGGTAGATATGTAATATAATAATGTATATAATTTGAGTATGTCAAAAAAAAATTTTTTTTTTTAATTATAGGTGGTATACATAAATATATATTCCATAATTAAATCACTTCCTTACTTTATTCTTTTAATTTTTAAATAAAAAGTGCACATTCATACCATCTATATTAGAAAACTTAAAAAATTGTATCTATACATAATATGGTCTTACTCTTAAGAATTATTGTATACTTGCGAAAAATGTATTACATCGTGTAAAAGCGTTTAAAAGAAATCATACATATTGTGTGCATACATTCATACTAACTATACTCGTATATAATAACATCTATACTTCTAGTAAGCTTATTAGCTACTTTGTATACAAACATGTGTAAGTGATACCAATTATATCAAATGTTTATATGACATTGGCATGGAACCCATTATATATTGATATGAATACGACGTGCTCTCTTTAAAAAAAATTAAATAAATGAACGGATGGCGAATATGTATAAATGATGCTGTTGTTCTGTTTGATAATATCAAATATACAGTAAAAAAAAAAAAGTAAATTTTATATTTGCAACCACGTTTGCAACACACCAAATATCCACCAAGCAGCATATGTATATATATGTAAATTGTAAATCTGCCTGCCTATACACATGTTCATTATATATGTTTGTATATAAATATTACTTTTGTTGATGACTGACTCAATTATCGCTTGATTCATTCTCCCTATTTATTTTATTTTATTTTCGTTTCTTTTTTGAAATAAATGCAGGAAAAAATGTTTTTGATGTTGTGTTGTTATTTTTTTATTTTTGTATACAACCAAGCACAGCAACAAAATCTTACTATTGATTTTTTATTGTTACAATACAACTTACCTTTACATACATTTATGTATATGTATATTACATATTTACATCACAAATGTACTTATATAGATACATACATTATATTATTTTAAGATAAAGTTGCTAATGCTGCTCTGTTGCGTATTTTATTTTATTTTATATTTTTTTTTTTTTTACACATTCAGAAGGAGGGATTTATTGACGCTGATAATTGGCTTTATTTGTTTAATAAATGAAGGTTTTTATAGCAGTTGTCATTATTTTCATTTTCATATTTTTTTTTTTTTTTTGTCTTGTTTACTTTTTAGTTACAATTTTTGTTGTTATTGTTGTATTAAAAAGATTAATTTTACATTTTAACTATAAGTGGTTTGGTACGGTCGTTCATCTTATTTCATCTTAAAAACTGTTAATAAAACTTTATTTCAATCATAGTAAAGAGAATTTCTTTAAATGTATTAGTAAGTGAGTAACTTTACTTCATACTTATTAAATGTGATTTCGACATGAATCAAAACAAAACAAAAAAAAAGTTTTGCAACAAAAGCAAAGTTGAGAATTGAAGTAAATTTAACTAAACTTAAAACTAGAGAGAAATGAAATGAAATAAAATAAATTATTGTTATATAGAAAATTGTTGAAAAGTTGCACTTTTGTTTTTTTTTTTTATTTTCTCTAAAAAATTCTATATTAAAAAAAAATTATTGTATTATAAATGATGAAATAAAAAATTGTAAAATAACATGAAAAGATAAAAGTGACTAACAGCAATGGTATAATAAAAGAATTATACATATTGTATGCAGTGCATACATAAGTACAACATGCATATATACATATGTATATAAACAAGAATAAACTGTGGTTGTTGCTGATTGTTAATAGTTAATTATGGCTCTACTTTTAGCAAAAAGAAAAATGATTTGTAGCTACGTACGTACATACTTTTTTTTCTTTTCTTTGTTTTATCATTTATGATTTTTTTTCAAACGTTTTACTTCAAAAAAAAAATAAATAAATAAATAAAAGAAAAATTCTTATGCCACGCTGTAAAATGTTGTAAAACAAAACAAAAAATAAAATTATATATATAGGTACATACATATACAAAAATATGTACGAACGTACAATGTTTGGTTTTTATTTATATTTTTCTTTTTTTCTTCAATTTTGTTGCTGTTACAACAAATTTATAAATCGTGAGTTTATTATTGAAACAGGGATCTAGTGATAATTGCTAAGATTAAAATAAATATACATACCTACCTATAAGTATATATATCATAGGTCCATATATTTTTTATTAATACACGCATCTATACATATATATTTATGGATGTGCATATACTTATAGTTAGATTTTTATAAATCAAGGGGATGGGTTTATAAATACATATATTTACATCGTTTAAAAAAAAAAAAAAAAAACAAAAACAACAGCAAGGAATGATTCAATAAAAAGTGAAGCAAATTTCATACGATGGAAATATAATATACGTATACATAATAGGGGAGAAATTAAATTTAGTATAAATGATTGGTTATTATCTTTCGATTTTTCACACTTTATGCACAAAACAGTTTACACAAGAAAAAAGAAAATAAAAAAATTAAATGAAAACAAAAAAAAAAAAAATTATTAGAAAATAATGGTTTTATTTTTTATTAAAGGAAGATGAGCTGATAATGAATTAAATGTTTTGAAGGTTTTTTGTTTTGTTTTTTTGTTTAAATGATGATTGTTTTGTTATATACATACATATTTAAAATGTTTCTTATAAATTATTTAATATTTAATTTTCTGTTTATTTTATTTTTTTTTGTTCTTTAGCTATAACTTTAGCTATATTAGCTATATTATGTACAGGTAAGTAGGTATGTATATATATATAAATATGATCAATTATATACATTTATTTGTAAGATATGTATTTATTTAATCTTGTAAAATTATGTTAGGTATATGTTTTACAAGATATTACCGAGGAAATTACAAGTTTTAACTTTCTTGTTTTTAAGCATTAAGATTCTTTAAAACTTGGTATGCAACTAGTACTCAAAAAATTTTGTATGAAATTTTTGTCAACATTTTTTTCGCATTTGTCAAATCTAAAAATGGAAAAATTTCCGGCAAGTATAGTACTCACCTCAGTGCAAGTATATGCACCTCAGTACTCAGCTGCTAGAAAATAAGTCTTTCTACTAGTTGAAAGTACTGCTGTCATTTTTTGTCTTAAGATTTATCTACCTATAGGTGCGGATAAATTTTTATTTTTCTATAGGATATGTCATTGTGTCATTGTTTCAAGCTGTATTTATAAATTTTGAATGTCAAAATAAATGAAGATGAGGAGGACTATAAGGTACCTAGTTATAATTTTCAGGAGTATTTGGAATTCGAGAAAATTAAAAAAAAATGAATGAAGATAATTCTACTTTAATGGTGCAAAATACAAATGTGAAGGTATATAGCTACCATATAAACAACAAAGTAAAGTGGAAGCTAATTACTTTAGTTAAAGTGAGGTTTATTTTGTGGGATTTAACTAATAGTAACTATGCAAATAAAATCCTAGGTATGTGCCAAAACTTTGAAGGAAATAAGTTCCACTATTTCTTTCCTTTATACATAAAGATTTTCTTTTTCTTTTACAATTGGTATTATTGAAATGATGCATATGATGTCCAGCGAGAACCAAACAAATTTCCAATAGCCTAATTCTATCTCAGAACTATAGAAGAAAAATCTTTATCTTTAAAAAGTTGAACCATAATAAATTATTATTTATACTTTTTGATTTTGTAGTAAATAAAATAAATACACTTTTATTATGACGTAAATGTCAAATATTTTTCTTGAAACTGTCAAGTTTTTACTGAGGTAAAACATTTCTTCGTTTAAATTTTTTTTTCTAGCAGGTGAGTACTAATTACATACCAAGCTTAAAGGAAACGACAAAAATCTTCACATCTAATTTTTCTGAAACATAAGTTTATATCCTTTTTCTAAAAACAGATTTCTAAATTGTTTTAAATTAAAATAATTATCTATAGTTTTTTAAAATTATCTCACTTATCAGAATTATAAAATTTAAAATATTAAAAATATTGGGCATAATTTATGAAAAAAGTTTTGAATATATGTACCTATAGCTAAAGAAGATAATAGATATGAAAGGAAAAAAATTCCGTGACATGAAATGCATACACAATACATTGATACATATACGCATATTATTGGAACTTAATTTTGGCATTGGACCACAATGACCATTAAAAAAGAAAGAAATGTTAAATTTTTTGTCTGTATTAATTAAATTATGATTAAAAATTTATATTTTAATAAAGCAAATATAATTATAAGTATTTTTAATTATTTTTGATAATTATTTATAATTTTTATAATATACAATGTATATCCTTTATATATGTATAGGTCAGAAATGTAAATTTTAAACAATTATCTTTAAAACTTAGATTAAATTTTTATATCGAAACTTTGTTTTATTTTTAATATAGAGATTTAAATCTATAATTTTTTATATTAAAAAACGCTGTCCATTATTAGGGTAAAAAATAGTTAAAATATAATATAACAAAATATCATTAAAAAGTTAAAGTCCCTATATAAAATGACATTTTATAAATACATTTTTCTTAATTATTTTTTGATATAAAATTAAATGAAATTTTTTAAATATTTTAATGTAAAAGCTCAAAATAAACATTTCACTTAAAAGTCATATATTCTTACACTTTAAATACATTTATGTTACTTAATTATTATAATTGAAAAGGTGATTTTTGAATGAGTGTCTTAAAATATTCCATATATTTTCTAATGTCCATACTCTTTATAGAGTTATAATTGTGTACCTATGTATATAAAATTTTGTGTGTGCGGTCAAGATTGTGAAATTTGAACTGAACGGCTTTCAATGAATAGTATTTTAAAGAAAATTTGATGATATTTTTTTGTTTTATTTTTAAAAGTCTGATTAATATGTTAGTACTTTACAAAATCTATAAGAGCTCATAAGAAACTCAATAACGGCCTCTATAAAACGCATACATTAATTTTTTCTTAATTTTTTTTTTTTTTTTTCTGAATTTTAATGAACTTGTAGATGAGATGAATTTATGAATATATGTTCCTCCATATTTTCAATTTTTAATGTTAAAGAACCAATATTAACTCAGCAATAATATAGGCATCAGCTATTTAGCTAGGAGAAGTATCGACTATCGATTCTATTTAAGAAAGGTTAAAAGAAAACAAAGAAAAATAAGCAAAGTAAAATGTACCGTAGTATAAAAGAAATTTTTTTCATTAAGATTTAAACAAAAAACTAAAACTTTTCGAGTTTTGTTTCCTTATTCACACATCACTTGAAAGAGTATACCTATATAAGAACTTGTTTTAGACGATTAAGTTACGGATCAATTTAATCTTAACGGTAGTACATAATTTGAATTTTGCATCAATATTTTAAAAGCAATGATATTAACATCTTAATCCACCATCAATCATAGATTTACCATATATCTAAACACAACTAAAGTTATTTTTAGCACATTTTCAAAAAATTTTGAAGGAATGTGCTTATTATGTTCACTCGCTGTTCATCTGTCTGGGTGTTTACAGAAATAAACTACACTGTTTGAAATAAAGCAATGAAATTTTAACTACGGATAGGTATTGTCAAAAATTAATTTTCTGGAACAACTTTTTTCTGTAGCCCCACTCGTTCCGAAGCTACAGCCCTATACAAAATTCGAAAAAACCCTTAGCATCTTTAAATCATTATAACACAGGCTCTATAAAGCATATTTCCAATCTGAAAAAGCCAAACGACAGCTAGTTTCATAAGCTATATATATATAAATAAAATGAATATGTGGCTTTGTAATGCGGTATTTTAATATACCGTTATATGTAAAACTAAATTTTTGCAAAAATTCTTTCAAACGGTTTAACTTAGAAGTTTTCTATTTCAGGAAATATTTTTGTGTCGCCCCCCGTTTAGAAGCTGTAAGGGGTCAAACATTCAAAATTCTCTATTTTTAAACATCTTTAACTTCGGCATCTGCCCAAATATTTTTAAAGTAATATACAAAAATTAAAGTTCCAAAATTATATTTTTGTTTTTTTGTATTGTTATAAATTTATTTTATTCATTTACATATATTTTTTACCAATTTTGGAACTATTTTTACTAACCTTACTAATTTTGGAAATGTGCTTTTTTGAAAAACCTTGGTTTTTTCATTACCTACTTGTTTTTTTTTTTTAATTTTAAACAAAATTATTTTCAACATTACAACATTTATTTAAGTTTTATTAATTATTTAAAGTTCTATAAATTATATACCTACCTATAGTAAACAGTACCTTATTATATATAAAACATTTTCTAGATTTACCTACGGTAAAATGAATAAATATATAGAAGAAAAACAGAAAAAAATCAGCTTAATAAAAATATCTATAAAACTTTATGATTAAATTTAATTAAAAAAAACACTTTAAAAGATTTTAACCCCTATATATATACTTACATATATAATATTAATAAAATTTAATTTAATTCATAAACATAATAAATAAAACCTTCTTAAAATTTATTTTATAGAATTCATAAATTTCATATCATTATCATTATTAAATATATTAAAATATTTTATTTAAAATTATTACCATGACAGATTTCTCTTTTTTTTATTGTTGTTGTTGTTGTTGTTGTTGTTGTTGATACTTAACATACGTTTAAATAAAATTATGAATAATTTCCTAAACTATTATACTATCCATTATAATCAAAAAAAAAAAAATTACAAAATCATATCTTAAATTTCAAAAAATCTTAATATAACATTATTATGTACATAATATAATATGTATCTTTATTTAAATCAAACAATTTTCGTCTATTTGTAAATATATGTATATACTATATACAATATATATACCTACATAAATTTATTTAAAAAAAAAAAATAAATTAATTGCTTTCAATCATAAATTTTAAACTTGTCTTAAATAAAAAAAGAAAAAAAAGAGATTTTTGTTTTTTATACATATAGGTATACCACCATCACAACAGTAATCATTTTTTATTTGACATTTCCTCATAAATTACTTATACATATAAAAAAAACAAAATCAGAAATTATAACTAAAAATTATTGTTTATACAACCATTATTTAAATAGCTATGTTTATAATACACATAAGTATAAAACATAACAAATCAAAATCATTTTCTAAAATATCTAAATTATATTAATAAATAAATTTTTTGTTGTTTTTTTTTTTTTTTTGTTAGAGTTGTTTAACGCTAATAAATTAATTGTTTAACCAAAAACAGAGAATTTAATTAATTCCAATTTAAATTAAAAAAAAAAAAGCAAGACGCCAACATCATAATAACATAAAATTAAAAAAAAAAAATTAATCAAAATTTCCAATTAAATAAAAACTTATTAACAAAATATTATACCTATACTTTTTCTTTCTCTTTTACTCATTCATTTTCTTTTCTAATGTGGTGGCAACCCACGCAAATTATAGTTTAAAAAAAAAAAATCCGCCATTTGGAATTCCGCATGTGGTTCACAATTAAAAAAAAAAAAATTAAGTATAATAATAAAGTGACGCTATACGCACGCAATCTATCAATGTTTTCAGTTTTTATATTGTATACATATATATATATATTATATACTTTTATTTAGGTACGAGTACAATATACATACAAATAAAAAATAAAAAAAAAACAAATTAATAAATAGCTACAATCAGATTTAAATATCATAAATATAAAATTAAATTAAGATGACTTTGAATTAATTAATTCTTATTTTGTTTTTTTTTTGTCTCTTTCTTACTTATTTTAAATTTTTTTATCTAATTTTCGAGACAATAAAATTATGTTTTTTTTTTTTGTTGTTTTTTGTTGTTATTATTATTTTTTTTTAAATTAAGAGAACTATAATTTAATAGCTAGATTGATTTGGATTTGTCGCCTTTAATAATATGAGAGAAAATATATGTGCTGTGAATTTAAAAAAAAAAACAAAGTAGGTAACCAAAAAATTGAAAACTTTTATTTTCTGGCAGAGACTTGCCGTGTTATTTAAAAATGTAAGAAAAATTATTTTTATATTTATAATAGGAGTATCAATTTTAATTGTATTAGGAGTATCAATTTAATCACATAATTAGATTTAAATTTATCGAATAAAATATAAATTCGAATAGTAAATAATAATAATAAAAGTTTATTTGAAATTGAAAATTCTTGAGTAGCCATATTTAAATCTTTTACATTTTTACTGTTTGTTTCTTTTTTCTATGTTATTTAATTTTATATATTATCTTATAGATAATATTTTTAAATAATAAATAAATGGATAAAGTATACATAGATATAGCAACAATTAATAAAATATTAGTCTAAATTAAATTTAAGAGTTCAAGAGTCAGCAGAAAAGATAAAGGAAGATCCTCTACTTACTATTTTAGTATAAAATATTATACAGAGAAGTGTATCCGATTGATTGCCGATTAGTGCAAAAAACGTTTTAGATTAAAAAAGTCAGTCATTCGAAAGTTCATATGTATTTAAAATGTTTTTTTTTGATTATTTTAATTTTTCAATTATTTAGATTTTATTCTGCAATTTTTTATACCCACTATATGGGATCACTTTGTAAAAATTTTCTTAATGTTTTAAACAAATATTTTTTTCAAGATTTTTCAAAAATTAATGCTGTGCGTCTTACAGTTGGTTGCACAATCAGAATTTCGAAAATTTCATGACGGCAGCCTCAACTATTTGTTAATATATATAATGTATATACTTTTTAAAAAAATAATTAGAACAGTTTTTAAAATTAACAAATAGGCGGCATCGATTTCGAAGTAAGTTAATTGCAAACAAAATTCAAATTCAAAAAAAATTCAATTTAAATTTTTATTCAAAATTTTTGTCCCAAAAATTTTATTTTCATTGAATATTTTATTTCAAAAAAAGATTGTAGCTTGAAATATGTTTTCTAAATTTTTTGTTTTTTAAGGAATCAAAGAATTTTTAAGGAATTTTTTTTTTAAGGTGACCCTTGATATTATTAAAAATATTTTTTTTTATATTTTGTTCATCATGTTTAAATTAGAAACGATGAGTAAAGGTGAAAACACATTCAGGGTGGCGAATGACGGCAACAACGGTCGTAAATTTTGCGGTGAAAGCAGCTGTCAAAGTCAACATTTTTATTGACACGGGCAATTTTTTTTAAAACTAAAGAAAATGGAAAGTAAAATTATAAAAATTATTAAAATATTTATTTATTGTTGTATAAAATAGGTATAAAAAAAAGATTAATTTAAAATCTCGTTAAAAATATTTATTTATTTTTTTTTTAATTTAAATATAATTATATAAATTTTTCAGTCTTTTTTATATATGATTACATTAATTTTTCAGTCGAACGAAAAAACCGCTACCAAGGCGATTTTAACACATCACCGCGAAATATCGCCCCTTAATGTGTTTTCACTTTAATAATAGAAGTTATGTTTTCAAAACGTATAGTTTTTATTTTTTACTTAAATATTGTTCAGGACTTATTTTTTGAAAATACGAAAAGTATAATACTCACTCTACTTTTACTATTATTCTACAACTAAAATTGAATATATGTTTATATATACGACGCGAAAACCTACATGTTATCTAAAAAGATGCCTTAATTCCTTAATTAGATATATTTAAGTTTCTTCAATTAAATGTAATTTTTGAGCAAATTAAATGTTTAATAATTTAGTTTGCTTCGTATAGCGGTATAGCTTATGTATTGCCTAAATTACAATGTTGCATTATAAATTTTATCAAATTAATTTAATACATTCTTTATAATACAAAAGCTTAAAGAAGTAGTTATAACAAGATGTAGTTATATAATGATTAATGACATATATTTATTCTAAAAATAATTTTAGGCCTAAATTTAAACACTGAATGTAAAATGTAAAAAAAACAATATTTTCGAGCATGTAAATGAAGCTTTTTATGTAAATTAAGCCTAGATCAATTCATAGATTCGTAAAACTAGATAAATTCATAGCTGTATATAAGTATTTACATTTATACATTTGGTACCAATTAACCAGCATGAAAAACAGCATTGAAAAAATTGAGTTATTAAACGGCAACACTTAAAACTATATTTTTTCATTTAAAATTTTATCAAAATCTAAAATCTAACAAAACAAAAAGTTTTGTTTTTAAACGTGTATATTATAATCGTTCATAAATATATACCCAATGACCCGCTAAATAATTTGTTAGACGCATTCAAAGTGTTCATTTCAAGAGTAAACAGTTTTTTTTTCATTCTTCCTTACTATATATTTTTTTTCATTTTCTTTTTATAATGTGTATTTAGAAATTTTTGCATAATTAAACAATAACAACAAATGATAAAATCATAAAAAGTGATCAATATTTAAATTTTTTTTATTGTTTTATTTTTCTATATACAATCGATTCTTTAAGATTTAAAAAAAAAAAATTTTTTTTTTAATTTTAACAAACTTAAAAAATATATTTCCTGAAGAGGAGGAGAGGAAGGGTCATCAATTAATTTTCTATCTTGAAAAAAAAAATTTATTACGGTATTTTAGTATTTTTTGAAACAGATTTTTACATGATTTTTTATATTTGATACCTGATATGCCCATCTCATCGACTTATAAATGTCATCATCAAAATATTTGCTGTTTTAGTTTTTTCATTCTTTTTTTTTTTTTTTTTTTTTTTAACTAATGTTTTCTTATTTTTTATTATATTGTTTAAAGTCTATCAAAAATGCATATCAAGTTACCATTATTATAATATAATATTAGCCATTAGCTATATAGAAGACAAAAAAAAAAAAAGAAAACAAAAATAATTAATAAATTTTACGACTATATTCAAAATTAATTATAGATTCCATAAAAAAAAATAAAAATTGAAAAAAAAAAAACGTCTTTTATTATCATAAACTTTTTAAAATGTTCTCGTTAAATAAATTGCCATTAAAATTAACTATGCTGACAACTCTATATAAATCACAACTATATTTGACAACTCTATATGGGGATTATAAATTCAGGGATTTCGAAAGCTATAAATACCATCCCCAAGGGGGAGAAGAGATTTTATACAAAAAGTTATGGAAAAAAATGTCAAAATTGAATTACATGTATATTGGATAAATATATATACTTTGTATAGCCCTAAATTTTTAAATGCTATCTAATCTAATGTTTGTGTGACTTACGTTTTTATTACAGTTACTTACAGGTTTGTAAGCGAGTATTTAAATATACTCTTGCGAAATTTGTGTATATACTTAAAACAATAAACTATATCACAAACCCTAAAAAATATACTAAATCTTAAGCCTGCGAATCTGTACCTTTTAAATTAGTGTATATGTATACTTTCGATTATATGTCTATGTCTAGAATCTACCGGCGCAAAGTCGAAATCTTTTGCACTTCTAAAGCTGTGCTGTTACCAACGAAATTACCATCTATTAAAAATGTCATCAATTATTTCTGCCAATAAATTAAGATTAGAATAGTCATAATTAAAGATTTTTTAATTTTTTTTTAAACATCTCTATGCTTTAAGACAAGTTGTTGAAACTTTTTTCTTTCGATATAAATTCGATATATTCGAAATAAAAATGCACAGTAATCATTTAACTATTGTGAATTAATTTTCATGTCAGATATTTAAAATTTTTTTAATAACTAAGAAAAAATTAATTATTATAACTTAAATTTTACTTTTACCTTTATATATTTATTAAATTAATTATATATGTATAGGTGAAAATTATTGAGTATTGAATTTTATATTTTTAATGGATGTTGAATAGATAGAATATAAGACAATTAATATAATCTACCTATAATCTATATATAATCTTTTACATTTTTTTAAACTTTTTCTTTTCTATTGCAAGTAATCGTATATGTATGTAAATGTATGTGTACACAAAAAAAAACAGTAATGAGACGGCTTTAGTTGTTAAATGACATTATAAATATTTGATACGTTTCATATTGTTTCTTTTTTTCTCTTTTTTATTTTTTTTGATCGTACTATCATTCATTGAAGATTAATTTCAATATTGTGAACGAATTCGTTATGATCGCATATAAAATTAAAGTTATAACATTATGCTAATATCCTATACATTTACACCAACTAATGTGAATGAAAGTTTCAAGTTTCATTTGTAAAAGAAATATAATAAAAATTGTTTTTAAATACAAAAAAAAAAAATATATATAAAAAATTTAATGTATAACAAAAACAAAAAAAAAAAAATAATAATAGGTAATATTTTATGAAATTTCAAAATAAAATATAACTTTTTATTATAAGAATTTTTTGACCTAATTAATTTTTATTTGTATTTCGAATTAATTTATATATTTTTAATTGATTATTTATTTAATTAAAATTAATATATATATATGTGGCGTGGGAATATTTAAAATTTATTTTTTAATTAATATTTTATAATTAATTTTTTATTAATTGGAATTCATTTCAAGTTATAAACTCATACCTAATATAGCGTTTATGTACATACATATATATATAATTCAATATAAAGGTTTTTTTTTTAATGCATTTCTCTGCCACATAAATGTGGGGCCGGAAATTACACATCCTTTCCTGTTCAGTCGTGGCTGTAAAGGGAGAATATACATATACAATATAATATCGCAAGGGGGAATAACTCCGTGTGGGGTTCGAACCCAGACTCCCTCGGTGTTTACAGCGTATTTTATACGCTCTTACCCACTAGGCTACCGATATCCCCAGGTTTTAAGTTTAACATTGAGAGATTTTATTATAAATTAAAACTTGTTAGAGCGTACTCATTTCAGGATACCTCGACTCAAAGTATCAATGACGTACTATAGCGTATATACCGTATTTAAATTGTATGCCTTTACTTGTTGTACGCTTATTTGAACATTTTAAAAAATTTGACAAAAATTTTGTATTTTACGTTTAGACTTTCAGCAAAACTTTTTAAAGAACATTAATTTTAAATAACCACATCGTTATTCGTTTAATCCCTCAGCTATGCAGCCCGCAGTAAAAAGGTTTTTTTTATTGCTTTATTATTTGTAAAATTTATTGTTTACAATATAATTATTTAATTTTATAGAATTTGTAACTGTTTTATGCTAAAATATTCCAGCAGTATGGTTAAATTGTATTTACACTTACAAGTCAAATATAAAAGTCGCCACACTTTACCACATAAGCTCAAACATTTGATCTACATATCTCATACAATTGCTCATACATTTTGCATATATTCATAAAATACGAATGGACTCATACAAATCACACGGAAAATTTTCTTAAAATTTTATATAAATAAGTAAGTATACTTTTTTTTCCTATATATTACCTTTTTTATGAGCCGTTGATAATTTGCCTAGCCACTCGGTAGCTATTATACAAGTAACAAGACTATAAGACGTTTCTTTTATCTCTACGCTATTACTTATACAAGAATTATGTTTTATTATTATTTTTATATTATTAATCTATATTATTTTTTATTAATCTATATGACCCCCAGTCGGACTTTGAACTCAACATTTTTCGTATGGAAGGTTGGTGTCTTAACCACTATTCTATTGACTAGATAAATATAGGTATATTTAATTATAAGGCACTTAAGATCGTTCTTGCTTTTTCCTAAGCAAAAATAGATATTAATTGACTGAAATTTATATTTTTAGCTTCATCTGATTTAATCAACAGTAATGCTAAAGCCGAAAGTTTTTTGGTGTCAAATTAAGCTGGAATAATGTTTTTAACCAAAAAAATTTCTGATATTAAATCATCTGATACATCTACAGCACAAAATAACACAAATTGTTTACAAGAATCTTGTAATTCCGCGTCTGATGAATTTTTCAAATTAAATAAAAATTTAAATTTGGTTTAAATTTATTTTGCATCCGTAAATCTGCTTTCTAATTCAATGCAACTAAATCTATTAATGGAAAAAAAAACGAAACTTTAAAATTTAAAATTTAAAACCGAGCCAGCTGGCATTTCGTCGCTGCATATTTTATGGAATAAACGTTTTCTTTTGCACAATCGAATCTGGGGAAATTTAATTGAGTTTTCTTAGTTTTTCTTGGATTATTCAATAAAATTTCAAAAATTTTTATGTTTTGTATCCTTTGATTTGGGGGCCCTTTTTAATTGCAGCCTTTGCATCCCGTAGATTTGTATAATACCCAAATCGTGATACTAGTAACGATACTTATGTATATCATAATGTAATCCAAACTTTATATTCATTTAATTTTTCCTATAACTTTTTCATTCATATGTATGTATAATTAACAGAATATCTTAAATTCCATAAATGTATGTATAGTTAAAATAAAAACAAAAGGGATAAAATTAATTTCTTTTTCAATTCTTGCAAAAGAAATTAAATTTGGAATTAAGTTCTTATCTATATTATATATAAACGAATAATTGGTAAACCCCTCACCACCATCAATTTACCTATAAGAATATGGTTCTCAAAAATCATATATTTACCTAATTTTATATAATATGATTGATTAAAAGATAATTCATAAAGCATAACCCCAAATAGAAGAAAAAAGTAAATTTTTTATAATAATTGCAATATTTATTTTTCGTAATCTCTATACAAAACAGTTTAGGTATAATATGTCTTCAAAATTAAGTGTAGTGCTCTGAAACACTTCCACGAAAACTAAAAGTGAAAATAATTTGATAATTTATAATTTATAAGTTTTAATTAAATGTTAATTTTGATTTTTTCTGAAGGAGTTAGGTATAATGTCCACAGTATATATAATATATAAAGCTAGATTGACAATCTAATTGACGCAACGCAACAGAGATATAATTTTTCAATTCGCGAAGCATTGTGTTTCACGTTTAAATAGCATTTAATATTTCAGCTTTTATTAATCAAAATAAAACTTTTCATTTTTCATTTTTCATTAAAATCATATAAGCATGGATCTTATGCTAAACGAAAATTTTTAATATTTAATAAAATATTTGAAAACAATTCAAAAATCTTAAAAAAAAATTAAATAAACAGTATTTAGATAATGTTTGCTTTTCTTTGGTTTGTGTTGAAGCACCTCAATCTCATTGTGCTATTTTCATATATATAGTTTAATTTTCAATTTTGCTTTACGCTGACTTTGCTTTACGTGCTTTAATCCAGTAAAAGGCTTTTACAAAGCTCCCGCATACCCACCCTCCATAACATTATAATTTAAAATGAGAACATCCTAAAAATAATCTAACTGCTTATACATATACTATTATAGCATAATGTACCTCAGAAAATGAGAAGACAGAATTTTTTAAAAAAGATTTGTTTTTTTTTACATATAGGGGTCTTGGTGGCCTAGTGGATAAGATCGTATGAAATACGCTGTAAACACCGAGGGATTGTGGGTTTGAATCGCACACACATCGTAAGAATAATTCCCCCTTACGACATGTACAGCCACGCGTGAAAAGGAAGGCTACATTTATGTGGTAGGGAAATGCACTAAAAAAAAAAAAAAATTGTATTTAATGTAGAACCAAAGTAAAACTTTTTATAAATGTCTTTTTAATTTACATATAAAAATATAATCAGATATAATTAATTTTAATTTTTAAAATAGGTACATTAATAACTGTAATTTAAATTTGAAAATATAGAAAGTTATAATTTTAATAATTATACTTTAATATCTATAGATAGTAGATACATTATACATAATATATGGATAAAGTTTAATTTTTTTAATTTTTTTTTAAAATAAAATAAAAATTTATTTAACTATAAAAAAAATTATATAACCAATTTATATATAATTGAATTAATTTAAAAACAAAAAAAAAAAATCAAAAAACATTGCACAACAAGTACGTATACTAATTTTTTTTTTTTGTAATAATAATTTTGAATTAATTTTCTATTACAAAATTTAACTAATATATCAATAATATTCTTCTATATACATATACTTATATAATGTAGGTACATAACATTTTTTGTTAAATGACAATAAAATTTAAACATTATATAGGTACTATATACGTTATAATTTTCTAAAAATAAACTAAAAAAAAATTGTGTAATTACTAAATTATCACAGTAATTTAATATCATTATTTCATATTTAATTTCCATATATTTTACATTTATTTAATTGAAAATAAAAATTTTAATACAACAAAAAAAAAAAAAAAAAAATATTTATAATTAATGTAATTATTTTAACTATATACATATATACATATACATCCAAATAATTTAATTAAATGTTTATTAAATGTTAATTATGATTAATTGAGTTAATATGTTTAATATTTTATTTTTAATTAAATATATTATATTTAAAATTAATTTATTTAAATTTCCGCTAAATTTAATTTTAAAGGTCAAATAAATTTTACAAAAATTAAATTTCATTTATATGTACATAATATGTATTTAGGTATATTTATATAATATATACCTATATAAATTTTCAAACAACACTAATTAAGGTTATAATTAAGGTTTTTTTTTTTATAAATATTTAGGTACCTATTATTTTCTATATTTAAAAAAATAGGTATAGCTTTTTAATATTCCGGCTGACCAAACGATATCGAAAATAATTTGATCTTAAGAAACAAGAAGAGGAGGGGAAAATGGGTACCTATATATACTGTAATTATAAAAATTGTTTTTTGGTTAATTCGATTTCTTTACATTTTCATTAAAAATTAATGAATTTAAAATATTAGCTATATATATATATGGATAATTTTATAAGAGGTCATTTGAATTTAAAACGTCAATGAATTTAAATGAATATTTAATTTTTTTTTGATTAAACGAAATAATTAAATTTCAAATAATTTTTTATGTATGTATCTACAGTACAAAAAAAAAAAAACATTTAAGATGCATTGCCTATATGTATATGCATATTATATTCATTTCAATATTCGCACAAAATTTATGTTATGCAATTATGAAAAGCGACGGTATCTTAAAATTATGCGATTTAAATTCTTTACGGCTATGGTATTTATAATGCCATATTTTTATACCTTTTTTTACTTTAAATGAGGGCATTTTTATCTTTATATTTTTACTTCACATGAATATATTTTTTTTATATTATATTTATAGATATAAGTTATAGATACTTATAATTTTTTTCATATCCACTTGTATAAGGAGGATAACAGCATCAAGTAGGTATAGGTATGTCATTTATTATTTATATTTGACTAAGCTTCAGTTTCTAAAATCATTAATTGGTACGCATAGGTTGTATTACCTAAAAAATTAAAGAAAGTAGTTTTACCATTTAAATTAAAAGTATTTTCTCTTAAAGTAAAAAATCTCTTCACTTAAAGTAAAAATGTCTTATCACTTAAAGGTAAAAAAGATTCTTAATGTTATTTTACTTAACTTTACCTAATTTTATTTAACTTTATACTTTATATAAGTAAAATTATTTAAAAAATTAATATTTTATACAAAAAGTGCCTATGTATATATAAGATTTTTTTTAATAATTATAATTAATATAATAAGTTAAAAAAAATGTAGGTATGTAGGTAAGTTATGTACCTATAGTTAGTAAGATTTAAATAAAAACTTGAATTAAACTAAAATATAACTTAAGAATAGGTATAGATATGGTATTAGGTATATATCTATTACATGTTTAAGAAAAATATTTTAGATAAAATCCTCTTAAATCAGTTAATTTAAAAAATTTAATAATTTTGTTAGTATGTATTCTTTATAACTACATACTTATGTATTCTATGTATATAGTACATCTCTATACCAAATTATTGATAGGTATAACTTAATTTTTATATAGTAAAAGAATCTCTTAATTCTTAAATAAACGGAAAAATAAAAGAATTTATTAATATACATACATACATATATTAAATAGATAGGTATATATGTAAGTCTATAGATAGATACTGCCTATATATAATTAAATTTATAAAATCTATCTAACTTTGAACTAAAATTAATAGGTATTTGAAAAAAAAATCGAAATTAATATACCTATGTATGTACTTATGTATATGTATACATATACATACTATATGGATATAATAAAGCTTTTTTTTCATCTAAATAGCCCTCATTATTTTTTTTTGTAAACTAAACCAATTAATAATTATTTATTACAATACTCTTTATAAATATAAAATATATATAGGTATGTTATGTACCTAAGTTATGTATGTATAGGTACATAGGTATGTAAAGAACAGCGAGTAACAGACATAATATTACTTATACATATATGTATTAGCTATCAATAGAAAATTTAACATTTCCATCAGGAAAAATCATTTTTCCAATTGTTATTTTAGCAACAAAAAAATTATATAGGTACATAGATATATATGGATATACGTACCTATGTATATATTACATGTATATATGTACAAATATTTTCAAAAAACAAACCAAATTGAAACAAAAATTAAATGCTTTCAAAAAAAAAAAAAAAATTTGGCAATTATTAAATGAATTTGGCACCCATCAGTGAGTATATCTATAGAAAAATATATACATATGTACAATGTAGGCATAAAAAGCAAAAAACAAAAGTTGAAGTAAAAAAAAAAATCAAATTAATACAAATTTTCATTATTAGTTCTTTTATAAACATATACATACAGAAATATATGCATTCATAAATACATATCAAATTATGTATGTATAAATAAACACTAAATTTCATATATGTAAAATAATCCTACATAATAAAAATATGTACTTAATACTTATATATGTACACTATATTTATGGACATAAGTATACATGTACCTAAATACGGACGTACATATTTTACAACTTAATATATTTTTTTTTCAAACCCCATTATAAACAACATAATAATAATAAAATTAATTTAACTCAAGAAAAAGAAAAACTTTTTTTATTTTCTTTTATAGGTATGTGTATATTTGGATGCTGAAATAAATCCAATATTTACAACATACATATACTTACATACCTATTATGTATAAATTCTCTTTTCATAGAAATAAATAAAATGTATTCATCTTCATCTATAATTATTCATAAGATACAAAATCTGCATATAGATACAAATATTTTATATGTAAGTAAAGTACATGCATATATAAAAGATTATAAAATGTATGTAGAATGTAGGTACCTATATCCTATCATTAATTTATAAACATATACATAAAAATATAACATACAGATATTAATTTATATGTATAAATCCATAAGTATAACCATTTATACACATATCAAAAATTTTAACTATACCATTAATATTCTAATTCTATATAAAATAAAAAAAAAAATCAATGTTACAAAAAAAAAAATTAATACAAACATAATTTGTAATGACTACCCTACAATATTATATAAATAAATTTTCACTAATACTAAAACATTTATTTTACAATAAAAAGAAAACAAAATAAATAAAATAAACACATAGCACATAAACCAAAAATGATATTTAAGTGTTTTCCGTTCCTATATACATATGTACATACATACATTTTTTTTTATAACTACAAACTCATTTTCAGTAAATACCACAGTAATGAAAATCACTTTTTCTTTTTTATTTAATTTTCTTAATATACAAGAAAAAAAAACAAAAACATTAAAAATCAAAAGTTTTTTTTTTTTTTTTTTTGAAAAACTTTATTTTAAACAGCCGGCTTCTTATTACAACGGTTCTTCTTATTATCGATTTCTCTATACATATGTAGGTATGTAGGTACAACAATCCTAAAAAAAAGTGTTAAGAATTACAATAAAAAAAAGTTTTTTAAACAGGAAAAATATTTTAAATCCAATCAGAAACATTTAATAATTTTAAAGAACGCCTTTTTTCAAAATGGGGAAAAACGAGTTTTATTTTTTTATATGTGAATTGAATTATATGCTAAGAAAAAAAAAACTAAACATTATTATGAAAGTATGTGTGTATTACAGATTTTATAATAGCTGTAAACAATTCTATAAGTTAAATATTCAGTTTACAGTTTTTACACTACTGAAAATTGAAAAATCAAATTAGCTGTTAAGTGAGATTTAAAGTTGGAGAGAAAACATTTTCTTTATTGCATGTGGATGTGTTATTCATGAAAATTATTATTTGAATCAAATGAAAAATGAAAAGTTTTATTTTGTCAAAATTGTCATTGACAAATGACAATCGACAGAAGACGAGACGAATACTAAAATCGTAAGCCAGAACTTTGAGGAAACTCTGGAAAAGTAAGATTTGAAAAATTTTTATATATAGGTATAATAATAATATAGGAAAAGTAGAGAGAAAAAGAATAGATTGAATCGGTAAAATAATTTTGTTATTTATTCAAAAGTATATATGTGTATGTATATGTATGCGAGTTGTATCGAAAAATAATTTTATGTTTACGTTTTGAAATGAAATGAATCGGTAAATTTTTTTTTATTATTATAAAACTCAGAAGTTTCAATGCAAAGTTATTGTACTGAAAGAAAATACGTATACCTATAAAGTGTTTTTTTTTTTTACTTTTATGTACCTAATTAGAAAAAAAGTTTAAAGCTTATTTTTTTGATAAAATTATATTTGCGCTAAATTAAATTTCAATGGAAATATTATTTTGAACATAAAAATTTTTAGCTAAGTGTAGATTAGCTAAATTTAGATGATAGTTTAATTTTATTTTCGTCCATACATATATGTATGTAGGTACCTATTTTAAAGATAGATAAACATAAGATAAACATAAGACATATGTTAAGAATCTACTAGACATATAACATAATATGTAATAAGGACCAAGAAATGACTATTAAACTTTAAAAAAATTGCCTACCTAGGTGCATTTTTTTATTTGAGTTTCTTTTTTTAAATTTGTTGTATTTTACAAAATAGAAAAATATTATCTTATGGATTTTACATATATGTATGTATTATATATACATCAATTTAGGGTACATTATTATGTACCTTTGAATATAATGTATACCTTTACCTATACTATAAATTGAAAATAATTTAAAAAAAAAAGGATTTGTTTATTTTTCGATGAGATTTATCTTTCTATACATATGTACATACATACTTATGTAGGCACAATGGTACTTATCTCTAACTCGAACTTCTATAAGTCGAAATCTTCTTTAACTGGAATTACATTCGCCTTCCCTTGAAGTAATTATGTTTTAAAAAAAACTCCATAACTCGAACTTCCCTAACTCGAAATTCTCCATAAGTCGAAGTAAAAAACTATACCTATGGTCTCAAAAGTTAGAGAAACTAACTCGAAAAATTTACGAAATTTTACTAGAAAATTAATATTTTTTTTTATTTTGTCGCTAGAATGACTGCATGCTATTAAAATGATATAAACACTTTTAACGAAAACAGTCAAAACTGCAGTCTAATAAAATTATCTAAATATCAATTGATATGGTTTTATGTGTGTACATATGTACATTTGATTATATAATATAGATAGTAAAAAATTGGGACGTTAAAAACAAAATAAACATGAGATTTCAATGTGATTTAAATACAAGTAGATAGGCTATGTATGATTTATGTGTGTTAAAATAGGATTGGGAATTGTAAGTTATAACTAAACAAAAAGCAATTACAAATTTTTTTTACAAAAATTAAAAAAATTACGAAATTTTAAAAAGTGTTACATATAGGTAGGGTACATATGAATTTTTTATTTAAGTTTTTTAATATTTTTTCTTAATATATACATATATATGAAATAAACGTTATTAGAATGTAATTGAACCAGATTGAACTTTTGTAATCAAATGAAGGAGTTAAATTTTGTTTTTGTTCTAACTCGAAATCTGCCTAAGTCAAAGAAATTTTCATTACCCTGAGGAATTCGAGTTAAAGAAGTTTCACTGTACTTTGTATATAGTTATTCAAAAATATTTAAATATATTTGTGTATTACAATATTAAAGCAGCTCTGTTTATACTTACTAACTCAATCGGCATATAAAACTTTTCTTTAAAATAGCAATGATATTTTAACTTCGTATAGGCATCGCCAAAAAATTTTCCAATTTTGTGCAATAACTTTTTTTCTGTACCCCATCTGTTACGGAGCTATAGCCCTACAAAGTTTGGAAAAGCCCTATTTTTAAATTGTTATTAGGAGCAATTAGGCTCCGCTTAGGAACGGTAGGAGGTCAAAAACTGAAAATTTTTAAACACCTACAACTTTGGCCCCTGACCAAATTTTTTGGAAGTAATATACAAAAGTTCCAACATTATATGTTTGTGTTAAAGTTTTCTTAATAATAAAGAGTTATTTTATTATTGGCGAAAGTGTGATTTAATTTTTCGCAATTTATTCTTACCAAAAAAAAATCAAGCAAATTTATTTTTCAATATATATGTATTTACTCTTTAATCTAGGCTTATTATGGAATATTTTTTATTTTTGGAAATGTGCTTTTTTGAAAATCCTTGGGTTTTCCATTACTTGTTTATATTAACTATTGCAAAAACCTTATAGAGCTACAAATAAATTAATAGATAAAAAAAATAAAATTTTAAAATAAAATACAAAAAAAAAAACAAAGTGAGGGCCTACTTATATTTTCTAAATACATTTTAGGAACCTACCTTTTATAGATATAGGAACCTATAGAACTTATTTGATTATTACATAAGTAGACATATACCTACATGTATTTTCTTGAAAACTATAATTGAAGCAACACCACAGTCATCTAATTAAAATAAATAAATACCTACCTATAGGTACATATTGTGTTTTAAAATAATTTAAAAAAAAAAAAATTTCGAATTTTTAAAATAATTTAATAATGAACATTTTTTTTTACTTCCTTTTTAAAAAAAAAAAAACAATAAACAGAATTTAATTTAACATTTCCTTTCATTTTATACATTATACATTTATATACCCTACATACATACATATATTTAAAAACTTTTCGTCGAATATTCCACACCCATATTTAAGGATCGATAAATGTGTATTTAAAAGGATTAAGTACTTTTATAAATTTTTTCTTTTCTATATTTTGTTCTCTTTTTTGTTCAACTCAACTTCAAGTTTTCATAAGAGATAAAAAAAAACAAAGAAATCCACATAATTACAAAAAATAATGTATAATAAAGTTAATTAACTAAAGCAATTTATAGATTTACAGAAACAATATGGGAGCCAAATAAATTTTCTTAAGTACGGCAAAAACAAAGCAAAAAACAAAATATGTAAGTACATATATACATACCTACATAAATGTATGTACAATATACTTTGTATATAAAAAGAAAAAAAAAAAAAACAAAATTAAATATAATAAAGAAAAGAAAAGAAAAATAAATAAAAAAACAAATTTTCAAACAAAAAATAAAATAAAATAATTTATTACAGAAATTACAATCCATTTAAACCATTCAATTAAATAAAATAAGTATATAACAAATTTTCTTTATGTTTCCTCTTTTCTTTTTTGTTTTTTTTTTTTAAAGAAAGAGAAAAAAAGAAAAAACAAGAAAAATAATTTAAGCTGAAACTTAAGCTCCACCTTATTTTTTTCCTATTTCAATATCTGATAATCTTCTGCCCCAACTTCTTTTTTAATATTTTTTTTTTTTAATATAAAAAAAAAAATAATAAAAGATTTGCTATTTGCATCAATTACTGTTATACCACTACTACTTTAATACAATGTTATAGCTATTGAAAATGCTTTTTCATTATATAATAAAATTAAACATTTTCCTTTATTTATATGCATACAGTTACACTTCAGTAAAATAATTGGAAATTAACAAAAAAAAACGCCCAATACTTTATAATGTACTGAATATACATACATACATACATCCATACAAATTCACATGGATATTTATATTGTAGTTGTTTTTAGGCAAAATACACAAAATTAAGATCAACTGGAATTATGACATTTGGCAGCCATCTACAGAATACAGACTACATTTATAAAAATATATATTCATACTTATTCATTCTATGTTAAGTAATTGCGTTGTAAGGGTATGTGTATATGATAAAATATATACCAATTGTATCAATACTGCACACATTGGAATGGAAGCAGCAGTCTCAAACTCGTAACTCGCAGCTAAGCTACTACAGAAAAAAATTTTTCAAAAAGATATTGTAAAATATAAAAAACCCACTTTGTTTTGTATTTGGATAGTAAGTATTTTGATTGAATGAATATGCATAAAAAATGTGTTAGTTTAGTAAGAGCGAGGAGAAAAGAGAAAATAAGAGAGAACAAAACATAAACAGAGAGAAATAAAACAAAACAATAGCAAATGCTGCTAAGCTAATCATCACGATTCATGATAATTGATTTGATATTAAAAATTTATCAACATTAAATAAACAAGTTCCAACTTCTTATGATAAATATTGATATTGATCAGCTTGTGAAATGCGACTCTGTAGTCTGTCTGTACAGAGCTGTAATTTTACGATACAATTACATATAATTGTATTGTACGACTGGACGAGTAACGCGAGGAAAAAAAAATGTAACATATACATAGCGAATGGGTAATTGAGTAAACCTGATTTAATTTAATATACATACATATATATAAAAAAAATAAAAAATAAAAACAATAAAACGCCGGGTGTTAAACTGTTAGCAATCTGTTAAATTAACTGTATATTGTCGTGTTGCGTAGTAAACTAAACAAAAAATTAAAATAAAATAAAAATTAAATTTTTTTTGTTTTAAATTTTATGTGTGTTTTCGCAAATAAATTTATTTAAAATTTCTATAATTTCATATTTTTCTCTATAGATAGGTATATTTTTAATTTTCTCTTTTACTCTTTTTAATCGTATTGTATTTTTATTTACTTGTGTTGTCGCCTGTCGGTTGTGTTGAGCTGTGCTTGTGCAGTGTGCTGTTTGCTGTGTTATGCTCACTGCTAACAGGCAGAAACACTATCTTATGGGTTTAGTGAGTATATTTCAAAAAAAAAGTTTTGGTTACCTATATTTAAAAAAAAAAAAACAACTTTTATTATATGGAAATGGAATATCTCTATATCTGGTAACCCTAATGGGATGCTTACAATAAAACGTAAATTATATATTTTTGATTGTATGTAATTTTGTTATTTTAATAAAATAAAATCAAATAAAATAAAAAGAAACAAAAAAAAAAAAAAAAAAAAAACTTTTTTTCTGTCAAATAACTTTTTTTTGTTTGCCATTTTTATTAAGTTCTGAGCATTCAGTGAACAAAGTAGTGTAAAAAAGTGTTTTTTTTTTTCTCTTTCGAGTGATACAATTATTATAAATGTTGTTTAAAACACATTCGTGTTTATTTATTTCGATTGTTAGTTTACATAATCGCTTTTTTAATGTATAATATACAATATTGTAAATTATGTATTATAAATTTCTGTAAAATTAAATTAATCTTAAATATTATATTTTAAAAAATTAATCAATTCACTTTAACAAAATTGTTTTTTTTTTCATAATTCCTATATGAATTATCGGTTATTATTGAAAACATCGTGATCAAAACAGTAAAACAAAAAAAAAATACAGAACAATCTATTAAGTTTTATTGGATAATAATATACTAAATAGAAAGAAAAATAAGAAAATAAAGTGATACTTAAGAAAAGAATATAAAATAAAAAGTAAAGAAAGATGAACCTATACATAATAAAGAAAAAGTAAATAAAAAAAAAAGAAGAGAAAAATTAATAAAGTATAAAAAGGAAAAACATAATAAAAAAAAAAAAAAAAAAAAAAAAAAACAGGAAATACTATGGTTTATATGAGATATGCAATATAAAATGTTGTACATTCACATCTCTATTAGGTATATATAAAACAAATAAAATATAGTTTTAACAAACATCATCTAATAATATAATATTGGATGTGTGGTAGTGAATAAAATAAAAAAAAAAAAGAGTAAAAAGTAATAAAAAAAAACAAAAGATCGTAATGAAATTATAAACAAATTATTTTATTAGCATATATATTAGCATATATTAAGCTATTTACTGGTATATATATAAAGAATGAATATAGGTATTAATATATATTATATTGTATAAAAATTAAAAATATATGAATGTATATATATAATATAAATTATATAGATAATAATAGAGTGAATAATATTTTATGGAAATTAATTAGAAAACAGTAATAAGATAGAAATAATCGGATATTATATTTATTAATATATAGGTACACCGAATTAATATACTTATATGCTTAAGTATATAATTATAACTATATATATATGTATATAAATACCTATATATTTTTTTTTTTAAATAAAACATTATTATTACCATTAATATACAGATTTTTTTTTATTTTTTTTTTAACTAAAGTGATTCAAATCAAATTTTATTGTGGTAAACAATATAACGATAATTAAAATTAATAGACCTATCTACACATTAACAATTTAAAAATAAAAATTATAAGTTTAAATAATGTAATTAATTAAGTAATTATTAAAAAAAAAATAAAAATATTTAAATATAAATTATACAATTTAATTTAATTATATTTTATACATACATATGTACATATATGAATATCTTAATAGTGATGAAAAATGAAAATAAAAATAAAAAATTAATCATGAATAAAAAAAAATAAAATAGGTACTTGGGAATACCTATTTGAAATTTAAACAACTTCATTAAGTTACATATTAATTTTGATATATATTATAAGAAAAATGTTTGGAAAATAAATCTAATAATGTAAGTTAAAGATATAATATGTAGGTATATATAGTATATAGGTTAAAGAATGGGCCTATTAAGTACTTATTGAAAATTACATATGTGATTACTTATTTAGTACTGTTTGATTACCTATAACAAATTTAATTAGGACCTATACTTACATAGGTATCTATTTTTCTTAAAGAAAACTAATAGAAAATTTGTTAGTAATGAAATTCACTTTTAAATTATACTTAATAACAAAAAAAATAATGAAATACATATTTTATTTATCAAAATTAAACTGCATTTGAAATATTATATTTAAATTATTTAAAAAAATAAAATAAAATTTATAAGATATGTTAATAGGTATATGTACAGAAGCGGCTCTGCCAAATAAGCTAAATAGGCGGCCACCTATGGCATTAGAGTTTTTTCTAGCGCTCACACAAGTATACATATTTATTTCTTAATTTTTTAAGGCTTTTTTATTCATTTCTCTGCTACATAAAAGGAAATTAAACAGCCTTTCATGTTCAGGCGTGGCTGTACACATTATAAGGAGGAATATCTCCTACGACTTGTGTGGGATTCGAACCCACATTCCCTCGGTGTTTACAGAGTATTTTATACGCTACCGAGGCCCCGCTGAAAATTATTTAATGAAATTTTATATTTAATAATGTATAAAGTTAACTATATGGGTACCTATATAATAATAAAAATAATAAAACTTAATAAAAATATCTTAGAAAAGATTTTAAATTTCAGCAATTAAAAATTTAGTATAACTAAACCTTGAAATGCTTAAAAAACTATGTTTCAGTTAAATATTTTTTTAAGTATGTAATAAGTGCTATATAAAAATTACCCTAAGGCGCTCGCCTTGTACAAAGACCGTTCCCGGATTACTTATATTTTTGGACTGTACTTATATCTTCCTATTATTTTTCACTTTTTATAAATCTTTATAAACATAATTTTAAATCAAATAAATAAATAAATTTAGAACATGTAACGGTTTTATATTAATTTTTTTTCTAAAGTATAAGTATAGTTAGGTAGGTACTTATGTAACTTTTCTTTAAATTTCCAAAAACAAAAATTCGCAGTAAACTTTTTAAAATTAATTTTTTCGTTTCTAAAAATCTCTTTAAAAGTTAGTTATCTTCTACAAACTGAATAAGAGTTTATTTTATTTATTTCATTTTATTTCTTATCGTCCAAACATAAATATATCTGCCGATATTTTTAGGACTAAGTATTTGCCTTAAAGGCATATGGGCCTTCTTTGTACAAGTATATTACATTACAGTTAATTAAGTATATATATATACTTCCTCATACCTTTTATATATTATATTAATTTCTTCGGCGTTTGAATCCGAGATCATTTACATGAAATACCGATTATTTATAAATATACCTATAATAATTTTGAAAAAATTGACAAAAGACATAAAGAAAAAGATTTTAATATTCACCAATGGAAGTTTTATTATTCATTAATAACTTAAATCTCTATTAATTAACTTATACTATTCCATATTAAAACTATAAGTATATCTACTTCTACATGACATAAATTTTTCTACATTCGAAAATATTCATTCTTAAAAAAAAAAAAAAAATTATAGGTATTTATCATTTTACCGACGGCAAGGTATCTATTGTGAATTAATTTTCAAATTTCTTGTTGTGCAACATTTCAAAAAAAAAAATCTAACGAACAAAATTTCGCTTTTGTTTTTTAATTTTTATTTAATTTAATTTTAATTTAATTTAAAAGCATTTTGTTTAACGAAAAAAAAATAATAATCATTAACTATAGGTACTTTAGTTATAAATCTAAAGTGATTGTAGTTAATAACGGCAGATAGCTATAATCGATATATATTATAGGTACCTATATTTAAAAGCTAATTAATTAAAAATAAATACGTATATTTATAAAATTAATTTAATGTATATAAGTACTTAAAAATTAATGTGTAGATATATATATTTAAATATTATGCATTTATAATTTAATAATATTAAAATTGCAGTTTAATTTAATTAAATAAAACTTTATTAAATACCTATAAGTATACATCTAATATAAATAATTTATAAAATTTTAAAGGTAAATTGATTGATTTATTTACTTCACAAATTAAATAAAAACAAAAATTAATAAAAAAAAAATAAAAAATAAAAATCTAATGATTAGTTGTAATACATACAAAATGATGCCAACAATGGCACCAAATCATCTTTTAACACAATTAAATGGAACAAATCAATCAACAAGTTCGCCCAAATCACATTCAAATAAACCAAAATTAGGATTTAGTATTGATTCAATTGTTGGTGATAATCGAACAACTACATTAAAACAGCAACAACAACAGCAGCAACAACAACAATTACAACAAAATCAAAAAACAACAAGTCCAACAACAATAGTTGTAGATTTATCACCATCATCACCAACTAGAAGTTATCAATCTGATGATTGTAATAGTAGTCCAATACAAATACGTTCAGACAGTCCTTTAATAATTAGTGATAATTTAAATAATTGCAATAATACATTAGATTTAAAAAAAACAAATTTAAATTTAGTTAATAATTTTGAAACAAAATTAAATAGAAATTATTTAAATACAATTAATAGTATTAATTTATTAACAAATAAAAATTTTAATAGTTCCTTACATACACAATCTATATTAGAATATAATCGTTTAAATGAATTAAGAAATACTGCTTTAGGAACAACAATAACATCAAATACAACAACTGCAACAATAACAACACCAATAACAACACGTTTAAATTATGAAAAATCAACAAATTTTCGAATTGATTTTGAAAATAATTTTGAAAAAGAATTTCATAAAAAATTTATTCAAAATCAAAATAATAATAGTCCACCACCATTAAATTTAATACAAAATGGTCCATCATCACCTGATGAATCAATTAAAAGTTGTAATGATGATAATAGATCATTATCTAGACCAATTTCACCATCAGTATCACCAAATAATTTATCCAGTTCAATACAAAGATCTAAATCAAGAAATGATGATAATTTTTATAAAACATCATCAGAATCTACTACAGAACCAATATTAATTCGATCACCAAATTCACCAAATAGTAATAACAATAATAATAATAACAACAACAGCAACAATAATAATAATATTAAAAGTGATTTATCAGAGAATTTGGAATGTAAAAGACCAATTTTAGTACCTGGAATTTCTGCTAGCAATACTGGTAATTTAATAAGACCATTTCCAATGCAACCAACAAATAATGATGGTAATATTGGAAATGGTCCTAGATTAATATCATCATTAAGTTCAATGCCAAATCCAGATATGAAATTATTACAATCGGGAAATACATATAATAATGGAACAACATCTGCAACAACAGGATTATCACAATCACAACATCCTCAATCATCTGAAATGCCTGGTCAAACACCACATCATATATTAGCAGCACAATTTCAAATGGCTGCTGCATTAGCACATCATGGACAGGCAGCAGCTGTTGCAGCTGCAACTGGTCAACATCCAGGTTTCCCTCCTGGGCCACCAATTTATCATCCACAATTTGGTGGTGCAGCGGGTATGATACGTGACAGTTATCCATTATATCCTTGGTTATTAAGTCGTCATGGTCGTATATTTCCACATCGATTTCCAGGACGTAAGTAAAATTTTTTTATTTAATTATTTTGTTGTTTTTGTTATTTTTTTTTTTTTTTTTTTGATTAACTAATAACGACATTTCAATGATTTTTTAATATTGACATTTCTATTATGGTTTGGATGAGATTTGTTTAACGCTTCTGGTTAAATAAAAAAATAAATCCTGTATCAAAAAAATAAAAAAAGAATGAATTGAAATTCTTAAATAATAATGAAAAAAAAAAAAAATAAATAAATAAATAAAAAAATTGAAATGAAGTCAATTGACTTCTGTTTTCATTTTTTAACACCACTTCGTGTTTATAGTGCCTTCGATTTTTTAAGTTTTTTTTTTTTTTTTTGTTTATTTTTTAATTGTATTTTGTTACATAGAATGGAAATATTTGACATGTGACAAGGGTTCGCGCCTATATTTATGTACATATTTGAAAAATTTTGTTATGTTTTTTTTTGTTTCTGTAAACTGTTTTTATGTTATTATTTTTGTTGATACCCAGTGAGATTTCTCTTAGAAAAAGGGATTGTTCAAAGGGATCAATTCAAAAACGAAAAATCTAAACAATTAATTCAATCTTTAATTTAAAATCGATATGATTTTAGGCTCACACCCAATCAAAAATAAATGTTTGGAATGTGTTTTATGTTGTTATTTTTTTCGTTTTTTTTTCTTTTACAGTGCTATCAAAAAATTAGGGACTTTATTAAGTATTAAAAGTCAAAAATGTATTTTTTGATTGAGTTTTTTATGTTTTTTTTTGTCTTATTTCATTTTTACGTTTGTAGTAGAAAAAAAAAAATGAAAGAAAAAAAAATTGAAGATGGGTATCAAATTTAGTACTAAATATAACAAAAAAAAAAAAATTATATTAATTAACTTATAAAATAATTTTATAGTTTTACTGAGATTATTGTTCAAAATGAAAATCTTTCTAGTTTTTGTTAATAGATAATGATTTAACGATTGCGTGAGGTAATAACATAATTTTTATTTTATTTTTTGGTATAGGTAGATACTGTCAGTAAAAGAAAGGTAATAAGTTAGAGAAAAAAAATATCACTTGATTAAAAATTTTATTTTGTTTTTTTTTTTTTTATATTTTTGTAATTCCCTTGAAAAATTAGGGATGAATAAAGACCTTTCAATATAAATAAAGAAGAATTAAATGAAATATTATTTTGTATTATATATTCGTTATATTTAGTACATCTGTCAAACTTTTAATTTGGTCCATGTCTTTTGTTTTTTTTTTTTTTTTAAGAAGAGTCTTTCAAATAAATTTTTTTGTTTTTATAAATTATAATTTTTAACGCTTGTTTAAGCAATTTGTTTGACAGTTCTGCTATAAAATGAACATAAAAAATTTATTATCATCCTATCTGTTATTTTTTTAACAATAAATAATATTGATGAATAAAGTTGAGTACCTATAGTATAGATACTTAATTGACAATAAAAAAATTTATTTTTTCAATTTATAAGTAAAAAAAAAATTGATAAATTAAAATCTTAACTTATAAAGTGAAATGAACAGTAAAATAATTCTAAGACTGTTTTCAAACTTCACACTAGCGACAATATCACTTCGCATTTGCACTTTCCAAAAATGCTTGATTATCGCACTTAATATCGCACTAAATTTCTATCCAGATTATAAATTTATAAAAATTAAAAAATATTTTGGAGTAGAATCAGTCTTACCATTATTTAGAAATACTTAATGATCAATGATAATTATGACAATATTGAATAAATTTTGAATGCACAATATGTCGCTTGTTAGGTCAGTTGTTATTAAGGGCGGGGGGAAATAAAGCCTAGAGCAATAAGACCTAATAGGCCTTATTTCACATTTGAGTTGAGAAATAAAGCCTAATTCGTAAAATTTCGCGGTAGGTCTTATTTCTCATTTCAAAGAGAATTAAAGCCTATAGGCCTTATTTCAAATAAGAAATATTACAAATTTAGAAATATTATATTATTATTATATTATACCAATTACAAATTTGTAGCTGACTGTAAAATCTGAATATTTTTAACAGGTTTCAAACAATTTTCTATATTCAGCCCTGTCTTTCGAGCCACTACCTTCGCGCCCTCCCTTTCGAGCCACTCTCTGCGTCTCTATTAGCCGATCCCTTCACAACTCCCTTGAAGGAATTGGAACTGCTATCTCTGCTACCGCGCCCGTACACAACAACGGCGCCGGGAACGCGGAGATATCACCCCTTATTCCTTCAAAACAATTTTTTTTTTGTTTTTCATAAAAATGTCTAAATTTTCACAAAATTTATTATTATATTTCAGAAAGAACAGTCAAAATTTAATACTTTTGTATACATTTCAAAAATTCTTTGTAATTTGAAGAGATTTTGGAGTTGGCTTCAAAATCAGAGTTAAATCAGCTTTTTCCAAATTATTTATAAATATTCTAGAAAAAGCTGTAATACTGATTTGGTAATCAACTATAAAATCCCTTCTGTTTTAGAGTCCCGCATACTACGTATATTCATATTTCCGAAAAAGATGCAATACAGATTTTTTAACCAACTCTAATAACTTAACTAAGTTCGACAAAATTATTACATTAAAAAGTGAAATAAATGTTGAAATGTTGAATTTAAACGAAATTTTTTAATTCTTAACTTTCGAACTTATTTCATTATGCAGAAACACTGACTACTGACGCACTTACACAGTGAAATGTGCCAAAAAAAACAGAAAACATTTTATTACTTAAATAAGTTGAAATATATGAGAATTAAATTATGAAAGAAAAATATTAAAAAATGTTATTATTGGAATAATAAATTACAATTAGGCTTTAATTCCATTATTTTAATAAAATTATTAGACCTTATTTCACTTTGGAATGAGAAATAAAGTCTAAATCACGAAATTTCGAGAATTAGGCCTTTTTTCTCATTCGAAAGTGAAACAAGGCCTATTAGGCTTTATTGCTCTAGGCTTTATTTCCGCCCGCCATTATTAAGAATTAGGTATCTTAATTTTTTTTTGAAAAGAATAAATATGGCTTTAGAAAGATTGAAATAAGTGTAATTTAAGGTTTTTAAAATTATTATGTCTATTAAAAGCTTTTTATTATTTAGTTTTTTTTTTTTAACTGGAAAAATAAAAATATTCATTATCTTCCTTCTTCTTTTATTTCTTACATTACATTTTTACATTTTTTTATCCACTTATGTTAAATATCCACTTTCTTTACTTTTAACAAAAACAAAAAAATTTATTTTAAGTGCAAGTGCGATCATCCAGCGTGGTTTTAAAAACACTAATTTTTGACAGATAATCAATAGTTAGTACGATAAATTTCGAACACTACTTGGTACTGTTCGAAGTTTTCGGATAAAAAAAGTGCAATAAAATAGTATAATTAGTGTAATGGTTCGGAAAGTCCCTAACTTTCTAATACTAAACGTGCATGATTCTGCTCTAATATTTTATTCGGTCCTATATACAGTATTTGGAAATTTGTGGTTTCAATTTTTTGCGAGTTAATTTTTCGAAAAAAAAGTTTTATTAAACTTAATGTTTTGTTTTTAAGCTTAAACTATGGTAATCCAAATATGTAGTTATATACTTAATCATTTTTTTTATTTTCAGCAACTTTAAAAATATTAAATATTAAACTTGTTTTATAACCAACATTAATATAAGAAAGGAACCTCCTTTAAATTCTAAATTACAAAAATCCCAATATTTTGAAAAATTCCCAAATCTTATTAAATCTTTGATTAAATTAAAAATCCAAATTTGACAAAAGATGTTGGGAGCACGACGGAATCCCAAATTATAAAATCTCAAAAATTCAAAAGTTCTAAATACCAAACTACAAAATTCAAATAGTTTTAAGTCAAAAAACTTCAAAAGTATTTTAAAGCCGTTATATATATAGATTATATATAAATAAAATAATTAGGAGGGATGTTAGAGTAGGTTACAAAATCAGATTAATGCGTTTTTTTTTCAGAATATGTACATATAAGTGTATAATATGCATGTGTAAAATTTTGAATTAAGAGGCATACTTGGTTTATTTTTCGAGATTTTTTTTACACGATATCGTTGGGGATCCCAAAAAAATATTTGTTGAATCTGGAAATTTTGTAATTATCGATTGCAGAATAAGCCATATTAAATTCTTCTTCTATTTTCACTTGCCATCTCTACTTAATATTTAAACGGTAGAAATTTACTGTAAATATACATAAGTATGTGGTTGTATATAGTATTTTTTTATTACACTTCTGCTTGCTGCTTTATTTTCCGATTTTAAACTATTAGTATATTTGATGTTTTGGTATGTATATATTACATGTTGTATATTTGTATATAAGGTTGATATATTATTGAAAAATGTCAAAAATTCTAGAGGAATATAACAAGTTTTCGTACCTGAGAACGGTTTATCTTTACATTATTAGTTGTTGTTAATTGCTCTGTTCTCACCACGATGATTGCTACAAATTCTATATGTATGGAACAATCTAACAAGAACTAGATTCAATTAGATTTAATACAATAAAAATTCATCTCCTTTTTTTTAATTTTTGAATTTTAAAAATTAAAGTTATTTATTTAAGTAGTTTTTACATTTCTGAATGCTTGAAATCAAATTTGACTATGAAGGATTAGATTTTTTTTTGAGTGATTAGTGATTATTAGTAACTTTCATAGAAGTAATCTTCTGAAGAAGGTGTATTATTAACTTATATTTGCCAACACTATTCTTTGTCTATTATAAAATATTACTATAAGTATATACTTAATTTCTTATTGTAAATTATGTAAATACAACTAATAAACTGGTTTTATGAATAAATAATTTGGCAGTCATTAAAGTATAATATGAAAAGTAGACTCATGTGTTTTATTATATAGGGTGTTCAAAATTGAGCTATCATTTTGATTTTGCCGCCATTTTTTTTCTATCTGGAATTTTTATACGAGGTTTCTTTAGGTATATTCTAAATACATTCCGGTTAGTTAATATGGAACGTTACACGAAGGAACAACGTGTTTTTGTTATTACAACATTTTTTGAAAATGGTAAAAGTTTTCAAGATGTAATTAGGAAATTTCGAATAAAATTTGGTAGAGAAAATGCTCCAACAAATCGTGCCATCAAGCTGATGGTTGATAAATTTCTAGAAACTGAATCTGTTCTTGATAACAGAGGCAAAATTTATCAACGTAGTGGCGGTTCAATCGAGAATGTAGCAGCTGTGAGCAGAAGTGTTGAAGAAGATCCAAAAACTTCCATTCGTCATCGTTCGCAGCAATTAAACATCAAACCATCCACATTATTCAACATTTTGCATCGTGATCTCCTTTTAAAGGCTTATAAGATCCAGCTGACGCAAGAATTAAAACCAACTGACCATGCATTACGTCGGCAATTCGTTTCTTAGGCAATCGAAAAACAAGAAGAAAATGAGAATTTTTTTAACAAAATAATCTTCACCGACGAAGCTCATTTCCAGCTCAATGACTACGTCAATAAACAGAATTGCCGCATTTGGGGTGAAGAAAATCCAAGGGTTATCTTAGATCAACCAGTACATCCACAAAAAGTTACGGTTTGGTGTGGTTTGTGGTCAGGAGGAATCATCGGACCATATTTTTTTGAAAACGCAAATGGAAATGCGATTACCGTCAATGGAAATCGCTACAGGGAGATGATCCGAAGCTTTTTGTGGCGGGAAATTGATGATTTGGACGTAGAGAATATGTGGTTTCAACAGGACGATGCCACTTGCCACACAGCAAGAGAAAAAATGGATCTTTTGAAGGAAAAGTTCGAAGATCGCATTATTTCTCGTAGAGGAGGAGTGATGTGGCCACCAAGATCGTGCGATTTGACACCGTTGGATTTTTTTTTGTGGGGTTTTGTGAAATCGAAAGTGTACAGCAATAATCCCACAACAATTCAAGAGCTTAAAAACAACATTATCGAGCAGATTTCAACCATTGAGAACAGTTTATTAAACAACGTGATTCAGAATTTTGGTAAAAGATTGGAAGCCTGCCGAAGTAGTAGAGGGGGCCACTTGGCCGACATAATTTTTCATTATTAACCGGAACCTATTTGTAATAAATTAAAATAAAAATATATTTAATATTTCAAAAAAAAAATCTTTTTTTATTAAAATTAAAATGATACCTCAATTTTGAATACCCCTATTATTAGTTACATAGAGCGAGAATAGTGTTGGCAAGTGTATACTATAATGCTATATAAAAAGTAAAGAAAGTAACATTTTCAAGTCGTAAGAGAAATATCGAAACATAAAATAAAAAAAAATTAAAGTATATAACAGAAAAGATTTATCATTTAAAAAAACAAAAAACATAAAAGTAAAATAGTTCACTTAAGTGCATACTTATATATATATATATATATATATATATAAAATATAAGTATATAGTTCGTTCGCCTTAAAATTTATATGTATAGGTACCATTAATATACCATTTTTTAATATTAACATTAATAAGTTCTTATTTGCACAATGTGATTATTACGCCTATAGTTATGTGTGGAAAAAATTAGCAACAATATTTTAAATGCTAGTAAATTTTTCGAATTCAAATTACCTTGAATGGTTTAAATTTAATTAAAACAAAAAAGAAAAATTCAAATAACAGTTTTGATAATTGTTATTAATTATTTCCAGCAATAATTATCTTATAATTTGACATATTAATTAAAAATGATTGATTTTTTAATCAAAAACGACATATTATGTTTTTTTTTTTTTTTTTCAAATAAATAAAAATAAAAAAATAATAAATTATAGAAATTGATTAAACATATAATTGAATTTTATTCTAAAGTAGGTATACCATATTTAAAAATACGAAACCAGATTTTTTATTTTTTTTAAATTTAAATACTAAATTAATTTTTAACATTGTAAAATTAACATTCATTACATAAATTATAAAATTGACATATTATTAACAGTTATACTATATAGTTACTAAACTTTATTTATTATATCTGTACGAACATAGTTCTATAAGACTAGTATAATATATTCGCCAATACGTTTATAACATCTATATGTAAATAAGTATTCATGCTTAGGATTGAATTCTGATTCGATTTATAAATGATTGTCTCCATGTGTTCGTTCTTCCCCACGATAATTTAATTAGAATTTTCAAAATCTATCATTTTCATTTTTATATAAATGATTTCTTTTCTATATTGAAATAGACTTAGTTCGATCGAATGATCGAGTAACTGCCATACATACAACTTTTCTTTTTATATGTATGCGACTGACTCGCAGTACTTAATTAACCTATAGGTGGATATTTACAATTTGTTCGAAAGAAGTTAAGTTTTATACCAACAATTTCTGCAAAATTTCGCTTGTCTAACGCAACAGCTGTTCAAGTAACTAGTTCGGAAATTTACATTCTCATATTTTGACTCTTAATAAAACTATAGACATCTAAAATTTATAAAAGATGATTAAATTTTATCGGAATAACTTCTATATGAAGTTTTTATTATTCTAGCGCTACATGTTCAGCTGGCTGTCACATTTTGGTACTTAATAAAGCTATAGACATCTGAAATTTTGTAAAAGATGATCAAGTTTTACGGCAGAAATTTCTATAAAATTTGGTTGGTTTGGCGGAAGGGGTTCGAGTAACTTTCATATAGAGCTCCAAAATTTACACAAAGACGTATATATCTGACATCTGTTATGTCAGATATTTTAAATGTTTTAAAGGACTATATTCAATTTCATGAAAACAGCATATAATGTTCATGCGGCCAAGAGTTGACAAAGTCTAAAATAGTTCCTTATTTTTTATACATAAATGAATGTATGAATGTATATATAAGTACATATATTCAAAATTATTGGTAAAGATGAATAAAATAAAATGTTATAAAACCATTACACCGTATACATTGTAACTTAATTTTAAACATAATTTATAAAAATAAAAAAATACAAAGTAGGTATTGTCACTTACATATCTCCATGCATATAAATTTATATGTACATATATATACATATACAAAATCTATTCATATTAAGCATATATTATAAATTTAATTAATGTAACATGATCATAATATATAAAAAAAAAAACTGTACGTCTTTTATAATAAATAAATTATAATGGGAACTTATAATGCAGCTATAAGACAACAATTATTGTAATAATATAATATATATATAGTTATATATTGATTATAACCCATAATTGCTGTACCACAATATGATTAACACTTAATTAAAACCATAAATTCTAATCCAATTATTTAAAAATTGTACACTTACATATTTTTATTCTGTTTTTTTTATACAAAAACAAAAAAATAAATAAATTCAACATGTACAACAAAAATAGACAGATTTCAACAGCAACAAAAACAACAACAACGGTTTATTACGATTAGTACACCTTTATACTAAATAATTCTTTATTTTTTTTCTTGGATACGATTAACTTACCTATAAAAACTATTAACTATCAACTCAGACAGTTCTTGTAAGTACACACTACACAATATGTATATATATAGTATATATACACACATATATACATATATATAATATGTATGAATAAAGAAAGATATATATATATAAAGTAAAGAATGAAAGAATGAAAGAATGAGATAAACATACCATAAATAAAAAATAAAAGAATAAAGAAAAACTTGATTATAATCGAAATCGATGCTAGCTGACATGCTTGAAGGCATTGTCGATCCTAGTCACATTTTGTGAATTCGCACATTTAATGACAATATTATATAAACATTTACATATTTACATAGGTATATATATGTACGTACTAATAACTAATAAAACATATAATAATTTCTGTATATTTTATGTATGCAAGTAAGTATATATAGGTATTATGGCTATTATATAAAATATCAAGAATCGCATAATTTATTTGAAATATAACGCGTGTTATGATTTAAGTCAGTTTAATAAAAAGCAAAAAAGAAAATAAAAAAAAACTTTTTAATGTAACGGTATATGTAATAATACAAATATGTGTATACATATATGTATGTGCAATATAATGCAATATATATAGGAGCTATACTTGAAGAACCGATTTTTTGTTTTTTTTAGCTAAATCAAATTTTATTTATTTTTTGTATCTATATATAGACTATACCGTAATTTATATTTATGTATACTTACATACATATGTATTTAAAAAAATTATTTACAATTAAATTTCCCAATTAAGTTTGACAAAAAAAAATTAAAATTTTAACAGATATTTTACCTATTTATTAAATTTTGTTAATTTTTTTTTTATATTTAAAAGATTATTCTAAATTTTGCAATTTTTTCTTTTGAATTTTTAAAATTTTGTAATTTTTTTTTTGAATTTTTGGAAAAAAGTTATTCGAACAAATGTTAAAGTGTAAGTGTAAGTTTTTTTTTCTTATATTATATGCTTAAGATTTTAAATCTTTGTACAAAGAATCTCAGAAATTGACAAAAGTAGTTTTTAATTAATTTTATTTCATCCAAAACTTTTAGAATTAATGCCCGTGGGCTTTAAATCGTTTTCAAAAAAGAATTAAAGCTCACGGGTAACTCCACTAGATTGATCTGCTTTAAGTCCATTTCGAAAAAAAATTAAAGTCCACTGAGTAACATAAAGGTTACTATCATGAGTCTTTATTTCATTTGACTGGATTTTATTTGATGCCATGTCAGAAGTCCCATTGATTTTAATTCCTTTTAATTATGGGCTTTAATTACAATTCAAAAAGGAATTAACGTCCGCGAGCTTTATTTTGGAATTAGGAAAGGAATTAACGCCGAACTCGGGTGTTCTGTCACTGCACCCTATTTAAAGTTTTCATTAATTAATACCTATCAAGATTTGAAATTAATATTTCTCTACGAGTTGATATTTTCAAAAAAAATAATACATAATATATTTACTTAAGTATAACTATGTATATATTAATTACATTTATATCTTAAGTATATTGTTCTCTAAATAAGATATAAATTAATATATTCAATTTTTTAAAATATATGATATAATTTATATGTGCAATATAAGTATAAAATACAAAATAGCGTATTATTAGTAATTCTAACAGAAAAAGGAATTACCATAAAGAAAATTTAAGATTTTGCTTTTAATACTATAATTGGTTAAGATATTAAAATATAAATAATGATATTCCTATACACTGAAAAAAAAAACATTTTAGATCTAAAAATTTTGTAAATGTAATTAGATTGCGAGATACTAAAAGCAATTATATATATATGTTAACAGAAATATAACTGAATATTTGTTTATAACGATCAAAAATTTTTTCTAATAATGAAAAAAAAAATGTAATCAGATCACATAAAAAAATACTAGTCTTCGTGTTCCATAATCTTGTAAATCCTGAAACCGAATATTTCTTTGCTTAGAGTTAAAATTTAAAATATTTCGTTTAGTGCTTATGAGAATCTTGAAATAACGTAAAAACTATCGACTTTTGTTAATTTTGTTCAGAGATGTATGCATCTACCTGAAAATAATATTCCCATTAATTTGAACATGGCGAAAGTGCTGAACCTTACTTGAATTCAAAAGCTCGTACAGTTATATTATGTAGTTTTCAAGATATACTTATGTAGCCAGGATTTAAAAATGTGTACAGCAACTATCAGCAGGCTTGGTTTTAATCATTTGAAACTCTACCAGTTTCAGTTCCAAAAACTGTTCTAGAAAAATTTAATAGTGATGAGAAAACAAAAAAAAACAACAACTGTACAGTTTACTTTATATAAAAGAAGATAAATACATTATAGATAATGTATCTATTAAATATAGTTATTCATCATAACAATAAGACAATCTATCTAATATAAATCTAACTAAATAAACTATACTATATATAACTATACTTACAACTACTTATGATTTTAAATACGTATTAAAATTTTTCAATTAGTTTCCTTTTATGGATGTGAAACTTTTATGGAGAATATACTCCAGATACATTACCACTATAGAATACCGATATCATCAATTATTAGATATAATATTTATATTTATCAAATACAAAAGCTTATATTAATTTTAATTCGTGGTGTATCCAATTTTTTATAATATAAAAATGCTTCTATTTTCATTTAATTACAGAATACTTTAGCTTTATTACTTAAAATAAATAAATAAGTGATATGTATTTATATTAAGTAATTAGTTACTTGTATTTAGTTACATCTTTACATTGACGTCATTTTATGATGAATATATAAATTATTTGCAAAATAATTTTTTTTAAATAGTTAATTTCAACACTTTTCTGAATAAAAATTAAAGTAAAAAAAAGTAATTTTTATTCAGAAATTTAATTTAAATAATTAAACTAAAATTTAAAAACAATTAATTTTCGTTAAGAGGAAATTAAAAAAATACCAAGTTCTTAACTATTAAAAGTTTGGTGACCTGTTAAAAGTATTTCAATTAGGGCAATTTTTTAACGGAAATCAAAACATTTTATGAGTAACTCTAATCTGATCTAATTCAGTTTTATAAAATTAATGAAAAACAAAATATCTATTTGATAAAAAAAACAAGGTAGAATGTAAACCAACGGTTTTTAAAAGCGCACATTTCCAAAATACAATATACAAACTGTTGGATTGTGACTTGAACAAAAATTTGAAAATTTCATGTATGTAATAAGAAAAAACGTGAAAATAGGACTTTTCTGGAATTTTGCGGGGCTGTAAGTCCGGAACCCTACTAAGAAAAACCGTTAACACACGTAAAAATATATTATTGAACCTTTAATTTTATTGTCTTGCCGAAGAAAAAGTTTTACAGATGACTAAGTTACAGCTGTCTAAAAATAGCAAATTCTGAGGAAACTTATACTAATTCTAAAAGTTCTTTCTTGTCTCAAAATTTCAGGTTCTTATATCAAAGCATGCCGGAGTTATGAAAAAAGAAATATCATGCAAAATTTGGTTTTAACATAACGGTAAATTTAAATAGTCAATTACAAAATATTCCATAATTTTGATATTCTTTTACAGAGGTAAAAGAATTTCCGGTATTTTGTTTTTAGATTGTAAAACTACTACGCAGAGCCCGAGATATATACATTTGAAAATAGGGCTTTTTTGCAATTTGAGGGGGCTGTAACTTTGGAACCCGATTAACTTTGGAATACAATTAAAAGAAACCATTAACACACATAAAAATATATTACAGGCGAGCTTTAATTTTTTTGTCTTTCCGAAGAAAAATGTGTACAGGTGCCTAAGTTACAGGTGTTTAAAAATAACAAAATTTCAATTTTTCAGCTCTAATAGCTCATAAACAGGGGGTGGTATAAAAAATTTTTCTGAGCAGACTGATACTAGTTCTAAAAGTTCTTAATTGTCTCAAAAATTCAAGCTCCTATCTATAAGCGTGCCGGAGTTATGAAGGTGGAAAAATCATGCAAAATTTAGTTTTCACATAACGGTAAATTTAAATACTAAATTTAAAAATTGTTGAATGGCGTTTTCAGATTAAACAAATTTTAAGCGGAACATGAAATATACGCGTTTAAAAATAGGGTTTTTTCAAAGTTTGAGGGGATGTAGTTTCCTGATGGATGGGGCTACATGAAAAAGTTGTTCCACAAAATTAATTTTTTTATGAGACGTATCCATGGTTAAATTTCTTTTCTCTATCTTTAACGGTGTAGAAGTTTTGTAAACATACGGACGGACGGGCAGAGTGAAACTAATAGGCATATTTTTTCAAATTTTTTTTGGAAATGTGCTATAAATTCTGGTCATAAATATTGATTATTGATTCTGGTGTTGGAAATATTGAATAGAATTAATGTATCTAGAAATTGCATAAATATAGCTATAAGTAAGTCTAATCTTTTTAAACTTTATGTTTCTTAAACCGCAAAGGATTTTTACATAATTAAGTATAGATCAACTAATGCCTGTTAAGTGCTAATTATCATTAACTATTAACTGTATGAATATATAACTAGATGTATATATAATATTAAATATTAGCTGCAGTATCAATATAGAATCAAATACAAATGTATAGATGTCCTGCAAAGAATGAGAAAGTTAAGATAGTATAGCAAAGAAAAGTTATACTGTTATACTAAGTTATACTCTGCTCATGTAATAATGGACATTCAGATAAATATTGTGTATATATATATAACTGTATATAATTGAAATGTAAAATAATTTTGAAAATACAAGACAAACCATAGAGAAACCACATAAGAAAGAAGGGGCCTCCTCCACAAAATAGAACTTCTTGACTATTAAGAATCTCAGAACATGAGTCAACATTTCAATAAAATCATTATTCAGTGCAACGGTAGACAAAGTTAAGATCATCATCGTGATAGCCAACATTTGATATGACTTATATATTACTATGCCATTTAAAGAATAAGAAATCTAACTTGGTCTTTGGACTGTATGTCTGTAACTTTATGTTTTTGTTTTTCTTTATAACTACTGAGTAACTGATTGAAAATTTTCAAGTTGGTATAAAGACAATTGTTTTTTTGACTATTCCTTCTGAACAATGCAAATAAACGTTAGATTTGTTTTTATAGTAATATGGCTATGTATATTTATTATTCTGTTGAGAATGAAATTATTAACTATTTTAATAAACGTCGTCGTTAAATACGTTTCTTTTTTGATAATATTTTGAATGCTAATAAATTTTGCTGAATGGATGAAGGGTACAAGGTTTAACATGGATGAAGAGTAAGTAGGCGGGTAGAAATGTATTAACTTAATGATTTTTTTCTGTATACCTTATCTAAATTATCTATATTATATATACGGATCTGCTCCTCCCCATATAGGAATTAGATAAATTATATTAAAAAAGATGTATAAGAATCATAAATCAGATTTAATGCATCTTTGGGTAGAAATTTACGCAATCTATGTAATAGAAACAAATAAGGGGTTAACTTTTTAATTAGTCGTTCAATATGATCTGACCATTGTAATCTTCTGTCAACATAATTAACCCAAAATAATTAAAGCTTTCCACTGTTTCTAATATCATACCGTTATAATATCATAATTGGAAGGTTTGGAATATTTTGTAGAAAAATCTTTCATTTTAAATAAAAACTTACAAAATGTTATCACAAAATTTCATTTATAAAAAAAAAAAAATAACAAATACCATATTATAAATTTTAACAACTTAACAATTTATTTATTTTTTGTTTTTTTTTGTAATTTTGAAATTTAATTTATTTAAAACTGTTTTACATGTTTCATATATACATATCTTAATATATATAACATATATTATGTATATGAATATATAACATGTAACTTATAACAAATAAAATGTTGTTAATGCGTTTTTAATTGTGGTATACATAGAGATGACTAAAAATTATTTATAACTAGTTACTGGTAATCTATATAGACAGACTTTCTGGTTTGTTGAGTTTTCCGAAAAATTAAAAAAAAAAAAAAATAAAAAAAAAATACCAACATTGGTTAAAAAAAGAAGATTTTTAACATATACCTATAAATAAAAGATAAAATAGTTGTTTAAAATTAAATAAAAAAAAAAAAAAAACGAACAGAAAAAAAAAAGGTAAATACTAAATTGTTAGATAAATAGTTATATTATTACCATCTAAATTGATATATAACAGATAACATATGGGATAATAGTTTTTTTTTTTTTTCTTTTTTTTTTATAAGTACTTATATATGTATATGTGTACATTTTTAAATTGGGGTCATTTTCAATTCAGTGTTTTTTTTTTTTTTTTGTTTTTTAATTTAATTTTAAATGATGAGTATTTTATTATATGTTTAGTTAATAGTTAAATTGTTCTGTTATTATTGTTGGCATATGTAAGTTATAGTATATATATACATATATATATATATATATATACATATATTTTCTTTTGTATGTATAATTATCTTTTAATTATATGATTTAATTAGATTTAAATATATTGGACCTATTTAAATGTTTGTATATATATATATATATATATATACATACATACATACATATATATATATGTATTATATTCTTTTTTCTATATAGGTAAAGTTTCATTGAAATAAATTAAGTAGGTTTAATTATATCTTCGATCATATATAATTTTATTTACATATATATATGTATGTATATATAGAAGAAAATGAATGTATATGTATATATTCATATAAGTAGAATAAAATAATTATTTTTTTGTTAATCGGTTTATTCGAAATTTTGATTAATGATTTTTTCATGTTGTTTTAAACTATAGGAAATATTGTAGAAATAATTTTGAAATTATTAAATTGCTATAAATTAATAAAATATATACGTATAGATTTATAAATATTTATATAATTGGTGGAAATTCATAATTAAAAAGAAAATTAATTGAATAATAATCGTTTCAAAAAGAATGTAGAGAAAGTAGACAAGAAAGAACAAGTGTACAAGTCAGATATTTTGGTGATCGGAAATAATGCCTTACGCAATAAAATCAAATTTGCTTTATTTCCTTTTCGATAATTTTCTTATTATTTTTAATAATTTCTTGTCGCATTACTTCCGGGCACTGATTTTTCAGTTTAAAATTTCTTCTGCTAGTTCACTTTTTTTTTCTCATTCTATATTCCTGAGTTATTATTCTATTTTGCAGTTAAAGTGATTATACTGTCATTATACTGCCTACTTGGGAAGTTAGTTTTAGTTTTGAAAAATACCACACTGCCAAGGGGATTGACGTTTTATTGGTATCTTTTAAAGATCTATAAGACCTCCCGCAGGGAAAAAACCAATTTGCAATAAAATCCAGCTGTTATACGAAGTTTTCAATTCAGACTACATATATTTGGATAGAAGACAAATATAATTAGAATAAACTGATAAAAATAGAACTTCAAATTAAAATGGGGAGGGTAAAAGGTAATTCGGGTAAGCACTTTTGCGAAGTTTTAATTAATATGATTATCTGCACCTGTCTTAAAACGAAATTTAAAAAAAAAAATCGTTGGTTTTTGTTTTATTACAAGATTAATATTTTTTTTTATTCTAAACAAAGAAAATTTTGTTTCAGCGTTTAAAAATCATGAAACACGAGTCACGAAGTCCCGCACATTTTTTTCCGCATTCTGATACAACATTTTTTTTTTTCATATAAATATAATATGTATAAATGTAATAAGGAAGTAAATAAGTTAGAATAAGTGTATAAAGCCCTATTTAAGTTCGAATATTTCCTCCTTATTGCCTTTCGTTTTTTCATCCCATTCCTCATCCATTATACTGTTTCGAAGTTAGTTAAAATATTATTAATTTATATCATTAATCATTACACTGCGGAGGAGGAAGTGGTTTTAGCAGTTAAAAATCCCAAAACCATAATCCCAAGAGGCTTAGGTTCACTTGCTGTCTCTTGAAGATCTGCACTTTCCGCAGGTAGAAAAACAAAGAAAAATAAAGAGTAAGTAAGGCTCTTTGGAAGAATATAGAGAGAATCATTAAAATACACTATACGCAGCTAAATAAAACGCGCACGTGAGGGATGTTCTTAATTTGAAATAATAATATCGTGTTAAACACATGCCTTACGAATTTGTTTTTTCGGTTAAATTCCCAAATTTTGCATAAGGGTGGCCTATAATATCAAAGTAAGATGGTCAAATAGTCTTTGAAAGTTTATTTTGAGTGTTTATTTAAGAAACAGGCCTATTGATAGCATTCCTCTATGCTTATCTGAATGATATCCAGAATTCCTCCTCTATATGGAATTGCTTCCAGTTATATGGAAAGGTTGAAGAAAATCAAACATGGAAACTAATCGAAACTTTCCGCAATATATCAGCGGATTAACTGTATTACATTTTACAATTTCTAATCTTGCGCTCCCATAAGTTTTTTTCAAAAAAGAGAATACCCTTATATTGAATACTAGCTCCGAAGTCTCTCCTAATTCAGAATCTTGCATATACACTTGTATAAATATTCTGGAAAAAGGAAATACCCTGTAATATTTTTATTGGTTTATTTTGAATACAGCTCTTAAATATCTTCTAATTTTTTTTATTACATATATACATTTCAACAACAAAGCACTTATAACAATAGGGATTGTCACCCCAAACCCCGGCTAAACATATTATTGAAACTCTTATATTTTTTAAGTACACAATATTTTTATATATTTTTTTTTTCGACCTTTTTTTTCAAGAACGGGTATTCCAATATTATTTTTTTCAACATTTTATTTTCCCACATTTTTCTCTATTCGACATTTTTTTTTCAACATTTTTTTTCGGCATTTTTTTTCAACATTTTTTTTCGACAAAAAGACCGGCTCCCATAATAGATACATCCAATTACAGTTAGAACAGAAAATATAAATCTATAAAAGTATCTTCTTACCTATATCGAAAACAATAAATAATAATATCGAAAAATATACAAAAATCATTTTAAAATTAAATTATCGTGAGAAAATTTTTATTTGCTAACACCTTATTTGCAGTTTTCCTTATTAAAATTACAGTTCTTTTTATATACTAAATTTCAATATTAAACAAAAGGACTTTTCATTTTAATTTCTTTAAAATGTTTTATAATTATGTGAAATTTTTCTTTACAATAAATCTGCCATTTTTTTCTCATGTTAATTAAAAATACATAATAAAATTAATTGGTTATTTATTTATATTTTAAAATTGAACATTAAATCAAAATAAAAACATATTGATTATCTAAATATATATATATATATATATTTAAAATTGCCAAGAAAAGAAAATACTTAAGGACCCCAAGTTAAAACTAAAACAAAATCATTCCATATTAAAATTGCACTCGTTATTAAATACATATACATTTTTTTTTCTTTCATTTTAACTTAATTACTACGTTTCTGTTTCATTTATTAATAATATAAATCAAAATTATATATTATAGGTATATACCCATTCATTACCCACATAATATATTAAATTATTAGTCATTCCGATACAATTTCCCACCTATTACACAAAAAAAAAAATATATGCAATGTAAAAAAAAAAAATCTAAACAAATTCATTCCCCCATTTAATTTTTAGCCTCATATTCATTAAATGTTCAATGGTTGGGTATTTAGAGTATATGTATACATATGTATTATGTACATATATATGTAATTACGATAGATTTTAACAAAAATAATAATTATAATAATAACATCCTCCTCCTCCTCCACTTTATGTTAACCTTTATACAGTACATATTTACATGCTTATATATAAGTTATACATATGGTTATACATAATAAAACCATAATTAACATATGAATGTGGTGCGTATCAGCTCTCATGTTCCATATTAAATTTAGTTTAAAAAAAAAAAAAGAAGAAAACCATTATGTGTGTAACAATGTAACAATAAAAAAAAAAAAAATTATTGTCGCTACTGTCGGCAGTCCGCAGTCAGCAGACAAACAATAACAAGAATCACATAAATAAGAATAAAATAGTATTAATAAAAGCAAGAGACACTTGAAAACAGTGTGACCAATTAGTTAAATTCTTTGCTATAGTGATAATTATATATGTACTTAAATAGCGAAATTGTTCTAAATTATTTTCTTAACTGTAAACTTTACAAAGGAATTGATGCTATAGAGAGCGCCGAGCTTTTTCTCAGCACCTGTCTCAATCTGTCAATAAAAATGGGGAAATATTATCTTAGTAGTTTTGTTCTACCAAGAGTTAAATGAAATCGTTGGAATGGTATCATCGTGACATAAGTCTAAGAAAACTTAACACCGACCCTTGTCGAATAGTTTCTTTTACGTTTTAAAGAATCTTCAACCCCAGAGTATCGACCATCTTCGACCCTATATAGTGTAGTGGTTACTGATGTATTAATTAGCTCAGTCTAATAATGTCTCAATAAAAAATTTTTTTATTTTACTAAATAAGTACTTAATTAATATTAACTATTTGAAACTTGAACATTTTTTCTGCTTAGATTTATATTTGACTTTGAAATTATTATGTTACTTGGGATCTTATAAGGATTCAAACTGTTTTAGATTAAAGTTGTGGATTTAAATTGAAATATGTAAATTAGGAAAAGTAAATTTCTTTAAAAATAATAATATATCTCTATATATACACTATTTATGTATATATTGTAATATTATACATAATTATATTTATGCCAATGTATTATTCGACTGTTTATTCGAAAGCTCCCCGGTTCACACTTCGGCTAGGTTATAGATAGATTAATAAAACATAATATAAATTTTTTTATTATAATAATTATTATAATTAGTATATAATATAATTAAATAGAAAATAAGTATGTATATCCTATAATTAATATAATATTGTAATATTGAATAACATAAAAATAAAATAATTACTGATGTATAATATAAAGGTTAGGTTAGGTTAGGTTAAGGTGGCTGCCAAAAAGATACACTTAGACCGTATTTCGTTCATTGTGATACCACATAGAAACTTTTCTATCCCACTCGTTAAAACCAATTTGAGCTTTCTGCAAAGCGAAGAATGCTCTTTTACCTGCTAAATCGCTAAAATGGTTGAAGAGATATTGCCCCAAATAGGTATTCCTTCTTGCCGACAAGGCGGGTATGTGCAAAGGAGATGGATAGTAGTTTCCTCCTCTTCTTCACCTTTGCAGGCTCTACAATAGTCGTTTGCGGATAAGACAAGTCTTCTGGCATGTTTCCCTATTAGACAGTGACCGGTGATTATATCCATTGTCATTCCAATGTCTGCTCTTTTAAGAGAAAGCAGATCATTAGATCGTCTTAAATCGGTTTTGGGTATAATATAAAAGATGGCGCAGAAATAAAAATATTTATGTTTCATATAGTCTTACTTATAATAGTTACAGCCGATTAATTAATGGCTTATAGTGAAACTAATGATTCCATAAAATGAAGCTTATAGTTAAATACTTAAATATGAATACTTAATGACTTAGTTGATGCTCACTAATGTATATAAAATATCTAAAAGTTTTATGTTTTTTTTAAACATTTTTAAATCATAATTTTTTTAGTTTTCGGATCTCATGACCTTTAACACGCTTGAAATGCAGGGGATAATTTACAGAAATAATTTGGAATTTTAAAATGAACTTAGTACTTAATAGCTAAAAGTTTTATTTAATGAATGTTTAACCCATTTTTTTTTTTAAAAAAATTGATAAATTTTACCCTTAATTCGTGCTTACTGCAATTTTTCCATTATCTGCAGTATTTCTAATTCTGTTGACATAGCTCCAAAATAACATATTTTTAAAGTTATAAGTCTTTAAAGTCTGATAACCCTTTAGGGGTTCGGGATAGACTCCATCCTCCCATAGAATTTTTTGTTCAATGTAATGTTACTCATGACCTCCTGCTCTATGTAAAAGTTAAAGCGGGACAACCTATATAACGTCTGGATTACTTAATTAAAACTCTTTAATGTTAACTCCCAGTCAGCTTTTTTTCTATTTCTTACAGTTTTTAAAGTAATCGAAAAAAAAATAGAGTACTAGTAGAGTATAGAGTACTTATTTGTAATCGTAATTTGTGGGTGTACTTTTCAAAATAATTATAAGCAGATTAAATAAAAACTTAACCTTAATAAAAAACTTGAATCCTTAGGCCTCATTATCTAAGAAATTAAGGGAAATATACCCCTGCTCCAGAACAATGTTTTGTTGTAGTCTTTGCCTCCCATAATTATATACACTATAAATATTCCAAACCGAAATTGAATCACCCTGTAACTATGTATGTATGCTGTATCATATATTTATTTACCTTAAATAAATTTCTAAAGAGACATACAAAAATGATGCCTTTATGTGTAATTATTGATATTACGAGTACATATAATTTCTATATTTTTGATGTGCACTGGATTTTACCATATTGGCAAATCCATTATTATTATAAGTATTATAAAGTTTATGCTTATTTATTACAAATTAAAATTTTTCAATACCAGAAAATAAGAATCCATAGTATACACATGCATGTATGTATATATACCATATATGTATTTATATATACCGTGACGTGTATACTTATGTGTATTATAGTCAAAAAAAAAAAAAAAAAAATTTATTTTAAATAAAATTAAAAACGAATTAAATTTTTAAAATTAAGGTTAATTTATAAAACTTCTCCTAATTTTTTATTTATTGTACAATTCATTGTCTTTTTTTTGTGTTTAACAGCGTAACATATGTAACATATGTATGTACTTACGTACATAATAATATGCATATATGTGTGTGGCAGTATACCTATCATTCTGTTTAATTACATCTGAATAATGTACATATTAGGAATTTATTTTAAAACAATATTTGTTTCAACCTACTTATTAAGCAGTGGCGTATACCATTTATTATTTTTCGATTAATAACAAATTAATTTAAAAAAAAAAAAATATATTTTACTTCATTTTTTTTTGGAAATAGTGTGTCAAATTTGTTTTAATTTTTTTTTTTTTTAATTTTTAATAACAAGAAAAAATAAAAAAATTGAAAAAGGAAATAAAAACTTTAATAAACGGTAAATATATAAAAAATAATTAACCGTTAATTAATTTCATTGATGCTAAATTTAATGTTCTAGTTATTATGTATATATATTTAAAATAAATATGGTTGTTAAGTTGGTTAATGAGTTCAAAAGAAGAACAATTTAAAATTTTCATTTCTATTTAATTGACTTTAAAATTTTTATAAAATTTTTATAAAGTTTTATATTTTCTTTTTTTTTTTTTTTTGCCTTTTCATTTACGCTTTTTAAAGTTTTGACTGTAGAATTTTAAAGAAAGTTTTTTTTTTTTGTAAAAGAAAAATTTAAAGTTGACAATAAACAACTTGTAAAATTAAATTATTATCCATTATCCATTGATTATAGGGTAAATGTTGGAAAATAATTTAGAATTTCCTTAAGATTTTGAAGTAACTTTACCTGTGTGTTCCTTTGGAAAATATTGGAGAAAACGGTTTAACTAAATAAAATTTTCTTTAATATTTTTTTCTAAAATTTTTCTTTCATTAATTTTTGATAACTAATATGACTATAAATGTATACATAAATGTCGAAGCTTCTAATTTTAGAATTCAAAATTGTAGAAGTAAAAGTATTATTGCCGCAAAAATAAATGTGCTAAAAGTGGAAATACTATTGTTAGAGTACAAAATATAAGAAAATTAAAAATAAAGTTTTTAGTAGAAAGTTTCGTAAAGAAGAAATGACAAAAATGTCTGTTTTTAACATTTTTTCAGTTAAATGGGTCTATAAAGATTCCAAGACTTCGGTATCTATTAAAAAATTCTTATACTTATTATCCTAAAATATTCCATAATTAGATTAAATTAGTTTATTTAAAGGAGTAAAAGTAAAATTACAACATTTTCATGTCAATCTATTATACTTTTCTTATTACTACTAGTTGTGGATATATAATATATTTCTGTTAGACCTACTGTCTCTAAGAAACTAAAAATTTGTAGAGGATTTATTGCTGGCAGTTTATCTTTGGTAAAGTAATAGTGCTTCTAGGTGCACTTATCTTCAACGGAGTAACGCTCCGCAGTTTTCGAAACTCCATAATTAAGTATTATTGTATGTTTTTTTTTTTCATAATACTTATACTAAAAAATTCGTTTAACATTCACTATATAGAATATATCATACACTTACATATAATCATTTTAATTTATTTTAATGATAACCTTTTGAATTAGATGACCTGTAAGGTTATTGTTTATATTTAAAAATTAATTTCATACTTACGAGTATTTATGTTTTTTTTGTGGTTTTTACTATTTTTAAAATATTGTTTAATGTCCATCATCATATGATTAATTTCTTTAAGTATATAAGCTTTTTTTTAACTCCAAACCTGTGCATTGTGTTTTTCATTTTCATTATATACACTTTCCTTACATACGCTTTTCTTACACTTTTCTAAATGACAAGCTTCAATTTATGATACTTACTGCTATAACATAACCAAATTTCACATTTTAGTCTCTATTTTTTTTATCCTGTTTTATAAATTCAATTTAAGTATATTAAAAATTTGCATATTCATACATACAATTGTAAAATCTAATTTAATCTGTAATCACACAGTTAAAATCATACTTTACCATAATCAAATGTCATTTTTAATTTAGAAAAAAAAAAAAAAATGTTATGTTACATGACATTTTTGTTAAAAAATTAAAAATTAAATGAACATAAATGGGAAATCATTTTTAAAATATAAAATAATTAAAATAAACAATTTACAATACAAGTTTAATCATAAAAAAAAACAAAAAACAAAATTAATAAACTTTGTATTTACATAGATATGATATCTTAAGATACAAATTAAAAATAAATAAAATACAAGATAATATTTAATAAATATTTATACAAACAAAAATTATAGGATAATATATATATATATATATATACAGACTCCTCAGGCCTTCTTTCATAATTTTTAATTTTCGTTTATTTTTTCACATACCAGAGGAGCATTTTGCTAATTGTTCAACTTTTATAAGAAGGAGTCCACTGGCATCTGCTATAGACTTTCCATTTTCTCTTGTCTTTTCTCTTCCTATTCCTCATCTATTATACTGGTTTACAGTTAAGGTTGGCTTATTTTACTTATTACTTTACTTTTTGTACTGGCTAGGAAAGGAGGTGGTTTTAGTGGATAAAGTCAGTGAAAATAGAACATTACATAAATATTTATATCGGAAACAGTTGGTTGATGGTTATACCAGACCAGAGAAATTACTGAAATAAAAATAAATTTATTAAAATAAAATAAAATAAAGGAAACAAGTATCAAGTTATAGGGTCGAATGCATAAAACTAAGATTCAACTCAAATCTCACTTTTTGAAACAAAAACTTTGCTTGTTTTCGTATTTTTGTTATGAAAAAATTATGTTTGGGTTCATGGTCAGTTTTATGCCCATTGTTGTCATTATAAACGAATAATGAAGTTTTACACTGTTTTTTTTTTACAATAACGAAAAATAGCGAAAAAACCAAGTGGGGAAATGCAATGCACGTTTACAATAATTTTAAGTAGGAAAACTGGTTTAAAAAATTACCAAGATTTTCCAACTATAGTTTAAGTGTGTATTCATGTTACATTTTTTTTTTCAAGAGGAACGAAAAGATACTCAAAAGAAAAAGAAGAAAAAATTTTTTTTATTTATTTTTAATATATACCAGATAAATGGGATTCGGAAGAAGTTAAATTATATTAAAATTTATTAATTATTATAATAAATTATAATAGACGATTTTTATATTTACTCTTTACACATAAATACATACATTTATTTAGCAAAGATCAGTTCTTGTAGTCTTGTGGATGCCATAATTTTAATATTTTAATGATTATTAAAGGGAAATTTGTGTTTTGAAACGTTGAAAATGTGAATATTACACAGTAATGTATACTTACTTTACTAAAAGATCATCACTTATTTAAAAAAAAATTTGTTTTACTATAATTCAATTATATTAATTATAATTTTACCATTTTTACCGTATTTACCTTAAAAGAAAAGGTAACTTCAGAATTGGTCAGATAGAGAATGATTTTTTTGAGTCCCAACGCATGAAATGATCTTGTGGCAGCAATTCTTGCGTTAATTGAACTTTGTAACCCTTCAACGCTAAATATTTGTGCATAATACACCATACAGTTGACTCAGAAAGTCCGAATTATTGTGAATGTTGGGAAATTGATATGGTGAGGTCAGCTGTAACACTATCACTCACAGCACCAATATTTTCTTGTGAACGACCGGCACGAGCATACTGATGTCTTTCTCGATCTTCTACTGCTCCAGTTTCTTGAAATTTCCGCACAATATTACCAATTTGTTACTTAGTTAGGTGATTATGTCGACCATAAACAACGCGTAATTTGCGAAATGTATTTCTTACTTTAAATAATTCAATAATTTCAACATGTTCTGGTAATGCATACGACTCCATTTTTATAAATGGCAAACCTTCAACTGACAAAATGACATATAATATGGGTGGGTTCAATCTTTCAAGTGTGTTACACAGGCACCTATACTTTTGAAAACTCAATTTGTAAGACCCTTTATATATATATAAAGTGTTATATATATTTGTAAATAAAGTGTTATTTATTTACAAAAATCTTTTTTTAAAAGACAAAAGGTGACCCACTTTCTTATGTAGAAAAGTAGAAGGGTCTAATCAATCATTTACTTAATCAATTGTGTACAGTATACTTAGTCTTATACGATCTTAAACAATAATATACTTACTTATTCATATACGAGTAGTATAAAAATTTCAAATAAGATCTTCAGCCTAAGGCTGTACAGTTTCAATATAGTTATATCGTTATTAAATAAAACAACTATTGTTCTTTAAAATCAATTTTAAGTTTATTCTAAAAATTCTATTGTTTAATGATAACATAAAGAATTTATTTACTATACATTCTATACAACCCATAATTTTAATTTGTACATCTTAAGTAGTCAAAATCTGTATAGTTTTTTTTCTAAAGAGATCATTTAATGTGTCAAAACCTTATATTCAATTCAGTATATAATTATTCAATAATAACACTTTAATACAATGTCACAACTGAATTATTATATGTACAAACATATAGTTATAAAAAAAAAATTTTTTTTTATACACAATTTAACATTTAATTTCTTTTTATTAGCTACATAATAAAAAAATGTATTTATTTTTTTTAAAGAAATTTAAAGTCCTTTTATTTTATGGTTTGTTTTTTTGGTTATTTTTAACATGATGTATGACATCTCTATATTATATTATATAAACTTAATTTAGCTGCAAGTATAAATAATTATTTAAAAAAGTGATAGGTATTATGAATTTAAAATTTTGTTTATATAATATTCTAAACAGGGATAAAGCAAAGAATATGTCTTGTACTTAATAATTAAAAATTATATCAAATATTACCGGAATCATCACAGTCCATCAAGCCTATTCTAAAGTAACACGCTCCAAGAATAAAAGGAACCGACACATGAATGATGTAGAGGTTGTGGGCAGGAGGCTGAGTCGTTATTATACATATTTTGCCAATGCCTGATGTTGGAATTCAAAAGAAAAGGAACCTTAGAACTGGGAAAATCTCTTCCAAGTGCTTGAAGAAGGAGCTATCGTCATCGGGGCGATCACCAGCTCAGCACAACGGATCGTAGAGTCTAAGTGTAAAATAATAGTTATCTATCCCTCCTACCACACAATAACAATCAGAACATATCACATTATTGAAATTTAGGAGTAACTGAAACATTATTATTCACAACAAGTAGAAATAAACAAACTATCGTTGAACATAAAAACTATTATTTAATTATGATTTTATAACTCTCGATTGTTAGGTTATTTATATCTAAAAGTGAAATTAAATCGCAAATTCATACATCTAATTAATCTAATCTAATCTATGAATCTGTTATTAAACTTATAACAGAAACGCAAAGATAAGTAACCTTTAATAAAGGCTTTGTGAGAAACATATATAAATAGTAAATCTACCTTTAAAAAGGGGACTTACTATGATTATATTACAATTAGATAATATAATCATCATTTTAAATTTAAAAGAGTTATTTCCTAAATTACCTTTCTTTTTCAAATTAAATATATTATTTCTCGCCCCCTGAAAATAAGCTCCCCTCCTCAATAACAGTTTTTAAATTTATTTAAGATTTACCCTACTTAGACTAGTTTTCGACAAATTCATTCTAAGTTACTTACTTATTAACTGCAATTTACTCAATTTTTTGTATAATCAATGAAAATTTTAAAGAAACTTATAGTTGCCTACATTAACTAGACTTTAAATTTGTTTTTCATTTTTTTTTTTTTTTTTGTTAACAAACATTAACATTAACCAACATATTTTTTTTTTCATAATGAAAATTTTTGTAAGGACGAAAATAATACTGTCAATTTATCATTAACATTAAATGTAGTTATTTTTAATATATATTATATTAACCTAAAAAAAAATGCATTTTTCACATATATATATATATATATATCATAAAAAAAAACTGTAACAATAAGTTGGACTTCCTTAAGGCGTTTAATAATATTATCCTGTTTTTTTTTTGTTCTTAAATTTTAAATGCTATGTTACTACTATATAGGAAAAAAAATTGATTATTTTTGCGTGTTTTTTTAATTTAAAAATTTTTACAAAAGAAGACCTTAAAAATGTATAAATACAAAATAAATTTCTTTTAATTTAAAATTAATAAAATGTCTTTATAAATATTTATAAGAAAATTTAAATAAAGGACATACTTAATAATAAAAAAATAAAAAAAAACAACACACACGGAATTTTCAAACATTATTCAATAGCTTCAATTTTTTACATACATACATATTAAGTATTTTAAACTGTAATTTTAATATTATTCTTAATTGAGGTTTTTTGTTTTTTGACTGCCTTGAACTGCCTTACTTTCTCATTAAATGAGTTTATGAATAATATTATAAAATATAAGGACATCTGTCTGTCAACCCTTTCTTTTATATATGTTTAAATAAGTATATAATTACACATAACATAACCGAAATATACACAAAAGGATAGGAAATGAGGATAGGAAAGGATAGAACAGGAATTCGGAAACTTTGAATTAGGGAGTGGGACTCTATAAAGGAATAACATTTTGACACCATATTTAAAATAAACAAATTAATTAATTTTGTTTTATTTACCATTGTATAGAATAATAGAAGATTAACTTAAAAAAGGAACTAGTTAACTATTGCGTAGTATTTTGTAATATGTATTCATTTTCATAGCTTTAGTTTGTATTTTGAAACTTGTAATTTTTTTTATATTGTACTAGTATTATGCCCGTTTTCTTTTTAAATACCTACAGTAAAATAATTTGATTACAAAAATTTATAAAAATTAAAACACTGCAATTAGAACAACGATAATTTTGTTTTATTTTTTATTATAATTTCCTTTTTTTATTATTAAATTTTACACTATTATACAATGCATAATGATTACTAATACCATCACTACTATTATTTCATTATTAGTGACACCCATAGGTTGATATAGAAATGACTTACACACTTATTTATATTGTATTCGTATACAATTGAATGAAAGTGTATTGAAATATTATAGGGTAGGTAGTTATATATGTATTATATAGCGTGTGCTGGTACTGTTGCACTTCATTTAATCATTGTCCAATTTTATTTTGTTTTTTATTCATTTTTTTTTTTGGTATTTTGATAAATAAGGACAAAAACGGTTAATTTTACAATAAAAATTATATTTATTTGCATTCACCTTCACACTGCACACTTAATAAAATTACATTGTATAGTTTTCTTTTTATAATTCCAACAATGAAATTGTTAAGTGATGACGATGACGATGAAGATGCAGACAACAGACGACTTCTTGTAATCCAAAAATAAAAATTACTTACATTTTATTATTGTTGAAGACTTTTTGTATGCAATTTTTCGCAAATTGAATTAAAAAAAAAAAAACAACTAAAAAATGCTTTGCATGTCTTGAATAATTTAACTGGACTATTTGTGATTTTTTTTTTTCTTTTAATAAAAGAAGGAAAAGAAAGAAATAATCGAGCATAAATAAAGATAGTTAAGAAACTAATAAAAAAAAAAGGAGGTAAAATTAAAGTTAACTATTATATAATAAACAAGTAGCATTTCATTAACCATTTAAATTTCAATTTAAATTCATAAAAGTTGAATATTTTCTCTTTAACTAATTTTTTTTATTATTATTACATATACGTTTTTTTTTGTTTCTTCCTTTTCCTGATTTCTGTTATGAGTGACTTGTTTTTTTTTTTTTTATTTTTGAGTTCTTCAATTACCTACTCTTTGTTTCACTTGCTTACATTTTTTATTTTATTGTTTCGCAAAAAAAAATTCTGATTGCATGCTAGTAATAATTTGGTTGTTTTTTGTTTTTTATTAATGTTATGTTCTTCACATGCATAAATGCATGCATAAAAAATTTATAGGATAAAATTAAATTTTTTATCATGTAAAATAATAATTATGTTTTATTGTTATTTTATCACTTTTGAATATGAAAGGGGTGCAATAATTGAAAATTAAGTGATTTTTTATTTTTGATTTTTTTTTTTTTTTTTGTTTAATTTTAAAAATGCAGTTTAAGTTTTAAAGAAAATTAAATGAAATTATTTAATAAAAGGTTGTTTATTTTTAAGCTTTTAATAAATAATTGGTTATGTTCATATAAGTTATTAAATTTCTATAAAAAAAAGAAGTGATTTAATTTTAGAATAAAAAAACAATATTAAGTCACAGAAATTATATTTATTAAAAATTGCGAATAAGTTTTTTTTTTAAAAACTTGCAAATTAGAAGACATTTTTCGTTTCAATGAAAAATGTGTACAAAAAAAAAAAAACAACGCATCAAGGGATAAATAATTTTATTAATTGCATTTTGTTTTTAACTAAATAAACAATTTATATAAAATTTAATTACATAGATATTGATTGAAATCAATTTAAAACTTCTGAATTTGTATCAATAATACTGGGCCAACTATATGTGTACTCATATACAAAAGTTTATATTCAAACTATAGAAATTGTACATGCATATTACAAACAATTAAAATGTTGAACATTAAAATCAATTTAAATTTGATTTCTAAGTTTTTCTATATTTCAAAAATTTGGTTTCAAAATTATGCCAACTTTGTAATATTATAAGTAACTTTATTTGTATTGTATATGTACCTATGAGTAATAGACACTTTGTAAAGATAATTTTTAATTCCCTTCCTTAAATTATTAAAAAACGTAAAAAATTTCCTAAATCATAAAAAGTGACAAAGAAATTACACTGTCTTTCCTTTTAAGTGTCGTAAGGGGAATTATTCTTACGACGTGTGTCGAATTCGAACTCACACTTCCGCGGTATTTATAGCGTATTTAATACACTTTCACCCACTAGGTCACTGAGGTATCTTTTTGAGAGTTCTAGAACGCCTGTTAAACAAATTTGAATTCCCGTTATTTAAATCAAAAAAAAATATAAAAAATAACAAGAAACAAGTGATTCTTCAAAATTTTATAAATCTGAAAAGTTTATCAGAACTTCTTAAAACTAAAAATGTTTTGCAAAACATCAAAAAATGTCTAACCAGAATTATTGATACAAGAATATTGAGTACACCCAATTAAGAATATTGATTACATACATCTATAATGTATTTTAAAAATTATATTTTTTATAGATTAACATCTTCTTCTTTGTAAAATAAACCTACCGGATTGTTTACTTACTCTTTTCGGTTGCAATTATTCAATATGTTATGATAACATTTTTCATTAGTAAAAAATTCTTAATACAAAATATTTGGTAAATTTTTTCACATCATAACTTTTTTGTTTCGACATTCTGTTAATTTTATCTAAAGCGTTCGTTAAATTGAAAATTAAACCTATAGAATTTCCGTTTTTTTAATATATGCATTTCATATGTAACTAAGTCTCCTGAATATGAAGTTCAAATTGATGTAAGCAAGTATGTACATATTTTTCTTCATTCACATAAAAAATTCGACATTGATCTTAAAATTTTTTTTACCTGTTCCGTAAGTATAAAAATTTTTATTTCCTGATAAAATTTCCCCGATTTAGTTCAATATTTTTCTGTATTCACTTCGAAATAAAATTTTATCAAGTTTTCTAGATAATCACGTCCAATTCTTACTTCCAACGCCTCTATCAGCATGCTTAAAGCTATATGTCCTATTTATTGGGAAAGAGAAGAAGTAAATTATTTTGGCCAATACACATATAAGTAGGTCGGTATCTACTCTCACTTTTCTGTTTATCTTATAGTTAATAGTTTTCCTAATAGATATTATATCAATTAATAATGCTATTTAAAGCAATCCCCTTAATTAAAGAAAAGACTGGTTGTTAGATGGTGACTGGTGAAAAGACTGGTTGTTAGCTGTTAAATTTAAATTTTTATGAATTATTGAAAACAAATTATATCAATTTTCTATATATAGTATTAAGTTTTGAATGCATTTTTTTAACATTTTCACTTTAATTATATTGATATTTAGTAAATTATGAAATTGGTAACAGGTAGTAGTACTCAGTTCTAAAGAAAAATTTAATTATTCCGATAGATAGCATTAGTAACGTTCACATTATATTTTCTTTCAGAAAAAAATATATATTATTATTTAAGAGCTTTTATTAAGATTTGAACGATATTAAATTTTTGAACAAAAGTTATTTAGTGCTGAACCTAAATTGCGATGTACAATGTATGCCGTACATATATTAATACGCTGACGTATACCTAAATAAACTGTCTCTTCTGTCATTGGAAAAAAATAAACAAGTAAAAATTGTTGCTGTCATTCATAAAATATATACAAAAAGATAAAAATATAATACAACAAGAAAAAAATACGATGTGTCAAAATTGGAAGTCTTAACATAAGTGCGTCGCGTATTTCGATCATCATAGACGTCCTACGTCTTACCTCGCAATTTAGGTTCGGCACTTAATCAATACATTTTTTTTTTTTGTGTCAATTTAAAATAAAACAATAATTATTAAGAATAATATTATCTATCAAAATAACTTTTGTGTTGAAAAGGAATAAAATGTTAAAATAATTTGACAGACCATCCTTTTATATTTCTTTTTAGATGAGTAGGTATACTATAAGCTTTAAAAACAACAAACATCATTTTTATATTGTTAAATTTATTTAAATATAATCATCTTCGTGCAAACTATACAACCTACAGTTTCAATATACATAATTTTTTTTCAAACCTTCACTAAGTATAATAAAAAATTAAAAATCGATTTATAATAATTGCAAAAAAGAAAAGCAATAAAATAAAATACGATTTACTTTAAAACAAATTTAAAATTCTTTCAAGTATTTTATATATAAAATTCATTTTTAATTATTTTTAAAAAGAAATTTATGTATGCATGTATGTATATAATGATAGGTACTAAAATATAACTTAACTCTTATAAGTTCATTGACTTTCTATATATATAAGAAAATTTTATTAGTCCAGTATTTTATAATGAACATAATTTATAATAGTTCCATAAACGCACGTGGGCACCATATATTAAAGGCACCATCCAAATGCAAGATCGGTAATATTTTAATGCCAAATGACGGTAATTTTTAATAATTCACTTTAAAATGGTCAAATGACAATTTCAATTTCTGTTTTTTTTTTTTTTTTCATTTTTGTATTTGATAAAAATGTTGTTTCGCATTAAATCAAATATCACGTAGACTGTAATTTTAATCAGAAATGACATTAAAAAAAAAAAAAAACAAAAACAGAAAATTTGAAATAAAAACGTATTGAAATTTGCAAAATTTATTTGCATTATTAAATGTCTACAACACACCATAATTAAGTAATCACCTGTACGCAATATTGGCGCTTAATTGTCTTGTCAATTCATTTTCTATATGTATTGATTATGTGCATTTTATACATGTATTGTATGGATACAATATTTAAAAAATGATATATGTATACGTATATGTTTTATGACACATCCGTTAGATATATTGAAAATACGTTAAAATAACGTTGAAATGATAATAAAATAAGAATTAAATGTAATATTGAAATATTCCGTTCCGTTCTAAGAAAAAAATATTATTTATTAATAAATTATCAATATTTTTTTTTTATTTGTTTAACATTTAATTACAAAGGTATGCAAGTTAAACCTTTCCTCAGAAAATTTACATTAAGTTCTTTTTAAATTACAGTTGAAGATGTTTTTTAAGACATTTTATTATTCAGTTTCTTATTCTAAATTTTTTTTTTTTTTTGTTATAGGTTAAATGACTTTCTTTCATTTTGTTATAGTGTATAGGAATATCATATGAAGGTTCCTTTTCAGCAACAAACTAGGAAGAGTACAGTAAAGTATATACTGTGTCAAATCTGGGATACCACAATGCACTTAATATAATATGCTGTTTCTATAAAATTTGATCATCTTTTTTAAAATTTCAAATATTTTACTTAATTAAGTAACGAAAATATATTTATGTAAATTTTGGAGTTGTATAACAGCTACTCGAATCTGTTGCACCAAATCATATTTTACAGAAATGATTGCCATAAATCTTAATAATCTTGTAGAAGTTTTCAGGTGCCTAGCTTAACTATGTTTCAATACAAACAAGCTACCAGAACCTGCTGTTCTAGCACAACCAAATTTTACAGAACTTAATAGCATACATCTTGAAATTTTTTCAGAAAGTTTGAGATACCTAGTTTCAATAAACACTGAATTATTTTCATTTAAAAAGAGAAGTTGCGTCAACCAAACCTGTTGCGCCAAACCAAGCACATTTTACAGAAGTTATTGCCATAAAACTTATAATTTTGTGTGCATGGTTTAATCGATTCAGATTTCGATTCTGATCCGATAAATACACTTGAGCCTATGTCTAACTTGGCTCCTTTAAGGTGTCACAAACTTAATGGCAAATTTATTATATATATTTATATATAATAAATATATTCCGAACATATCTTCATTCGGGTATAAAATGACTAAACTAAATTTTTTGGTAAAAATATTCATGTACATACATATATATTGTATATTTTCAAATATTTCCTTTTTGGTTAAAGAGAGTTCTTGCAAACATACTCTGGTCTTCGCTAGCCTAGTTGGTAAGAGCGTATGAAACTACACACGTCGTAAGAATACCTCCTTACGATATTTACAACTACAACTGGAAAAGTTGTGTAATTTCCTTGTGACAACATTTAACTTACAGAGTGGAATAACTAAAAACAAAAACCATAATTCTTGATATTTTCTGAATGTTTAGGATTATAGGATTTAGGATTTTCTAAATGATAGGATTTCCGTATATTTTAAATATTTTCTTTGTTTCTTCATTTTGCTTACAAGCTAAAGGATTAAAATAATCAAAATAATATTTATGTTATTCAAGAAAAGGAAAACGAGATACATGAAAATAAGTACATATTATAAGTACATGTGAAAGCATTAAAAAATGCAACAAAACTTCAATACGAAAAAAAGGATCTTACATAAACAAAACATAAACAAAATCCTTTTTCTTTTTTTTTTTTTGATATTTTACAATATTGCTCTTCTAAATTCAATATTTTTAAGTAAACATTACGTTACTTTAGATATGACAGACGCTATTTGACATCCTTAATGACGTAATTTGAAATCGCCATTTTGAAAAACTTACTTTGATAAAATATATACTATACCTTTCCGCAAAGTTTAAACAAAATCTAATATTGGAACACTAACTAAACGGCATTTTAACCAAAAAAAAAATTATTTAACTGTTTTTATATAGGATTGTGGCTTCCATTCAATTTTTAGGCTCTTCTCAAGTAAATGTTGCACTCGCGTTGTAGAAAGGATTTAGTACAATTTCAATAATATTAAAAAGCTATCAAATATCAAATAGTGTAAGTCGATTAAATAATATTGTCTTTAGAATATTCATAAATTTGTAAGAGTTTAGAAACTAAATTTAAGGAATCAGTTAAATACATTAAATTTTGCTCTTAATTTACAAAAATAAAGTAACAAAAAAAAAAAAAATGAAGGATATTGAACAAATCAAATTAATAATTTCAATTCATAAAAAATTTTTCTTTTAAAAATTGAATTATCGAGATTTTACTGTTTTGTATGCATTTAAATGAATGCATTAAATCATATCATTATTCATTATTGTTTTTTCAAATTTATTAAATCTAAACATATGTAGCTGTATTAATTTAAACAGAAAAAAAATTAAATGTTAAAAAATTATTATTTTGTCAGCATTTATGTATTTGTTGAATAAATAAAATTTTTACCAATTTTTATACACAGTAATAATAATTCTGTAATGTATCTTCGCAATTATCATCAATTTGCAAAAATCAAAAACAGTTAAACAGCTGTCTGTCTACTACCTCATATGGTAAATTATTTACAGTTTTAATTTATAAGTACTAATATATGATTTATAAGTAAGTATGTTTGTACATATGTATATAACTATGTAATTATTTTGTACTCATTCATAAGACTTTTTGTTATTTTGTTACTGCATTTTTACTATATAAGAAAAACTTAAGTATAGTATGTAAACATCGACATATGCACATACATATCTGTAATTTGTACAAAAATACGAGTTTTATTATTCAAAACAGATATTAAGCGTAGTTAAAATCAAGTTAAAATTTATACGTTTTTCTTTTTAACTTCTCATTCATAGTTTATATGTATGTGCATTGTGCACAGTTTAGTACAAATTTTGCAATAAAACTGAATATGTACAGTACCGTTTAAAAGTTTTTGTTTTAATTTTATTTTTAATTTTTCGATTAAAAGCAAATTTGATTAAGTAAAAATGAAATTTTTAAATTACTTTATTAATTATTAATTTTATTTTATTTATCCAACTATTAAGGTTTGAAAATACGAAGGCAAAAAATGAATTAAGTGTTTCGTTAAATTTATAAAATCTTAAGTTGATGTTAAAATTAAGTCAAACATAACGGCAATTTATGTATCTATAAATTTTAATGTGGTGGTTTGTAGTTGTGGTTTTTATCATCTGTTACTATGAGTCATCCGAGGAGGCAATAGGGCTAACAGAAGTATTATTAGTGGAGGCAAAATCCACAATACGTACAGAGGGTGCACAATAGATCTACATAATAAGGTTGCAATGTCATTTAAAGATTGCAGAGTCATAACTCTAATAGATAACTAGTAGATAACTCATAGTTGAATCCTAATAGGAGTGAGTTTTGTCTCAGCTAAGAAGTCCTTAGGACTATTAAAACATATTAATTTTAATATTTTAATTTCTATTTTTAAAAAATCAATTTTTTATATACGGTTTTTCCAATTTGAGTGATGTGATTTCTTTTCAAAAAAAAAAAACACATTAATTGTTAAGGAAATTCAAATGTTTTTTATTTAATGTGAAGTACAATCGATACAATTAAGTTCTGAATAAAACGTCATTCAAATGGCCTCCACGACTTCTTTTGCAGGAACGAATTTGATGAACCCAATTTTCGAGCACTTTTTCCACTAAATCAAGTCGTGTGTCATGAATAGCACGTTCAATATTGACTTCTAAAGCTTGAAGAGAGTCTGATTTATAGCTAAAGACTAATGACTTCAAATAACCTCACAAGAAATAGTCTAATGGTGTTAAATCACAACTTCTTGGAGGCCATTCAATGTCACAATTTCTTGAAATAATTGAATCTCTAAATTTTTCTCACCCCTTTCTCGTCCCTATTCTGGCCCCTTTTCGAGATATGAGAGGTTAAAGAAGTTTTAGCGACTATTCATAAAAAAATCTATAACTTTTGAACGGCTTGCTATAGATAGATAAAAAAGTTGTCATCTTTAATTTTTATGTACTAATGATCTCCATATACCCAACAGTTACAAAGTTATGAAGATTCAAAATAATTTAAAATAAAAAAATTATGTTTCAAACGAAAATTGAGTTTGGGCACCCTGTATTTGGGCACTTTTTATAGTATATTTCGAAACAAATTTTTAAGCCCTATAATTAGTACCTAATAACTTTCTCTGTATATCTCTAACCAATTTTGAGATATAAAGAATAGAATAGTGTGTTATTTTCAATCGCTGCGTTATTTTAAATCACAATACTGAAGTATTTCGCTAATTAAAAACAAGGGAAGCTTAAAACAAGTACCATTAACTAACTTGGTTAAAATTACACTAATTTAAATTTTGTGAAATCAAAATTACAAAAGAGTAAATTTTAGATTAGAATATAGATTTTCAATTTTTAAAACTCAGCTTTACTAATATTATTATTAATAATTTATTTGAATATGATTAATTTAAAAAATTTCTTTTTATAAGCTCCATACTTTGTATTAGCTTAAGCTCTTTTAGAGATAATGAGCCGAATGTATAAAACTATCAGCGTGTACTCAAATCTCATTTTTCCAAACAAAACCTACGAGATTCAAGTTTAGTTTTTGTTTAAAATGTAAGATTTAAATTCAATATCATTTTTATGCATTCGACCCCAAGTGTAGATTCAATTCAAGTGTTTGAGATATGAGCTCAAGCTCAGTTTTATGTATTTGACTCGTTAAATAAATACATTAAAAGTTCTGTATACATACATTTGTCTAATATATTTTAATTATGTAATAAATGATTTTTAAAAAGTACTGTACACGCACTTTATTTCAAGTGTAAAAGTATGAATGAATGTTTATTTGATTAGTTAATAAAGTGAAAGAAAAAAAAGTATTAAAAAAATTCGCGCAATAAATATGTATATTCTGTTTTTTTTTTTTTTTTTTTTTTTATTTTAATTTTTTTTTTTTTATATTAAAACCAGACGAATATGTTAAAAAATAAAATTGTGAATGCGACATGAGTTCCATCTCTAAGTTTTAGGGTTGTCTTTAACAATTGAATATAATAATAATGAATAAGGCACCCGTTTTTATTACCATTTAATGTAATGAATATTACCACATATATGTACTTGTAGTTGCTTTATGCATTTATATATATTGTATGCATATTATGTATATAACTATACCTATATGAAATGGTAGTTAGGCGTTTAGTTTGAATTACACTGACGCGACAAAATGTACGTTCAATGTAATATTTTATGGTTAATTTACCGCCATAGTTGTCAAGTCTTAATGATGAGTCTTATTGAGTTTTTTAAAAGAATGTGTGTGGGCGGGTAGTTATAAAAATATTATGTTCTGTTCTGAATATGTGAATTTAATTAAAAGTTTTGTTTTTTTTCATTTTTTTTTTTTTGTTGATTTGGATTGTTGCTATATTTGGTATTTAGAAATAAATTTATTAAAGTTGTTTATACGTTTGTAAAATTTAAACAAAAAAAAAAAAACCTAAAATTTTAATAAAATTAATTCTAATTTGACGTGCTATGAAAAATGATTGAAATAATAATTATTAAAAAATACATAAATATTATAATATGCATATTTGTATTAACGTTGACAAGCAACTGGTTTTTTTTTTTTTCTTTTTTTTTTTTTATAATGAGTCAAAAATTTTTCTATATGTCTTAAGTGAAAATTTATTAGTTTTAATGTTAATAAATCTGGCAAAGCAATCAGAAAAATGTATAATTTATTTAGATCTTAAAAATCAGACTTTGAATGTTTGATTGCACCCATAAGTTTTAAATCAATTTGTTGTAATAATTTATTTGTGTATATTCAGATTAAATATAAAATTTTGTAATATAATAGGCATATAGAATTTCGAATAATTAACAGAAAGTTTAATAAATTAAGTAAACAATTTGAGTAAAACGTTTTATTTATTTTATTTAAATCATTCTTCTTTTTAATAAATTCGTTAATAATTTCAATATGAAGTTACTTAAATCTTAATTAGATCGAATGTAAAAAAATTGGATTGTGATAGTGCTAAAAAAAATTTATAAATATATTTTCCAAATTAAACAGCAAAAACAATGTAAGTCAACATTATAAAAGCATACAAGATGCAAATTTGTTTTAACGTCAAATACAGAGGTAAAATCAAACGTCAAAAATTTTAAACGTTAAATATTTTGAAATATTTTGAAAATGGATGTAATTTTAATAATTAATTTTATTATAATTCTATTAATATATGTGTATTAATAAATTATATTTGTAATATTAATTAAAATTTTTTCTTACATACAATATCAATTTTCCCTGGTTTAACAATTTTGTATTTTTTAAATAAATAATGTTTTCATCAAATGTCAAAACAATATACACATACTAGCCTACTAGGTACTTTCAATTTCAAATAAAACTTTCAAAATAAAAATGTCGCCGTTTTGCAGCAAGCGAACGAGTGGATGGTTAATAGATGCAAAATATTCGTTAATATTACCGGAAGAATACACGAAATGTAACCGAAATAATTTTTGCATCTGGATGAATACATCCCATGTGAATTTACCCTTAATATCAATTATATCATTAACAATTAAACATAATATTTTTGTTTATTTATTTATTTATTTAAAATTACATAATATTAATATTATTCACTATTTCTAATCCATTTACATATGTCAATAACTACACCCTAAATAAATAAATAGAAACCGCCAAGTTAATATTATGCAAAAAAAAACATTAACCAAATATTTTATCACACACAATGTTAAAATACGAATTGTGATTATTTTAGTATTTCTAATAAAACAAATTAATTGATTTATCATTAACTGTTAAATTACTCCTAATTTAAAACCTGGTATAAACATATCCATAAACATTCTGGAAAAAGTGTACAACTCTGATTTTGAAATCATAACTATATAACTATAGTCCCTGCTAATCCAAAAATTTCTCATATTATATTTTATATATATACGTATACTCATCCCTAATTTTAAAGTGGCTATACACACTTTGCAGAATTGACCAGATAAATAAAAACATATGTTTTTTTACATTAATTTAGAAAATAATAGATTGATCTAAACTGATTATGAAAACAAGATTGAAATAACTTCAGGCGATCTAAAAATGTATTAACATTTAAAATTTAACAGATATTCTTAAAAAAATATTGGTTACATATTTTTATTCATACATAAAAAACAATTATGTGTAACGGAGACAGAGTTTAGAACCTAAAAAATGTATTTACAGTATGTATTTACTTAAAAGTATCACATTAAAAGGCAATTCAAAAAGTTTACAACATTGTGACTTGAACCAAATTTTTTAATTTTTTAAAGAATTTTATAACTTTTTAAGAAACGAGGAAGAGTGCAGTAGAGTAGACTGTGTCAACTCTGGGATACCCGTATGAACGTAATATATCCTGTTTCTATAAAACTTGATCATCTTTTAAAAACATTCAGAGTTTTAGTACCGAACTACAGAGATATATTTATGTAAATTGTGGAGTTGTATGATAGCTACCCAAATCTATTGCGCCTAGCTTCATTAAGTTCCAAGAAATGCAAAAAGCCTGAACCGGCTGCTTTAGACCATTCAAATTTTACAAAAGTTTTTGGCATGCAACTCGACACTTTTTCACTAAATTTCAGATAGCTAGCTTCAATAGACACTGAGTTATTTTCATTTAAAAAGAGAAGTTGTATGGCAACTATCCGAACCTGTCATATCATCACAACAAAATTTTACAGAAGTTGTTGCCATAAAACTCGATCATCATTTGCAAAATTTCAGATACCTAGATTGAATAGACACTGGGTTATTTCCATTTAAAGAAAGAAGTTGTATGGCAGCTACTCGAACCCGGCGGCCGAAAATGCTGGAGTTAAATAGCAAAACTAACAATTTTGTAAAAGTGACGTAAAAAAAATTTCAGCCTCCTAACTCCTTTATTTTTTGAGTTATCGTGCGGACGGACACTGAGTTATTTTCATTTAAAAAGAGAAGTTGTATGGCAGATACCCGAACCCGTCGCACCACCACAACCAAATTTTGCAGAAGTTGTAACCATAAAACTTGATCATCATTCGCAAAATTGCAGATGCCTAGATTGAACAGACACTGGGTTATTTCCATTTAAAGAAAGACGTTGTATGGCAGCTACTCGAACCCGGCGGCCGAAAATGCTGGAGTTAAATAACAAAACTAACAATTTTACAAAAGTAACGTAAAAAAATTTTCAGCCTCCTAGCTCCTCTATTTTTTGAGTTATAGTGCGGACGGACACTGAGTTCTTTCATTTAAAAAGAGATTTTGTATGGCAGCTACCCGAACCCGTCACACCACCACAACCAAATTTTGCAGAAGTTGTTGCCATAAAACTTGATCATCATTCGCAAAATTTCAGATACCTAGATTGAACAGACACTGGGTTATTTCTATTTAAAGAAAGACGTTGTATGGCAGCTACCCGAACCCGTCGCACCACCACAACCAAATTTTGCAGAAGTTGTTACCATAAAACTTGATCATCATTCGCAAAATTGCAGATGCCTAGATTGAACAGACATTGGGTTATTTCTATTTAAAGAAAGACGTTGTATGGCAGCTACTCGAACCCGGCGGCCGAAAATGCTGGAGTTAAATAGCAAAACTAACAATTTTACAAAAGTGACGTAAAAAAATTTTCAGCCTCCTAGCTCCTCTATTTTTTGAGTTATCGTGCGGACGGACACTGAGTTCTTTTCATTTAAAAAGAGATTTTGTATGGCAGCTACCCGAACCCGTCGCACCACCACAACCAAATTTTGTAGAAGTTGTTGCCATAAAACTTGATCATCATTTGCAAGATTTCAGACGCCTAGCTTTATTAACTTCCAAGAGGTGCAAGAAGCCTGAACCGGCTGTTCTAGGCCAAACGAATTTTACAAAAGTTGTTGGCATATAACTCGACACTTCTTTACTAAATTTCAGATTCCTAGCTTCAATAAACACTGAGTTATTCTCATTTAACCGGATAAGTTGTATGGCAGCTACCCGAACCCGCCGCACCAACACAACCAAATTTTACAAAAGTTGTTGCCATAAAACTTGATCATCATTTGCAAAATTTCAGACGCCTAGCTTCATTAGATTCCAAGAGGTGCAAGAAGTCTGAACCGGCTGCTCTAGACCAACCAAATTTTACAAAAGTTGTTGGCATGTAACTCGACACCTTTTTACTAAATTTCAGATTCCTAGCTTCAATAAACACTGAGTTATTCTCATTTAAACGGAGAAGTTGTATGGCAGCTACCCGAACCCGCTGCACCAGCACAACCAAATTTTACGGAAGTTGTTGCCATAAAACTTGATCATCATTTGCAAAATTTCAGAAACCTAGCTTGAATAGATACTGAGTTATTTCTATATAAAAATAGAATTTGTATGGCAGCTACTCGAACCCGCCGACCGAAAATGTTAGATTTAAATAGCAAAACTAACAATTTTGCAAAAGTGACATAAAAAAAATTTCAGCCCCCTAGCTCCTTTATTTTTTGAGTTATCGTGCGGACGGACGTACATGGCTTAATCGACTCAGAATTCGATTCTGAGCCGATCCATACCTTTGACACTATATCTAGCTCGACTCCTTTAAGGTGTCACAAACGTAATGGCAAATTTATTATACCCTTGAACATAGTTCATACGGGTATAAAAATTGTACTAAAATACACTTTCTACGGTAAACGGTTAACATTTTCTACGGTAAATTTACTGTTTAACATAAGATCTTAAAGGAACTTTTTTCAGCTTTTTAAGAACCTTCTTGCAAAATTCTAACTAATAGCGTGCCGGAATTATGAAAGAAAGCAAAATCTTGCAAAATTTTGTTTACACATAACGGTAAATTTACCGTTTAACTTAAGAACCTTAGATATACACTCTGACCCCGATTTACGACAAGTATACATTCCTGAAATGATGAGTGTAACAAAAAGAGATTTAAATTCATAAAGTAATCTTCAACGTCAGACTAATAATTTTCATTTTTGATTGGAAAAACAAATTAACGTTATAAAACGACAAAAAAAAGCTTAAATTGAAAAATAATTGACAATAAGAAATTGAAATTGGGTTTAAATGCAAACGAGGAAGAGTGCAGTAGAGTAGACTGTGTCAACTCTGGGATACCCGTATGAACGTAATATATCCTGTTTCTATAAAACTTGATCATCTTTTAAAAACATTCAGAGTTTTAGTACCGAACTACAGAGATATATTTATGTAAATTGTGGAGTTGTATGATAGCTACCCGAATCTATTGCGCCTAGCTTCATTAAGTTCCAAGAAATGCAAAAAGCCTGAACCGGCTGCTTTAGACCATTCAAATTTTACAAAAGTTTTTGGCATGCAACTCGACACTTTTTCACTAAATTTCAGATAGCTAGCTTCAATAGACACTGAGTTATTTTGATTTAAAAAGAGAAGTTGTATGGCAGCTACGCGAACCCGTCGCACCACCACAACCAAATTTTGCAGAAGTTGTTGCCATAAAACTTGATCATCATTCGCAAAATTGCAGATACGTAGATTGAACAGACACTGGGTTATTTCTATTTAAAGAAAGACGTTGTATGGCAGCTACTCGAACCCGGGGACAGAAAATGCTGGAGTTAAATAGCAAAACTAACAATTTTACAAAAGTAACGTAAAAAAATTTTCAGCCTCCTAGCTCCTCTATTTTTTGAGTTATAGTGCGGACGGACACTGAGTTCTTTCATTTAAAAAGAGATTTTGTATGACAGCTACCCGAACCCGTCACACCACCACAACCAAATTTTGCAGAAGTTGTTGCCATAAAACTTGATCATCATTCGCAAAATTTCAGATACCTAGATTGAACAGACACTGGGTTATTTCTATTTAAAGAAAGACGTTGTATGGCAGCTACTCGAACCCGGGGACAGAAAATGCTGGAGTTAAATAGCAAAACTAACAATTTTGTAAAAGTGACGTAAAAAAAATTTCAGCCTCCTAACTCCTTTATTTTTTGAGTTATCGTGCGGACGGACACTGAGTTATTTTCATTTAAAAAGAGAAGTTGTATAGCAGCTACCCGAACCCGTCGCACCACCACAACCAAATTTTGCAGAAGTTGTTGCCATAAAACTTGATCATCATTCGCAAAATTGCAGATACGTAGATTGAACAGACACTGGGTTATTTCCATTTAAAGAAAGACGTTGTATGGCAGCTACTCGAACCCGGCGGCCGAAAATGCTGGAGTTAAATAGCAAAACTAACAATTTTACAAAAGTAACGTAAAAAATTTTGCAGCCTCCTAGCTCCTCTATTTTTTGAGTTATAGTGCGGACGGACACTGAGTTCTTTCATTTAAAAAGAGATTTTGTATGGCAGCTACCCGAACCCGTCACACCACCACAACCAAATTTTGCAGAAGTTGTTGCCATAAAACTTGATCATCATTCGCAAAATTTCAGATACCTAGATTGAACAGACACTGGGTTATTTCTATTTAAAGAAAGACGTTGTATGGCAGCTACCCGAACCCGGGGACAGAAAATGCTGGAGTTAAATAGCAAAACTAACAATTTTACAAAAGTGACGTAAAAAAATTTTCAGCCTCCTAGCTCCTCTATTTTTTGAGTTATAGTGCGGACGGACACTGAGTTCTTTTCATTTAAAAAGAGATTTTGTATGGCAGCTACCCGAACCCGTCGCACCAGCACAACCAAATTTTGTAGAAGTTGTTGCCATAAAACTTGATCATCATTTGCAAGATTTCAGACGCCTAGCTTTATTAACTTCCAAGAGGTGCAAGAAGCCTGAACCGGCTGTTCTAGGCCAAACAAATTTTACAAAAGTTGTTGGCATATAACTCGACACCTCTTTACTAAATTTCAGATTCCTAGCTTCAATAAACACTGAGTTATTCTCATTTAAACGGAGAAGTTGTATGGCAGCTACCCGAACCCGCTGCACCAGCACAACCAAATTTTACAGAAGTTGTTGCCATAAAACTTGATCATCATTTGCAAAATTTCAGAAACCTAGCTTGAATAGATACTGAGTTATTTCTATATAAAGATAGAAGTTGTATGGCAGCTACTCGAACCCGCCGGCCGAAAATGTTGGATTTAAATAGCAAAACTAACAATTTTGCAAAAGTGACGTAAAAAAAATTTCAGCCCCCTAGCTCCTTTAGTTTTTGAGTTATCGTGCGGACGGACGGACGGACGGACGGACGGACGTACATGGCTTAATCGACTCAGAATTCGATTCTGAGCCGATCCATACCTTTGACACTATATCTAGCTCGACTCCTTTAAGGTGTCACAAACGTAATGGCAAATTTATTATACCCTTGAACATAGTTCATACGGGTATAAAAAGAGCGTAAATTGAAAAAAAAAGTTAATTCAAGTAGATTCAAGGTGTAAATTGAAAAGTTTTAAATTGAAAAAGTGTAAATCAGGGTCCGCCGAATGTATACACATTTGAAAATAACGCTTTTTCAAACTTGAAGAACCTACTATTAGCTCAGCTCCGTAATTAATGGAACTACATAAAAAAAGTTATTCTATACAACATAAATTTTTTTTAAGACATCTATCAATGGTTAAAATTTCATTGTTCTGTGTTGTAGTGTAAAAATTTTGTGTACAGATAGTTGTAAAAGTTTTATGTAAACAAACAAACGGACGGACGAATCGAATAGAATGAAATTATTAAGGAAAATTTTTAAATTTTGTATTGAAGTAAAAAGTAAAAATTGAAAAAGTGGGAAATATCAATAACCAACCAAAGTAATTTTGAAAAAATTTAAAAGGATTTTTCTATAATTTTAGGCTAAAGATTTAAAGATTTTTTTTTTAATATAAAAACTTATTTTATAAAATAAATTTTTTTTTTTTTTTTGATCCATTCCACATTAAAAATAAATAATTTCTTGTATTTAAACAATTTTTCTTTTATTTTTTTTGAAATTTTTTCTATGAAAACAAAAATGTAAATTTTAAAATTTACATTAAAATTTTCTTTTAATATTGCATAAGTACATCTATTATGCTATTTCTTATGTTACAAAGTAATATAATAGACATTTAACTTTTAACTCTTTTAACTACATAATATACTTTTAACTACATATAATATCTTTTATTATATTATCATGATTTTATTTAATTTTTATAACATATACACATATAAGATAAATGATATGTTGTAAACATGCCATTATATGTGCACATTAATTTAAATAAATTATTTTCTTTTTTAATTGAAAAAAAAAAAAATTAATAAATGAAAAAAAAAAAAAAAAAAAAAAAGAAATTTTCGTTTTTTATACATTCTTCTTTGTATCATTTGCACATTTAATTAAAAGATTCACGTAATTATATCTATATTTATAAAGTTATTAAATCTATTCACCACCACCTTAGTGACTTAATTACTAATTAATTAGTTTTTATTTTTACATTTTTTTTTTTAAATTTTTTTCTTGTGCATTTTTTTTTTTTTTTTTGTGCAATTTTATTTTATCTAATTTCTAGTTTATTTTCATGTTCCATTTTTTATTTGTTTTTTTTTTTTTTGTTTTTTAATTTATCACAATTATAATGCAACTTATAACGCGTTTTATGTACTAACATTAAAATAAAATTATAGTATAACTTAAGTATATGGAAAGATATTTAGAAAAAAAATGTAATTAGAATTTTTATCCCAAGAAAAAAGAAACCAAAAATTTTATGAATAAAATTTTAAAAGGTTACCAAATGATAAAGAATCTGGTATTAATAGAAACAAACCTATGATGAAAATTTCAGAACTTTTCCGTTATATAAAACAATTTTTGAAAATAAAGTTCTAATTGTAAGTTATGTATATAATTTGAACAAAAATCATATTGAGGAAAATGATACTGAAAGAATTTTAATAACTTTTTGACATTATAAAAGAAAAACTAGTGCTATGAAGTTTTATTTGCACTTAAAAATTACTTTAAAATTCTTTTATAGGCTAAAAAAAAAGAAGGAAATACAATTTATTAAGGATATGATCATTGAGTAAAGAAATTTATCTTAAGTACGCGTTATATATGTATGTCAAAAGAGGGTTAAATGAAAATTTTGTAATGTGAGAGCTATTTTAGAGTCTCTTATATTTCCTTATTGGAGACTATGACGTTTACAAATTCTTTCTTTCTCATCGATCTCAATCATTGGCTAGACGTTTGATTTGTGACTATATTTTATTTAGCGATTTTACAGCAGTTTACACGGTTGTTCTGCAAAAGTTTTTCCAACAAGTTGAGTGCTCTGGGGATTCAATTCGAAGGACTGTTTATCTAGATTTTCATTTGGGTTTTTAAGCGTATAATCGATCCCTCTCCATATTCTTTATCGAATCTCGACGTGAACCATCTTTTGCATTGTTCTTCGCCATAGTTTCTGATTTGAAGTCATGCTCGATCATTGTATCTTGACTATTGTCATGATGCGACGAAGGTAGCGGTTGACATAAGCTTGTAAATTTTTTATAATGTTACTTGCAACCTTTTAGAGTGGCCCTCAATGAAACCGATTCGATGACAGTCAAGATGTTAAGGAAGCAACTGAACTGAACGAACAAGTAATTGTAATATTTTAATTTGATTAGGATTAGTTTTTTTTTTAAATAATTTAGTTAGGACGTGCACGGTCGGTCTTCTATCTATAACCATTGAAGAGCGGGTATTACCTCATGCATAAGAGGTGACAGTCAAGATATTAAGCAAGATTAAATCAAGGAAGTGATTTTAATATTTTAATTAATTTAGGATTAGTTTTTTTTTTTTAAATTTAGTTAAGACATGCCCAGTCTTTAATCTATAATCGTTGAAGAGCGAGTATGTCCTCATGCATAAGATATTAAAAATTTACAATTGGTAAAAATTTCAAAAAAAACCTCATAATAACATCGAGGATATTTTCATTTTTGTTTTTTTTTTTTTTTTCATTCAAAATATTTTATACGTAAATAATCACCGTTAATGTTGCGTATATTAAAAAAAAAAAAAAAAAATCGATTCATATCTTATTAATTTTTTTTTTTTTTTTGTTTTTATTTTTACTTCCATATTACATTACAACCACTAACCATCATATTATAATGTATATCTGTTTTCATTGAAGAGCATCAAAAGCTATTAATTATGCTCGTTATTTAGATTTTAAACATAAAATATTTACATGATTACTTTTGCTCCTTTTACAATCTTGATTGCAACTTGATTGCATCTCTATAACATATTTTGGCGCAATTTAAAAAAAAAAAAAAATATGAAGGAAGGAAAAAAAAAATCTGTATTTAACATGCAGTTTCATTCAATATAATCGTTTAAGTAAATTTTAAAAGTTTGTGTGTGTGTTGTGTTGAAAACAAGTAATTGCAAGTATAACAGTTAATTATTTTTGTTTTTCTTTTTTTCTTTGTCGTTTTTTTTTTTTTTTGGTTTTTGTTCAATTTGCATTTTTTAACTATAAAATATGCGCAATAATGATATAAAAATGATGTACATTAAATGAAATACCGTTGTCTTAAAAATTTCATTGACAATAAAATTCTTGACGTTCTGTCAATTTTTATTTGTACAGAATAAAAAACGATTCAAAATCTAATTGATCACGAAACCTGGATCAGTAAAGAATGCTTTAAAAGTAATGATTAAAAAAATTTCCCAGGAAAAATATTTTTTCTGTTTTTTTTTTTTTTTTTTATATTTTACATACATACATAAATATTAATTTATGTACATACCTATATACAAATACAAAAAAAAAAAAAATTGAAAATTCTAAATGCCAGGAATATCAGAATATAATACAAGTTCTGTTAATTTTAAAGAAATTGATTGCTGTTTTGATGATATTTATTAAAGTTGAGTTTGATTTTTCATGCTTTCCAAAGAAGTCCATTTAATAATTATTGTTTATAAGATTTATTTTATTAAAAGAATCTTTTTATTTGTTAAAACTGATGACTTTTAGTTAATAACTTTTGTGTTATATGTATGTATATGTGCCTACATTCGGAAGTAGTCATAATTACTGAGAACTTTTAAAAGAAACTTAAAAAAAAAAATTATTAGTATATAGGTATAGTCATGATTTAGTATTCTATTGAAAATCTTAAATATATATTTAGTTATTAAATATATGTTTAGTTTTGTGATTAATATATTCTTTAATCAATAGTTAATTTCTGATAATGATAATGATGAATCAATTGGGTTAACCAATTAACATTTCTTTACAGGTTTAAATAAGATCTAAAGATTGTTATTAATGTTATTATATATATATACATATTATGTATATATTTTTTTAACATTTTTTTTTTTTTAAATTGAAATTATATTAAAAAAATGTTTTTTTTTTAAATGGACTACTTGATGTCGTCTTTAAATATACATATATAGAAAATCTTTGAGATCTAGAATCAACTTTTTTTAATTTAATGTTTATTTCTATGGCATGCTATTCTTGTTTCTTGGATGATTATGTGGTAAAGTATCGGTTAAGTTGACACTTTTTTTTTCTTTTTCTACATAATATGAATTTATGAGATGTTATTTTAATGAATTATGATAGTAAAAATATACTAACATTTAATAAATCTTTAAATATATAATGTATATATAATGGAAGTTAATAAGTTGATAAACAGAAGGTGTGAGAACAAGACTTATAAAATTTGTATGCACAACTATAAAAACAATATTAATAAATTTTATTAAGTGAAAAATTATATTTATATAATATAGAAAACGATAAAATATTATTTATTATCAATTCAAAAGAACTTGATCTTTTTTTTTGAAAAATGTTAAGACGCGAAATTTTTCTTAGGATAAGAATCTATAAATAAACTCGTTTATCGAAAAAAAAAACTTAGTAAAATTAAAACCAGTTAATAAATTTTTGTTTCTTTCACAAAATTAGCTTTTAATTAAAACTTCTATTCTGAAAAATCTTTTTTCTATATAGGTACAAATGATTTCACGTTATTATATATAAGATTTTGCATTTAGAGCAAATCAAAATACTTATAAACAAAAGATAAATTCTGATGTTACCTTAATGATACCTTAAATTAAAACAATAATAAGTAGTCTTCGAAAAAATTAAAAGAATCTGAAATTTATTTTAATTCAATTAATGATTTTATTCGTGCTCTGAAATAATACCCAAAGAAAAACAGGCAAATCTGCTTTATTTCTTTTTTGATATTGCCTTTCTACCATTTTGAAACTGAAAAAAAAAAACAAACTTAATTCTTATTATAAAAAAATGTTTGCTTGTAATTTCAACAATTTCAGTGTCCAATAATAAATTGTTTTAATATTCAAAAATATCAAAACGAAACGATTTTTATTATTATATCTAATATAATTATTTTGACAAAAATCTATTCTTTAAATAGTGGAAAGATTAGTGATGACAAACTTCCGTTAAACTAATTACTTATTGAAATCTTAATTTTATTACCAACTATTTAAAATACATTCTTATTCAGCAGCTCTTATAAAATTGTATATATATAAATATTCTGGTCTAGAAAAAAGCGTATTTTTCTGATTTTGTTAACAAACATTAACTAAATTCCTCCTATAATTATTTGTCTTACAAACATATTTTAACAATATGGCCATTTATAATTATTATTAAGGATGACTGGAAAGGATCCAGAAATTTTACCATAAAATATTTTGATATTACTACAATTTGTCTTACGTTTAAACCCTTTTAGATAAAGTTTATATATATGTCTATACAAATCCATTCACAGCAGCCTGAAGTCATATTCTAAATACAAAACGAACTTTAAAAAACATAATGTTTTGAATACCAGAAATATGGTTGATTCGAAATTATTTCGAACCGGTAATAAGATCGAACTTTAAAAAATTACCATTTAGCTCTATCTTGGGCAATTATTTCAGGACACTCTTTATTGTCTTTTTGAATTTGGTTGCTTTCGAATATGGTTGCGAGATATTTCCGGTCTGTCCTTTCTTTGTTTCCTTTGTTTGTTTTTATTTCTATACGGTAAACTTCAACAAGCGGCATTTTAAATTTTGCTTTTTAATAAATATATAACATATAACATATATATAACAGTTGTTATATATATAACAGTTGTTAAAAATAATTAATTTTTTATTTTAAATTCCCAAAAATTAAAACTAAAAATGTTATTAATTTTTTTTTTTTTTTGAATTACAGATTTTTTAATTCAACCTTTTCGAAAACCAAAGAGAGTGAGAACAGCATTTTCACCAACACAATTATTAAAATTAGAACATGCATTTGAAGGAAATCATTATGTTGTTGGAGCTGAACGAAAAAGTTTAGCGCAATCACTTAGTTTAACAGAAACACAGGTAAATTAACTTGATGTATTTTAATTTACTTAAAAAAATTTGTTTTTTTGTAATTTACTTGTTATATACCTAAATATTGTGAGAAATAGCGGCCACATTTTCTTCAGATAAGAGTCATCACAAAAAAGTTCATTTTAAAATTCAAAAAACTTTAAAATCTGTTAATTTTTTATCTTTTTTTAAACTTTTATTAGGTATTTACTATATTTTAAGTGTTTTAAAGTTAAAAAAAAGTTTACATTTTTTAAATTTTTGATAGAAGAAAATATCATTTTATACTAGTAACTTAATATGAAAATTTTTTAGGTGTTTAAATCTTCAAATAGTCCTTTTAACAAGCTTTAATTTGGTATACCATACGTTAAACTATCTTTTAACGTTCAGGAGATAAATTTAAGATAATAAATTTTAAAATAATTTTTCGTTTATTTCCCGAACGATGAAAGCTAATTTAACGTATGGTATATCAAATTAAAACTAAAAAAGCCTCTTCATGCATTTAAAAACATTTTTCAGATTGCTTTAATCTTCTTTGTAACAGAAGTTATCGTCATTTTAATCAAAAGAAAGAAAATATCTTTTAAGGCCCTACGGATCCAAAACTATTGGGCCCACAATTTATTTTTCTATCCCCTATACATGATGGTTTATGTCAATGCGCTTACTTACAATCACCCTGTATATGTATATATGTATTACGTATATAAATATATTAAATGTATTTTTTTACTTTAACTTTTATTACAAATATGTATCTTCACTGCAAGCTAAAAAACCTTCACTTAAAGTAAAAATGTCTTCAGTTAAAGTAAAAAATGTATATACATATATGTATAAGGATTTTGTAATTTAGGAGGTCTAAATTTAATTTGAAAAACTAAAAAAAAAAAAAAAAACAAGATATTTAATGCTATGGAAAAAAAGAAAAAAAGAGCATTCGTGTTAGCCTATAGTTAATAAATCTACTATATAAAGTCAATTTGTCCCTGAATTTTGTTAATTATACGAAAAGAATGTCAAATCATTACCATAAATTTTTATTTTTTTTTTTAATTTTAAAGCTCATAATATTTAAGAAATCAATAAGTAATTTCTGATCATTACAAATAATAATTAAAATTTTTGTTTATAAATTATACTAAATTATAGATTACTATATTTACTTCTTAATGAAAGATTATATTATGTTAATTATTCACTATTTATTAAAAATTATTACACTTTTTATTGACTTAAAATATTTTAATAACTTTTTTTTTTTAAATAACCAGTAACCGTAACTGAAATAAGTATTTGCATTTGTTTAAGTAATCAACTGAAATTGTAATCAAAGTGTATAAAATAAATTTCAAGCATTAGTAAAAAATAACTTTATATATATTTATATTTAATATTATATATGTACATCATATATGTATATTATGTATATATTATGTATGATATATATATATAAACGCAATATTTAACATTAAAATTAAATAAGTATATTAAAAGTTATTTAATAGCTATTATTAAAGTTAATAAATAACGAAATTTTTCATATATTTTAAATATATAATTACTTAATTTTCAACGATAATAAAAAAAAAAAATAAAATAAATAAATAAAATATATATATGTATATTTAATATTTATGTATACATATAATATATTTGTATTTTATTTAGTAATACTTTTAGTTTCGCAAAAAATAAAATCTAGTCCTATTAAGTGTTAACAACAAAAAAATAAAAAAAATAAATACAAAGGGAACACCTACATATTGTGTACATACCATATTATATGCAATTATACCCCATAAATTTTATTTAACCGTCTTTTATTTAACGACAGTACATAATATAGTTAGTAAAAAAAATTGATAAAAATCTATTTAAATTATTTTTTGAATTATAGTGTATATATTTAGTATATATACTTAAGTCAGACTTCTTTTGAATTTCTGATTTTATAAATAACTTAATTTTTATAAATTATATATACATGTACAGTTTCGGACATCTTATTAGAAACATAAAGTATAAATAATATTTTAACTAAAGAAAAATCTATTTAAAAAATTCAATTTTATCAATTTTTAAGCATATACCTACTTACTTTAAGCTTATGTACAGCTTCATTTTATATTTAACAAGAGTTTAAATATTACATAGTTGATTATTTAGAAATGATTTATTATCTAAAGTTTATGGAAGTTACTTAAAGAGATGATATTTAATTTTTTTTTTGAACATTTTAATTTTTTTTTAACTGTCAAAAACTATATTGTGAAAATTTTTTTTTGGGGGCGCACATTCTTTATATGTATACTATTATACCCAGTTTCTGTTGTTCAACAAAAATGTGACTATATATAGGAGAGAAAAAATATTATTTCTATACTGGCTCATTTACTATCATCTGTTCTTTATATTTAATAAAAATTAAATTAACTATTTGGGCAGTTAACGCAAATTAACTATACTGTTTTTATTTCTAAGTTTCTTTTTTTAAGTATTGCAGAAACAAAATTTCATGCATAGATTAGATTAGAAGAATTATAAGTAACACAGCAATATTTTTATGTAAATCTATTGTGATTCCCCTTATTACTATATGTTGTGGATTTTACCTTTACTTATAACACTTCTGTCATCCCAACTGTCTTTAAGGAACTAAAGATCTACAGAGAGTTCATTGATCTACAGACAGTTTATCTTTAGTAAAGTAGTGTGTTTCTATAAGTAAATATATCTAACTTGGAGTAAAGCTCCACTATTTTTGAGTCTGCATTCTGGGAAATTTTTTTCTTTCGTGACAGAATCTGCATGTACTGTCATTTTCTATTTCAATTCCCTTTAAGTATTCTTTTAGCCGACAATATTCTAACACGTAGTCTGTTAGAATTCTCAGTTTTTTTTTTTACAAGATCCTAATGATTTTTTTCACATCTTTTCCGTTTTTAATTTCCCAAAAGCTCCTTCGATTATCTTAGTTTGAATTTTTCCCTCCGTAATTTATTCGTACAGTTTTCCTTTTCCACTTTTAGTGCTTCTCTTATTTTGTGTTTATCTATATACCACAAAAAGATCCGGGACTTCTAAATAGAATTACAGGTCCTGTTTTTGGTAAGTTGATTCGTTTCTTCATTGACCTCTATGCCTTCGTTCCCACGTATGCAGTATAGGGTTATTTTATTGTTTCTCTCTAAGCGGTTTAATTTTAATAAGTACTAAGCAATTGGGATTTAATAGCTTGCGAGTTTAGTGCCTTTATAACCGCTTGACTGTGTAATAGACAATTTCTCCATTTACCTAAGGCAGTTTTTTATTTCTTTAGCATTTCTAATTAATGGGCCAAAACTGTATTGATAAATTGATAAATTTAATAATACACTCTCTAGTCTAAAGAAACAAAATACAAAAAAAAAAAAAAAAAAAACAATAAATTAAAAATAAAAATTTTAAACTCTTACCATTTTAATAACGTCATTTAACCCTCTCAATTAACGTTTAAATAGAGTAGTAATTCTTAAGGCAACTATTTAAAATCATTTAAAATATTTCAATCTTAAATCTTTTGCAAAAATGAAAAATGAAAAAAAAAAAACAAAAAAAAAACCATAACCATTGCTATTATTCAAATATGTACTTAGGTATTTGTATATACATACATACTTATGTTTTTCTTCAATAAAAATTTAAAATTTGCCATTAAATATTTTAAACAGACCTTGTAACTTACATATATTTATTATATATTATATACAATTGAATATATAATATATGTGACCAGTATAAATAGTAATGCATTTCGTCTCCCTCGTTTTGTTACTTTAACTTTTCTTTATAAAAAAAACCTAAAAAAAAAAAAAGAAAAATAAAAACAATTTTGAAATTTTAAAATTCATTCTCAACATAATCTGAAAGAATGTTGTATTGCATGTTGTAAAGCAGTTAATAAAAAAAATTGCTTCCATGTTTAGTTTAGAACCCTCCTTTTTATTTTTTCTTTGATTTGATAAACTACTTATGTATAGTTAGAGAAAAATATAAAATAAAATGACAATATTCTATTAATGTTTATCAGTAAATTTTGTTAAATATATTTAATAAAAAAAATGAGGGTTACTCCATCTATGTTATATTTTACATACATTATTATATATAGGTTCAAATTTTAAATTGTTATTTGTACATATGGTCATACATGATAAACTTGTTATGCCTTAATGTTAAAAAAGATTCATTCATTTATTCAACCATTTGCATTTAGAATGTAAATACATATTTAAAAAAAAAAAAAAAAAAAAAAAACAGGAACTGAACTTGTAATATATTAACTTATAAGTTTATAACTGACTTTTGATATAGTTATAAATTAAATACAGACTAAATGCATATATATATATATATATATACGTATATACATAATAAATGTTATTGAAATTGAATTGGACATGGATGATTTGTAAAAAGGTAATAAAATTAAAATTTGTTAAGGCAAAAAAAAAAAAAAAAAATCTTAACTATATAAAATTAGGGTATATCTTATTGTTTTGTGTTTTAACTTCTTTATTATTGTTTTGTCCTTTTTGATTTTGAACACCACCATGAAAAAAAACATTATTTTATTCGCATATTTTAAAATTACCAAATAATTTAATTATATATATATAAAAAAGAAAATTATATGAATTTTTTTTTTTTTTTTCTCTTTAGGTAAAAGTATGGTTCCAAAATCGTCGAACAAAACATAAAAGAATGCAACAAGAAGATCCAAAAGGTGGTGGTAATGGTGGAAATGGTGATAATAGTAGTGGTAGAGCAAATTCACCAAATTCACCAAGTATTGAAGAAGATGATGAAGATGATGATGAATTAATTGATATGGAAATGGATGATTGTCCAAGTGATCATGAAATGGAACAAATGTATCATCAATATAATGCTCAATATAATGCAATGAAAGGAGAAATGTAGGTAAGGGTAAGGTTTTAAATTGTAAACCATACCAAAAAAAAAATATTTAAAAGATCATTAATTTAAGGTTTAGGATATAATACGGAATTAATTCTAATCTTTTTCTCATACTTTATAAAGTTGGCCATAAATTTCTTTTTGTTTTTACGGATTTTCTCACTTGTTTGAATCTCACTTTTTCTGTACTGTTTGTTATTATTTTGTCCACACTTGTTGGAACGGAATTTAAACTTTATCTAAATCAATTTAAACTTTATCCTATCTAGAATTCATATCATATAATCGATAAAATTCGGTCTATTTTGTTGGTGAAATACTAATTGAGAGAAAAAGTTGTACGAAGTATTGGAGAATAAAAAGAAAAATTTAATATCATGTTAACTTTGACATTTATTTAAGCAGAAGAACAATTTTTTAGCTAGTTAAAGACTTTAGAAAGGCAATAATATGATTTGTATAAGATTCTAAAACAAAAACATACTGATTTTTCAATTTAAACATATCCAGACATAATTTTAAGGCTTAAGTTTAACTTTCCTATGACAGAATGACTATATTATAATTCCCACTGATTTTTGGTTAGCTTTATTTTTGACCTACTTTTGTGTTGTCGTTTTCATTGGTATGTCATTATTTAGATAGGAATTTATTTTAGATAATATTACATACCTACCAATAAATTTTTAACGTTTAAAGATTTATCGATTATCTTTAAAAGTTAAATCTCTAAAAAAGGGCCAGTTATATGAAGGCGTAAGGTTAATGTTGCGCATAGTATACGACTATTATCGTTATTGTTTTGCGCAATATATAGACAAGTATTTTATGTGTCATCCCTTAAAAATTACAATAAAATAAAAATTTATAACAATGTTTCAATTTATTTTTTCTAACCAAATAATTACCTCACATTAAATAATGCAATAATATATTCTTAATTAAAAATTCTTATTAATTCAATTAAGTTCAATTAAATATTTAAATATATAATTTAGAAAAATGTTTTAGTCATTTTGTTAATTGTCATTTACTATTATGTTCTATTACTATCAACATTTTATCTTAAAGTGTTATCAATACGCACTAATAATTTGTAATTGATTGATAAATTCTGATTGTAAAACACTAAATAAAAAAGTTCTTCTTAAAGTTTTTTATAACATTAAGAATTTAAAAACGTAGTAGAGATATTTTCAAATCAAAATTAAATTAGCTGTAAAGTTGATGTTGTCAAATCTACTTTGACAACTTTATCTTTTATGTTGCCTAAACATCATTTTATGCCATTTGTATAAATTAGCTATATGACATTTGTAATTTGTAACAGTAATTGTGACATTTGTGACAGCACACTTTTTCTTTATGCTATAGTATAAGTATAGCACTAAATTTAACCCACCTTATACCATCACTGTACATAAAATTAAGCTTTAAACTCAAATCTAAGCTATTAAAATTAAAACTGTACCTAAATTCAAGCTTTATTTTAATATAGGTCAGATTGAGTTGAAACACAGTTTTTTTGGCCCATTGTCTTTTTCATACCATAGCTACTACAAACGTCAAATTATTTAACTTAAGTTTTTTTAACTGGTGGTTTGAACACACCTAATGTCATTCGATTGCTCATACAATCAAAACTTAAATAAATAGTACAATTACAGGCTACAGCTATAAATTACAATATGTAATCATTCAAAATAATGATCATTCAATTTTTCAAGGAGAATTAAAGTTTTAATTGTTTTAAATTATAAAACCTTGATAAAATATATTAGTATAAAAGTATATAAAACATAATCTATATAAATACAATATAGAAAAAATTTTTTCAATCTTTCTTTTAATTTCAAATAATTTATTTAATTATAAATCAAAATTGATTGATTAATACATTATTATTTAAAATATGTAATTGAAAGCTACTAATTATAATTAATTAGTCACGAGAAATTAAAAAAAATAAATCATGTTTTATTTCAACATTATAATTATTATTAAATTTTAATCAAATGTCAAAAAAGGTTAAAATCATTTTTTAAATCATTTTTAATATTTGTTTTTTTTTTTTTATTATTTAAAATCAATTAAGAGATAAAAAATAAAATTGATTAAAACAATACAATACTATAAATTAATTAAGAAATGTGCTTCTTCCTTGGAAATTTATTATTATTTATAAGCTTTAATAAAATTTAACTACTAATACATATATAAATAAATGTAAAGGAAGGATTGCCAATATAGTAAAAGAGATGTTAAGTAAATGTTTTAACCTGATTGAATGTCATGAAACACTGTACTAAAATCTCGTTCTTCCTCTATTTATACATAAATATATAGTTAAAATCATGGGAAAGTTTTGAAGTCTACTGTGAAATCAGCTTGTCAAATTGATGATATTTGATTGGTGGAGTTGATGATCTCATAACATCCTCACCTTTTAAACAATAACCCTATGTAACGTTTTTGAGCCACATCTTCTACCGTTTATTTTGTATTTTTTTCGTAAAAGACGTGGGAATCTTCCAAAGACACCAAGAATTTCCCCTTGGTAGTGCCAGATTGTTACTCACTAAACCCACCTCCTCCTTTAATCAATATAATGGGCTGAAACCCTTACTTACTATCGAAGTATATTGGCTAAGAAAAGGAACTGTAAGTGGGACTGGGAGTAGGAGTGCAAGGAAATATTGAATATGCCTATTAATATTACTATTTTGCTAACAGTAACTATAGTCGTTACAATAGTTACAACATGCAGTAGTATATAACCCGGTTAGGATAGGAGTTTTGATTGTTCTTCTTAATTATTTTGCCTTGAAAATTGAAAGTATATATGTATGACCAGATAATCTCTTAGATATTAATTTAAAGCGTTGCGCCGATTCCCTATTCAATCCTATAGCACTTCTTTTTAATAAATCTTTTGCTTCTGGGATGTTCCCTAAGTTATGGAAGGAATTGTACATAAGGCCAGTTCATAAAAAAGACTCAAAAAGTAATGTCGTGAATTATAGGCCTATTGCTAAACTTCCTAGTTTGCCGAAAGTGTTTGAGCTTATGGTCTTCTATGCAATTTATGATTATTATTCTGAATTTATAGTGAATGATCAACATGGATTTGTAAATAAGAGATCAACTTAGCTAACCTTACAGAAATAGCTTCAACTATTTTGAAAACAATGGAAGTTGGGCGCCAAAGTGATATGGTTTACACTGACTTAAGCAAAGCGTTTGATCTTCTACCTCATAGTGTAATACTCTATAAATTAAAAAAATATGGTTTTCCTTATTTCTTAATTAACTGGAATAATTCATACTTAAATAACCGTAGCTATAGTGTTCTTTTCAGAACAGCAATTTCAGCATCTTTTGTTGCTAATTCTGGAGTACCACAGGGTAGTCCTCTTTGACCATTGTTGTTTATTATCTCAATAAATGATGTTACTAAGATTATTCAGAACAGTTCCATAAAAATTTACGCGGACGACATGAAAATCGACATGATGTAACTTTTGATTGTAAACTTACACACATATTAGCAAGATCATTAGTAAAGCAAACTCAATGCTAGGTTTTGTAAAAAGATGGTCTAGAGAATTTAATGACCCATATATTATAAAATCTCTTTATACAACTTTAGTTCGTCCTATTCTGGAGTATGCAAATCAGGTCTGGTCTCCACACTATCATCAACATATTGTTAGAATTGAAGCAATACAAAGAAATTTTCCAAGGTTCGCCTTAAGAAACCTAAATTGGGCTGATCCCCTTATATTGCCTCCATATGTCAATCGTCTCAAATTACTTGACATGAATACTTTAGAATGAAGACGAACAGTCATGGGTATTGTTTTTATTACTAAGGTATTTCATAACTATATAGATTCACACTACATTAACAACATATTAATTAACTCAATCAACACACGAACATGTTTTAGGTCCGAAAGCACATTTTCGATTAGATATCATAGGGCTAATTATGACAAATACGAGCCGATTAATAGAATGTTGATAAATGTGAATTAATACAAAACTATAATAAATGTAAACATGAGTAAAGATGTGATAAAAAAATCACTATTCAAATTAATTCCTTAATTGTTCTTCACTATTTTGTTGTAAAAATTTTGTGAAATATTAAATATAAGTAAATATACATTTTTTTTTTAATAAAATAAATTTTGCTTTGCATAACTTTAATATTAATTTTAGATTAAGTATAATTATCTAAATGTAATATGTAAATACTTGAATTAAGTAATAAATAAATAAATATCTAAAGAGAAGGAAGATAAGTTAAACTAAATCGATAGGTTAATAGAATTTGAAATTAAATCGTTTTAATACTACAGATTAAATAGACTCGGTGAGTCCAACTGCCGTCACTATTCGGTTCTCATCCCTAAGTTAATTGGTTGAAGGTTTTACCAAATATCTTGTTTTGAAGGTGTTGGAATTCAAAACCATTCTAAAGGCAGCTGGAATTCTAGGATACTACAATCGTAGCAATCCAATATACTCATGAAAGGTATACATGATCTTCTTACTTATAAGCACTTACTTATATTGTAGCCAAAAAGATTTGACCTAAGTTGATTCTAAAACGCTAGTAAATTGTTATTGTTTTATCTTTTAAGTCCTTAATCTTCAATATATGTAATGGGGGTAATGTGGTTTAATGAGACACTATCTGTTCGTTAGATATATCAGAAAGTTATCTGAAATGAATTTTGCATCGATGTTGCAAAGATGAAGCGAATCAATTGTTAAATATTTTATGTGAATGCGTTCCTCTTTTTTTTCAATAATAATATATTTAATAACCCTCACACACGTCGTAAGAGTTATTCCCCCGTACGACATGTACAGCCACGCCTGAAAAGAAAAGGCTGTGTAATTTCCTGTTCACATTTATGTGGCAGAAAAATGCACAAACAAAAAAACAAAAATTAAAATTATTTAATTTCAAATAATTTACAATTTACAAATCTATTAAAGCTCGGTACAACAGGTTCGGGTAGCTGCCATACCACTTTTCTTTTTAAATGAAAATAACTCAGTGCCTATTGAAGCTAACTATCTGAAATTTAGTGAAAAAGTGTCGAGTAACATACCAAAAAATTTTGTAAAATTTGGTTCGTCTAAAGCAGCCGGTTCAGGCTCCTTGCACTTCTTGGAACTTAATAAAGCTAAGCGCAATAGATTCTGGTAGCTGTCATACAACTCCACAATTAACATAAATATATCTCTGTAGTTAACGTCGGTACTAAAACATCTGAATGTTTTTAAAAGATGATGAAGTTTTATAGACACAGGATATATTACGTTCATACGGGTATCCCAGAGTTGATACAGTATACTCTACTGCACTCTTCCTCGTTTTTTTTTTAAATAACAATACAAAAGGTACAAAAAGATCTTTAAGTATAGGTATAAACAATTAAAAAAAATTTGAAATCTTGAAATAAATAAATGTAAGACACTAAATATACAGGTGAATGTCAGCCTAAAATTTTCTAATCATTTTTAATTCAATTCACTTAATTTATTTTAATACAATGGTAATCTTAGTACAGACATACCGACGTACATATATTCATAAAGCTCATGTAGTAAAAATTAATTTTATTTCATTTTACTATTTACTAAATAATTGATTAAATTATTTATTCTTACATTTTATTAATATTATCATGAACTGAATGTATAGTTCAAGTGTTATTAACTAATAGTGAAATTATTATTATTAATTTATTATTAATTAATGACAAACGATAATAAATCGATAAGTACAAGCAATTATAATTATTGATAATTAATTTATATTCATTTCATAATTGTCTGTCGCAAGTAAACAATTTATTAAAAATACAATATTGAAAATAAACGTGATATGAAATTAATTTCAAGTTCTATTTTATTTTATTTTATTGATTTTATTTTTTTTATTCATATACACTTAAATATATGAGAACGTGTTTAATTAATTTATGTTATTACTAAATAAAACGGAAAATTGATCGAAAAATTTACGTTCAATGCATATAATTACGAAATAGAATCCAAAAAAGGTATAATAAAATTTAAAATTTTGTTTAAAAGGGTATATTTTTTTTGCAACCTATAGTGAATAGCTCTTAATACAAATCCATTGCTCTTTGTACAATTCAATATAGCAAAATAGGCATGAAAATGCAGTAATACAATATCAATAGGTATCAATACAATCAATAGATTCAAACCTTTAGAAACTTATCCATGATGTGCTTCATGGCGTAGTGATTAAGTCGTCGACCTTTCGATTGAAGTGTCTTGGAAAGTCAGATAATATAAAAAATAAGAATTTAGTAGTTTTATATAGCAATACTGTGTGTCGTAAATTAATAACAATGATAATGATTTTATACTAATAATAATATCAATAAAGGAGTGGTGCTGCTTTTGGTTAATACCTCATGGAGAAAAATGATATACATGTCATAACTAACTGATGGCGTCGTTACTTTTATCAAAATAATAATAAAAATAATAAGTGGATTCATATACGGAAAACCTAGCAGTCTCATTCCCTAATTCAAAGACTGCGCGTCCCTGTCCTATCCTTTTCTATCCCTACTCCCTAGCCAATGCATTGTGTGGTATTAGTTATATTTTTCATATAATATAACATAGATTAGCCTTTATATTGGCTAAACATGGGTTTATTTAGTTAAAATCCATCAGTATTTAAGCGTTATTCTTAGTATCTTTGAGAGATTCTCACCTTTCTTATGAGAAACAAAAACAAAAAAATGTTTTAAAAAATTTGTTTAAGAATATAGTGCTGACAGTCAAAATAATTTGGTAGAGGGAAATCAAATAATTTAAAATATGTACTCTTGTAATAGAATATGACAACTCCATTTTCTTTCCAATATAAAAATTGGATGGCATTAAATACCATCGTCATATATTTAGCTGACGTAATGCTTCTTTTATGAACATTTTTGCCAACTTCATGTAATGATAAATTTCCAAAATAACAATTTTTCTCAGTGCTTCCTCTAAGAGGTTTTTGGAAAAAGAAGAAGACAAATATTTTTTTCCTTTTTGTAGAAAAACTAAAAAATGTTTTACCCCCTATAAATTGTTTTAAAACGTAATTTATATTCGAGGTGTTACTCTTAAGTTTTTAGGTTTTAGTTTGGTATCAAAAATTAAGCTAGATTTATTATCTATAGTATTTTTCGATTATTTTTCCAGTTTTCCTTCGATTAATCATTTTCGAGAAACCATTTTTAAACGAAATCTTTTTCATAGTAAATTAAACTATTTTCAGGGTAAATGAAACTATTTTCAGAGTAAATTAAACTGTTTTAAGAGTAAATGAATTTTTATTTTAAATGAAATTTTTTTCAAATAGAATAAAATCTCATTTTTACAGTCAAATTTAACTTTTTTTCGTTCAAAAGAAACTATTTGTATTTTTCATATTAAACCTTTTTTTGTTTTTACCTAAAACATTTTAATTTTTTAACAATAAAATAAAATTAAATTAAATTTTAAAAATTAACAAATAATGAAATAAAATAATATCAATTTCTTAATGCAGCGGCTGACATTTAGACTTTAGCGGCATGTGGAATAAGGAAAATCATATCCATAACATAATTGGAACAATTACTTTGAGGCAATCACATTGAAAATATTAATATCAACCCGAAGGTCATCTTATATAACGTACATGTCCCTTAATTTTTGAAAATGCTTTTTCAATGGGGTTCAGCATCGGAGAATAAGGTGGCAAAATTTTTAAATACGACTGTTCCGAGTTATTGCTTGAACTTTTTGCGTATTGTGGATTTTGCAATTGTCCTTTTCTAAAAAATCATTCTCAATCTGGTTGCTTAAAAGTTTTTTGACATTAAATAGTAAATAATATAAAAATAGTTTCTCTCATAATATGTAAGTTTCGTTTTCGATTTCATTCTATTTGAAAAAAATTTCATTTAAAATAAAATTAGTTTTATTTAGTTTGAAAATAGTTTCATTTACTCTAAAAATAGTTTCATTTACCCTGAAAATAGTTTCATTTACTTTAAAAAAAATTAATTAATTAATTAATTTGAAAAATTCTATATTTAGCTTCTACTTAAACCGGAGGCTTTAAATATTGGGTAAAGAAGTTTTGAACACCTTTTATGTTATATTTATTCCAAATTTTTCAAATGATCTCGTATTATTGCAATATACAAAATCCTTCAAAAAGAATATAATATGTATGACGTATGTATGTCTAAAAATGTCGAATAGTTACTCTAAAATAATTCAATTTACAAATTTGTAATCCTTAAAAAGATCTTTAAAGTATATAATTAGTTTTATTAAATTAGTCGTCTGTCTATTTTTATATAATATTAGTATTAGTAACAAATTAAAAAATAAATAATTTTCAAATATTTTTTCTTTTTTATTTCAGATATAAAAATTATCATGTCACCTATTAATTTTAAATTGAGAAATGTTAAAAAAATGTTTGTATAAAAAAAAAAAAAAAATTAATTCATTTTAATAAGAATTGTGCCAATGTCAAAAAACAAAAAGAAAAAAATTAAACTATGCCATGACTAGACATAAATCTAACTATATAATAAATGTGCATATGTAAAATATAATATATACGTTTTCAAAAGTTCAACCTATACATAGTATACAGTGTGTTTCGCCAACGGTACAAAATACGGTAATGTGTGGTAGAGGAGATTTAAATAAACTAAATATTTTTTCAACGAGAGGATCTGTGGTAGTTCTTGGCCTGTAAAAAAAATCTTCGAGGTAATTGGACTTTCAAAAATTCCATATGATTATCCTTTAAAATTTCATGGGAAGAAGAAGAAAAAGCTAATATCAAATGATCATATAAATGGTTCGAAATATAACAGATCTAATGATAATACAATTTTGACAGTTTGTAGAAAAAAAAAATGATTTCTCTACTATACATTATTTACATTATTTTTTAAACTATTGCTTAACACCCTGTACATAAATATATACATATAATATAAAATTATTTATAAATTATTAATTTAAGTTTTTTTATTAATTAAGTAATGTTTTTAATTGTGATCTACATATATATATATATATTATATTTTAATTAATATTTAAGATGCATTTACAACGACATGTTTTTAATTGACATGATTTCACATGATTATATAAAATATATTTAAAATAAAATTTAAATTATAAAAAATTAATATTATAAAATAAAAAAATAAAAATTATTGTAATTTATGAATTTTAAAATAGCATAATTAGAAAAATACAAAAACAAAAAGAAATAAATTATGTATTTATACGAAATTAAATATTGTTTAATTTTTTTAAATATGTCATATAAGTTGTAAATTGAAAAATGACGGAAGATTGTACTGGAAATTGTGTAAGTTTGATTATATCTATTGCTAAAGATATAGCAAGATGTATGTATGAATAGAAATAATCTTCATCTTCATTATGACAGATTAAGTAAAATGATTTTTAACGGTTCTTGAATTGCATGCGATTTGTTTTTTTGGGAAGGATGGAAGGGATGAAAATAAGTGAGTTTCAGTCATGCAATTTTGTTTTGTTCTAAAGAATTACCAAGCAGTTGTTTAGAAAAATAAAACTGACATATAAAAATTTCTTTCTATTAAATGTTCAAGTTAAAATGACAAAAATTTAGAACTGCAACTGCTTATTGCTATGCAACATTTTTGTTACGGAAAATGGCAGCCAATAAATAAAATTTCCACCTAATATAAACATTTTTATTATTTTTTAAAAAGTACATTCTATAACTATTTATTATAAATATATTAGTATGTGTAGACTGTAGCCATAAATTAGAGGACATCAGATATTCACAAACTTTAACAAATATTATAAATATCTTTTTGCTAAAAAACAAAAGTAGCTTGCATCAATATTTTCCTACACTTTTAAAGTAAGAATTAACATAAATTTATAATTACCATATAATTAGATGCCGTGAATTAAGATCATGCGAAATGAAGCTCGCTGGAAGTTATTTCAGATATAATGAGAAATGGTAGCCTGGAGTCTTTATCTCAATTACAAATGAGAAAAAACCCAAAAATCCTGGTATTTTAACGGCAGTTATTTCTCTTTCAATTTAATCTACGGCTTCTTTTGAACTGCACTAATATGAGAATATTCTCATTTTTTTCATGTGTAAAAATTATATAACTGATGGGTTTAATTATACATTTACTGAGAAATAATATCACGTGACTTTATTTCCCAAGAAGTGGTAATTTAAGTTCAAAGAGAAATAATAGGTTTATTTCACATTTACATAACAAAAAGCTTTCAATAGTTTTAAGATTTCAGTTTCTCCTTTGGTTTAAAACAAAAAAATTAAAGTTAGGAAAAGTCTAGAAAAGTAAAGATATCTAATATATCTAAAAATCTAATATTTCGTACTTATTATCTATTAAAATACTGTCTAAGAGAAGTACTTATATAATAATTGTATAAATCTTTTTATTTAATATTAATAATATGCATTTATAAAGAACATATTGTATTTTTCTTTGACGCGTCAGTAAACTCTAGACCCTACACCGGTACTGAACCTTCAAAACATAGGAGAACCTCTTCGACCAAAGTTGGTGTTGGGTTTAGCTCCCAACAGTACAATTTTGAAGAGAGACGTTTTGAAAGATTCTCAGATCCTTGTCAGAGAATTCTCCTTAATGTTGAAAAATGAAACTGCCGAAATATGTCCACATTTTTTTAGATAGACTCCACGCTATGTATAATGTCAATTCCTCTGGAAAATAGGTTGAGATCCACACGCATATCTTATATTCTAGCATGTCTAAGAACAAATCTTAATAATGTTCTACTTTATTGCAAAATAAATACAAAGTATTTTTAACCCTCTTTTGAACAATTCAATTCATTTAACTTAAAATTGTTAAAAGCGTTCTTCAAAACTTTAGAGTTATAAACATCAATCAAAGATTATTAGCTGTTCAAATTTAAATTCGAACATTTTTACTAAAGTTGAAAAGAGTGTAACAGAATTATTGGAGAAAGATAAGGATTAAGGATAAAAGAAATAAAGTACCAATTAAAGGCAAAAAGAATACTATGTACCACATTATAAATGTAAGCATTTGCAAACTCAAAACCCTTCAAATTCTGAGACATAAAAAACATAGATTATTCTTTTACGCTATATCGGAATTTAGTGTTTAAGATCAAATTTTTTTTTTGAAAAAGTTCTAAAACTAATGTTTTTGTTCTATAAATCAATCATATTTAAAAATATTTTAAATAGTTTTACCAATGTGTTACCTTTTTTTTTTGAATACAATATTACCTAATACGAGTTTCGAAATTTACCTTGTTAATCTGCAAAATCGTATATTTCTTAAAAATTAAAATTTTTCGTTAAAATGAATGTGCCAAATTTATAGTTAAAATAAATTATTTATTGGTTTGATCAGTGATTGAAGTCCTGACATTTCATTCGGGATGTCATATCCCAAATAGCTCGAATTTCAATAAAAGGGAAAACTTTAAGTTTTTCGGATTTCGATCTAATTCAAATAATTCACATTAATGGCAAATTAATGACTAATATCCATATGTCAATAACAGAAAAATATATAGAAAATAAAGCAAATATCCAATATAATAACCGAAATACACTGCGTCCCAATTAATTATTTATCCATATGTTCTTATATAAGGTAATTTTAACTACATTTCTTTTTTTTAACAAGTTTTATTTCAATACAACATCAGAATCTCATAAATTATGTTCAAAAAAGATATATTTGAAATTTCAAAACCCTTATTAAAAGTATTTTTCAACTTTTATAAGTTTTAATATGTACTATTTTGGTCAATATTTTGCCATACCAAAAAACAATTTTAATTTATTCCTTATTACTCACAGATATCCAAACATTGGAATATAAACAAACAATTTTAACTTACACCTTATAACTCACAGATATCAAAATAGAGTAATGTAAACAAACAATTTTTATTATAGTATGTATCAATTACAATTTAAGCAATTCTTTTTATATAATATGTACATGTGAATAGGTTTAGTATAATACTGTCTCACACAGAATGAAATTGAATGCGAATTTATTGAGATCGATATTAATAATATGGTTATATTCTCACTTCCCTAGCTATACATATCGCTTTGTCGCTGCAACATATGTCCAATTTACTTATAGCATACCTTTCTCTTGTTTCAACATTATATATTTAGAGATACCAGTAAGACAAGCTTAGACTTAACATTCAATCACAAAGACAAATCAAAAACTTTAAAAAATTTCATTTAAACCTTCCCAGTTAGTATGGCTATAACACAACTTTTAAACATTTAATAAGAACATTTTAATTGAAGCATTTTACATTTTATTACAATAATATATTAATTATTAAAAATAATTATTCTTGATAGACTAATTATTTGGTATCTGATTGTGTTGATGATTACTTGTGTCGTGATTTACATATAGAATTATAATAATACTATATATGTAGAATTTAATTCACTATTAAAAAAAAAAAATTAAATTAAATATTTTAAACAACACTTATAGAAAACTTACACAAAACTTACAATAAAATATAATGAATTCTCTATAACTTTAGAAAATTGCATTGCATTTTTATTTAAATGATGAACCAGTTTATGCAACTGTATTGGCGCCATATTCATTTCAATTTAACTTTAAAATTTCAATTTAATTTCTTATATTATATTTTGTGCTTACATTTTTGTTGTCACGGTATAAAAAAAAAAAAAAACTCATCATTCAAAGCATATATTTTTCTACTACAATATGTATAGTATATCTGTCTTTACCTAATACCTACCTTTACCTGTTTTTTTTTTTTTTTTTTCGTATTTTATATGCTTTTATAATTTTGTTTTTGGTTTTTTTTTTTTTGTTTTTTTATATGAAAATGTTGTCTGTTGTTACTAATTATACCCTTTAAATTGTCTTTAAGTATAAATTTTCCATGAAAATTATACTTTTTGGCAGCAACAGCAACAGCAAAATACAAGAGAAGAATTTATTTGCCATTTGTATATGGCTTGCATAATTGAATGTGAATCAAAACCTAATGATTGATAATGATATACTGGTTGATGTTGATAATGATTATGATAATGATTGTGTGATAATAATCAAGGATATTAAATTATTCAATAATAATATGTATATATATATATATATATATATATATATTTGATACATATATATCTGACATGCATGCATCTATAAGATAATATTATGATAGTATATAATTCAAACGATAATAAATGATTCTTAATTAGGTAGTTGTTATATTAATTTTATACGCCTCGAGACTATTTTTTTTTTTTTTTTTTTTTTATTTATTTTTTATTTTTTGTTATTATTTTTAAATGATTTGAGTATTTATTATAATATTAGTTAGGTTGAACTGATCAATTGGTTGGTTCGTTGGTTGGTTGACTATACAGTTGATATTGACCTGACCACTGACTACAGAATGAAAATATAAAAAGATAAAATATATAAATGAATATATATATATATATATATAAACCTAACATATATATATATCATTTAAAGCTATTGAACTCTTCAATTTTGATATAAATTTAAACAAATTAAATGATAATTACATTAAGTTATATCACATTGTATAACACTATATAACGTATACATAAAAAAAAAAATCTAAAGAACAGGGTTATTTTGAAATTATTAATAAAAATTTAATTATTTCTGAATTAAAAAATAACAAGGTAAATTTTATTATAAATATATAATTAAAATAGTAAATTTGTACTATATAATTAAAAAAAATTATTATTATATATGTATTTAATAAATTTTTTTTTTTTATATACATATATAAATTTAAGGTAATAGATGGTTTTAAGTTAATTGAAGGTAAGTATAAATTTCTATCATTTAATAGTTTATTATACCCGTATGAACTATGTTCAAGGGTATAATAAATTTGCCATTACGTTTGTGACACCTTAAAGGAGTCGAGCTAGATATAGTGTCATGGATCGGCTCAGAATCGAATTCTGAGTCGATTAAGCCATGTACGTCCGTCCGTCCGTCCGCACGATAACTCCAAAAATAAAGGAGCTAGAAGGCTGAAATTTTTTTTACGTCACTTTTACAAAATTGTTAGTTTTGCTATTTAAATCCAACATTTTCGGTCGGCGGGTTCGAGTAGCTGCCATACAACTTCTATCTTTATATAGAAATAACTCAGTATCTATTCAAGCTAGGTTTCTGAAATTTTGCAAATGATGATCAAGTTTTATGGCAACAACTTCTGTAAAATTTGGTTGTGCTGGTGCGGCGGGTTCGGGTAGCTGCCATACAACTTATCCGTTTAAATGAGAATAACTCAGTGTCTATTGAAGCTAGGAACCTGAAATTTAGTAAAGAGGTGTCGAGTTACATGCCAACAATTTTTGTAAAATTTAGTTGGGCTAGAACAGCCGGTTCAGGCTTCTTGCACCTCTTGCAACTTAATGAAGCTAGGCATCTGAAATCTTGCAAATGATGATCAAGTTTTATGGCAACAACTTTTGCAAAATTTGGTTGTGGTGGTGCGACGGGTTCGGGTAGCTGCCATACAACTTATCCGTTTAAATGAGAATAACTCAGTGTCTATTGAAGCTAGGAACCTGCAATTTAGTAAAGAGGTGTCGAGTTACAGGCCAACAACTTTTGTAAAATTTGGTTGGCCCAGAGCAGCCGGTTCAGGCTTCTTGCACCTCTTGGAACTTAATGAAGCTACGCGCAATAGATTCGGGTAGCTGTCATACAACTCCACAATTTACATAAATATATCTCTGTAGTTCGGTACTACAACATCTGAATGTTTTTAAAAGATGATCAAGTTTTATACAAACAGTATATATTACATTCATACGGGTATCCCAGAGTTGACACAGTCTACTCTACTGCACTCTTCCTCGTTTTTTTTTTGTTTTTTGCTTTGTTTTTTATTTTTGATAATATAGAATTTATAAAAAATATTTTCTAAATTGATTTTAGTTTATAGGTAATTAAAAAAATTTACTATAGAAAATAAGGAAAAATGTGTGCTGTACACTGTGTCAACTTTAGGATACACGCACGAATATAAGTTTTGCTGTTATTTATAAAATTTAATCATCTTTTACAAAAATTTCAGAAATGTGACTTAATTATATATATGGAGATATATTTATGTAAATTTATGACAGATACTCGAATTTATTGCTCCGAACCAACCAAAATTTTACAGAGTTGTTGCCATAAAAAATGATCATCTTTTCGAAAATTTAAAATGTCTAGTTTTATTAAATATCTAAATATGAGTATATAAATTTCACAAAAACAAAACAACTAAAAAAATTTTTTTGAAAATTAATTTGCAATTTAATTTTGATAAAATTTAAATATCTCACATATGGAGGCAGTGAATTATGCTCATATAAAAATAGAAGTTATATAAAAGCAATCTAAAGCTGATGATCTAGACTATCAAAAATCACAGAAGTTGTTAGTATTAAATTTAACAATTTTTTCACAAAATGTCAGATATGTACGTACAGCTTTAATGGAATTAAAATTATTTTATTATAAAAAAAAGTTGTATAGCAGTTATTCGATACCGCCGGTTGAATTACCTCAATTTCAATAGCGAAACTAAAAATTTTCGTTTCATATAGTTTTCTTTAAAGTGTCACAAACGTAATGACAAATTAATTATAGCCTGAGTTTGAGAACTATATCCATACGGGTATAATGATTAATTTAATTAGAAAAGAAATATCTATTTAAAAATTTTTATATTATACATCGCGGATATTCTATTCAAATTATTTGTACAGTGTTATTTAGTATCTTTTTTTAAATTGTTATTCAATTTTATACAATATCTTTAGTTAAATCTAAAGCACCTCTAGAAAGAGATAAAATTTAGATCAGTTGAAGTTATTATTAAATGATGTAAAACTGATCAAAGCATTTTTTACTATGCATCTGAAGCTGTTGACGATAATAAGATCCGAAGATTTCAAGACAATGTTTGATAAAATATGCTATAATGATTATTAAATTGTTTTGTTTTTGCAAATTTCTAAAATTACTTTAGTTTCATGTTGTCTTAAAACAAATTTTTATCTTCATTTTGTTCTAAGTAAGGCAATTTGCTATAGGAATTTTCTTTTTCTCTAATTATTATAAGAATTTTGAAGTTTTAAGGTTTAAGAAGCCATTAGAAACAATTTTTGACAAAAATTACAAAACTTTTTAAGTACATAATATATTTTTTTTTCAAATTTAATATCAATGTTATATATACATATATAGAAGTCGAAGATAGTTGAATAGATTTTCTAATCATATTCAAAATCTTGATATTTTATTGCTTCAGTACATTGCCAAGTATTGATCTTAGATCGAATACATAAAACTATGAGTTTAAATTAAAATTGTAGTGAAAAATTTGAGTTCAAGTGTTAAGTTTTATGTATACGACCACTTATTTTGACTCCAGTTAAAGTTTTGTGCCGTTTTGTGACTATAAATTCGAACAATTTGGTTATTAACAGAAACCAGTTACATCATTTTTATTAGATAGAATTTAGAAATCCTATATTAAATTTTTTATTAATGTTTTGTTGATCTCAGACAATTTTCGCAAGTCGTATAGTTTATCTTTACTTGAAATTTGCTTACTTACTTAAACTCTTTACTTACTTGAAATTTGCTTCTGTCGAGCTCTGGATCACTATATATTTCGATTATTCTTTTAAAAATCTGGTGTTTTACCGCGTTTAGTGCTACTTTCGCTGAACGAAAATCGCATTCAGAAATTTGATTGAAAATGGATAATTGCGAATATGAAATTTTGATACTGGTGCCTAACTGTGTAAGCATTATACAGTATCAAAATTTTAATTTCACATTCGCCACTCTCCGATTCTCGATTTTCAAATTATTAAATTTTTTATTGCGTATAGCGTATTGCGTATATCGTATAGCGAATGTGGCACGGTGTTCTGTAAAGTAAAAATAACTGTAATAAATAACTTGTTTTTTCACGCTCAGACCTTACCCACAAAAAAAAAAATAATAAATTTGGAAAAATATTAATATAAATGCCTGAGCTTAGCAGTAATGAGTGAAATATTAAGTTGGTTATGTAATAAAATAAAGAAAACCTTAAAACGCTACATTTTAATTTAAAGTCGTAGCATCAAATGTGAAGTTATTAGGCGATTTCAAAAATTCTACTTAATTAAAATCAAAAACAGAAGAACATCTTTAAATATTGTATTGTTTTAAGCTATAAGTGGAACAATACTTAATTGGCAATAAAAATTATTGGTCTCTTTCGATATTCCCACCTTTCCTCGCAAAGAAAAACTTTGTTTTAAATAATTTGGCTGGGGCCTCGGTGGCCTAGTGGGTAAGAGCTGTATAAAATACGCTGTAAACAACGAGGGAATGTGAGTTCGAATCCCATACACGTCGTAAGAGTTATTCCCCCTTATGACATTTATAGCCACGTCTGAGTAAGAAAGGCTGTGTAATTTCCTGCCCACATTTATGTGGCAGAGGCATTTCAAAAAAAAATAACTTAGCTCTTCTCCACTACATTATTCCCAATTAGGCAATACCTCTTACTATAGTGTTTTTAAAAATTCTCACTAATATTCAATGTAAAAAATTTTTGAAAAAGTTGTTTTTTAAATTACCCACTTTAAGTTTTTAAAAAACCACTCTGTATATTTCAAAATTTTTATACGTGATAAATTTTTGTTTACATTAATTTTCGCTCAATTAAGAAAATAACAAAATAAGAAAAATGTGAAGAAATTTATTATAACAAAATAAAACCAAAATCATTTAAATCCTTAATTTTATTATTATTCTATGTTTTATATTTTACATTATACACAATGTAAACTTTGTTTATGCTTATATATAAAAATACATATTTGAGAAAAATAAAAGAAAAATCTTATTTTTGCGGTTATAGGTTAAGTTTTTAATAGCCTTAAGTGAAAATTTGATTCAAAAATAATAAAATACAAAAACAAAATCCATAAAATACTTTCTTATACACAATTTTTGGAGGCGCTTAAATAAAAATGGCTTTACATTTTTCAAAAATATAAAAAGAAAATAATTTATTTAACTCTCATTATTTGATGTGTGTATGTATCTTGTAGATACATTTTTTATATTTTATTTACAACAAAACAAAAATCATCCAATCTTAATTTACCATTCTTATACAATTGCAGATTTCTTATAATATAAAGATATATATAAATATTATATATGTACATTTATATATATATACGTAGGTAATATAATATCATAGGTATGTATATATATAAAAACATGTGTTAATGGGTTACTTTCAATACAAAACTGTAATTAAATTCAAATTAGCACAACATTTATCTTATATGCGCAAACACTTATATATTTTATTTTAGTTTTTCTAAACCTTAAGGGCATTGAAAAATTTTTAAAATGTAAACTTTTAGTCTATAACATAGTCTAACATTATAATATTGACTAATTCATTTTTATAACAAATATATAATAAATTAAAATATGAAATAGTTAATGTTAATATTGATATTATGTTATATGTATAATTATATATAAGATTATATAAGATATATGTATGTATAGTTTATGTATAGAAATATTTGCTTCAAAATAAAAAGGCAGAATGTAAACCAACGGTTTTTAAAAGCGCACATTTCCAAAAGATAATACAAATAGGATTTTTTTTGCAGTTTTGAGGGGCTTTAAATCCGGAACCACCGGAAACGTGAAAATATATTATACGTGAAAATATATTACTGAAGCTTTAATTTCCATATCATGCCACAGAAAAATTTGTAGAGGTGCCTAACTTACAGGTGTATAAAAACAGCATATTTTCAATTTTTGAGCCCTAATAGGTCCAAAAATTTTAACTTATATTAATATTAATTCTAAAAGTTCTTTCTTGTTTCAAAATTTCAAGTTCCTATCGAAAAGCGTGCCGGAGTTATGAAAAAAGAAATATCATGCAAAATTTGGTTTCCACATATTTACCGTTATGTACTAAAATTAAATACTAAATTTAAAAAATATATATATAATTTTTATATTGATTCACAAAGGTAAAAGAAATTCCTGCCGAATGGCGTTTTCAGATTGAAAACATGTTACGCTGAACATGAAATATACGCGTTTAAAAATAGGGCTTTTTAAAAGTTTGAGGGGCTGTAATTTCCTGATGGATGTAATTTCCTACATGGAAAAGTTGTTCTACAAAATTAATTTTTTTATGAGACCTACCCATCCTTAACATTTTTTTTTTCTATCTTTCACGGTGTATAAGTTTTGTAAACAGACGGACGGACGGATGGACAGAGTGAAACTAATAAGCACATTTTTTCAAAAGTTTTTTTGGAAATATGCTAAAAATGATCAGATTTTTTATTTATTATTTTTTAAGCAAATTAAAAAAAAACAAATAAAAATTGCGATATTTGTTAAATAAATTGCTTACAAAATGTAATATGAAATAATGAAAATCTTCAGATATATAATTAAAAAAAAAGAAATATTAAATTATATTCTTCGAAAATTAAATTTTGCAATAATTAAACTGCGTATTTTATTTTTAAAAAAATAAGAAGTAACTTTAATTGAAAATGTTACCCTACTAAAATAATATAAAAATTTAAATAAAATTTCTCTTCTATTGAAATTTAAAATATGTATGATGAATTTTTTTTTTTGTTCTTCTTTGTTGCCATTACTTATTTTGAAAGAAGATTAGAAGGTTAGAGAATAAAGGAGGTAAGAGGATATTCAATGCTTGATTCAATGAAATTCGGAATTATTGAATCAGCTAAAAATATGATCTGTACCTCAATTATTGAAAAGAACTATTTTTGAAAATTATAAAAAATTAATATAAGAGCTCCGAATTAATCAATAAAATGCCCTACACTGAATCATGCAAAACTTTAATTATCACAATAATTGTCAAAAGATTTTAGGTGCTCTGAATTAATGCCTCAAGAAATAAGGTCACACCATATTTATTTTCTTTTTTAAGTTGTTGAAAAAGTCCAAATTACGATTTTTTTCAGTTGTATTATTTAAAGTGTTAATAAATTTCCATTTTTTTTCAGTCTTATTACCGTTTCAAAGGAGAAATTCAGTGAAATCGACCTTAGTTCATTTTTCCAAATATAATTTTTTGTTTTCTTTTTGTATTGAGAATACATTTTATTCTACAAAGTTTCTTTGTTGATTTGCGGAAGTTTTTAGAAATGCATGTCTGGCTTTCGATTAGCTATGAATGTTTATAAAATTCTAATGCCTAAAATTCGAATGCTTAATGCTTAAAATAATTATGAGAGATTTTATGATTGGTTTCAATATCAGGATTATATGCTTTTTTCCAGAATATTTATTTATATCTTTATAAGGCGTTTTGAATTAGAATGAATTTTATAGTTGGTTACAAAGTCATATTTGTTCTTTTTTTAAAATCATAAGAGCTGCCCACGATATTTTCTACGGTTACCGAACTTTTTGACAATCATAGCCAAATATGATATGTATGTATCGAAAAAGTTCTTATATTTTTTAACTGTATATAATTTTCCTTCTCTCAGATTTTAATATTTTTTGTTTTTATATTTTCTTACAACATAACATTTAGAAGAAGTGGTTTTGAACTTTTCTAGAAGTCACAACATGGAAATAATTGAGTAAATTTTGTATTTAATTTTAAGTGTTTTTCCGATACATTTTATGTAATTTTTTGTTGTTTCGAAGAAGGGCTTCGACTTGTCTAGGTCTTGGACTCGATGTTCGCTTCCGCTGGATGATCTGCTCGTCCACAATTTGTAATTTAGTTTAATCTTTTCTAAACTTTTCCATTGATTATATTTTAAGGTGATATTAATATATACTTACTAGTATTTATCCATACATACATAACATATAAGACTTAAGATATATAACATAACCAACGTAATTTGGTTGGTCACATGTTTCCCATAATGCTCGTGGTTCGACTTTTTTTTTAACAATTATGTATACACATGTATGTAAGTATGGCAACTTTTTAGTGAAGGTATAATAATTGTGTAATTTCAATTTCTTCAATTCACTTCTATTGAAATATTTTTCTTTTGAATTTAAAAGTAGCAGATAAATAGGGAAATGGGCCTCGGTGGCCTAGTGGATAAGAGCGTATAACATACTTTGTAAACACCAAGTGAGTGTAGATTAGAATCCAACACATGTCGTAAGAACAATTGCCCCTTACGACATTTAGAGCCACACCTAAAAAGGTAAGGCTAAGTAATTTCCTTGTTACATTTATATGGAACAGAAATAAACTAAAAAAAAACTAAAAAAAAATTAGGAGAATTTTATTTCCATTTAATAAGAATTATTATTTATTTATAAGGCAATATTACTAAACCATCGTCTTCTAAGCCCATTCTAGGGGAATTTACCTAGGTGGATTTAATTTTTAGTAATTATTTTTCAGAGATTTTCCTTACAATTAAAAAAAAATCCACTAGGCCGCCGAGGCCCCTAATAATAAAAATATTTAATATTAAAACTGAAAATTTCAATCAAAAGTGGAACTCCTTTTTGTTAAAAAAAAAATAACTAAAATATATCAGCAAAAATGAACTTTTTAAATATGTAATAAAAGAGTTAAAGACATTTGCTGGTTATTAAACTAAACTCAGTTTAAATAATTATTTATACATACATATATAGAACTATAAAATAAAATATAATGTAAATATGTAACAAATAAAGATATAGGGATGATTAAGAAAATGCTATTTACTTTTAAAAATTACAACATTTAGTACTTGCCCACTTTTAAAATTTTTGCTCCTTTTTTTTCTCACGTTGTTTTTTTTTGTTTTCTTTGTATTTAACACTTGCAAAGGAGTGGAATTAACTGATTAAACTTTATTATGTATAGTTTTTTTTTGTGCTTTCAATTTTATTACTTGCCTTTTAACAAGTTTTGTTGTATTTTTTTTTTTTTTTAATTTATTATAACTTATAAACTGTTTAAAACTTTAAGTTGATTGTAACAATTTAACAACTGATTTAAAGGAATCATAAAAGTTGTAATTTTTTAAAAGAAAACACAAAATTTTACTTAAGTATCCTCTTTCTATCCTAGATTTTAATAAACTAAAGGTAATAATAAAGTGGAATTTGGTAAACAAGTTATAAACATATGAAAAAAATGTATATATATATATACATATATATAAGATACAGAAAATGATAATTGTTATAATAGTACAACGATGATGATGAAATTGATGATGTTGTCCAGTATATGATAATGTCTGTTATGATAGTTTATTTATCTGGTAATTAACTGTTATATATCTGTTTAGTAACATAGAGATAAATGTCATATATTATATCTATAGAGGTTAAATAAAAATTTCTTATACTTCTATATTATACTGAAAATCAGACAATGTTACTTTCTGAACTAATATATTTATGTTATAAAAACGTACAGGGTGAATTAAATATTTTGATTAATCAAACTTATATAACATAAAATAGTAGTTTTATAGGATTTTTGAGAGGCGAACATTTTCCAAAGACAATAATAAACAGTTAAGAAATACGTGAGATAAATACATTTGAAAATAGTACATCTCAAACTTTGATAGTCTGTAGCTCTGTAATGGTCGTGGTTATATAAAGAAAGTTGTTCTGCAACGTTAATATTTTTAAAAGACATATCCATGGATACATATCCAATTTTATTGCTCTAACTTTAAGTGTAGACATAGTGAATTAATTAATAAGTAACTTTTTTAAATTTTTACCATCATGATCATTCATACCACACTATTTAATCATTCATACTAAACAATTGGCTACTAAGGCTTATAGGTCGAATACTATATTATTAATTTATGTAGTAATATTATTTATCTTGTTTATATTATATACATATTATATATTTACAATATTTTGGTAACAAGGCGGACTTCTTAAGAATAACTAATTTTCACAGTTAGCAAGGTGCAGGATTTGAACCCGTTTTATTTCGGTTAATAAATCATGAGTTTAATCACTCAATGACTGCGAGATGCCGAGTAAAAATATATATTTATTTTTTTATATTAATATTACATACATAAATGTAATGCAATATTATTGAACCATCGGCTACCAAGGCCATTATACGTTTTTATACTATTATTAAATTATATACTAATATTATTTATTTTGTTTATATTATATACTATATATTTACATTATATTCGGTCGTAAGGCGGGTATGTAAAGAAAAAACACTTACGATCTGTTCAGGGATGGAACCAACACTCGTTCGGTTAATACGCCACACGCCTACCCATTAGGCTAAAGAAGCCCCTCGAGTAAAAATATCTTTATTTATTTATTTATTTATATTAATATTACATACATAAATGTAATGCAATATTATTGAACCATCGGCTACTAAGGCCATTATAGGTTTTTATACTATTATTAAATTATATACTAATATTATTTATTTTGTTTATATTATATACTATATATTTACATTATATTGGTCGTAAGGGGGGTATGTAAAGAAAAAAACACTTACGACCTGTGCAGGGATCGAACCCGCACTCCTTCGGTTAATACGCCACACGCCTACCCACTAGGCTACCGAAGCCCCCTTAAAAATATCTTATTAAGAGCAACAATTAATTAGTAAAATTTTTGCATATTTTCAGGCACTAATATAAATTTTCTATATATTACATGGCTAACAATAATAACACTCCATCACATCCAATACATATGTGCAAATTGTGAATGAGTGAGCGGAAGCTTTAAAAAATTAAATTTCAATATAATTTCCATTAAACAATTTGTTTTTTGTTCATCTTTATTAATTTCGTTATAAATAATTTAGCCGCACATTCTTATGCCGATTTTCGATAACAAAATAAAATTTAGAATTTTTTCAAAATTAGCCTACAAACCAAAATTTTAATTTAATATTCAACAAAATTACATACAAATATTTTATGTGTGAGAACAGCTTCCATTTAGTTGAAAATTTCCTAGAAAATTAAAATAATAATATTATTTTTTTAAATCTAAATATGTATATCAGATGACGTAAAAGAGGAATAGACTTTAAAACCACCTTTGAACGAACTAAAAATATGAGTATTTCTCAAGGCATAAAGTATTTTAAAGTATAGCCTACTATTTAGTTTCCGTAAGATAAGTGTAAGTTTTTTATATTTTTACAAATTTTAGTCCTGTTATTGAATTTTTCTCTTTTTATTTACAATCTTTTTATTGTTGTTAGTTACGGTTTTAATTCTACTAAAATAAAATTTCAAAATAAATTAATATCATATTTAAAAAACTTAAAAATGACTGCAGCAGAAATAAGTGAAAAAATCTAACTATAGTTATAGTTATGAATGCACTCCATTAACTATAAATGGAGTATTTTACAAAAGAATAAATAAATTACAAATATTTGTAGCAACGATACATTTGAGATGAACATTGAGGAAGGCTACTGGGACAATGTCTCAGAATCAAGAGCGTATGATCAGAGGATCATCGTCCGATTGATTTTTTAGCAACATTGAGCCGTTGTGAGAAAAAAAAAGTCTCATGTTATATTCGTTGCGGTGCAGAACGATTTGCAGGATCTAGATGTAAGGATAATTTTTTAATTTTAAGGATAATATTTTTTTTTTTTAAATCGATACAACTAAAGAATAAAAGAAGCTTAAAAGTAAAGAACGCTGTAACTAAATAAGTATTTAACAAAGGAAAAAATGCGTGCTTAATATTAATGATTTGTTTGAGTTGAAATGATAATTTCTTTCCATGAAAACTTTTTTTTAAATTTCATTTTATCATTCTGTTTAATTTTTTTTTTTTTTTCTGTTAATAATTAAATTTTATGGTGGAGATCACATATTAATTATGTGTACATATGAAAAGAATAACTAGTTAAACAACGTTATGATGGAAGGCAAAAAAAAAAAACAAAAACATTTAAGCCTATTATTTTAATGACTCAATTTTAAGGATAAGCTTAAAAATTACTTTTATTTTTGTTTTTTCTTTCTTCTTCTTTTTATAAAATAATTATTTTATATACAGTACAACTTTAGTTAAGGCATTTTTATTAATTTGATGTAAAAGATACTAAAAAATTAACAGATAAAGTAAATTAGTTGTAAGATCGCTTAAAAAAACATATATATACATGCAATCATATGAAATACATATACCTATACAATGTGTACATATATACATATTATGTGAAATCATGTTTAAATGAAATTAAATTTTGTAATCAACACATAATTTATGAAAGCGATAATTTCAATTATTACATTAAGGTATCTATAGATAAAAGTTAAAAAAAAAAAAAAAATGTTTTATTATTCTAAAAAATTTTATCCAGAATTTATAATTAATTTTAATTAGTTTGGCTTTGTTTTTTAATATTTTTTTTTTATAGAATATACTAGATTTTAGTGTGGCATAAAATTAATATAATTTAATTATTTTTAAGAGTAAATAATAAGAGTTTTCACATAAAAATGCATAGAAGGAAAATAAAATCTAAAAATGCTGAGCAAACCTGGACAATTCAATGCAAAATATAAATTGGAAAATGGAAAAAAAATACAGATGTCAGAAATGCTGATTGGTTTAGAAATATCTTTATTGGTATCTTTCCAGAAATATTAATTGATCTCTTTTAAAAATGCCAAATAAAATTAAAACAAACTTTAAAAATATGTAAGAGTGAATATTTAAAATATGTAATAGGGTTGAGGTCTAGATTATGTTAGTCAAATATGATAAATTACCGTTACATATTTTTTCTACATTAAACAATAACAATTTCGGTTAACAATATCCACTGAATCTTCGATCACATGCAGGACCAGTTTGCCCTTTTACATGAAGTATTATTTTCAATATTAATCTGTTTCTAAATTTTATTTTTAATGAAAGGATTGGAAACTATGAGTATTACATTATGGGATTTTTCTTTTAAATATACTGATTCAAGCCTTTAGACAGTTACGGTGCAGATACAATCAAAGTTTTTTAAGCCTCTTTACGCCGATTTATCCCATGTACAAAATGATTGATGCCACATATGAAAACTTTAGAAATATTAAAAATGGCATTTTTTTATTGTGTTGAGATTTGTATATTCTGGAAAATACCACTACATTTTTTTTTTTTGACTTTTTCAATTATTTTTTTGGTAAAATTAATTTTCTCAAGAAAAAAAAGAAAAAGAATGAATGAAGAAAGAAATTTAAATACAGAATATAAAATATGAATATTGTGAGTATTAATGTATATAACTTACGTAACGTATTGGAAATGTAAAGTTAAAAGTTACCTCGTTTTATACTAGAGTTATATCTCGCAGCAGAAGCATTTTGCATTTATAGGAAAAGGGTATGAAACGAAAAAATATTTTTTAGTGCTCTAGTGTGAAACAAGGTAACTTTTAACTTTACGTTTAAATTGGAAAGAAATTGATCAACTTTTTCCTTAGTGCATGCATTAAAAAGTGACATCATTTTTTTAATTGTACCATCTTCCATACACAACGCAATATATTTCAAACTGTTTTTGAGCGCACTTGCGTCATGACATTTGATTGTAGCATACGTAATAAAATATAACCTTTATTTAATAAAATATATAGACCTTTATACGTAATAAAATATAATTAATTAAATTAATAAATTCGATATGAAATAACGTAATAAAAAAAAATTTTAATTCGCCCTTATAACTCACAGGTAAATTGAGATATATATAATTTATCTTGTAAATTAATCATTAATGTAATATTCTTTGTATAATTTTGTTATATGTACTAGTGGTTTCACAACGTACTACAAAATCATAAGTTTATGATATTATATAGTTTATATAGTATATTATATCATAGATTACGATTATGATGTTAAAACAAAATAAAATATATAATTTTCATGTACTGAGAGTAATATAAATTTTTTTATTTTATAACAAAAATAAATATAAAATTTTTAAATTACTTTGAAACAAAAAAACTTGATTTACGTAATGATGATTCAAATTATGTAAAAAGAAAAAAAAAAATTTTTGGAACAATTTAAATATGTCAGGTATCTTTTGTCATTTATCACGTATCATTAAAGTAATTATTTGTGGTTGTTAGATGATTATTTCATATTTCAGACCACCATGAAGATATCAGAAAAATGCTTCCGATTAATAAAAAACTTGTACTAATGTACATAGTATGTCTGATAAAATTACTGATCGTTTTACATAATTAAATATAAAAAAATAACAACAGGTTATAAAAACAAATTAACGTCATTCCATCAGTAATTTAGAAAACAAATAGCTATAATGATTTAAAAAGTATAATAAAAAAATATTTTTTATTTAATATATTATAAGAAATCGACAATATAAAAAATTAACTTTCTATCTTTAGACAAAGCTATAAAGTCATTTTGTTCTTTCAAATTCAAAAATAAAACTCTCTAGTCTAATAAAATCAAAACTATTGACCTTAAATGATATTTATAATGGTGATACTGCATATTTTTCTTTTTGGTTTAATTAAATAACATTTAAAGTCTCTTCCATATGAAAAATGGCACAAATGTTTATAAGAATTCTACATATCAAGACTTATAATTTATAAGAGTTCAACAAAAGATTAGGATTATCACAATGAAATTGGGACTCTGAAAAATTAGGAATTTACAAGTTACTTCTTAATCATTACGTTACTACGAATAGATTTTGCCTTCAACCAACTTCTTTCTATAGTTTTGCCATTCTTAGTACATTTTTCAAAAAAACTTTTATTTCTTATTAGTTTTACGGTTTCCCTCCGTTCAACCGTCGGTTTCTCTGACTGTCTGTTTACAAAACAAGTCTTTGTAAAGCGTTAAAAATAAAGTAATGAAATAAATAATCATAGGTCGGACTCATCAAAAAACTAATGTTGTAGAATAACTTTTTTATGTAGTCATTGTCCTACAGAGCTGTAATTCTTCAAATTTTAAAAAGTCCTATTTTCAATTGTGAATATTTTTGATTTTGCTCTATAATTTTTCAATTTAAAAACGCTTAATAAGAGCATTTTTTTTGTTTTAGCTTTATAAATTAATATTAAAATTTTACAATAATGAAAACTCCAGCGTTATATTTTTACATGTGTTAACATCTATTTCTTAATTATAAAAAGTTTAAATAAAACTGAAGTAAGAGTTTAATAATTTTTTGCAATTTTTCTTACATAGAAAATTCTAAGAAAATTTACAAATTTAAGTGCAAGTCACAATTATTCTAAGAAATTTTAAATCTAAGTTGAAAGAATTCTTCTTCTGTTAAAAGGATCTGTACTAATATTTGACAGTATAATGATAGCGTCACTTAATTCCGGTCGTGTTCTGTCACTGTACACCATTTTTGGCATCTAAAATTCTTTTATTTCTCTTTTAATATTTTGTAGACATCTTTCATAACTTTTTATACCCGTACGATAGGATCGGGTATAATAAAATTACTTCTCCGTTTGTAACACCTCGAAATAAGCGAGCTAGATATACCTTCAAAGGTATTGATCGGTTCAGAAAAAAATTCTAAGACGATTGAGCCATGTCCGTCCGTCCGTCCGTCCGTCAGCAAGCTAACTCAAAAACTAGAATCTTGAAATTAACAAAAAAAATTTTCGGGAATAATTTGTAGGTTCCCTATTTTTATTGGTTGAGTTTGGACCAAAACTTAGGGTAGCTCTCGAACACCTAACTTTTAGATCCCAAAATTTTTTTTGAAATAGAGCTATGAAATTTTAACCGCTGATAGATCTCACAAAAATATTAATTTTATTTTTAATAACTTTTTTTTGTAGCCTCACCCGTTACGGAGCTACAGCTCCCCAAAGGTTCAAAAAAGCTCTATATTTAAATTATTATAGCACAAGTTGTATAAGGTATATCTTCATTTTGAAAACGCCAAACGATTACCACTTTTATTAGCTTTAAAAGTATATATACAATAAATAAATATTTGCGGCATACGGTGTCTTAATTTACCGTTATGCGAAACTAAAATTTTGAAAAAATCCTTTAACCCTTCTATCTTCTAAACGGTTTAAGTTGGAAACTTGAAATTGTAAGTTGGAAACTTGAAAATAGATATGAGTCATTTCAAATTTTTTTTTTGTATCACTCCCCGTTTAGGAGCTGTAAGGGGTCAAAAACTGAAAATTTCCTATTTTTAAACACCTGTAACTTGAACACCTGTTAAAATTTTTTTGAAGTAATACACAAAAATTAAAGCTTCAACATTATACTCTTATTTCTGTTAACAACTTTTTTTAATAATATAGGGTTACTTTATAATTGACGAAAGTGTTACTTGATTTTTCAAATTTTCTAACAAATTTCTTTAACGAATTTTTTGCATTTTGTTTTACTCGATAATTTGAAATTGTTGAGGATATAATGCGTAGTACAAAAAAATGTAATTAAATAAACAACATAACGGTTGCTTGAAGAATTTTTATTTATATGATATTGATATACATACATACATTATATAAGTTTATTTACATTTCGTATACGTCAATGATGAATGAATGATAAGAGTATAGGTGTATATTATATAGCGCCGTATTTACATACATATATGTATTTTATTGTACTTATAAGAAATTATTCTGTCAATGGAATATTTAAATATAATATAATATAATATTTAAAATTATATTTACTATTTTGTACTAAGTAAATTTAATATACATTTACCGCTTAGTATTAAATGGTACTATAGAATATTTGAAAAAGTTTTGGATTGATAATCGTTATGTGGAAGGTTAGAATCTGCTTTAGAAGAATGTACATATAAACATATAGTTTGAATATATGTACAACCCATAAGTTCTAGAAATTATAAAATTCACCCAAATTATTTTAAAATACTAAAATATTAAAAAAATAATATTGTAAGCAGAGTGACAGGCTGTGAAAATACTAACGGTTCGTACAGGTATCTAAGAGTTGACAAAGGCAACTGTATTCTTTCTCATTTTTTTTTAATTTGTACAATTTTAGATTAAAAAAAAAGTTCAACTAAAGTTAAATAGCTACTAAAATATTTAACAACATTTTATAATATGGTTATTATTGGTATATAAATCAATATGATTACAAATGGTTACAAAAACAACTGTGAGGTCAAAAATTCAAATACTGTTCCATTTTATAATAAAATTCACAAAAAAAAATTTTAACAAAATAAATTTATACCTTAAGTAATCATTTAATCGCATTCATTCCAATTACATAAATTTTATGAATAATAAATAAATTATTATAATTTCAATTATATTTTTAACACCAATAAATTATTCAATTCCTAATTTATATAAAATATAATTTTTTTTTCGTTTTTTAATACTTCAGAAATTTACAAAGAAATAAATTCTTGTTTTTTTAAATTTTTCATTTCATTTTTTTTTTTTACTTTTGTATTTTTCAAAATTTAATCGTATATCAAATAATTTTAAAAGTCTCATATTTAAATACGTATATGTACGTAATAATTTAAAAGAATCAATAAAATATTTACATAACACAAGAATAAAAAAAAAAAAAACAAGACCAAACCAAACCAAACTCTTTAATAAAATTCCTTTGTAGAAACTTCTGACATTTTAAAAGTGGGCGCAATGAAAAAAACAAAAAATTTTCCGAAAAGAAAAAAAAAAAAAAAACAGAGAACTTATAGTTCATCATAGGGTCAACTTTGATTGTATGATTGAGATATTGAGATTCTTGAGCCAAATATTCTGTTAAAATGTTTTTTTTTTTTACCATATAATATATACAGGGACACCATTTATACCATAATGTGAATTATGAATTATGGTATACTAAAAGAAAATATATTTGTTTTCACTTTACAAATAAATTTCCTTTTTTTTGTTACTTTTTAAATGAATAATGAAAGGAATTTGTGTTTTAGTTTTGTTTTCATTCAACTTTTTTTTATTAAATACTAAATACAGATACTAAAATATTAGGATATGCATACATTAGCAAGAATAAATTAAATTTTATTAGAACATTATATAAAAAAGTACATTATATAAAAAAATCTAAATTTAGATTGCAAACAGAATGGTTTAAAAATTATAAAAAATCTGTTATAAATAATTTCTATTGTCAAAAGTTTTACTTACACTTAAAAAGGATATTTAAATTAAACTTTAAAATATCTATAGATTCATTTTTGGTAACATTATTTAAATTAAACTTTAAAATATCTATAGATTCATTTTTGGTAACATTTGAACCTCATTTTATTAACACAACAATATTAAGAAAAATTTAGATAAATTACAACTGTGGCAGGTTACAAAAAAAAAAAAATAAACAAAAACTTTTAACTTTTGATTAAAAACAGAAATGAAATATGCATGGTCAGAATGGATTAGGACTATCTCTTGCAGATCTTAAAATAATTAAACTCAAAAATTTTCTATATAGATACATGTCATAAAGATATCTTAAAAACGTATTCATATTTTTTTGTTTTGCATTAGCTATATAAAAAATTATATACATGTAGATATGTACAAAAAGGTTTGGATCTTCACTTCACTTCAGTTCTTTCTGATATATCACAAGTCAACAATTCATACTTTACAATTTCTTGATACTTAAAGAAAATAAAGAATTAATTCATTTTCTAAAATATTAAGTACATCTGACACATTGCGCATTGTGTTGATCGCCGGATTTTCAGGCGAAAACTTTCGGGTTGAAATCCTTGGTTAGATGAGATGATCTGAATCAGATGTAAACAAAATCTATATACATTTAAAAGTGAATATTTGTCTGTGTGTTTCTGATTTATAGACTCCTAAACTGCTCAGCCTATCATCATGAAAATTTGTGTAGAAAGGTTTTTTTGGTACGGGGTATGTTTCTCAGCTAACAATTTTGCTCTAACGGACCGTCAAGTTGGGGTTGTAGTGCAAATATTTAAACTATTTCGCTCTAAAATAAAAACGGTTTTACCCGATTGACTACAAATTTTGTATACGTGTTTCTTTTTGACAGTGCAGTTGACTCTATTAACAGACTTGGAGTTTGTTAATTTATATCTTCAATTAAAAACTCATATGTTTTATTTATTGAGAGCGCATCGGATATTATCCATAGTAAATAATATAATTATTATAATTTGCAAACTTGTATAACGTACAAATACTTCACCTAAAAATGGAAAGATTGATTTATTCCTCATTCATCATATTGGATGTGGTATGTAGCAACCAAAATTATGTATGTATGTAGCAACAAATAAATATTTAGTATTCAAGGAATAAAAAATATAAACTCAAACGTTGATAGATTTTTATTTTCAATGTTTGATATTAACCCAAGGAAATCTATCAATTTTAAGTCATTTATTTAAAAGATATTTAAACTTTAAAATATCTAGACTCATTTTTGAATATCTAGACTCATTTTTGAATATTTAGACTCATTTTTGAATATCTAGACTCATTTTTGAATATTTAGACTCATTTTTGAATATCTAGACTCATTTTTGGTAACATTTGTACCTCATTTTGGTAACACAAAAGCATTTAAAAAAAGTCTTGTTAAGTACATATATATTTACTATTATTGTTAATTCAGATAATACAAAAAGTTAACAAACCATTAGTCGAAAAGATACAATAAAGTTGAAATTTTTTTGTAATACCAGCAAAAGTATAAATTCAGTACAAAACTAAGAAAAAAAAAAAAATGTGTCTCATAAGTTATGTGCTAAACAAATAATTTTACATATTATTTATAAATGTTTTAAAACACATTTCCGAAATACCCCAGGAAAAACAACAAAAACAAAAACCAAAAACGAAAAATTATTTTGTAATATGTTACGAAATAATTTACGACAAAAAAAAAACCACAAAAAACAATCAAATAAAAAGCAAAATTTTATTTAAGAATGTTTGTACCTACCAATTTTCAGACATTGTTATATATATTTGAATTCCATTAAAGGTGAAAAATAAAAAAAATATCGTGAAATTTAGCATGCTATTTAGCATAATATTTAAAAAATAATTAAAAAAAATGCATCGAAACACTATATTTTATAATTTATTCATATTTATTTTATTTTTCGCGAATCTGTTTTTTTGTTTTTCACTTTTTATCGTGAATTAAAAATATACTCTCCTATATTATGAGTATATATATACAATATACATGTATATTAATAATAAAATAAAAAAAAAAAACAAAAAATTGGTGGTTAAAAATTAATTCAGTTAAAAAAAACATTTTTTTTTACCCTTTTTGTTTTGCTTACTTTATTTTTACCATCTGGATAATAAGAAGCTGGAATTTAGTGATTTAAAAATACATGCAGACTGAAGATTTGTCATAAATTATGTTCTCCAAGATAAACGAAGAAATAAAAAGATACAAAAAGTTGAATTTTTTTTTTGTTTTTTTTTTTCTTACCTTATTTTATAACGAATGGATTGCAAATCTTAAATATACAAGTGACACGATTTTTATCACTAATTTAATTTAATTTAATTTTTGTTTGTCGTTTTGTTTCTTTCTGTTTTTTGTTTTGTTTTTTTTTTTTTTTTATTGCAGTTCTTTTTTAAATCTTTTTATAACAATCAACATAACAAGATATTTTATTTAGTTTATCGCGGCTTTTATTTCTTATTTAATTCTTTTAATAAATGTTTCGAATTAATTTTTCTTTTTTTTGTTTTTTTTTTTTTAAAGAATTTTCTAAACTATTTGTGACAAAAAAAAATAAGATTAATTTTTTTTTTTTTTTTTTTTAATTCTGCATAACATTGTTTTAAATAATGACATAAGAAATACAGTTGTGTTCCAAAATTAAATTTTGTATATAATTCGAACAAATTTGGACAAATAAAATACGCTGTAAACATCGAGGGAGTGTGGGTTCGAATCACATACACGTCGTAAGAATAATTCCTCTTTGTGACATTTATAGCTATACCTGGAAAGGAAAAGCTATGTAATTTCCGTGTCACATTTATAGGGTAGGGAAATGAACTAAAAAAAAAAAAAAACTAAAACTTGTACAACTGTGTAGATAATAACAAGTTTTTGTCCAAATATTGCCATGACATTCGGAAATATAGGTATTTAATAAATACATTTCTCATATAGGATTTCATTATATATATTTACATATACTTTTTAATTTATTATAAACATTTTATTTTTAAACCCTAGCCTAGCTGTATACTATAGCTATAGTAACTGGCTGTATGGTCGTATAGATTTTTTTTTTCCTTGCCACTCCAAAGAGTAGTATAGGGCATCCACTAATTAATTTCACTAAGCCATTGATTAATCGGCTGTAGCTATTGTACAAAAGACTAAGACGTTTCTATTATTTCTATGTCATCTATTATCTTATATTAATTATATTAGAATCGATATAATTCACAGAGTAATATTACAATGTAATATATAAGAATTAATTAAAATAAAATAAAGCGAAATAAAAATAAGTATAAATACATTCGAAAATAAAAAAAATAAACTTAGAAAATATAAATATGTAATAAAAATGGCTCACTTTTAACTAATTAAATATTCGTACGCCTCAGCATATGCAATTTTAACAAAATGTTTTCGTATTTTTTTTCACTTCGAATTTTATTAAATTGTTTACTAGCGTTTTCCTTATAATCTAAATATATTCACACTCCACAATCCTACCAGAAAACAGGAGTTATAGCTACCTGGCACATTTATGTACCACGGTAACTGGATATAAATAAATAAATACATTCAAACCATAAAGGAAATGGACAAAATTTTTAAGCAAAGATAATGTATGAAAAAGGTGTTCTCGATGACCAATTAGAATTTAGCCAATGTTTTAGTAATATTGTAATATAAGCTATAGGAGGAGTCTATAGTAATATTTTGCATAATCCTAATATATATAGTAACAAATATATTATACAGAATTAACATATTATACCTTAACTCTAAACTCTAAGTTAATCCACTATTTGTTTTTATGTTAAAATTATTTTTATTAAATTTTAAAAAAAAATTTAATATTCAAAAGTTTTTGTTTGAATGCCTCGAATAACAAAGTTTTAGCTTCTGTTTTAGATTCGGCCAACCTTTCACTCTAATGATTAACGAAACTTAATGTAAAAAACTAACTTTTGGGTTTTAGCAAACAAATAATGATTAACAATGTCCTTTTAATACTGAAATAAATAAAAAATCTCACAAATAAACAAATATATTAAAATCACTATTAGACTAAAATTAATAGCAAGTTATATACTATATATATTATATAATCGAATTAGCTATATATATAGTTTCTTTAATTTTCTTTTTTTTTAGTGCAATTCTCTGCCACATAAATGTGTTACACAGCCTTTCCTTTTCAGGCATCGCTGTAAATGTCGTAAGGGAGAACAACTCTTACGACGTGGGTAGGATTCAAAACCACACTCCCTCTGTGTTTACAGCGTATCTTATACGATAGGCTACCGAGGCCCCTTATAGTTTCTTATTAAAATATTAAATATGTATCATATACAATACGAAAATCACTGTAAAATTTTATTTTAAAAAACTTGTGAAAAAAACAAAACTTTTTACATTTTCAACATTCCTTTTAATAATATGTGATATTTTTTATATTTAACATATGTATATAATATTTACGCATAGCATATTTTTTTCTTATCTTCTTTTAACTTTATTAACTGCAAGTTAAGTTAACATTATGTGTATTGTGTATGTATATGTATTATATTAATTATGTAAGTGAATGTAAAAAAATATTAAGCGTAGACTTATTGTCGCCTATTTTTATTGTGTCAAGCGAGAAAAAAAAAAAAAATTTAAAATATATAAGGAATATAAAATTAAGAAACTCCACACAGTATCTATATACAAAGAAATACTCAAAAAAAAAAAAAAAATAAAAATCTTTTAATGAATTAAAAACAAAAATGTTTTTTTTTTTTAATCCTATTTTATTTATTTTAAGTTAAATGATATTTGCTACAATGAAATGATTACAAATGCTGATATACAATTTATACATATACATATATGTACTAAAAAAAAAAAAAACCATTTAATCTGTTTAAGAAAAAAAAAAACGCGCGGAACGAAATTCTCTTTAAATCAATTAATTAGCTTTTATATAAAAAAAAAAAATGTTTTTATTTATTTTTTTTGTTTTTTGCAAACAAAACATTAAAGAGGTCGTCCATAACAGATCGCTTACCCTACTTAATCGCTTTACCATACAAAATCTAATTAGTACTTCAAATATATATATACATATATATGTATATATATAAAACAAAAAATGAACGTTAAGATTAAGAGTTCCGATTTCAAAGAAAATCAGTTTGTAGATATTTATATATATATATTTTTTTTTTGGTTTTTATATTTCATTTAATTTTTTCTCTTGTACCTGTATCATAATACCTGTTTTAGGTGTTAAAAATTTATTTTTTTAATATCAATGTAATTTTAATTTGCTTGTTTTATTTTTTCGCAATTTTTTTTTTTTTTAATTTTATAGTTAATATTTAAAGTTATTCGAATAGATATGCAATATTATACTATATATATATATTTTTTTTGTTTTAGATTTTAATTCAGTTTTTAAAACATCATTTAATATTTTGCGTATATTGTAATAAATTTATGGTGTTAAAATTTGATTGGCACATCAGCTGGTACTTGGTACGGTTCCAACTTTTTATTGGAGGGGATTTTAGAAACTAAGGTTTAAATAAAAATACTTTTTACAAATTTTCAAACAGATCTATAGGTACAATACGTTGTTGTAATTTAATTGTATCTATAAGATATTTAAATATAATAATACTAAATTAAAATTAAAAATGCGGAAAAGTGTATAGAGTTAATTCTGTCCCTTTACAAAATTTGGTGTATCTAGGCCCTATAACAACAATTTCGGTTGGTCGACTAAATTGTCATATAATTTCTTTTTTTATATGAGCATAATTTAGTGTCTGTTTAGACTGGACTGGGTACATATTTAAGTTTTGTCAAAAAAAAAAAAAATTAAATTAACGCCTATGACATCAGCGAAATAATTTAGTTTGTTTACGGCAACATCATTCGGATAGCTGCAAATTTTATTATTATGCTTATAACTTAGTGTGTACTTAAAAAATCTATAATCTGAAATTTTGTAATGAATAATAAAGTTTTAATGTAAGAATTTCGTTTGCTGCAATGACATGTTGCGTAGCTATCGTACAACTCTGAAAAGTACATAAATATACTAATATCAGCACTTAATTTTAAGTTCGATATCTTAAATTTTCTAAAAAAAATGATTAAATTTTATAAAAGCAGCATATTATTATTATGTTCTTAAGAATATCCTAGAGTTCACAGTGATAATTTTACACTCTTCTCATCTTATTCTGCTCCTGCGTAAATTTATACTTTTTAGCACATTTCCAAAAAAAACTTTGAAAAATATTTAGTTAATATTGAACGTGGTGCTTATTCATGACATAAGACTTGATTTAGTGGAAAAAGTGCTCGAAAATTGGGTTCATCGGATTCGTTCCTGCATTTGAATGAAGTTTTATTCAAAACTTAATTGTATCGATTGTACTTCACATTAAATAAAAAACATTTGAATTTCCTTAACAATTAGTGTGTTTTTTTTTTTTGAAAAGAAATCATATCACTCAAATAAATTGGAAAACCCTATACATAAATACAGATAAAATTGAAATCTTTGTGTCCTTTATGTTATAATGATTTTTTGGAAAAGCGCGCAAAGTTAAAAATCTTATTGGCTTAAAAAGTACAGTCAAGTTATAATATAATTTAATTAAAAGGAAATCAAGGTCTTAATTGTCTAAATACAAATGAAAACATCCTTTTCAAGTCTCTTTATTAGAGATATATGATAAACTTATTATATCACACTGGCTTATTTGATCTAAATGATCTATTACAATAATTTTCGCCTTCCTATTTATTTCTGCATCCCATAACAATTTTAAAATTGTAGCACTTAATCTGACAATTAATTTTACTTTTAATATATAATAAATTATTAATTATTATATCTATATATATATATGTATGTAAGTAGCTATACTATTTATTGCATTCAATATTATCCGGAAATAAAATTTAGGTTTATTATTAATTATTGATATATTATTTCTGCATCATATTTTCTTTTTTTTTTTTTTGCAATTTTAAATGAATAAAAAAATTAAAAATTTATAAATGTTTTTAAGTGCTTTTCATACTTAAAAAAATCCATCAATTACCATCAAGATCAAGAAAAATTATAATTTATTTTTTTTTATTTTAATATAAAAATCATTTAGTTTCAAGATTTTCAAAAAAAAAAAAAAAAATAACATTTTCATATATGTTTAAATGTTGAAATTTATTAAGATGCTGTTGAGTTGGCGCCCATTTAACAGATTTAGAAATTTATTACCACTTCAAATATAGATAATGTTATGCATATGTAAAAAATCATAATATAAAATTGATGTGTATTTTTAGTTTTTCTTTTGTTGCCTCTGTTGATGTTGTTTATGCATTATTTGATGATATTAATTGCATTTTTGTAATCTTGTAAAATATACATACATATAAATAATTGAAAAGTTGATGTATTTATTAGGAAGTCAATAAATTAAAACAATATATGGTTCGTTAGAAAATTATTAAAAAAAAAAACAATTATTTTAGTACATTTTTTATTTAATTTTAAAAAAAAAACGAAGAAGAATATAGTTGCCTTTGTCAACTCTTAGATACCCGTACGAACTAGTCTGTATGTTCATTGCTTTTTTATACTACGCATATCGTCACCTCAACAATTTTAAATTCTCGAGTAAAAAAAAAAATTCCAAAAAAATTCGTTAAAGAAATTTGTTAGAAAATTTGAAAAAAATCAAGTCACACTTTCGTCTATTTTAAGGTAACCCTATATTATTAAGAAAAGTTACTAACAAAAATAAAAGTATAAAGTTGGAGCGTTAATTTTTATGTATTACTTCAAAAAAAATTTGAATAGGTGTTCAAAAATAGAGATTTTTCAGCTTTTGATCCTTTACAGCTCCAAAACAGGGGGCGATACAAAAATATTTTCTGAAATAACTGATACTTATTTTCAAAGATCTAACTTCTGTCAAAATTTCAAGTTTCCAACTTAAACCGTTTAGATTTTAGAAGATAGAAGGGTTAAAGAATTTTGCAATAATTTAGTTTCGCACAACGGTAAATTAAGACACCGTATGTATGCACAAGTATGTATTTATTATACATATATTTGTAAATGTCATAACTACAGCATTTTCAGATTTAAGATATTCCTTACAAAACTTCTCTCATAACATTTTAAATATAGAGCTTTTTCGAACTTTGGAGGCCTGTAGCTCCGTAACGGGTGGGGCTACAGAAAAAAGTTCTTCCATAAAATTATTTTATTTAAGATACCTATCCATAACTAAAATTTCATTATTCTATTTTAAACGATGTAGAACTTTCGAAAAATTTGTATGAAAAATGTGAAGATCAAAAAGTTAGTTGTTCGAGAGCTACCCGAAGTTTTGATCGGATCTCAACCAAAAACAACAAGGAACCTACAAATTGGTCCAAAACTAACTTTCTTAGTTTTTGAGTCAGCGTGCTGACGAACGGACGAAGTTTAATCGACTTAGAATTTGATTCAGATCCGATCCATACCTTTGAAGGTATATCTAGATGTTATTTCGAGGTGTTATTGTCTAGGCTTATTTCGAGGTGTTACAAACGGAGGAGTAATTTTATTATAGTTATCGTTAGTTTTTATACCCGATAGTTATCGTACGGGTAAAAAAACTGTTAATGTGATAATTGTTTGCACTTAATAATTTTTCCTAAAACTTTTTTTTATTTTTCAGTTTTTGCTTTTATAATATTTAATATTAATGGCCATTTTATTGCAATTGCTACACGTATCTAATATAATATGGATATATATTATGTTAAAACTTATTTTTGATATTTTTCTAAATTGGATGATGTTAATTTAAATTATAATGATAAAAAAAAATAATCTTCTGCTACAAAATTGAAAAGCATTTTGAATGTAATTTCAATCCTTTCAAGATAAGTAGAAAATATATATGAATATATAACTATAATAGGATTCCTTTGAGATATTTGAACTCTATTTGTATGAATACAACCCATCAGAGAACGAAAAATAAAGATAAAGTAAAAAAAAGTTAAACCGTCAAAAGACCGAAAATGTAACCTAAATGCATTAAAAAATTCTTTTTAGTTCATAAGTCATGAATCAAATCAAATAAACCTCATCACAAACTTTTAAATTGTTTCAACAGTAAATTTCAAATTCTTAAATTACAAACTTTCAAATTAATGTTTTCCTTATTTTAAAGTGGAAATAGAACGTCAAAAATAAAAAAGGCGTACTAGAAAAAAAGAAATATAGAGATTGAAATAATAGAGATTGGAAAATAATTAACGGCTTTTCTGAAGATTACAGAAAATCTCAGAAAATCAAAATGTATGTCAACGATACTTCATAACATGATCTTTTCAAAAACATATATCATCTATTTCCGTATCTCGTTCTTTAAGGACGAAAAAGACATTTAAGAACATGTTTTATCAATTCAGTTTTTTTTTTTATCTGAACCGTTATATATTTAACTCTATTGAACATTATATAAAAATCTCGTTTTTAAAGAACGAGATGCGGGGATAGTCATATATATTTTTGACAAGGTACGTTACAAGGTATACCGTTAACATTTACTGACTTTGCTCTTCGCGGGGCCCCGTTATCTTCAGAATCCCCTAATTAACCCTATTTTACATAACATGGTAAGAGTTTCTTGTTGATAAGGAAATGCCAAAATTAATTATTAGTCCATAATACTATAGTTTTAATATTTTAAGACGAGGCTGGTGTTTTTAATGAGTTAAAATCTCACATAACTGTTTTGCGTTCGGTATTTTTCGATGATTATCTCATCGTTCTTACCAAAAAAAATGCCAGTTTCTAAATTTAAAATTTGTAAGAAGGTTTAAATTTTTTTTTAAAAAAATTTCTCATATATTTTTATAATATAATAAAGTAAGCTTAAATAAGAGAAGAAAGATTATATGAATGGATTCATACACTTGACAGCTTATGTTTAGTAAATAAACCTATTTACACAAAAAAAAGGCGAATTAAAAGAGCTAGATGTATTATTTATTTATTTATTTATATTAATATTACATACATAAAAGTAATGCAATATTATTGAATCATCGGCTACCAAGGCCATTATAGATTTTTATACTATTATTAAATTATATACTAATATTATTTATTTTAAGTCGTAAGGGGAGTATGTAAAGAAAAACTTACGACCTGTGCAGGGATTGAACCCACAGTTAATATATGCCACACGCCTACCCACTAGACTACCGAAGCCCCGAGAGAGATATAAAAATGCATTATTTATTATTGGGATGATAGTTATAATTAAAACCTTAAAATTCTCTTGAAATAATAAAAAACTAATAACTAATTATAACATTTTTTATTGAAGTTTGCGAATTTCTGAAGAAGTTTCACCGTTATCAGGATTTGTAGGTATCTTTTCAATTTCTGATCAATTGCTTTTAGGATAACTTTTCTAGAAAAACTATGAATTACAAAACATTAATTATATACCTTTATAGTAAATACTATTACAAATAGTATATAAAAGAACTAAAAACTTCCTTGGATGTTTGAAAATTTTCTCACTGAAAATAATAATTTTTCACCTTAATCGAAAGCTAATCATTTTTCTCATAAGTATCTTTTCACACTAACAAAAAACAAAAAATTATTTATTACATTTTTAAAATAAAACCCCATACCAAAAAAAAAAAAAAATTTAATTTATTCTTAAAGAAATTCATTGCTAATGACTCGGTACTTTCGTTGTATTCTTTGTGTGACAATTTTTTTTTTTTTTTTTTTTGAACAAACGATAAAAAGACGACAATCATAAATTAATAAACCCTCTTAATTTATTAATAAACCTCAAAAATTATTCCCAAGAATTTTCAGACTTTAAAAATATTTTATTCAAAAAGTTCTTAAGAATTTTTTTCGTTTTTGTTTTTGTTGCGCTGAGTTGCGTTGCCTTTTTTTTTTTTTGCTTTAGATAAATGCTCATCTTTAAAAAAAATTTCCTTGAATTATTGCATATGATGTGATATGATATGATTCAATGTCTGTTATAATTGTGTGTTTGTATGAATATGTGTATGTAATATGATGTATTGTGTATATGATTATGTTAAGCGAAAATTATTTATGATATTACACATTTTATAAAAATCTTAAAGCAGTTAAAGCTTAATTGTTTTTTGTTGGTTTTATTTTTGTTTTTTGTTTTCTTAAAAATTCCACAATTTCAATAATAACCGCTTTAATGAAAATAAACTAAAAAAAAATTAAAAATTTGCGCTTCTTTAATTTAACAGGTAAGAAAATTATTTATCTGTCAAAATTGAAAACAATAAAAAAAACCGTCAGTGGACTAACAGTAATTTATTATATTCAACTAGAAATCAAAATTGTCATCAACTGTATAAATAATAGTCTAAATAAATTCAACATGAAAATATTATGTATGGTTTTGATCATGTGACAATCATAAGTTTTCTAAAATTTAATTTTTTTTTACTAAACATAAATTTTTAGTTAATCGATTTACACCATCTGAATATGAAAAAACTAACCTGGTTTAGGGACCTATGAACCCTCATATTATTTTTTATAACACTTACCTTAAGAATTTTTTATTAACCGTTACATATACATATACATAATATTTATTTCTACTTAATGTTTCTAAACATAATTAGAAATAAATCAAATCCTTTCCTTATTAAATTTTCTTTGTGAGTTATAAGTGTCAAATTAAAAATTATTATTACAATTTATTGTTAGGACCTCATGTTAAATTTCTATGACGTAATAACTTTTTCATTTAACAATTTTTAAATTTTATTTGAAAAATTATTTATTTATTCTAAGTGGATACATCCTTCCACCTTTAGATACTTAAATTTAAATTATTCTAAGAATAGATACTGCCTTTCACCTTTCGACTTTGGTAGTTATTTTTAAGAATGCATCACTTGTTTTTTAGAGCCTAAATATGTCACTAAATATTGAATGCTTCATGATTTTGCGTGTCATTTTTCTGCAGAAGCCATATGCTAATCTTCTCGGTATAGTTCTAATTGTAGCATATATTTTGTTGTGCTGAAGTTAGACTTTAAAAAAATTCTGATGGACAAACAAACAGTTATTTATTAATCGCTTTTATTATATTTTATTGTTTTCTTAAAAACGACTTTAAAATTTAACCGGAGCGGATCCGCTTTTAATAAGTTGACATTATTTTATGGTTTTTTTTCGCCAAAAAATGTGTGATATATGATGGCAAATAATATGGTAAATCATTAAAATTAATTTTGTTATATTTTATTGTTAATGTGGTTTAGTTTTTTTTTTTTTTTTTTTATTTAAATTCATAAGTTCTACATTCGTGGTATAAGGATGCTTAAGATATTGATATGATTCTTTTGCGGCAAATAACTTTCATTTATTGAAACCGAAAACTTAAATGTTTTGAAACTTTTGTTTTTATCTATACTCGTTGGTTGCGATATTTGTTATATGGATAATTACACATTAATCGTATAATGATTAACAATTTAACGTGTTAAAACTAACAAAACCGGAGAGGCACACCATTATAATAAAATTAAAACAAAAAAATAAAAAGCTTTACCTAAAAATTAAAAAATTTTTTTGAAAAAAATTAATTTAAAGCGGTTAAAAACTCAAAAAAAACAAAAACTGAAGAAAATAAAAAATGGCTGTTTAGTAATAGTTGAAGGAAAGGAAAACAAAGTCCATGTTTTTTTTTTTTATTTTTCTTCTTTATAAGTTAAAGTTTATCTGATAAATACATCTAAATCACGAGCATCATTATTTTGTCCCAAAATAATTTCATGATTAACCACTGAAACTATATATAAGATAAAGCGGAGTTTGTTGAGGATTTTATTATTACTTAAATTTTAAGTAATTGGATATGATTTTAATCTTTTTCTTATTTCTTTTTTTCAAAATAAAATAAAGTTTTTAAAAATAAAAATTAAAAAAAAATAAAATCAAATAAAGAGTTGTTTTTTTGTTATTTTTTTATTTTTAAGAAATTAAAATTTATTGAAGTGATAATTATTTGTAATTATATGGTGGTCAACATAGAAATTTATTTAAATTAAAGTAAATATTTCTTATTTTAGGATTTTAATATTTTAAGATGTTAATTGTGTGACTATTTTTCATATTAAAAATTAAAGGTGAATATTTTTTTTTTGATAAATTAGTTTTTTTTTTTTGTTTTTAACCTTAAAAATTTAATTAAAAAATGTATATTTATTATAAGGTTTTTCTACATTATTAAAATTAATAGGTACGTTTTATACTATTAAATAAAATTTATTCATTATTTTTACTTCATTTAAAAATAAAGGGTTTCAAGGTTCATACAATAGAAATTAACCAAGCACTGATTACAATAAATCTTCTAAACTTTAAAAACTTTCTCCATCTTCATCTTTAATAAATTTTTATAAAGTAGTAGTCCAAATGCTTTTGAAGACTTTATAAGCCTTGCACTTAACCTAAAAGAGACATTCAATTTAAATTGATTTTTTTTTCCTGAATTCTGAATGATATTTTTTCCTGAATACTGAATTTTAAAAATATGCCAACATTTTAATTAAACCACCCCTGGAATACCTTGAAAATATTAGAGAGAACATTAGTTCTCTGCTTACTTCAATGTGTAAATGAGTGAAAATGAGTCTGTTATCAGTTGTCATGAAGATAATGTTGAAGTTAATGTCAAATTATCAAAGAGATCTTCCAGCTTATTTTATAATGGTCACATACTATCAAACATCAGCTATATATTAAAATTATTATTTATCTTTTACAATCTTCACGTATTCGATGTTAGGAGAAGTGTTTTTCTGCTCAGAAATTTTTAAAATTGGTAATTTTTATTATAATTGTCTAAGATTAGCTTAAAATGTGTAATAATTGACCAAAAATATGATATCAGTATACGATTTTCATTGCTGCAATCTTCCACTGCAATCTAATTTAATTTGGCTTATATCTAAAAGTTGTAGTTTCATTTATAATGCTTAGCTATAGGCAATTCACCACATATTCATTCCGCTTAAATTAAAAAGAGCTCTTTTAATAGAAGTAGAATGAATATGTGGAATTTAAAAATTTGATAAAATTCATTTTTTGATAAAAATTGATTAATCACCTTGGAGTCAAATTTAAGCTATCGCTATATGAATTAGATAACAATAGAGCAATTAGAAGATCTATAAAATAAAAGAGGTATTGGTTAATAAAAAAAAAAAAAACAAAAAAGAAGATAAGAAAGCCTTATGGAAAAAATTTGGCGTAAATGGAATTCAGGAATAAGAGTAATTACAAGCAATTAATAAAATAATTATTTTTTTTTTTTAATAAAATAAATTAAAAATATTGTTTTTTCTTCTCCTTTAATTTAATTTTAATTAAATAACCTAAATACATTATTAACAACTTTCACCATATTATATACATATTAATTTTAATATCAAAAAATTATACCAATTATTATTTATTTTTTTTTATACCAATTATTACAGCATGTTGTGTACATATTCAAAAATATATAAAAAAAAAAAAAACACTTCAAAATTTACCTGTATCTGTGTATCTGTTAAATTATTTTTTTTTTCTTTCTGTTCTACAAAATATACAAAAATTAATTAACACCACACCCAAACTAAAAACACAAAAAAAAAACAAAAATAAATAAATAAAATAAATAAATATTAAATCTCAGCCAAAATATTTCAACAGTTCCATTCCAATCAATTTACAGTAATATTAAAAGTCAATCCCTCCTTTTCATTTTTTTGTTTTTTTTTCTTGTTTTTATTTTCGTCCCAGTAAAATAAGTCATGATATTTAATTTATTTTGATTATATTATTATTATTATTATTACAAATTTTTTTTTTTTGTAACAAAATTGGATTATTATAAGGCAATCTTATATTTTAATAAATACTCACCAATTTCAGGTAATAATAATTTTTTTGGCGCTCCATTTAACACCTGACCATCAAAAAGATCCAAAAGAAAGAAAAGGAGAACGAATATAAAAACAATATAACAATTATATACGTATATACGCATATACATATATAGTAGATAATAGGTATACTATAAATCGACATAAGGTGTATCTTAATAAGAGTAAATCATTTTCTTTATTATTATTTTCGAAATTTTTTTATTTTTTTGCTAAAAAAAAAAAACAAAAAAAAAAAAAATTAATTGTGCGCAGTAAAAAAAAAAACAATCTATATAGATAAAAGGAAAGTAAGAGGAGGTAAAAAGAGGGAGTAAAGTCAATGTAATAATAATTTTTAGTGCAGACAATCATATTTATGGTAAAAAACAAAAAAATTATGAATTTTTTCTCTCTTTCTTTCTCTTGTTTTCTTTTCATTCATTCTATTTAAAGTTTAAACCATCCAAACTTTAGAGTTTAGACCATCCAATTATATATACGTAAATGTATATATATATATATTTTTGTTTTTTTTTTTTTGTTAATGGAATGCTTGTTAGCAGTCAATATCAGCACCAGCCACCTTTTCAACAGACAATACAAAATATTTTACTTTTTTTTCTTCAATTTAATTTTTTTTTTTTTTTTTCTCGTTAGTAAAAGAATATTATAAGTGCATTATTTTGTAAGTAAAATTTTTAAACTGTATTTAATAAAACCGAAAAAGTGTATATGCATATTTTTTTTCAGGAAAATCTGGAATTAATTCAGTTATATTTTATAGATTTTTTTTTAGGAATTAAAAAGTAAGAATTTTATAAAATGTCATATCAGATATTTATTGTGTGTTGTTCACACGAAACGTAAAGCTAAAGTTATTTTAAATTAAAAATTTTTAAGGCGATGAAACAAGAAAATTTATCAAAGATAAAAAAAAAAATTCCTTATGCTCTCATCATAAAGGCAGTGAGCCTTCTGCTCTTTCTCTGCTCAAACAATCTATGGCTAAACAATCTGATCATAACGGTCTTCTCTGCTCAAACAATTTATGGTTTATTATTTTTAATGTAGGCTTAAAAGTAAGGAAATTTAATAAAGTGTTTTAGGAAAAGTTACGGTTATTTTGATTTACGCTGAAAATATTCGTACCAAAAATTGTAGTGTTGCAATAAAATCTTTTAGATTAGTTTACAATTAAAATTTACATAAATTTTAAAATTTTCTGAACGGGTTACGTTTGAAAATCCTAAGTAAAAAATTCCAAATTAAAATTTCCAAATGCAAAATTGTAAAATTCAAAAATTCAAAATTCCAAATATTTTTGTTTGGGATCTATCGGGATCGACAACATGAATCGGGATCGACAACTTTGAGATCGACAACATGAAAAAAAAAAACTCGGAAACAAAAAAAACTTTGAAAAAAAAACCTTGAACGCCTAATAGTTTAAAATTTTGCCTATATACATATTACATACCCATACATATTCTTGAAAAAGCACATTACCATGATTTTATAACCAACTATAAAATCCCTCAAAATTATTTCCGGACACACATATTTTTATTTCAACTACAAAACATTTAAAATAGTTTAATAAACCTTCGCTAAACAAATTATTAATCCCAAAACTTTGTTACCAATTCTAAAAACTCTTCATATTATTTTATTTACATAATATAATCCATATACATATATAATGACTTTAAAATTATGTATTTCGAAATTTTTGGGATTTTATAATTTGGGAGTAATATTTCTTTAAAAATCATTTTAAAAGTAAATAATTTACTTCAATTTATTGCATTGCTAATTGCATTAAATCGCAGGCAGATTTCAAGGATGTTACCAGCTATTGTGAAAGATTATTAAACTCAAGTACTTTCAAGATAAGTCTGTGCTATCTATAAGTCTGGTATAAGAATCATTTTTATTTATTTATTATTCAAATTCAATAGTTTTTATGTTTACTCGTACATTTGGTCTAAACTAAATTATGGAATGCTTTACGGTAAAATTTGTACGATAATGCCGTAAATTTCTGCGTAAAATAAAACAAGAAAAATTTTAACTTACAGAAGGGCAAAAATATAGCTACTAGTTAAATTGAACCAAAAAAAAAAAATTAAATGTTTTGTTTTACATATTTATTATGATTTAATTTAATTGCGAATCTAGGCTTCAACTTATTTTACTATATACTGAGGATTGCAATATTCACAAATTAATTAAATTTTATATTTATAACCATAGTCTATGCAGTGCTCAAAATTATTTCAAAGCAGTCATTGTAGGTAAATTCAATTCAAGAAACAAATAATAATAACAGTTCATTCAGGTTAGTGGCAAACATTACAGGCCACTGGCCAGTTGGCACGCATGCAGTCAAACTGGAAATTCTTCACAACACTTCCTGCAGAAGTTGTAAAGAAACAAACGAAAGTGAAAAACATGAGAACTTTTTTTTGAAGTCCCTGAAGGCCCTAGCTAGAGTCAGACTCCTCTCACTCGGCAAACCGTTCTACCATAACCTTAGAGAACTTTCCAAACACACTGATTGATTGAACGAATTGATTTTGTATCTGAAATCCTCGCGTTGGATATAAAACTGCGCAACCTAGTGCTAATTGAGGCCCTATCTGATGAGCTACCATAACAGGACATCAAGCTTTTTTTGGAATCTATAGGTAATATTAAAATTTAATAGAAACCTTTAGAATAATAGAAATATTAAAATTTATTAGAAGCCAGTGCGCGGTTATTTTAATTTCATTTATTATAGTATTATTTCTGATTTTTTTTAACACTGTAAGTAATTCTTTAAAAAAATATTTTTTATGAAACAAAACTTCAAAACTTTTTATTTAGTCAATATAAAAAACAATATATACATACATATGTACATACATGTGTCCGGGTCATAATGAAGACTGAGAAAATGTCGACTGAGAAAATGTCAACTGAGAAAATGTCAACTGAGAAAATGTCGACTGAAAAAATGTTGCCTAAGAAAATGTCGACTGAAACTTTGTCTAAGAAAATGTTGATTGAGAAAATACTGCGCAGAAAATGTTGATTGAGAAAATACTGCGCAGTATTTTCTCAATCAACATTTTCTTAGACAACATTTTTTCAGTGAAGATTGTCATTTTTTCAACATTTTTTAGTATAATAGTTACTTGAGGTTTTACTAATTTTTACCTATTTTTTTTACAAGAATAGATTTGATTCTAAATTTGAATATTTATGTTTATTAGCGAAGAACATTAAGTTATACTAAAATCTATTTTTTATTAAATTTATTTATCGTGTTGTTTCACATATAATTATTATATCTATTTTTTCTTTTAGTTTTTTTTATTGAATGGATATTTATTGTTTCTAGAATAAATATATTGTTATAATTTGTTTTTTATATTTTTAATTACGTCGACATTTTTTGTTAATATTTTCAGTTGTAGGCAAATTATCAGTCGACATTTTCTCAGTCGGCATTTTTTTTATAGTCGATATTTTCGATATTTTGTAAATCGACATTTTGTAAATCGACATTTAAAACTTTAACTACATACATACCTATATAATATATACATAAAATATGTATTATATAGGTATGTATATATACAGAAATGCTAAAAGGTATTTATTTCATAAATTGTATTATTACACCAACCACCTTTAAATATATGCTTAAGAATCAAATGTAACCACTAAGTTACTAAATACGAGACAGGATTTTAAAAATTTTTCAAGTATATTTGAAGCATTTTTCTCTTTTATTTTTTCTTTCTTATTTTTGTTATTTTTAGAAAATTTGTAATATTTCTGAATCCCTACGTCTTTTGTTCCTGTTGTATAGTTTACATATTATTTACTTTGTAAATTTTCTCAGCCTTTTTAAATTTATTGTTTTCCTTTTTTTGTTATTGTTTTCTTTTATTGTTTTGTTAAATGTTGCACGCTTTTCCATAACCATGTAAAATATTAATAAGTTGTTTTGTTTTTTTTTTTTTTATGCTATTCTTAATTTTTTTTTTATTGTTAAAGTTGTTATATTTAGTGCTAACAAGACAGTTTCAAATAAGTCAAAATGAAAAATAAATAAAAATTAACTGAAAAACTTCAAAAAAGTTAGTTACTTATTTTGGAATTTAATTTACAACTATGGGATATTAATCGATAAAGTCTTTTAAATTGTATGTATGAAATCAGAAATGTCATTGATAAAAAAAAAAACTCCTAAAGAGGGGTTTTTATGGAATAATGGAATACCTAATGTAGTTTTAATCAATAGAATAGTTTCAGAAATTTATAGTGTGAGTTATAAGGATGAAATGAAAATTAAATGTTTAACTGGAATACAGATGAACTGAAAAATGACATATGATCCATAATCATTCAATATTGAACAACTTAACAATCTAAGGTACGAAAAGAACCTAAAATTATAATTTAGTACTAAAATTGAGAATGGGGTACGTAGAGAATGATGAAAACTTTAAAGAATTGGCTGTAAATCGCTAGAAATTTGTCTGAAAGGAAAATCTTATGAATGATGTCAAGGCTTACCAGGGGCTGTAATATTAAAATATGGTAATAATAATTAATTATATTCAATAATAAACTTAAAATGAAAAATATTTATGGTTGTCAATAAGGTTGTCTTTTTAATTTATATTTTTTTTTTGTTTCCTTAAATTTTTTTTTTTTTATTTTAATATTACCCTAAATAGTTGGTAAAAACTTTATTTTTAATTTTCAATATACTCTTCTACAGTTCTATATGGATTGTTTTGGGTTAATATTGTGAAGAGATTGCATGTTTCACTTTTTTTGTTTTTTAATGGAACGAATAAGTCAGAAGAGTTTCCTTGAAACTTATTATTTAATTTATTTATTTTATTTCATTTACTATTTTTTTTTTTTTGTTTTTTTTTTTTTTGCATAATAATAATGCAATTAAAGTGTATTTATGTTTTTTTTTTTAGTTGGTATAATGCACCGCAATTTACAGTATCACTTTTTTTTTCTTTCATATTATTTAATTTTGTTTTTAGCACATTTCCAAAAAAATTTTGAAAAAATGTGCTTATTAGTTTCAGTCTGTCCGTCCGTCCGTCCGTCTGTTTACAAAACTTCTACACCGTTAAAGATAGAGAAAAAAATTTTTGGGTAGGTTTCATAAAAAAAATAATTTTGTGGAACAACTTTTTCATGTAGCCCCTCCCATTACGGAGCTACAGCCCCTCAAACTTTGAAAAGCCCTATTTTTAAATGCATATATCTTATGTTCTACTTAAGATTTTTTCAATCTGAAAACGTCATTCGACAGGTATTTCTTTTATCTTTGTAAATTAATATGAAAATTATACAATTTTTTTAAATTTAGTATTTAAATTTACCGTTATGTAAAAACCAATTTTTGCATGATTTTTCTACTTTCATAACTCCGGCATGCTTCTAGATAGAGGCTTGAAATTTTGAGGCAAGAAAGAACTTTTAGAATTAGTATAAGTTTCCTCAGAAAATTTTTTGGTAGCACCCCCTCTCTAAGAGTTATTATGCCTCAAAAATTGAAAATTTGCTATTTTTAGACACCTGTAACTTAGGCACTTGTACAAATTTTTCTTCGGCAAGACATGAAAATTAAAGGTTCAATAATATATTTTTACGTGTGTTAACGGCTTTTTTTAGTTATATAGGATTCCGGACTTATAGCCCCTCAAAATTTCAAAAATGTCCTATTTTCACATTTTTTCTTATTACATGAAATTTTTAAATTTTTGTGTAAGTCACACTTCTAAACAGTTTGTATTGAGTTTTGGAAATGTGCGCTTTTAAAAACCGTTGGTTTACATTCTACCTTGTTTTTCTTATTAAATTGCATGTTTCTTATAAAATGTTAAAATCCTCATTTCATACCAACAATTAAAAAAATTATAAAATTTAACTTTATGCAAATTGGTTGTAAGGACGAATAATAATTTAATATCAACAAACAAATGTATGTACATGTACAAATGTATGTACAAAAAAAAAAAATAAAAGACTAAAAAAAAAAAACAAAAAAAAAGCAAAAAAACTGGATGTTATATTTCCAGAAATTTTGACATAAATAATTTGACATATAATGAAAATTTAAAGGTTTCAGTTTGCATGTTTAAACTATTTTTTACTTTAAAATCTTTTTTTTTTTTTATTTTTAAAAAATCTTTTTAAAAAATTTACTTTTGATTTAGGAACTTAAATAGTTACTAAATTCTCTATTAAATATTTATTAAAAGTTTTCTAAACAAAATTTTATTTTTAAACGTTGTTGTAATAACCATAATATTATGTTACTGTTGCTGGTATAGAACAGTTTTACTTGATCTCTTGAAAATTTCACCTCCATTCAACATAATTTTTAAATTACCTAAACAAAATTTCCTAAGCGTCCTCGCATATCCTAATTCCAAAAAAAAAGTCAAGCTGTACATTGTTGTTAAAAGTTAAAGCTGAAGTTTGGTTTTAAAGAGCTTGGTTTTAGTTGATTTAAATTCAACACTACCCAAATGAACTTCGTGCAGATGCTCTGAATGAAATTCGATATTTTCACCGATTCTTATAAAAACAAACAAAAAAAAAAAAAGGTAAATATTATTTGTCGAAAAATAGATAGATATTGGATCTGCATGCATAAAACTAAGATTGAACTCAAATCTAACTTTTCAAACAAAAATACGAGTTTAAGCGTATTTTTTGTTTGAAAAAATAAAATTTGAGTTTAAGCTCAGTTTTATGAATTCAACACCCATTGGATCTGCATGCATAAAACTAAGATTGAACTCAAATCTAACTTTTCAAAGAAAACCTATAAGAGTTGAAGAATAGTTTTTTGTTTTTTAGTTTAAAAAAGTAAAATTTGACTTCAAATTTAGTTCCATGCATTTGTTCCATTGGTTTTTAGTTCAAAAATAAAATTTTATGATTTATTGTGTCCTTTCACATATTTAATATCATTTACAATGTTTTTATTATGTATACATTATATAAGTATATAAGAAATTTATAATTTTATTTTATTAGTAAAAACAATTTTCGAATATTTGATAATAGATTTGAATATGTTATAAAAGTTAGACAGTCGGCCTAAAGAAAAAAATCTAATTATTATAACTTAAAAAATGTTTAGTAAAAATAAAACAGGAAACGTTTTTTTGTACATTCAACATAATTCTTAAGAAATGTCAAAATATTTGTAGGTCTTGATATAAAGTTAGTTGACATGACAATATATTTTTGAAAGTTCATTAGAATCTAAAAAATTTTTGTAACAAGAAGAAAAAGTTTTTTTTTTTTTTTTTGCAAATTAGATACTTTAAACTAAACTATTTATTATTAAATAGTTTTATATTACATTACTTCATCATTAGATCAATATATAAAATATAATTACAATGTAATTTAAATAACTATAGGTATTTATTAGAATAGTTTAATTTTATGTGTAAAATTTTATTTTAATACTCTCATATAATGGTATAGCATTATTCAAAGTAAGAAGCTTTTTAAACATTTCAGAATGTCTATATGGTGTAGTAAGATATAAGAGGCGTTTTAATTTTAAAATCTGCATTATTAATATTATATTTAATTACATAAATGAGCGCAATGAGCGAAGATTAACTATATTTTTAGGATTTTGTGACCATAAAAACCATAACTTAATGTAATAATTTAGAACGGAAAAATTGAATTCTGATATAAAAATGCCTGGTTAATTATAAATGTAATAATAAAAAAAAACAAGCCAGAATGTAAACGAAATGCTTTTAAAGGTGCACATTTTCCAAAAGACAATACAAACAGTTAAGAATACCGTGACTTGCACCAAAATTTCTAAATTTTCTTAGAATTTCATATAATAAGAAAATATGTAAGAAAATAACGAGATACTTTCTTCTATTTTGGCGGAACCCTAATTAAGAAAATCTACTAATTCATGTAAAAGCATAATCTTGGAGCTTTAATTTATGAATTTTACTTTAACAAAATTTATACAAGTTCCTGTCTGCAAATAGTAAATTTTCAATGGTTTCCAAAAAAAATTTCTGATGTAACTTTTGGTAATTCCAAAGGATTCTTTTTGTCTTAAAATTTCAAGGTTCTACTAACTAAATTTCTGCCGAAGTTGCATTGAATTTTGAAATTTTTCTTATAACTCTATGTACAGAGGGTTAAGAACTCAAAGAAGGTTCACGAAGAATGAAGGTGACAGGGAAGTTCATAACAAGCAAAAAATTGTTCTGAAGGGAGAAGGGGAAGGGGCTATTTTTAACGGTTTCCAAGATAACGGCCTTCAAAGTAATTTCGTTAACTTTTTAAAAAAGTAAAGATATCTTCGCCCCTATACAATATAGAAGATTCGTTTAAGTGACCGTAGCTAACTGCAGTTATGGGCTTTATTCTAATCGTAATATTTAGATAATTACTTCAAAAAGTAAAAGTTATGATAAAAATCTAATAACTTAAATTGAAGCTGAGCAATTGGTGATTTTAAAAATGATATAAAATTGGTACATAAATAACGGTGTTTTACGCAAAAATTACAGTTATTTTATAAAAAACAGTGAAAAAATTAAATATTTTTCGGATGTAAAAGGCTATAAATCTTCAACTAGATAAAAGTTGGGACATTTGTAAAAACATATTTTTAATATTTACTCAAATTAACATAAACAAAGAAATCCATAAGGGGTGCGTTAAGAGAAAAAAAGACTCGTATTTTCATTGATTTATATTTAAGTTAAATTTTATATAATGATTTTACCAATTTAGTGAAAAATAAAAACAAAAATTTTTTTGTGAAGATTTTTAGTTTGTTTTTCTAAATTTTAAATTATTTTGAATATTCTGCATGAATTAAAAAGTTTTTATTTTTTAAATCTTTTATTCCTGAAAAAAAAAAATAGTTTTCCGAAACGTCTTATTTTTCTTGGGAGGCGTCTCTTGAAGATCAGTGACGTACGATTTTGAATATAGAACATGCAAAACAGATAAAAAAATAAAATTCCTAAGTTAATAAAAATTAAACATAAATTGGAAATTAAAGAGCAAGAAACATGAAATTTTGTACAAGGGTGTTAAAGCATGCCTCTTTTAGGTTCTTGAAATTCGAGTTGAATAAGGAAGAAAAGGGAAGCGGTTCATGCTACCAAGATAGCTACCAAAAACGTATGTATTTTTAATTTAATGCGAATTATTCAGGTCTAGGGTATTAATAAGTCAGTTGAATTGTCTTACTGTTACATTCACTTGTTTTATCTTAATTATATAACCAGTTTTCTTTCTGATGTTATTTTATCGATCAGGTCAAACTTTGGAAAATCTATGACTATAGTAAATGTATATTTCATTATTATTTTAGATAGGTACCTGTTATATATTATACTTAATAATAGTTAAAATTATCTTTTCCCCAACCAACAATTGAATTAAAATGAATGAAACTTAAAACTTTACCAAACAATTACACATTTGATTAGATTTTGTACCTATAATTATTTAAAATTCAAATACACATAGTTTGTTTTTAAATTTTAATTCTTAAAATTCTTACTAAACCTAAAATAGGAATTACAAAAAAAAAGGTAATCATTAAGATAGTGATTCTCTTCAAGATGCTTTCCAATTAAATTGTTATATTGTCTTTTTAAATATTCAAATTAATTTAAAGTAAAATTAAATTTAAAAAAAACTCTTAAAAAAAATACAAACACCCCAATAATATTCTTAATTTTTTGTTTTTTTTTTTGGGAGATATTCATAAATTCTTTTGTAATTGTTTCATTAGATGGGTCAAGTTCCTGAAATTAATTAAAATTATAAAAAAAAAACAAAAAAAAAACAATCAAAATCTAAAGAATTAACAAGAAATCAAAAAAAAAAAAACAACAAAAAAATCGGTACACTTTCTAAATTAAATTACGAATCAGAAAGAAAAATAATATCTTTAGATATCATAAGAATAAAACCTTAAAATAATTAACTGAACAATTTTTAAAATAATATTATTCTCATATAATTACATAGGAACATTTTTTTTTTCGGATTTAAATTATTATAAGCGCCCCAAGAAATTTTTTTTTTTTTTCATATTTCCTATTGTTTTATTAACTTTTGACATCAGCACCTTTTTCTAGTTGAACGCAAAATAACCGATTGTTCTGATTTTTTTGTTTGCTTTTTTTTTAATTTTTTTTTTTTTTCTAAAATTTCACTTTATGTTCAATTAATTAGTTATACATGTATATATAAATTCTTTAGTATAAAATCACTATTCATTAGATTACAAATATTATACTTAAAAATCAATCTATAAATGAATGTATCTATATACGATATCTTTCATCAAAATTTCCAATCATAATTTCATGGCAATTAATAAAAAAAAAAAAAAAACAACAAAAATTAAAACAAAAAGAAAAACAAGTGAAGAATTTGAAATTCGAAATTTCATGGGAATTATTAAATTCAATTATACTAAATTTCATTGTTTCAAATTGTTATATACGTCATATTAATCATAATTTAAAACACAAAAATATAAAAAAAAAAAAAAAATTAAAAAAAAAAACTAACTAACAATTCACAAATGTCATGATGATAATATCGATAACATCAAGTCATATAATACTTAATATATATATTTATGAAACGTATGAGTTCATTTATATTTAAACTTTTCTATTTTCAATACATATACATATACGATATCTAAAGATAACACCCACAAATCACCACCTTTTTCTTAACGAAACAAAAAATATATATGATACACATACAAAAAAAAAATTGTTTTTTATTTATCCAATTTATTTTGGAATATTGTTTGGAAAAAAAAAAACCAAAATAAAATAAAATCTCAGCAAAATTTATTGCTACATAATTATCACAAGTATCTTAAGATACTTTCTTTCATGTTTATTTTGTATTTTAATAAATTACAGCGATAATCATTTCATAAGAATTGAAATTAAAACTAACATTTTTACCTGATTTCTTTTTTTGTTTATAGTTTTTCTATTTTTTCTCAATTTTTAACTTACGATACGAGTAGTATGTAATTCCTGATCAGAGGAGTGAAGTACATAAATATAATATGTATGTAGAAAAAAAAAAATACTTTAAACATCTTCATTAAATTAAGTGGCGTTTAAAATTAAGATTGCGGGATAAAAAAAAAAACAAAAAAGTAACCAAACCAAATTTTTTTTTTTAGTAGATATGGACTTTAACGCATCTTTAAAATCAAAACTAATCATCAGAATAGCATATACTAATATGTACATTTTAAATTAAAATAAAAAAAAAAAAAAAAAACAAAAAAAAAAAGGAAAAATAGTAAGTTTTGATGGGTCAGGCAGTTTTTAACAGGTATAAATAAAAAAAAAAAATCTGAAAAAGATGCAACAGTATTAATTATGAGTGATGTGGTACTCACCTTCATTAATTTTTTTTTTTGTACATACATACTTATTTTATTCCCCCCCTAATATATTTTGGTCTCTTAATTTTCATACCTTAGTTTATACTTTGTATAATATGGTTTTATTTTTCTGGACAGTTATAGTATCATGATAGTAAATTTTTTTTTTTTTTTTTATAAGATTCTAAAGAAACTTTATTTTTTTTGGATATGGGTATAAAAATACAAATTGGTTAATGAATTCTATCTATACGAGTATACATTGTATATTGTGTATATAGGGTATACCTACTAAAGAAGATCATTTGTTTTTTTTTTTTTTTTTTTGAAAAAATTCCTAAATAATGAAAAATACTTTTTTTTTTAATTTAATGCAATGTAAGACAAATAAAGATTTCAAAAAAGTATGCATTTATTTTTTGTTGTAATTAAGTGTCGTTTACAGGATTTTTAATCATTTTTTCATTTCACAAAAATTATGAAGTTAGAATATACTGTAAAAGGTTGTTAAATTTTATCGCGCCGTTTTAATATTTTGTGTAATATGTTAAACCAATAGAATCTATAATACAAAAGATAAAATTGATAATATGATTCATTTAAATTCAGACCTGTTCTTACTTAATATGCCTTTTAAAGTAAATGAATTTGAAAAAGAAGCAACCTATGAAAAACTTAGGGTCTTTGGCTATAGAGAATATTGAAAGAAGTAGAACAAGACTAAAATTAACATTAACAAAATAAAATGTAGCCGACATTTGATTTTTGAATTAATTTTATTAATTACGAATGCCTGATTACAAAAAGCTTCAGTCTTATAAAAAAAAGTTTGTTTGTTATAAAATTCTATTGGTATATCCATAATTCTAATATATGAACTACTTAACTACTTAGATAGTAGATAGCTATATTTGTTTATCTGTTAAAATACTTTTCAAATGACTTGCATCAAAGTATATGGATTCGGGATCTGTCGCTGACATTCCCTGATAACAAAAATTTTTAATATTGCATGCAATTATTTTCAGCAAGATTGGAGGATTGCAATTCTTTAGTTCATTTACAGGTTTTTTGTACATTTTTCAATTTGCCAATTGATCACTTATAATTTGTATTGAAAGAGTGCTGATTATAAGATCGTAACCTCAAGAGCTTTAAATGCCACCAGATATATAAGAAATTATTATAAATTCGAATCAAAGAATACTATATACTGTTCAATTTCAATGACCATATACATACTTAAAATGTTTTTGATTGGAAAAGATGTAAGTAGATGTCTGCGTTTGTTGTACCCATATAAAATCTTCTTCCCATTTCCAGATCTTTTCAATAACTGCATAAAAATAATATATAAAAGAAAAGTTGAAGTATATAATTGGAGTATAACATATTTGGTTATAGAAGTTTCTAAAACGACAAAATGGTATTTTTCGATAAGGATTAAAACAACTATTTGTTTAATATACAATTTCAATGCTATCTCTACCACAATGGTCTCTCAACTTTATTTTTAAAGTTTAGTAGATTATCTTTCCTTATATGACAGATATCTAACAAGAGGAGTTGATTCTTGTTTCGAGGAAATAAAAAATCTAATTCGTGCACACAAAGTTTTCCAATGAGTAGAGAAGAAAAACCTCCGCTGCCCACCCCTAAGTAATTTAAATTTGTAGATGGTATAATTCTGAATAGAGAAGGAGAACCTCCGCTATCCACCCCTAAGTGTACATATCAACATATGTATATGTAAATTTATTTGAGACTTCTCCTTACCATTTGTTTCATAAAATTAGAAATGTTTATATTTTGAATTTATTCAATTTACGAAGGTTTGAGAAGACCGTTAGCAACTTCGTTCGTCACATTTTTACAACCTTTTAATGTATTTTTTATTGCTAACAGAATCTTCCAAACAGTATACTAGTATTCTAAGTTTCTTAACCTAATATTTGGAAAAAAAGAGAGGTGATATTTAGTCAATTAAAGTTCCACATATTCATTGAGGAATCGTTCTCGTTTCGCTTCTCTGCAGTAACTTTCGATAATTCCCTACCTTGTAAAACACTAAGAAAGAAAGATAATGATATTTATTCATTTTGAAATTGACCATGTAAACATACCTTAATTTGAATATAATATTTTAAATTTATAATTTTTTTTTTTTTTTGTTATTATTAATGTTCAAAAATCCATCATGAAATATTCATAATATCAAATATTTATATATTTGTATATATATGAGATTTATTTTTTAGTTTACATACAACATCATTTATTTAACAATGTTAATTTACAAGAACAAAAAAAAAACAGTATTTCTTTCCTTTTTCTTTTTTTAAATACAATTTGAGAATACCTTTACTACAAAAAAAAATTAAGAAAAGAATGAATTAATGATGGCCAATAAGCATTAATCATTCTTTATTAGTGTTGCGCAAGCTTTAAACAAACATCAGTATTTATTAGTAACTATGCGAACAATTTCATACCTGTGTATTGTTCAAAGGTGCCCTGAAATTTAAAATAAATAAAAAAAAAACTCAATCTATAGAAATAAAGCAATTGATTGAGGCATCAATTTTTTTTTTCCATATTATTCCATCTTCACTCATCATGGGAAGCGACAGAAAACTTATACTCAAATATTTAAAAAAAAAAAAAAAAAAAGAATATCCTATGTTTTAATAACAAGAAATATAATAATTAGAATAAATGGTTATTATAATAAATTGTAGGATAAAATTCAAAATTTAAACTAATAGTCTGTTAACATTTTATATGGAAAGAAGTGAATTAATTGGAAGTTTCTTTATCAATTACCTTTGTTGAAAATCATATCTTTTGAACTTCCTTAACTTTAGAGTGTCTTTTTTTCATTTAACCACTCAAATATTTAGTTTAATTATGACAGACGGAAAAGTTATCGAAAGTTAAGAATTTTAATATTTTTTTTTATTTTAGGATCGTTTCGTTCTTTGGATGGAATACAACTGGACTCTTCAGTAGGCATGTAATGCTGATTTGCCTAGATAAGACTTAGTTTAAACTTTCAACTATAGTCTTCCAATTGTATGAAATTTTATAAAACGAGATTAAATTCCTCCTGATGTCAAAATATATAAGCATATAACTGTTTGTCCATTAGTTTGAATAACAACTATCAATACATACACCGTTAAGTCTAAAAAAACAGTTTTTTTCTAATACGAATGTGTTTGATTTGATAATTTTATTGTTTGATAATGTTTGATTAAGTATAAATTAATGATCATTATCTATTATATATTACGAATGAAAATTCAATTTTATAATACAAATAAAAAAGAAAAACAAATTTCAATCATATTAATTACAAAATAATTTTGTAATTTTCATAAGCCAGTTAATTTAATGATGAAATTCTTGAGATAAAATTTTTTTTCTTTTTAATCCAGCCTAATATTGACATAGCATATAACGCTTAATCTAACAGCTACATGAATTACTGTTCTTTTTTTTTTTTTTTTTGTTTTTTATTATTCGTTTAAATGCTCATATCCCGCTTAGATTTATTTATTTATTTTTTTTTTTTTATGATTTTTTCAATACCGTTTATTTTTCATAAAAGAGACAGGTGAGAAAACTTAGAAAAATCAAAATAATATACAGATACAGGTACCTATCTATTGAATTTATAGTGAATTGAAAAGAAAAGGAAAAACAAAAAAAAAAATAAAAAAATTTTGAATTCTTAAAGCGGAATTCAAACTAATATTTGAAAATTTAATTAAGCTAAAAATCGCCTCAATTTAAATGATCATAGAAGTTAACATTCTTGATATACGTTATATTACATTCTCGTTTGTTGATTATTATATTGGATAAAACTATGATCCATTCAAAATGTTCTGCAGATCATCAGTAAATTTGAAAAAAAAAAAATCTTTCTACTATAGAAGCATTTACCTGGGTGAAACTTTTTATTATTTAGTATTTTAGTTTTAAAGGGAAAAAAAAATATTTTTTTTTTGTTTCTTGCAGGCAGTACCGCAGGTTCTTCTTTTTTTTTTTTTGTTTTGTTGGTTCGACCTCTGATTGATCTCCAATTATAATTTATAACCAAGTGATTAACAGTATTGCGTGGTCATCTTTTTTTTTTTTTTTGTATCTTATAGGAACAGAATATTTCTTATTTTTTTTGTTAAATTTATTCTTTGATTGATTCCTATGGTCATTGTGTTTTGTAATTTATTAGGAATTAAAAGAATTAATGATTAAAATGATTATTTTATATAAATGTTGATTACTTTTTTTTTTAGAATTTTGAGTTGGTAAGTATAATAAAAATGGACCTAGCCAGACTATTTGGAGTAAAACATTATTTGAGTATTTTGATAAAGAAGATAATGGTAGTTGAATTTTTATAAATTTAAATAAAAATGAATATAATTATTTACCACTCACTTACAGGTTCATTTAATATAATAAGATACTTTTTACGAATTTATTTTAGAATTTGAGTATGCATATATGTAGTATATTAAAGGAAATTATATGTAGTATATTAAAGGAACAGTGGGATGCAAGAAAAATTTGCAGGATAACCAAAATCATATGACCGGCTTTTAGCTTAAAAAGATCCAAATATATTTATAATGCTCTTTCTTTTTAGATATGTAGTCAAATATATAATTGGTTCGTGTTATTGCGGACTATTGTCTGATGTTTCAACCCATTTTAAAAGATTGGGTATGCATTTGAATCCCAACTGCAAAGGAATTGACGCTATAGAGAGCGTGAATCAATTTCTTTTGACCGCTCCCTGTTTATCTGGAAAAACTTAAAAATATCTCAGCAGTTTTTTTTTTCAAAATATAGGTAAACTTTCGGACATATGAACTTAAGAAGTTTTTAAAATTTCTTCCGTTATGCTGGATTCACTGCTTCAGAAATTTGTTCTGAACTCATGCGCGTATGCTTTTTATATAGAAATTTTAACTCTCTCAATTTTCAAAAAAGTTCAAAACTTTTTTTTCTCTCTCGAAGAAAAATTGATTTAACTTTTTAGATTAGAACTATTTTTTTCGTCATTTTCAATTTTTTTGACATTTATCACATTTAAAACAAAATTTATTCCAAGACCGAAAGAGCGGAGTAAAATTTTTTTCTGTCTAAATTTTTATACCCGTACGATAGGATCGGGTATAATAAAATTACTCCTCCGTTTGTAACACCTCGAAATAAGCGAGCTAGATATACCTTCAAAGGTATGGATCGGATCAGAAAAAAATTCTAAGACTTTTGAGCCATGTCCGTCCGTCCGCCCGTCCGTCAGCACGCTAACTCAAAAACTAAAAAAGCTGAAATCTTGAAATTTACACAAAATATTTTGGGAGTAATTTGTAGGTTCCCTATTTTTTTTGGTTGAGTTTGGACCAAGCCTTAGGGTAGATCTCGAACACCTAACTTTTAGATCCCGACATTTTTTTTGCAATAGAGCTATGAAATTTTAACTACTGATAGATCTCACAAAAATATTAATTTTATTTTTAATAACTTTTTTTTGTAGCCCCACCCGTTACGGAGCTACAGCTCCCCAAAGGTTCAAAAAAGCTCTATATTTAAATTGTTATAGCACAAGTTGTATAAGGTATATCTTCATTTTGAAAACGCCAAACGATTACTATTTTCATTAGCTTCAAAAACATATATACAATAAATACATATTTGTGGAATACGGTGTCTTAATTTACTGTTATGCAAAACTCAAATTTTGCTAAATTCTTTAACCCTTCCATCTTCTAAACGGTTAAAGTTGGAAACTTGAAATTTTGACAGAAGTTAGATCTTTGAAAATTAGTATGAGTCATTTCAGAAATTTTTTTTGTATCACCCCCCGTTTAGGAGCTGTAAGGCGTCAAAAACTGAAAATTTCCTATTTTTAAACACCTGTAACTTGAACACCTGTTAAAAGTTTTTTGAAATAATACACAAAAATTAAAGCTCCAACATTATACTTTTATTTCTGTTAACAACTTTTTTTAATAATATAGGGTTACTTTCTAATTGACGAAAGTGTTACTTGATTTTTTCAAATTTTCTAACAAATTTCTTTAACGAATTTTTTCCATTTTGTTTTACTCGATAATTTGAAATTGTTGAGGATATAATGCGTAGTACAAAAAAATGTAATTAAATAAACAACATAACGGTTGCTTGAAGAATTTTTATTTATATGATATTGATATATATACATACTTATATCATGTTTATTTACATATCGTATCACTAGTGAATGAATGATAAGAGTATAGATGTATATTATATAGCGCCGTATTTACATACATATATGTATTTTATTGTACTTATAAGAAATTATTCTGTCAATGGAATATTTAAATATAATATAATATAATATTTAAAATTATATTTACTATTTTGTACTAAGTAAATTTAATATACATTTACCGCTCAGTATTAAATGGTACTATAGAATATTTGAAAAAGTTTTGGATTGATAATCGTTATGTGGAAGGTTAAAATCTGCTTTTAAAGAATGTATAAACATATAGTTTGAATATATGTACAACCCATAATTCTAGAAATTATAAAATCCACCCAAATTATTTTAAAATACTAAAATATTAAAAAAATAATATTGTAAGCAAAGTGACAGGCTGTGAACATACTAACGGTTCGTACGGGTATCTAAGAGTTGACAAAGGCAACTGTATTCTTCCTCGTTTTTTGTTAGAAACAAAATGTTCTGGAGCAATAAATGAATCATTAGAGCAATATCAAAATTTGGCGTAAGTCAAAAAAAATTTCAACATAATCTGTTTCTTATTCTTATATTACACTTCACTCTAGAATTTGTTAGATATTAAATAAAGTGTATAACAGTGTTTATACAGATATTTTAATATTTTGTTTTATAATAAATAAATCACTTAAAAATATGCAGGGGCGAGGGGTACAAATAAAACCTAACGAACTAAGGTCTATTGACTATTAATAGGTTTATTAAAAAAAAATTACGAAATTTTAAACTTTTGAGATAAATGGTAAAATTATAGAACAAATATTAAATTTGAAAACAGAAATGATTAGACCCCTAGTCTATAACAATAGGAGTAACATTTATTATATAACTTAAATAGCATTTAAAAATGGCATCACAATTTTATAATTCCTTAATTTGTATAGAAAATTGTTAGGGCTTTTAACATATTATTTTAAGGGATTTGACGAAGCACCTAAGAAATATTCCATCGTTTAATATTTTTAGATAGAAGAAAAAATGTATCAGAAAAATTGAGTTATAGGCATATTAATACAAAATCTAGAGTTTTTCAAACTCTCGGGGGCTGTTACTCCTTAATAAGTAAGCCTATTTAAAAGAGTCTACAATTGTTACTTTCTTATTTAGAAAAGGACCGAATAAAATTAATAAAAGTTTTTTTTTGTTCAAAATTTTATATAATAATACTCAATTTCTTAATTCTTAAAAATTTATTTCCTAATTCTTAAAATGATATACTAGTAAAATCTTCTCCTTGAACTTACTGATCCTTGTAGTTTTTTTTTATTCAGTTCTTTCCTCTTATCTCAAATTTAAATTTACATCTTAAAATAATTTCACTTACTCTGCTTGTATTTGCACTTATCACAACTTATGTCTAAGTACACCGTACTATAATTTACTCACTTTTGACTTTCTGATCTTTAAAGTACAAATTTTATATTAATTGTTACAACTGAACTTCGTCTCTTCTATTCTCTGTGCAAACTAAAATATCCCCCATTTATTTATAGATATGCATATGTATATAAGTATAAAATGATAAATCTTAATTCACTTTCAATATTCTAAATTTTTTTGATAAAAAATCAATTATAACAGAAAACAAAATATTTATGATAATTTTTAAAACAAAAAAAAAAAAAAAAATACTCCATTTATTTTTTTTTTTACCGAAAAAACTCCGATTCTTCAAATAAATTACAAAAAAAAAAAAAACAACAAATTTGCAAAATAAAAAAAAAATATTTTGCAGTTTAAAGAAAAAAATACGATTTTATGAAAATAAATTCTATGTAATTTCATATTATTTTCACATCAATAATTTAAAATTTATACACCTTTAATATACAGGTATAAACTATAGACATAATAAAAGAATATCTTTGATTTTTTTTTTTTTTTGATCATTCGAGAAAGTTCAAAAATTTAAAGATTTTTCTACTGTAGATTTTAAAAATATTTTTTAATATTCTTAAAAAAGAAATGTCAGCAAATGTTTAAAAAAAAACAATAAAAACAAAATCATTCAGTTCCTGGAAAAACTGAATTTCATTACAAAAATCACAAAATTGGATTATCCAATTTTATAAGTTCAATATAACATAACTCTTGTTTTTTTTTTCTTTTTTTCTTGTTTTTCGTTTCTGTCCATCAGAAAATCCAAAATTTTGATAAAAAAAAAAAAACAATATATATAATTTGAAAGAATTTGTTAACCAAAAATCATTTAAAGTCAATTTCAAGTCATAAAAAACATACAATTTTTATACTTTTAAGGTTTTTCGCTTTTTAGATCAATTTGAAACATTAACAAAAAAAATTTTATATTTTTGTTCCGTACAAAACAAAACCAAATTTTTTGTCACTGAAAATAAAATGAACGGAATCTTATCATATTAAACACATCATTATGTGGACATTATATATGTTGCAAAAAAACAATAAATAAAAAAAATTTAATAAAACAAAGTATAAAAAATAAAAAAATTATTTCGCAATCTGAATTGCTTAAAATACCATACCATATCATACCAGAATATGTTTCATAATATTGACACTGTTGATATAATAGACACTTTTAACTACCAAAAAAAAAAAAAAAATGGTGATTAGTAAAACCTATTAAAATTATAACTATAATAAATAATGAATGATCGTTATGTCTTCCCCGCATTGGGGTTCTTATCCAGTAACATAATATATTTAACTTTATATGCCAGAGTAGGTACTTCAGATATAATAAGAAATTCTCATCTGGGCAATTTTGTTGTTTTACATTACTGAATTATTTGTTTTTGTCTCTTTTACACTCCTACAAAGACTATAAGATATCCATTTATTCAATAAGCTTTTGACTAAGCTTACTAAAAATCAGTTTCTTAAATTATTAGTTTCCCTAATAAGCTGTTGATTACTTGGCTATAGCTAATGTACAAGACAGATGAAATGCGAATATTTTTATAAGGTTTTTTTGTGCGCCATCTATTATTTTATACAATTATTAATTATTTTATTTTTATTTTATTACATATTACGATATTACATTAATTATGTTATATATATTCTTATTTTTTAATTAAATATATTATAAGAAAAGCCTTTATTTAAGACTTTTCGAATAACAGCCTGTTATCTTAACCCTTACGTCATTGAGTGGATTCCTTATTATATTACCTTACTATTATTCTCTTACATAAAAATAAACGATCTATTATCGTACTGCTACCAAAAGTTTTATATTAAAATTAAAGCAAACATATATCTATTGTAAGAAAGAAGCTATATAAGCAAGGATTAACTTGAAATCCTAGAAATATTTCCAATCATATTATCGTTTAAAAACTGTATTTTTAGATTGAGAGGATTACAAGGAACGAACGAACTGTAAATGAGTACAATGTTGATGATGATTTTTTATAAACGGGTATGGAAACGTTCCAAAATTAAAACTGTGAAACATATTAATTTTCTTTTTAATTTCCATTGAAAGGCTTAGAATCACAAAACTTCACATCGTTTAAAAGACCTTAAATAAGAAGTCATTTAAAAGAAATTTAAATTTAAAACCTTCAATTATAAGAAGAAAAGCGAAATTTTTCAACAGTTGTTGACCGACGAAACGAATAGACAAATTGAAATTTTAAAATATAATTTTTAATAAAAAAAAAGTTACAGTTAAAAATTACAAAATCACACTGTACCGCTATTATGTACATTGTGCTGATGTTAAACACGATCTAAACTATTCGCAATAACATCCATCCATCTATCCATCTTAAAAAAAAAAAAAAAAATTTTCATTTAACAAAAGGATATCAAAATGTTTTTTTTTTTTTTTTTTCAAATCCAAAACAAGGGAACAGACAAAATACAAAAAAAAAAAAAAAACAGAAAAACCCTTTTATAGTGAAATCATTTTTTATTGTGTGCAAATTGGTCGTTATTTCATCCCAGAAGAGCATTAACATCAAGAACAGTAACAACAGTTAATGTAACAATAACAAATAAAAAACCATAACAAAAGTTCAAACAAGTGACATCTTTAATAGCCCTAAAAAATGTTGTTTTCCATTGCCGGTTCTTTTTTTTTTCTACTTTTTCTTATTTTTATTTTTTTTTGAATTTTGTTTTTTTTTTTGAATCATTTCGGCACATCAAAACTTTGATGTGATTTCATCTTCTTCCAAATTTGTAAGTTCTATATATCTAAAACTTAATACTTTACCTTCCTTTTGTTATGTTATGAATACAATGTGTTACCCCATTTTTTTTTTTTGTTTTGTTTTGTTTTAGCTTATCTGAAATGAACAACTTATCATTTGGTCGATTCTTTTAGATTGAATTTCATCAAAAGGATTCCTTGACCGTGTTAAATCTCTATGAGCACAAGGAATTTTCATTTATAAACTATACAAAATATCACAAAAATTAGTGACTAGTGGTTGTATTACTCACAATAAAAGAACAGTTAAACGAAAAACAAAAAAAAAACTTAAACAAAAAGAGAAAAAGAAAATAAAAATCTTTATAACCCTTTTTACCTTGAAAATTTTTACTGTGGTAAATATAAAGTTACAAAGGTTCAAACATTCCATAGTTGAGCTGTGGATGGATTTATGTGAAGCATTAACATAAATTGGTGTTTTTTCTTTCTTTTTTTTTTTTTTTTTTAATTTTTTGTCTTTAGACACTCTTTTAGAAAGTGTAAAGTTTAGGTCGGATAATTTAAAAAAAAAAAAACAAAATTTTCGAATTTTATAAAAATAAATTTTGACAAAACAAAAAAAAAAAAAAACAATGCAATAAAAAGTTCAAAAGTTTTTTTTAAGTATTTTACACCTGGTTAGAAATTCTTACTAAATAAAATGAAGATGTATTATTAAGAATTTGATGCACTTAGAATTTATCAAATTATTGATTCTCAGGAAATTGTCAAATTATTTGAAAGTTTTGTTTGAAGTAAAGTTTTTTATTTTCTCATATAAATTAAAATTTTGCAATATTGAAAGGTTGTGTAAGACAGAAAAAAAGAAATTTAGAAAAAGGAATATATATGCTTCCTTTTTTTTCTGTTTATGCATTGCTTCAAAGAGTTAAAAGGTATATTCACAAAATCTGCTTAAATTTTTTTTAATTTTGTTTGAAATCGAAATTTAAAATTATTTTGAATTGAAGAAAATCAATAATTTTACTTAGTCTCAATATTTATTTAGTCAATTGTAGATAATGTTGTTCTTTAGTACATTAATATTATTTTATTCATTCATTTTTATTTAAACTTTTTGTTTATGAATCACCGACGGGATTCAAAACAATGATTCTTTAATTAAAAACCAATTAGAAAACGAAGTTTTAACTGAATTTACCATATACCATACCATATAGTGAAATGAATGCATAATTATAGACTTGTAAAGAAATATTTAAGGACATTTTACTAAGTGACGATAAACCTTACTATAATTCCAAAAAATATTGTTCCCTACAAACTTGACATCTTTTAACTTAAATAAAAACGGTTTAATTACTGTATCATTTGTTTTAACAATTGGAGAACGGCTTAATTACCGCGTCTTAGGATTTTATATACATATACCGATATACGTATTTGAAGACAAGTGAATATTCTAAAAAAAAAAAAAAAAGTTATACAGAGTGTTTCCGACTCGATGGTCTTCCTTGAAATGGGTGATCAGGAATATCGAGACGAACAAAGAATTTTATTGGCGGGGAGGGGGGTCTATTCTGAACCCTTTTCGAGATATGAGGGGTTAAAGATTTTTTAGAGACTTTTCATAAAAAAATCTTCAACTTTTGAACGACTTACTTTACAGAGATTAGAAATTCAGAGAGAGAGAGAAAAGGATCCAGAATAGACCTCCCCAATACAACTTTTTGTACGTCTCCACATGGCCGATCACCCATTTTAAGGAAAACCATCGAGTCGGAAACACCCTGTATAAAAAATTTCGAAACAAAAATTTAATCTAAAATTTAACCAAAAACAAGTTTGCTCTTCTCTTATATAAATAATTGACTGCCATAATAAAATTAAATTCATGATTTTTGAAATTAACATAACATTAATGAAAAATCATAAATTCTATCTATATATTAATATCCCGCCAAAATATTTCCTGGTTTATTGCCTCAAATTTCTTTATAGTTTTTATTTAATGGACCCATAAAATTTAAGTGAACTTTATTTTTGTTTGTCAGAAACTTATTTTAAAAATATTAAATGCATTTTATTATAACCAATTATCTAAAATATATGACAAATTACAAAATATCAGAAATTTGTACAACAGAAGGCATACTTTAAAAGAATTTACCACACCGCCAAAGTATTAATTTGAAAATCAATTATACTCCTGTTATTACATATTGTATAATTTTTATTACATTTTTTAAAACATTTTTGAAAAATTTGCTTATTAGTTTCACTCTAGCCGTCTGTCCACCCATTTGTATACTGACAAAACTCCTACAGCATTAGAACAATGAAATTTTAACCATGAATAGGATGGATTTAAGTATGGATAGAACTGAAGAAAGATCTTTCAGAATTAGCATAAGTTACTTCAGAAATTTTTTTTGCCGCTCCTCTATGAGCAATTAGATCTCAGAAATTAAAAATTTCCTATTTTTGGAGATACCTGTACAAGCAATTGAAGCAAAAATTCATTTCAAGCTTCAAAATTATTATTTTCCATGTGGTAAACAGTTACTATTAGTTATAAAGTCTTGTGAAGAAAGATATATAAAATTCTAAGACAATATTTACAAATTTTGGTGCAAGTGCCACCATTTCCACCATTGCGCCTTTGAAAATACTTAGTTTTACATTCTCTCTTGTTTTAAATTAATTAAAAAAAAAACGAAAAGCATCACAATAATGGTCATTAATTATTAAATAATCTTAAATTAGTTAAAATTTTAATTTCAATAAGTTTATTTCTGACAATGACAAAAATAAAAGACTTATTTTAATTTATTGAGACATGTTACACAGGTACCTCATATTATGTTCTTTTAAATTCGCAGAATTTATTTTACATTATTTAACACGATTTTTTTTTTTTTGCATTCAATTATAATTAATGTCAGCAATAAAATAAATAATTTTGATTTATGTTCAACAATATTATTATTAAGTATAGGTATTAAATATCTTTTAATTTACATTTTTCTTCCTTAATATTTTAAGTTTCATAAACAAGGAGTGAAGTGTATTTTTATTAAAGAGTTTGGAAAGAAAATTTTAAAAATCTTATTAAAACCATTTTATTAAAAGATTATAGGCAATATTTTTTTCGATACATTAACCCATTCCGGTACAGCATCTTTAAAGTTTTTCGATTCTTCTGATTCGACCAATTCCAACTTTTTAATTTTCTACATGTGTGAAAGTTTCTACATATTTCTTTCTATTTATGCAAGAGGAATTCGGTGTTGAAACAAATTTATTAGATTAATTAACCTGTTGCGACACAAGAACTTTTCAAACACTTTTTTATTTTTGTTTTTTCACTTTTTCAATTAAAAACGATTTGACGCATTGATTTCTTGATGTGTTTCTCCTTGGCCAAACAACATATATAACAAAAAAGAGTACATTAACCCATTGCTGCATGTCGATTCGGCAAACTTTAAAAAAGAAACATTAGAAACAAAGAATTTAAATTAAAAAAAGAATTCTCAGATAATTTTTTAAGGATATTCGAAAAAATAAAGGTTTATTTGGATATTATTCGATTAAGTTTTAATATAAAAGTGATTTTCTTAATGAACTTGAAGAAAACAAAAAAAAAACTTAAATTAATTTTAAATCAATTTCAATAACTTACACGTAACACTGTTAACATTCTCTCATTTTTATAAATTTTTTTTGTTTTTTATATCATAAAATAATATTGATGTTCCCAGATTTTAAAACGCTTTTTTTTTTTGTTTTTTGCTTGGTTAGATTTTGCCTCTTTATTATATTTTTAGATGGATGGTGAATATAAAAATGAATTGTTATCTGAAAAAAAAAACATTGATATATTTCAATATATTTATGGTATCGCTATTTTGCGCAATTTTGATTTTAAAATGAAGATAAAAATGACGGCTTTTGCCAAATGGAATGTTATAATATATATATATATATATATATATTTTATATGGAATACTTTAAAAATGATTCGAAAATTATTTTATATCCTTTTCTTTTTATATATTTTTTATTGTATTTTTTTTTTTTTTAGTGATTTTTTTAGGATTTCAATGTGTTAAAGACTGTGTAAAATTCCAACAGTTTTAGGGAACACTTTGTTTAACTTGGACTTTTTTTTTTGTTTAATTTTTGTTTTATGTTTAGTTTGGTTTAAATGTGAAAAGTTCAAACAATTTAAATGTATTTTATATTATTTTTTTTTTTTTTTTTGTTTTTCTCCTGTAATATGAGGTTTATTTTTATGTTGCTGTTGTTATATGTTGAATGTCATTAACTCTAATTAATGACGTGTTTGATTAAAAACGAGACAAGCATCTGAAGGAGTATTTTTTTTTTTTATTATGTTTCTTAAATACAGGAAATTATTCTAATGAAATCATTAATTTTAAGTTTTTATTAAGAAAAGCTATTACATATAGAGTTGCTCCGTAAAACTATATTCATTTATTAATTTAAAATCAAAAAAAAAAAAAAACCGTTCTTGTAGACTTAAAAACTATAATAGTTATGTAAATTTAAAAATTTTTTTTTGATAATATTCAAAATATATAGGAATATTCAGTGTTCTAGAACCAAGATCCACAAAAACAATAAATTGTTATATTTTTATCGAAACTTTAGATTTTATATTAAGTTTGAGGAGTTGGAGACACTTTAAATAGTAAAAAAATTCTTCACGGTTCTATATGTTATCTGCATTGTGGCGGTATTTCATAACTATGAAACTCATAAGTACGAATATCAAAAATGACATGTACAAAATATGTCCGAAACGAAAAATGACTTACAACAAAAAATTTCACCATATTTGTTGTATACATATGTCATAAAATTTATTTCGTACTTATGACATAATGATACAAGTACGAAAATCTAAAAGTGGCATGAGTACGAATTAATTTTTAATTTTTTTTTTTTTTGTATTTTTTCCTAAGACATAATAAGTACGAAAAATGAAAATGATTTTGATTTCGAATTTATGACTTCCGAACTTGTAACGTAGCGGCTTGTATTACTGATCTTCAATTTTTAAAATCCAATTTATTCTGTTCAATTTATTCTCAATATATTTAAAATTTTTATACTTCTGTTACATACGTTTTCTCCAATACTTATTTGATATTAATAATACCCATTTGATATTAAACTTTTAATACGCACCATTAATATTTGGCATTGAATTGGGGTTGGATCCGGCATTGAGCTTTTAGCTTTCCATCCATGCAGCTTTTAATTTTGGTTGGATATAAAAAGGTAAAAATCCATGCTAAATGGCGCATTATGTCAATATATAATTTATAGTTCAAGCTTTAATTTGGTGACAAATTTTGATACGTATCACAAAAATCACTAACTTAATATTTTATATGATTTAAAATAAAATAAACAGAAATTGTATATTTACTTAAAAATAAAAGGATTTAAAACAATTTTGGAATATAGAATGAAAAGATTTGGAAAGTTTCACTTTTCGTTTTTATATTCTTGTAATTCTATATGTGTTTCTACACCCATCTAAACTTATAATTTATATAAACCTCTCCTTATTTCTAAGTGAATTAACTCACTCAGATTATTAATTGATCTTTCTGTTCTTGTTTTTCTTTATTTTGTATTACAAACTATAATAATTTTTTTAACACCTTTTATATATTATTATGTATATACGAGTATAATAACAATTTTTATTTTTTATTTTTATGTTTTTATATGGTGTAGATTAAAGGTTTTATATGTGATCATTTGTTTTCCAATGTTTGTTTCTTGTAATAATGATAAATTTCTTTAAGTTTATCTTTAATCAAAATGATGATATTTAAATCTTAAATGAATGTTATTTTCGTTTTTTTTTTTTCGCGGTAATTTACATTTTTTTTTTTTTTTATTGGAAATAAGTGATTGATTAGTTATAATTCAAACGTGAGAGAATTATTTGTAAATTAAAGATAAACAAAGATTAAACATTTTGATGCAAATTTAAAGTATTATGAGTATAAATTTATGAAAAAAATTTTACACATTTAAATTTAAGATTTTTTTTGTTTTTTTTTTTTTTTACTCAATAAAAATAATATATCTTTAAAAAAAAAAATTAAGAAAATAAAATAAAAATAAATTATATATGTATATGTATAGACATTAACACTGATAATAATAATATTTTCTTTGAGTTTCCTTTTAACATTCATACTAGAACATGTATTTTATATGTTGTTTTTTAGCTTTTTTCAAATAGTACTTACAGTTTTCTTAATAGTACTCAAAATAATATTTAAAATTATTATCTATTAAATATTTCCCAATTCAGAAACTCGCATATACACATACACATATATTTTCATATTTTGGAAAAAATGTATGGCCTTGTTTTGTATAAGCTGCTGTTGCAGCTGGTAAGTATAAAATATATCTTAATCATTTTTTTACATACAAAATGTCAACAACAAAACATTTAAAATAGTGGGAGCTATTGCTACCAAATTCTCGATGAAGATATTATTGAAGCTCTGATTTTGTAACTAACTATAAAATTATTTTTTTCACACATCATAATATTTAATCTGTTAATGATAGACATTTAAAATTAACTCAATGATTTTACTCAATGATTTACCAACCGATTTTCATTGTTTTTTTTAAATGATAAATATTGGATATACTTTACTTTAGGTACATTGTCCGATTGCCTTGAAATTTTACATAACGGCACCTAGTAACATATTTATACTTCATGGAACATAACTTTTGGCGCCAAGGTCATTTAAAGGTCAAATTGATTATTTTGACATGTTCCTAACATTTTGTAGTATTTTACTTATTTTATATTTTTGTCAACCTATTTGTGGGACCTATTATTGTCTTTAATAAATATCTTATTTCATCTTTAATCAGTGCTACTGTTTCTGAGATACTACAGTTCAAAATTTCTCTAGGCTTTCTAAAAACCACTATACTTTTTAAATTTTCAAAGAGATCCTATATTATTTTTATACTGTTAGAAAGATCTCTTCACACCCTTTCAAAAGGTATATAATAAGTATGGTATGGCTTGGTAAATAGTCCCACCAGAGGTTAAAATTCAAAATTGAAGCAACAATTTTATTAAAAAATGCAATTTCATACTTTACATGTTTAAATGACGAAAAATATCTCAAACATTGTTAGATCTAAAAACACCATTGTAGTCCCAAAAATAAGGTGTGTAAAGAATCTTGAAGATGATATACCTAAAATTTGGTATAGGTTGTCTCATTTGAATACAGAGTGCTTAAACCAAAAAAAAAATTTTTTAATATGCATATTTAAAATTTTTAAATTTAAAGTGCATATTAAAAAAAATGTTTTTGTTTTGTTATATAATATAGATTTACTGATTTTTTGTTAGTTCACTAAAGTAACATAAGCAGTATGTATACGTTTTTAATTTTTTTAATATAATAGATATAGAATTCATATTTTTTTTATTGGAAAATTCTCTTATTTTATAAATAAAATATTAAGATCCTTCATTAAAAAAAAAAATAATCAATAACATTTTTTATTACAGTTAAATTAATTATACACTAACACTAACACTTATACCTTCAATTTTATCAAGTTAATTAGTTTTTGAAAAAAAAAAACTAAAATTAATAAATATTAATTTTTTTTCTAAGCTTCCAAAATTCTATTTTACTCTCTACATGATCTAATTAAAAAAAAGAAATGAAAATTAGTAAAAAAAAAACTTTTCCAATCATTTTTTTTATAATTAATTTCCTAATGAATCTATCATATACATGTATACTATACATATATAGTAATAGCATATACCTTGATCTATTTTACATGAAATAATTAAGTATCAAATTTGATTGGTTAAAATCATTTTTTTGTTTTTTTTTTTTTGCTTCAATCGTGTTGTAAGTGATTCGAACCATGATGACTGCTTAAGCGTATCTATCCATATAGGTACATATATAAAATATATATATAGATGATAAAATGAACAAAAATCAGAACTTGTAAACAAAATAATGAACAAAACAATTTTCACCTATAATTTTTACTGTTCATTATTTATGTTGTTACTTTATGATGATGATGATAATAATGTTGATGATGATTATTATTATAATAATGATGGTAATGTAAATGATGATGGAAAAGAAAAAAAAAAAAACAAAAAACACCTTCAATTTTTATTTTTGTTTTTTGTTTTTTAATATTATTATTATTATCATTATATTTACTTGCACTTTGTACACTTCTTGATAGCGTGATTAAACTTTATTTAAACTGTCATATGGTGAGTTAAATTACTTTCAGAGATAGATTAACTGTGAAACACAACAGGTGGTATATAACAACGATGTTTTCCTTAAATATATATTTTTCTTCTTTATTTGTTTGTGTTTTTTTTTTTGTTTTTTTTATATCCCGTTTCTCTTTTTTTTTTTTTGTGTTGGTTGTTATTATTTCTTCTAGGTCAATATATGTTTTATAAAATTTATTTTCTGGATGCGTTAAAATGTGTTATATTAAAAATTATACTCAGCATGGTCAAATATACATAATTAGAAGTTCTGTGGTAATTTTCTTTGATTTTAAAATCATATACAAGATATTTGCGTAAACTCATAGTCATTATACCTATAAGTAAAATTGATATAAAAATTTTAAGTAAAGAAATAGAGAAATTCATCTTTTTTAATTTAATCTAAAAATCATTATTTATTATGTTAAATGTAATGCTCAAACTAAAAATATACCATTATTTTAATACTCAAATAAATAAATTTATTATTTGTTATATTTTAACTTATATTATAATATGTACATATTAATAAAAATTTTTTTTTTTTATTTAAGTGTTATTTTTAATTTTTTCACTTTTTTTTTTTTTTTTTTTGATAAATTTTAAATGTTAATCAACGCAATATAACAAATATCTATAGTAAGTATATTTTGTTAAGTAACTTTGCACAATATTTAGTTTTTTTCTTTTGTATTAGAATAAATTCCCATTTAAAACGAGGAATAAGAGTATATATAGTTGATTGTGTCAACTCTAGGATATCTATATGAACATAATTTAAGGCTGTTACCGCATAAAATTTAATCATCTTTTACCAAATTTCAGAAATCTGACTTAATTAAGTATCGAGATATATTTATATAAATTTTAGAAGTTGTATGGCAACTACTCAAACTTACTGCTCTAGTCTAGATTAACTAAATGTTGCAGAAGTCATTGGTATAAGGTTTAAATTCTTTTCAAAAAATTTCATATAACTGGATTGAATAAACATTAAGTTCTATACATATTAAAAATAGAAGTTGCTTATGGTATCTACTTGAACCCGCCGATTGATCTTGCACAATTTCAATAGCAAAACGAAAATTTTTACAAAAGTGGAATGATAAAAACTTCAAAATTCTTAGCTTTATTATATTTTGAACTATTGTATGGGCGGACGTACATTGCTAAATAGCTTCAGAATTTGATTCTGAAGAAGAATATAATATATAAAATATGATGTATTATATACTTTGTCATATCTATCTTGTCTCCTAAAACGTAATGGCAAATTTTTTATACCCTGAAAACTGTGTTCGTATGCGTATAAAAAAATAAAATTAATTGTTTGAAACTGATCTTTATAAACACGTTGTTAATTGCATAATTTTAAATATAAAGCTATATACCATAATATGATAAATGAAGTGTAGCAGAATTATAGATAAGTAATTGTTAACCTCACTTTTTAATAATGAGACTTTAAAAAAAAATTTAAATCTTGAATGACTGTAGTCTCTTGAGTAAACCATTTTAAGTTTTGTAATTCATAAATCATAACCCTTGCAGAACTCATATTTTTGTTATATATGTAGAATGTAGGTACATAATCTCAATCCATCACTTATTTTTTGATCAGAAAATGGTTTTAGTGTTATCAATATACTTATGCAATATTTTTTTGTTTTCAAATTAAATTGCAACACTTAATTCAATTAAGTCTATCATTTTTTTTTTTTGAAACTTATTGAAATTAAAAGTGTTTTCACTATAATTTATTATAAAGATGTTATGGCTCGCAATATTCAGCTCTCTCTAATTTTTGAATTTGAAAATATTAAAAATATTTTTAAATTAAATTATCAAATTGTTTCAGCAATAGCCCATAATGCATAACAATGCAAAAAATCCTTGATGTGCTTAATAATAAAAATTATTTTAAAGATTTCATTAAAAGACTTAAAACTCAACCTAAATAAAAGCGTATGGCATACAATTTTTATACGCCAGTACGTCAATACGTCGACTTATCCCGAAATTGATACGCGCGTACTATTTTTTATTTGTACTTTCATTTTTAAATTTTTTTATTTTTGTTTTCATTTTTAAGAACATTGCCTTGACGACATAACAAAGAAGAACAAAAAAAATTTTATACCCTTTGTCAATTTTAAAATTTTAAAAACTTAACGTTACAGTACGCCGCGTATTCCGGGTGCTCTCATTTAAATACATGTATTTAAAAATTGTTTAACATCCGTACGCTTTTATTTAGGTTGAGCCCTTGCGAGTATGTGGCACAATGTAATTTTGCCATTTTTTTTTTTATATAAAATCGTATTACGGTGCAGCGTTTTGCCAATTTCATAGAATTTAATTTATTCAATAATCTACCCAATATCTTGAAATTAAACATTTCATTCTTAAATTTTTGTACCATTCTGTAATAATTTCATTGGTAAAATTTATAAAAAATTTTTTACTATACATTATTTAATAACTATTTTATAAAAAGATCCTTTCTAATTGTTAATTTGTTATTTTTTTTGTTTTTTTGTAATTCTTACACGTATCGTTAAATTAAATGAAAAACATTCTATGGAAAAATGACTTTTATAACTTTCTTTACCATCTCTTATACTTTTTCTAAATCTCTATAGTTTAAAAAAAATATATAAAATTTTTCATGATTAATTTCATTAATATTATTATTAAATGGTATCATAATAAAGATGGAGAGAAAAAAAACAAAAAAAAAATAAATTTTCAATAAAAATTCCACCAAAACTAATAAAATAATAAAAAAAAAAAATGTTTTTTTTTCTTAATAGAAAAATTCTTCTATCTGACACAACATTTCACAGCACGATACATAAAATAATAAAGAGAAAGAAAGAGATAGAAAAAGAAATTATAGCATGCTGTGACAACTTAATTCCAATTGCCTCAATCTAATGAAAATTTTCTTATTCATGTTCATCAGATTAAAATCAACTTTATTTTTATTACTATATAGGTATATGCATTTTATTTTTTGTTTTCTTTTATTTTTTTGAAAAACTCCATGGAACCAGAAGGGTTTCCAGCCAAAAAAAATGAAAAAATAAAGAATTAATTCACTTTTCCTTTTCACACTTTACACGCTTCAAAACTGCAAAAGTATTTTTTTTTTTTTTTTTGTTTTTTTTCTATATTATTCATTTGGTCTATGGTTGTTTTTCTAAATGAAATAACAAACAAGGTATAGGAAAAATGTGCAACAAAAGATAGTAAAGAAGAAAAATTAACAAAAAAAAAAACAGGACTCACCTTTATGCAACAGTATTTAGTTGAGGTGTAAAATATGAATATAAAACCATCAACATTTTTAAATTGATATTATTAATACCTGTTCAGGTATTAACATTCATATCATGTGGTGAAGCTATTTTCTATGGTGTGAAGCAATATTTGTTTTATGAAAATTGAATGTAATTTTTCATGATATTGTTTTGAAAAAAAAAAAAACCAAAAAGATAACATTTTATTCAGTTGTTTTTTTTTTCCTTATATATACATAATCTGTAATTTGAGTTTTAAAAATATTATTAATAATTTAGTTTTAAATGATATTTTAATCAAAGTTTTAAAATTTTAGGTTTTATTTAAATAGGAAAGTCGTACAAAGCTTTTTATTTTTATAAATAATTAATTTAAATTATTTAAATTGTTTTTTTTTTCTGTTTGGTTTTACAAGGGATGGTAGAATATATCAAAATTCACCTAGAGAAGCTGCACGAAGTTCTTGGAAGTTGTTATAGACTTTAACCAAACAAATCAACCATTAATCGTTTTACATAGTAATGTAAACAAGCTCCCAATAGTTTAACTATGACAAAGGTTATCCAGGGTACCATAAGGGCTATGAAACTGACCTATGGGCAAGCAGAATATCAGAACGGGTATTAAGTTGACCAGGATGTCAAAACGCCGTAAGTATGTATTTGCAGCCCCCTTCTAGCTACATACCCATCTAACCAACCCAAACTACCTGCAACCACCATCAAAACTTTAAAATTAACCCAAAATAGAAATTAACCGTTTGATTTTTGAAAAAAGAGTACAGGAAGGATCTTTTGAGAACGGAGTGTGGAATTCTTTAGAAATTATGGTGGACAGAGAATAAACTTTAACAAAAACTTATTTAATTCAAGCATCACAAGGGTGGTCAAATAAGAGCTATATTTTTAATTTGTTAATAAATAACGGTATAAGATATCAATATAATTTTTTATTTATTTTAGATATTGATTCATGATATTTGTTATTTAAAAATGATTTCATGTAAATGGCCGGCTCCGGGGTTTTTTAAAAATTCGATCTGGAACACCAATTTATCGTCACTTTTTCACATAAATCTGCACTTCTTTCAGCAATAACATGAATAATGTTGGTTTATAACAACGTCGGTAATGATTTAACATAACCCTAAAAAACAAGTCCAATAGAGTTATATTGCATGATCTTGGTGACTTGTTTTGCATAGCACTTCTAAAGATTATATCGCACTTCTGAAGAATTCATTTCTGAAGATCACACAGTCATTAAACGCTGTTCTCTCAATAAATTGATTGTATTACAAGATGTAAAGGCTAGTTGCGCTCTCCATTGATAATAACTGCATACCATTTCATTTTCAAAAAAATACGGTCCAATTACACCTCAAGACCATACACCACATTACACTGTTATTTTTTGTGGATGTAAATGTGTTTCATGAAGACCATGTGGTTTTTCTTCACTCCAAATGCGACAATTGTGCTTATTTACGAAACCATTTAACCATAAATGAGCTTCATCGCTGAAGATGGTTGTTCGATGAAATAATGAATTTGGTTCCAGTTGTTCTAAAACTAATCTGCAAAATCTCTACGTAATAAACAGTCATGATGCCATAAGAAAGGCCAATTCTTGAGAACGATGTCTAATTGATTGTTCTCGATTTTCATTTATTGGTGTGGAATCGAAATTTCTGTGCATTACTTTTTATATATGTCACGCATGCCACATATTAATATAACAATGTAGATTAACGGTATATTTTTTGAATAACTTATATAATATTTTATTCTATTCTTTGCTATTGTTAATTTTTAGATACCATTTTTTGAATGATTTTCTATATTCCACGGTATTTTAAAAGAAATGCACCGATAAGTCTCAATCTATTTATCTATGATTCAGCCCACCTATTTTCAAAATTTCTATAACGTTTATGATTAAACAATATAGTTTTAACCATGAATAGTTGTAATGAAAGTTTAAATTTTATGAAAGATTTTGGTTTTTTATACAGACCAGACACCCTATATTAGACAACTCAAACATGCCTCAATATCAGAAAATACCTATTTATAAGCGAAAAAATATTATTTCAAGAAAATTTTCCTTAAAATTTATGTAACAATTAAAGCTCAAACACTATATTTTAACACCTGTAAAACAATTTTCTTTTAAAATACTATCTATATATACTTACTTAATATATTTCAATATTTTAACAAAATAAAAATAAATAATAATGAAGTTGAAGTATTTTTCCGATTTAATTAAATTTTAAAGAATAAAATTTTACTCTTTTCAAAATGGCAAAAGTCTTTAAAAAGTAACTTGATGAACCTATCAATCAAGAAAAAAAAAAATCGCTCTAATTATTTTAATCATTTCCTTCACTTATCTCCAACTGTAGATATTTATTCCAATAAAATATTTTAGAAAATTATTTACAAAAGAAAATAATGAAATCTTAGCAGATTATCGCGAAATATTTTACGATTATCACAACTTTTGTCTTTTGTTTTTTTTTTTTTTTGTTAAATATTTGAAATTTTTAAATGTTATCAGAACCAAAAAACAAAAAACACAAAAAAAGTTTTAATTCTTAATTAAAGTCATTGCTTCCTTTCACTGAAGATTTTTCTCAAAAAATACAAATCCTCGAAATTTTTAATTTTTTTTTTTTTTTTTGCTAAATTCCTCCTGCGCGGATTCCAGTATTTATTTAAGAATTTTCGTTTCTTTTTTGGGTGTTGCATGATTTTTTATTTGTTTTTTTTTTTTTTTTTTTTTTTGATTCGCTTTATAGTGTCAAATTTTTTAAGATCTCAATTACATACTAACACCTTTAACTTAATCATAGTACGTTTGAACTTACTAAACTAACATTCATTAAAAGCATTTTTTTGTTCGGGTAACTGAAATTATAAATTTCTTTTCTTATTAAATTTTAGTTTTAGTTAAAAACTAAAAAAAAAAAAACAAAAGAAGAAAAAACAAATCGTGCAAATTACATCAATGAATCGAATGCGCTTTAACTTTACGATACAGCAAAATCGACAATATTCAGTGAGATTATAATGATGAAAAACAATACCAGCGGCACAAGCGATCACTATATACTAACAAGATTTTTTTTTTATTAAATTTTTTTTTTTTGAACTGTATTTTGTTGTTTTTTTTTTTAAAGAACAATTTCAAAGAATTTCACTACAAAAAAAACAAAATTAAAAAAGTGTTTTATTCTTCAAAAATTCTCATCACGCGATTGTCATTATAAAAACGTTTTTTTTTTTTGTTTTTTTTCTTTTATTTTCATTTTCATTAAATTTGTATGATGAGCGCGATTATTTTTAAAGCGTTTTGTTTTTTTTTTCTTTTTTTTTTTTTTTTTGATCAATTTTCTTCATTAATATGATAACGAACAGAAGATTATTAAAGTTTGTGTCCAATAATGATAAAATTAATAGGAGTTTTATACACATTTTAATTCGCATTTAAGTGTCTACTTAATTGGACAACAATTTAAAGTTTGTTTTTATAGGGAATACAGTGAAATTATCGGTTTAAATGTTTTTTTTTTCGTTTTTCACCTGAATAATTGTTACCTGTAGTAAAACACAAAAAAAAAAAAAAAAGAAACAAAAAACAAGTAACTTTACAGCATATGAGGATAATAATTTTTGTATATAGAATGAATATAAAAGGATAATCAAAAGGATTAAATGATTGTGTGTTTAAGAGAACGCATATGTAAATTCTGTTTTTGTACATATGCGTATATACTTTAAAGTAAACATTTATTTTAAACACGCAACACATAAACTTTCGCATAAAAAAATTAATATTAATTTTAATCGGTAAATATATTATATTTCTTATAATGATGTTTTTTTCTTTTATTTTCTTTGTGAATTAAAATTAGAAGGTAGGAAGAAGGATTTTTTAAGAAGTTTTCCTTTAAAATAATTGGTTTTCGATTTTGAAAATTCTTATTAAAATTTGAAATTTTTTTTGCTAATTTTAAAATTTATGATTGTGCAAACATTACTGTACTAATATATGAAATTGTTTTCAAATAACAAAATCTTTTTCGTCCCCTTAAACCTTTTTGAGATTTAATATACTTTGACCTCAAAGAGATTAAAGATCTTGAATAAAATTGATCGTAAACAAAAGGATGGGTGCCAAGTATTCTTGATGACTTCTCGTATGTTTAAAGGTGCATATAAGGACGCAGAGTCTAGTTATTCCTGATGCATAGGACCGCTGTCATCAATAAAAAAAATATATTGATGACTATAAAATAAATACATTAAAAATAAAACAAACTGAGCTCAAATTCATTAAATTTTAGAAATAATATCAGAACCGCAAAATTTTTGGTGAATTAATGAGCTCTTTAACTTAAACATTTACTTTTTAACTGTCTTTAAGATTTTGTTGTGTATTATTTCATGTTTTGGTACTTTTTCTTTTGGCTTTTTCTCAAGGACAAAATAATAATAATATGGTGCTATAGTGGAGCTATATTTAGTTACTGCATATTCTAACTCTTGATGCGTTAGCAGTTAGAGGTTTAATTTCATTATTTTTGGTTATTGGCTAAAGAAGGAGTTGAGTGTAGTCAGAAGAATCTGATACTACTAAGTGGATGTTCTGGTTATCTTTGGAAATTTCTCACCTCTCTCAGCAAAAAAAAAATAAATTAAAGCTATATTTTGAAAATGTAATAATTATATACGAGTATATGTATAATTTTCATAATTATATAATTAAAAAACTATTTGAAGATTCAATGAGAAATTTTTTTGTTTTAATTTACAATATTTAAAATAAAATATTTTAAGCCCTTAAATGTATTTTGTAGCCAAATGGCAACATTAGTTTTAATGTATTAAATATTCATGTAAAACATGAATTGTAGCTATTAATTGTAGCTAAAAACACGAATTGTAGCTATTAATTGAAGCTTTGTAGTTAACAAACATTTGAAATTCATGAACTGCTGTAAATATTAGCTCGAAAATGACAGTTTTGATTTTTGCAAATGCGAATAAAAATTTTGAAAAATTATAGTGGGTTATTTTTGTTAATTTATTATTTAATTTAGGAGTTTTAAAATAAAAAAACTTATTTTTGTATTAAACTAAGGTAAGTTAAAACATATTTATCAATTTTTCTTAAAACTTTATTTTTTGGATAAGTAAATAACAAAAAATCAAGTGTTGCCAATTGGCTACATCATGCATTAGATTAGTTGTCGAAGAAATAATTAATGTTGTCAATTGGCTACATAATTATTTATGGCTATATGAAACAATACCGACCAAATAAACTCACAAATGGGGTTTCAAACTGATTTTACTATGCTCTTTGCAAGGCTTTGCACACAACTTTCAAGTTTATGCTGGCAAAGAAAATCAGAGAATAAACCAGATTTGGGTTGCGTTTCAAACATGGTTGTACGATCTCGAATAATACTTAGAAATAAGAATCACATTCTTTTTTTCGACAATTTCTGAACTTCGATTCCATTGCTACACTATTTCAAAAAAAGGAATTTATTGTCTTGGAACTGTTCAAAGAAACAGATTGGGTAAAAATTGTAAACTATCACCCAAAAATTAAATGATGCAAAACTGTGTCCCTTGAAAAAGTTATGAAGAGTTCGTAACAGTTTATGAAGGGGTAGAGATTTCGGTAACTAATTGGAAAGATAATAAACCTGTTATTTTCGCCTCAACTTTTGTAGGATCAGAACCAATCCAAAATATTGAAGGGTTCGTAATTTTTATTACTTTTACACTACTTATATTATTATCTACTTATATATTTTAAAAATTATATCTAACTATATTTTCACATGGTGTATTATCAAACAATATATATCTTACAGGTATGACAGAAAAGAAAAAAACGAACCCAAATAACTTGTCCAAAAGCTGTCAAAGAATATAATGCTCTATAATAATTCATGAGTTCTCTATCAAAGAGCAAACGTTCAAAAAGGTAATAAAGATAGTTTAAAGAGTTTAGCCGAATTTAGATCAGATTTGGCAAAAACTTTATGTTCATAACAAAAAGTAGAGAAAAGAAAAGTTAGACCCTTAAATAGTATTCAACCAGAATTAGAAAAGAAAAAGGGAGGGTCAGTACAGAATATCCCTTCAAAAGAAGTTAGGACAGACAATTTAAATCATTGTCCCACAAAAAGTAAAAAATCAAGATGCAAATTTCCAGGATGTAAGCGTTTTACATGTGTTATGTGTACTAAGTGCGATGTAGCTCTATGCTTTAACAAAAATAAGGACTGTTTTAATAAATTTCATTGCTAAAAAATATAACTTTTTAATAATTCATGAGTAAATTAAAACGAATTGTTTTGTGATTAAATTAATGGAATTTTTAATTTGTCTGAAATAATGTGTTTCGTCTCTGTTTTTTGTTTAATAATATTTTGTTTTACGAAGCTAAGCTCTTTTCAGTTTGCAATAATATTTTAAAGAAATATTTATGTAAATGTAGGTATAAAAAAAAATATCCAATAATGTCAAATAAAAAATTAAAAAATGTTTTTAATATTCATTGAAATCCTTGCTTAGAATTTATATTTCTCTTATATTATAAATCATATCTAATTTCCACGCAAATAAAAATAATTTCAGAAATTTTTGATATTCATCTGTATAATCTTACCAAATGGCAACATACAGTTTTTTGTCTCAATAAATACCTAAACTTATGCCAAAACCTATGGGTATTTTGAAACTTTTTCATTAATATTTATTCATAAAAAAAATTTTATGGTAAAAAAAAAAATCAGGTATTTAAGGGGATGCCTTCAATACACTCTATTGACTTAGCAAAAGAAGAGTTAATATAAATGTTTTCTAATAAACTACTCAACAATTAATTTAAAAAGAATTTCGGCAAAATGTAATATTTAAATTATATTTGAAGTACTACTACAAATTAGTCAGTAGATAGATGGATAGAATTATGAGCATTATGAAGCTGAATTAAGTAGAATATTTAGAAAAAATTCTTCAAAGAACTTATTTGTTTAAGTGCAAGAATTGCACATTAAGATAATAGATGAATGATACATTCTTTTCCATCTTCATATATGCAATATATATTTAAAAATCACTTATTCGGCCAATACTTCAGTGCCCCATTAAAACCTCTCACTTAAATATAAATACATTAAATATCTATTGTTTGTATTTGAGTGTATTACAATGTCTGTGAAATGTTATTTGACTGCTATATGTTCGAGAGCATTCCAAAAGCAGTTCGTGCTTTCTTTATTCTCCTATCAACATCAACTTCCGCCCCTACATTTAATATGACTAAATAATTAAACTGCTCTACATCTTCAATCTGACCTCCTTCTAAGACAATTTGTTGATGTATTGAGTGCTCTGTTCGCATAATTTTTGTTTTGGATTCGTTTATTTTTAGACCAGCTCGTTTCCTATAATTGTTCAAATTTTGACACATTAAGTTAAGACACACATCATCAGCACACCCTAATATAACCGTGCATAAATAAAAAATTTACTTATTTAATACAAAAAAAATATATTTATTAATATATGTACTTTATTGTATTAAAAAATACTTTGAACAGATTCTAAAATAATTTTACTTTTCTGTATACATATATCTTTTTAATAAATATTTTTTTTTTTTATAAAATCCTATATCACAAATTATTTTTCCTTCACATTAATTCAATATCAAATCAAGACATCATTTTAAATTAATTTATCTTATTTTTCTACTAAACAAAAAAAAAAACGAAAACCACCCAAACTAATAATGTTAAATGTTAAAATACAATTCAAATGAAAACAAACCCTTAAAAAAATTATTAGATATTATTAGGTGTTCTATTATAAAATTTTATTAATATTAAAAAAAAAAAACAAATAAATAAATACAATATAAAAATAAAAATACAAAAGGAAAAAAAAAAAATAAACTATTAAGAAATTGTAAACAAAACAAAAGAAAAAAATAAAACAAATATAAAAAAAATGACAATTTAATACGTGGGATGAATTACTAATAATAAAAGAACAATAAAATATAGTTAAAAAAAAAAACAAATACAACATAACCGTATAACCAAATTCTATTATTTTATCTAACAAACAATATACTAATCGATAGAATGAATCAATCGAATATCAATTTCATAAAAATATATATATGTATATATTTATATACATATATATATTTTTATCAATATACTATAATCAAATAAAATAAATCACAATAGGTGTGTTAATTAAGACAACACAATACAACATATAACAATAACACAAAAAAACATAAAAACAATAAAGAAAAAAAAAACAAAAAATGCTGTGATCATAAACCTTTAAAATACAAAAAAAAAAAAAAACTAAACGACATTTTCTTAGGAAACTGAAATGATATATAAAAAAAACTAAAAAAAAACAGAACACAAACAAAATTTAGAATTCCAGGATCCCCTGGAGGTTTTCAAGAACAAAAAAAAAAAATAATCTCTTAATAACCAGAAAAAAACTAACACATTTCCTTATAGTTTTCTTTATTCCTTTCTTTCATTCTGTACGTATACAACTGTTTGTTTTAGATGCAATATTTTTTTTTTTTTTTTGTAAATGTTTTTTATATTTTTATTTTTATGTATTTTTTTTTTTTATTTTTAATTTTTTTTTTATTTGTGTGTTATATTAAATGTTCATTCTTTGATTTTTTATAACCAAAAAAAATTAAGGAACACCAAAAAAAAAAAAGAAAATGAACATTTAATTCTGATTACACCTATCATCTAACTGTTTTACCTGTTTAAAATCATTTATTGGTCATTTAAAGTAAAAACTTATAACGAAATGTGATGCCTTTCTGGCTCTTAATGTACAATATAGTAAGTTAACAACAGAACTTATTTTTTTTTTAATTTTAATTAAATAAATGTATATATAATATTATAAGTTTCATTTAACGTTTAGAAAATCTGTTAAAATTTATTTATTTATTTTTGTTTTACTTTTAAACTGTTTTGAGATATTAATAATTATGAATAGTATATATCTATAGATCTGGTAAATCTGTATTACTATTTTTTTTTCCATGAATACTTCGTTTGAGAAGATTAACTTAACTTTTAACTTTTTTGGGATAATATCCTTATTTTATTTAATTCGGCCTTTTTAAAGGTTATTCTACGTCATGTAATTTGGAATGTAGTCACTTTGTTTCTCTCCTTGTCCTAAGTACTATCCAACTGGATATTGTAAACGTATATGCATCTTCTGATCATTTCGATATAAAGGTATTAATTATACACAACGGTTAAATATAGTGACTTGTAAGCTGTTTAGCTATAATTTAAGAATAGATTGAAAGGATTTCATTGAAGACATGGAAAATCGTATGAATCTGATGTGGTATAAAATGATGTGGTATAAGTTTTTCTTTTTTAAACCATTGACCAAATTTTAGAAAAAAACAATAAGAACGTTTGAAAAGTATGAACCAAGCGACAACTTTCTTCATTAAAACCTGTAAATGAGTCTGTGAAAAATGCGTATATCTTACATCAATTGATTTAAATTACTACTAAGAACACTATTTTTAATATTATATTTTATTTATACATAGTAATAATAATTATTTTGTTTATAGGGGGTAGAAAGCCAGATTCGTTTTCAATTAATAAAATTTCGTACTTGTGTACGGTTTGAACCCATACTTTGATAATCCAGTTGCTTAATCATCTGAGGTCACTGAGTCCTCTAGTTTTCTTTTGAAATTACAACTACACTTGTTTTAACACGTTGAGTTCCACGTGTATCACCGATGAACATTGCTCAATGTTTCACAATGTCGTGCTCATCGGTGAACATAAAAATAAACTTACCTTAACATGTGTTTTAATATAACGCAAGTGTTTTAATATATTCACCAAAGTGCGCAGAACTTAACATGTTAAATATGCAAATTGCCTACTTATAGGAGTTTTTACAAATATTGTAAAAATATCAAAGTATTTTAAAATATTTTTAAGAATTCAATTAGTTATAACTTTTTTTTTAAATCTTGGTCAAATACCAAACATCTTAAGGACTTATTATCTTATAGTTAAATTTTAAATTTAAATATATTTAACCATTGTTATTTTTTCTTTTTGGTTTTGATTTTATTTTATCTTGAATCATATTCTATTTGCCTAATTTTTATTACTTTTTATTTTATTAAATTAACCATTTATTTTTCCTATACTATAAATATGTACATGTATGTAATGTGTGTATCTATATAGAAGAGTTTTTTACTGCACGAATTTACACGAATCCTTATTAAGTAATCAATCTTTTATGACATTAATATATTTAATATATAAAAACTTTATAATAATAATTAATATATATGGATAATGTGCATATAGATAAGCATAAATGTATATGTACAAAAAATACAATATAATAAAAAATTTGTTAACATTTTTAAGAAGAATTTATTATCCTTTAAATATTTTTCTTTTTTTTATAGTTTTTTATTAATTTTTATTTATGCTTCGAAAATTAAAATGAGCGTTACATTTTAATAGCCTTTCTTTATTATTTCTTTTTTTTTTTATTATTAAGACCAAATTATACATTAATAAAAATAAAATTAAAATTAAAACAAAAAAACTCAAAAAAAATAAAAAAAAATATTGAGATTCATCTAAAGTCACCCTTATTCCAAGAATAATACAAAAAAATCATATAGGTATATAAACCACACATTGAAAAAAGATTCAGAATTAAAATCACAATAAAGATTTTGTGATTTCTGAAAGAGACAAAAATCAGACATTAAAATCAGGAGTTCAAGGAAATATTTTTGTTTTGATTTTTTTTTTTTTTTTTTTGTTTATTTGAATGGTATATTTTTGAGTGGACATAACTGTTTTAAGATCGTTATAATTTTATTTGCCTAGATAAACGCTTCTTATTATTTAAAATCAAGGATGAAATATTTATATTGCACATGTTATATATATAAGGTTAATATAAGGTGCCTCATGAATAATGAAATTATTATAAAACATTACAAAATATTTAATTGGAGAAAAATTCTTATACATGAATGAATAAATATTGATACCTTAACCAGAATAATGTTTTTTTTTATATTGATTAAAATTGAAGTAATGCTTCAGTAATCACTGGTCTCTAGTTCCATGGACCTCCTTTAAAACGTATAAAAACCTATTCAACAAGAATTGGTGTTAAGTTTTTTTTAGATTTTTGGCACAATGAAACCATTCTGATAGAAGAAGCTTTGAAAGTTTTTAAAATCCATATCAGAGAGTGATGGTTCTAAGTGATTTAGTGAGAGATGCTAAATCCTGTAAAAGAAACTACCGAAATATATTTAACGTAATCTTAAAATTCTATAGTTTCCAATTTTGAACTTTAAATTCATCTTTCATATACTTTTATGTTAGTTTTAAAATCTCTTATTAATCTTAAATTAATTTGGGAGTATCATTATCATAATAACAGGATCATTATCCTGTTATAATATTATTATATTATATGATAAATTGAAACTAAACACACCCTGTACCCAAAATAAATATTCTGTAGAAAATGCTTATAAATAGTATTTTTATAGATAACTTGTTAGTCTAAATAGAAATATCATATTCTTGCATTGCACAATAAGGAATCATCATAAACAGGTATAGTCAGGTGTTGTATAACTTTGAGATAAATAAATGTTATATACATGTAAGAAATCAGAAATCCTTTTTGTTCATTTTATAATTAAAGGTATTTTAGTTTTTTTTTTTATTAATAGTGAAAAAAAAAAAATGTTATTACCTGATGGTTTGTATACAATATAATTGTAAATGAGACCAAATGGCGCTTATTTTTATAGTTCCCTAATTACAATGAACCTTATTATCATTATTATTATTACTGTGTATTGTTAAAGAAAATAGTTAAAATAAATTAAATTTAGAAAAAAAAAAAAAATTTTATTCTAGTGAAAAACATATGAATGCGTGGGAAATTACAAAACTTCACTTTTTCTTTGAAAAACAAAAATAAAATAATATCTAATAAATGTACACTTTTATCTCACATATACTGTACATAAAAAAATTTCTCTTTACTACGAGTATTAATAAGGAATTTTATATAATTCAAAACATTTCACTGAATTATAGTTTTATAATAACAAAATTAACTTAAGGATGTGTTAAGTCATGTTTGAAACTACGACTCAATATAAAGTAACAATTGATCAAAGTTTTGATTTTGATCGAAATATTTTATTTACATTTATTTAAAAAAAAATTATTCATTATTTTCTTACCACTCTGTTACGATTATGTTAATTGTTATTAATTTAAAATAAAGATAAACTTTATAATTTAAGAACTTTTAATGTAAATTGATGATTCTGAACGATGAGTCGAAAGCATAAAATTGAGCTTGAACTCAAATCTAATTTTTTTTAAAACAAAACTCTTAGATTTTCCTTAAAAAAGTAAGACTTGAATTCAAGTTCAGTTCTATTCATTCGACCCAATACTTTAATAACTCTTCCTCTACTTTTAAAAAAATATTTTCAAAATTCTATTAATATAATCGGCTTGATTCTACCGTTGGTCGATTAAGCCCAAATTCATGGATCAAATAACAATTAATACCACTTTATATATAAATAATAGAAAAATATAAAAAAATAACAAAATAAATATAAACTGTAAATAAATAGTTTTAATTCATAATTATAACTCATAGATATCCAAATTTCCAACATTTAAATATAAAAAAAATAATTTTAACGGTATAAATTGCAATCCATAACAAAGTTTTGTTTAAATAAATAAAATTTGAGTTCAAGCTCAGTTTTATAGATTCGACTCAGTACCTATACATGTACATACAGGCCTAATTTGGACTGATTGATTTGAAATAATTATAAAGGTTTTTATTTTATTTTTATTGCAGGTAATGAACAATTTTATAAAATTTTATAATGTTATAATACTCAGTCCAATAACGTGTAAAAATTCTTGAATTTTTTTATGTTTCCAGACAATCAATTTTTTGAACCATTTTGAATTAAATGGATATGTCAATAAACATAAGTGCCGAATTTGGGTACGGAGAATCTGAGAGCAGTGCATCAGCGACAATTACATCCTCAAAGACGCACTGGTTGGTGTGGAATTATGGCTGATAGAGTTATTGGTCCACATTTTTCGAAAATGAAACTGAGCATCCAGACACTGTCTCTAGGGCGGTATGCCGGACCATTTTTGGAAATTGTTTTACGTCCAGTAGTTCCCAATAATCGTGACATATAGTTCCAGCTGATACCGCAAGAGAGACAATGGCTATTCTGCGAGAACTTTTCGATGACCGAATAATTTCAAAAAATGTTGATAATTTTATGTTATATTTAGATAATTATCTCGTAAACAGTAAAAGATAAGAGAAAAATGTAAGAACTTAAATTGAAGCTAAGGAATTGCTGATTTTGAAAATGAAATAAAATTGGTACAATAGCGGTTTTTTATGCAAAAATTACAGTTATTTTATAAAAACAGTATAGCAATATTTTTCATATTTAAAGCCTTGTAACTGTTCAACTATAAAAGATAAATAAAAGTTGGAATATTAGTGTGAAAGTCCATAACTTCAGCTAGCTGCCGAATAAAGTACGTTTATAAGTACGATTTCAGTTTAGCATGTAAAATTTAGGTTAGTTCTGTCAACATTGCTATATATATGTAAGTAATAACAAATATAAACGTATAATGATATATTATATAAACTCTGCAACATGTAAATGTTGAAATATGTACAAAAATGTAAAATACGTATATAATTAAGACAATTGAATAAATAAATAAATAAAATAAAAAAATAATATCTTGTATATAAAACACACTTTTATATTATTTGACCTTAAACAAATTTTATTTCTTTTTAAATGTCAAGTTTAAGATCAAAAACCTATACGTATACAGTTAAAATTTCAGTTAACAATTGGCACATTTTATTTAACATTAATCATCAAAATAATTAGCAATTTTTTTTTTCTTTTGTATTAAATAATAATAATTTATAAGTTAATCACTAAATTAACCACTTCTTTATTAATTAATTATATAATAACAAAAAAAAATATATATATATATATATATATTATAAAATATAATAATTTAAAGCTTTTAAAGATTCATTTAAATGTCAAAAAAAAAAAAAAAAAATGGTAATTAATTTTTTTCTTAAAATTTTACCAAATAAAAAAAATTTTTTTTTTCTGAACTAATATTTCATAATTTAGATGACACTTTTGACTTTTTTTTTCTTAAAAAAAAAAAAACAAGAAAAAATTCTTTTTGTCCGCATATCTTATAAAATTATACAAAAACAAAAAAAAAAAATAAAATGAAAAATGAAATATTAATAATATATACATACCTATATACTTTCTTAAAGAGCTTTTTTTTTTTTTAATATTTATTATAAAGTTTTTTTTTACACTTTTCTTTTCAAAATACAAAAAAAAAAAAAAAACAGAAACAAAAACGAAAAATTCCAAAATATATCTTAAATAATATACTGTCAACTTTATCTTAATATCTTAACCAATATTTAATAAATTATTCATAAATAAATACCTTATTATGATAAAAAATAAAAAACTGAAACTAAAATCTATAGAAACATTTTTAATATTATTATACACCCTCCAACAAGTCATTAACCGTATCATTTATTAAATAATAAATACATTTAAATTTATACAAAAAAAAAAAAATTAAAAAAAAAAAAAAACAAAAAATTAATCTATAAATAGTGAATGAATCTTTAGATTTCTCAATAACTTAAAAAATCAAACCAAAACAAAAAAAAAACAACCTTTTATACAAATCAATTGAAATTAAATAAAAAAAAAAAAAAAACAAAAAATTAAATTACCCATGCAAACAGTTAAAAAAAAATAATTCTTTTTCACCTCAATTCTGTCTTTTTCTGCTTTTCTTCTTTTAAATCTCTTGAAAATAAATTATCATAATTTACCACAACACCATATTGGAAAATTTATAATATTGGGTATAATAATCATCATGGAACAAAAAAAAAAAAACAACTCCACCAAACAGTTCTAGTCAATTCAATAAACCATTGACAATAAAAAAAAAAAAAAAAAAAAAAAAGCATCAGCATCATATACACAAACAAACATATTTCAATATTGGTTAAATTCAATCCTCCATATATATACAATAAAAATATAAATTCAAATTAATTAACTTGTCTTCTTTTCCTTAACTTAAATAAATATATATATATATCTACTTATTACTAACATTTATATATTTAATATATATATTTAAGCAGAAGAATTTATATGTTTATAATACATATATATATGTATATTAAATAAAGTATTTATTTTATCTATACACAAAATTTTACAACCTCCAATTTATAACTAATATGACACCGATTAAAGAAATATGTTCACTAATTAACAGACAAACACTTTGTTTTTTTTTTTTTTTATTATTATTTTTGTTATTTAAATTTTTTCGTTTTTTTTTTCTTTTTTTTTTTATATTATATACTTATGGTATATTTAAAACATTCATTTGTAACAAAAAATTTAAAATTATATTTTGTCTAGCAACTTTAAGAACTCATTAATAAAATATTTTATTTAGAAGATTTAGAGATGGGTATTTCGAGTATCTCAATAAAACTTTGTAACCCAATAAACATTTTTATATTATACTATAATGCAAAAGAAGAAAAAAACAAGTGCTTATCAAATTGAAATTATGTCTCCGCCCCTGGAAAAATCAAAATATAAATAAGATTTTATATTTCAACAGAACGAATACACATAAATGTATGTATTTTCTTTTAGAACAATTTGTGGCTGAGAAATGAAACTATGAACTGTCAAAAAAAAAGAAAGTGTTTTGAGTCTGGATAGAAAAAAATATATCTGTAAAACATAAGCTATATATATGATTAAGTTGCTCTTTGAACAACAAAATGGTTAATGGTTCTCTTTTAATGGGGTATTGGGTAATGAAGTAGACGCTGGAAAAAGCTAGGAAGAAAATTTTCTTGTCTTCATTCAAAATTTGAATTTTTACCTGTATAAAAGGAAACATCCCTTCCTATTATGTTAGGCCAACCATTTCAGAAAAAATATCGCTAGATCTAAATATTTTATTCTATTTTGTTTATATGTAATTACAAATGAGTTTTAAAACACAAAAATCTCTTTCTTTACCTTTTATTACTAAAAAAAATCATTCAAAATTCTTAGCTCACAAAATTCCAAATGATTTTCGAGTGTTGCTATAGTGGTTATAAGTTGTAAATGTTTACTGAGAATATAATAGAAAATTTATATTGAAGATAGAAGATTTTTCGAACTTGGTTTATTTTTTTAAATCCTATTACATAAACAATAAAAACAGGTTTCCCTAAAAATATAATTCCATTAGTAACCTAATAAGAAATACTAAATACTAATTCAAAATATTGATATCCAAAAATTCAATTTTCTCTAATAATATCTACCTGGAGAAGTAAAACCCACTTTTCAACATTATATTATATACGGCACATTCATTTTAAGTCGGTCACCTTATAAGCTCTAAATGATTATTGTTTGGCTGCTGCTGAACGTCATATCAATAATGTACTTGTGGGGATTAATTCTTGTTTAAAACTTCACCAAACAAAAAAAAATGAAATTTAAACTTTAATGTTTGAAATTTAAATAAAAAACAATCATTTTTTTTCTTCTCTTGTTAATCTTTTGTTAAATAATAAATTTAATTTTTTTTTTTTTCTGATACATAAATCAGAAGGCGATAAATAAGGATTTTGTCTTGTAATAACTCAGCAGGATCTATTTTCGTACATATTTACGAGGTAAATTTTTTGAAAATTTTGTTGGTGTATGGTTCAACAGAGGTGAAAGAAAATAAAGAATTTGTCAGACAAAATTATATGAAATTAAACTCTTTAGAAATAGTTTTGTTAATAATGAACTTCTTCTTCAGTTGCCATTTGATATTTCAATAATATTTTAATTTTGTAGATGTTTTATTTTTTTGAAAAACATATATACATATTACATTTCACAATTGTTGTTTCCATGAAATTTATTAAACGTTTTTTCGTATAAATATTATTTAGATATGTATTTTGAACGTTTTTTTTTTTCAGATATTTTTTTAGGACATTTTTTTATAATACGAGAAATTTCAACATCTTGTGGCTTATTGGTAATTTTTTTCAGTACAGCCTATTTCTTATAAGTATTGTAAAGAATTAAATTTTGAAGATGGGTTTTGAAAAATTGAGAAAAGTGAAACCGTTTAATTAATTACGCCATAACTTGGTATAACATATATTTGATATGCTATACTAAATTATGGCGTATAATATTTAATATTTTACTATAATGTTTATGAAATCAGACCGGCGGGCTTTCATTCTTTGTCAGCGTAAAGTTGACTCTTAATCCAAAAAATTTGGAATTAACATACATGCATAAATCTCTGCTCGGGATATGCCTAGTAAAGATTTAGAAAAGATGTTAGGGTTTGTAAAATTTCTGGAAAGCGGATATACCCCGATTTCTAAGGTAAGCTCTGGGTACGCATAGATAAGATTTAGAAAAAAAATTTAGATTTTTTAACTTTCTAGCAAAAATATATATTGACTCTTTAAACCCCTAATCTTAAGAGCAGATATAATCTTCCATAAACCTTAAAATGTTCCATAAACCTCTGGTTGATTATAATAATTATTTAAAAAGGTATATAATGTAAATTGACAATATGTTCTGACACTCGATACAATGAAGAGTTTTTACATAAAAGCAAAAGATTCGATTGCTTAAAACTGGACCACAAAAAGATTTGCACGTGATTTGTGCATCATGTCATGGCTCCGGAAAACTACGACGTGGGCAAAGTTCTATTGTTAATTTTTATAGTGCAGTTTTAATGGGTACAAAGTTTTATTTTGTAGTAGCTATTTATTGCATAATGTTATTGCTCCTTTTCTCAGAATTATGACTCACTTGATGCACTGACACGGTACCGATATTATTATAAGTATTTTTGACTGCTAAATACCTTTGTTCTAAATCTTTTTAACTCTGCTTTGTTTTGTTTGGCATATATTTTTATTTTTGAATTTTTGTTATAGGAGAATTTTATTTTTATCGATTTTTAACTTTGACTGTTTGACAGTTCTATAAAGTATAGGATTTAGGAATAGCTAAAATTTAGAAATATGAAAAAATAGAATAATTGGCTACTTCTTAAATCGTAAAACTAGAGTCTAGAGCCGCAAAAAACGATATCATGTAAATATTCTTACTAAACTTTTTAATTTTGTTTACTTCAATAAAAAAATATGTTCAAATCCTTTTCATCCGCCTGCCATATTGTTTTAACAGGATAACTACGCTATTAAGGAAATCTTTAAGTATATAACAGAAATTAAAATCATTTATTTTTTTAAGTTTATTTGTTCTAATTCGTTGTAATTCGCCTCAGAAAAATTTGTATATCGAACATAATTCTTGCAGAAAAAAATTTCTTCGACTTTAACTTCCATCATTGACTTTTTTCTTAAAACATTCTTACATTCTAATTAACTCAATATGCAATATAAAAAGGAAAGTTGAAAATTCAATCCTCGATGTATGTATGTATGTATGAATAGATAGATGTAATTACAGCGTATAAGAATAGTCGACCTAATTGTCGAAATATTAACATATTAAATATAATATAAAATGTAAGATTTAAATCAACGGCGCATTAATTTTAAATAATGATTAAGAAAATTTTTAAAAAGTTAAAAGATATATCTTCAACTTAACGATTAAAAGCAAATAAAATTCATTTAAATTTCATTTATCATTATTCATTATAACATTATGCCAACTAAAATCCTGATTTTTTTCACATGAACATTTCAATTGTAACAAAATTAATTTTTACCCAACAAAATTCTAGTCTACCATCATCGCTTTTTTTTTTCTTTTCCATTTTATTAAACAAGTGATCAGAAAAGCAATTAATTGTTATGAGTATGTTGTTTGGTTACCATTTTCACAATAAGACAAACAAAAATTCATTTTTTATTTTCTTCTTAACAAAAATTCACGACATAATTTATTAAAATTGAATATTTCAATTATAAAAAAAAAACAAAAAAAAAAAAAAAGCAACCACAAAAAAAAAACCCCAACAATAAAAAAAAAAAAACGAACAAATTCGAACTGAAAAATTCACTTTTATTCCATCATAATTTAATTTTTATTAAAATTTTCTCAGTTTAACACTTTACAAGATCTCATTTATTGTTGGAATAAATATGGGATGTATTTAAAAAATAATATTTATCAGAAAATTGCACCTATTGGGAGCTTAACATATTATAATGGGGTTCCTATATATAAAGGATAAGTTTATTGGATTCACATTTTTATACAATTATTGTTGATTTAAAAATTATAGGATTTCTTGTTGGCGTTATAATCATGCTGGATTCATGAATTCATGCATGCAACTCTACAATGTTTATTTTATTTTTGTTTGTATGTTTTCTTTTTTTTCTTTTCAAAAGATAGTGTTGGACTGACAACCCAATATATTTGATTACAAAAAAGAAAAAACAAAATTAAATACAACAATCAGAAAAATAAATAAACATGAACGAATTTATAAGGTTCACAGGTTAAATTGAACCATATATATACATATTATGCATATAACTATGTATATGTATATAAACATGTATATTTACGAAAGGCTATAAGAATAAATATGGAAAATTTTGAAGGTAAAATTTTTGCAAAAGGGATGTAGGAGAATTTAAATTGTATCTTTTATTGTACATTTTATAAAGAATTATTAAGATTTTTTTTTTTTATTTTATTTATTTTTTATTTATTTATTATTTTTTTTTTTTTTTTGAATTTTGATGTTCACTATTTAACAAGAACATCATCGTAAAAAAGGATTAAAAAAAAAAAATTGTTATTAATAAAAGAAGACGTTCCTTTTTTTTATCTGAATGTATATATGTATGTTTTTTTTTTTTTTTAACTTGTTACATGATTAAGACCTCCTGATGGGATTAAAACACCTTTAATGTGAATTATTATATTTTTTACAACATCGCACATTCCCTTTTTTAAGGTATTTTTTACTTTTATTTTTTTAATTTTTTTTTTTTTTTTTTGTAGAATTTATGCCAAAGAAATTAAAAAATAACAATTTCTCTAGAATCGAATGAAAGCGCGAAACAATGTTTTTCTGTTTGATTTAAATAATGACATTGGCTGTTTGTTGAATTTAGAATTTTATTTGTAATATTTTTTACAAAAAAAAAAAAAAATATTTTTAAATTAAAATTTTTTAAACATTAATTGAAAAAAACTGAAATTATATAGGACGTAGATACTTTTTGTATTTAAAGTTTTTCTATATTAATTAGTTTTAATTGTAGACAGGTTTTTTTAAAAGAAAAGAAAAATATTTTAAAAGTTTATAGTTCTGGAAATTCATAAAATTTATTTTCTTAAAATTTAATCTTAAAGAATTGATATAGGAAGTATAAATATGTTGTGAATATATGTAGGTTATTATTAGAAACGATCTCAATTAAATTATTTTTCGATTACTTCATGAGAAAATCGGGAGCTCCACGAAACTCCAAAAAAAAAAAAATCAAATGACATAATTCCAAATTCCAAAATCCAAAATCACAAATTATAAAATTCCAAAATTGCAAAATCCCAAAACTTCAAAGAGCAGAGCAAATTTACAGATTTAAGAAGCCCATCAGGATTTTTAAAGAAAAAATTAATTTCGTGGATTGTTTCATATCGATTATATATGTATATATTTAATTGCGAGATTTTCAATTTGAAGCGATTTTTAGTTGGTTATGATAATAATGGTAATACGCCTTTTCCAGAATATTTAGAAAAAGAAATATAGTTAATATTAAGGCATATAATTTTTTTACATTATTTTTCCAACATTATTCGCATTGAACAGACTTTTTTGTTTAAATTTTTTTTTTCTACATTTTTTGGAATCAATATTTTTTTTTTCAATAAATCGACCCATATCTGAAATAAAAAAATTAAAAACGAATTATGATAACAAAAGTGCTTTAGGATTTTGAAATTTTAATATTTGGGATTTGAATTTTGGGATTTTGGATTTTGTATTTAGGATTTCGTGGCCAAGCCGAGACAATAAATCTGGGCTCATCAATTTTTAAATAACTTAAATTGTAATCGTAACAGTTTATTTTTGTTCTAGATTTTTTTGTAAAAAAAGGATATTAGTTTTACGTGATTTATAAGATATCAGTATATTTTTCTATTATTGATATATAAACTATTAATTATTGTTTGCCATTAAGTTGACAATTCAATATTGAATAGTAACTATCAATCAGCTCAAAAACTACAGTCAAAAAAAGTTTGGACTCTTACTGAGATTAAAACAAAATATGGACCTCCCGAATAAAAGTTTGGAACTTTATTCACTATGTTTGTTATCCAACCGTTTAATCAAATAATTCTATCAACTTAAATATATACTTCTTGCAAACATGTTGCCACATTTATTGAATATTATCATTATATCCTATCATTTAAAATTCATAATTTTAGTAATTAACATTTTAACATTGAAAAATTTTGTAAACCAAAGTCAGGGATTTGATCATTAATCTCTTAATTCTCAAATAAAACTTAACATTTTAAAATATTTTCCCTATAAACATTCGTACAAGCAAAAATCATTCTCAATAATTTTCATACATTTTTTTTTTTATAATTTTTTAATTCTAACCTTAATTAAATGTTGAAATCATAATATTATTTAAATACTAAATTTGCATTTTATTGTAAAACCAAAAAAAAAAAAAAATTCCAAACCAACATAAATATTTTTCAACTTAACACACATATTCTTTAATTTCAAATATACCGGCAATAACATTTTTTTACGATATTAAAAAAGGAGGGAAATAAATGTGACCAATTTGAAATGACAAGTTCTTTCTCACATTATGAAGGAAAAAAAAAAAACCAAAAAAGAAAAACAATTAAAACCATATTTAACCACCGCTTCAGGTAATTTTTGTTTTATTTTTTTTTTTTGTATTTATTATTTAAACCAGAACAGAAAAATCATAAAAAGTCTACCGCAATGCAATGATTATGATTCATTTTTTAATCAATGATTCGTCACTGATTCATTAATCTGTGATTCATTTATTGTTGTTTTTGATTTTCTTTTGAAATTTTTTTTTTTTTTTTTTTTGTACCTCATATAAATAATCAATGATAACCTATTTCTATATAAAATAAGCAAAAATAAAATAATTTTAAATAGATTTAAGTGAAAAAAAAAAAAATTATAATTTAATTTTTTAAAAATATAAGGTAGGTACTATAAAAAATTATTTATACTATACTAGGTACTTAAGATATATTTCTTTCATTTTCTCAAGAGATCATCCTAACAAAAAATATTAATCATAAATTATTCCATAATATTCAACTAAATACATCAAAAAAACACAATTTTTCTTTTCATTTTCATTTTAATTGCCAATTCATTGTACTAAAAAAATAAAAAAAAAAAACATAAAAAACAACAAAGAGATATTAATAAAAAACAATGTATCACATATAATATAAAAGATCATTACAAATTACCATGTTTATGTGCTTCAATCCAATTAAAATCCAAAAAGAAAATTAAAATCAACTAAAAATCTTTCATTTAACCATTTTGTTTCAATTTTTTTTATTATTATTATTTAATTTTTTTTTTTTTTTTATTATTATTATTATTATTAAAAAGCGCGATTAAAATCGCATATAAATACCGCTCATTTTATGGCTGTCACATTTGAAACTGGAATCTCCATTAAATAGTGGTATGCTTATTACATTGACCCAAGAAAAAAATTAATCAAGTGATGGTTGTTGGTACAATAGCTATTAAATGGTTATATATAGGCAGTTTGTTGATTAGATGTACCATACAGTAAAAGAGAGGAGACTAAAATAAAAAAAAAAAAATAAAAAAAATAAAAAAAACTAAAACAAAATATAAAAAAAAAAATTTTTCATTTAAAAGATAAGAAATCTATGTGTATATAAATATATATAAATATATGCACACAGACAAACACTCATATGAATCAAAATAAATGTATAAAAGTGAATGAAATAATGATATGCGAAAATTTACAGATAAAATGACAAAATTCTCAAGACCTTTTCTGCAATCGTTTTTTTTTTTCTTTGGTTTTTCATTTTTTATTCCTTCTTTTTTTTTTTGCATTAATTTTTTTTTTTGTTTTCTTTTGAATATAATATGGAAAACGAACGATAAATTATTTTTTAAATACTTTGAAACATTTAAACTTGATGAGAAAAATTTGTAATTGTTTTAAATGAATTTTTTGTTGCAAGTGTGTTACAAGTTCACTGTAATTTCTTTTACAAAATTTTTTTTTATTTAATAAAAGAAAAATATTTTCAGAATCATTTTAATTAAATTTAACTTTGAACTTTAAAAAATTGAAAAAAAAAAAAAGAATGTTTTAATAAAAAATTTTAAAGTTTAAAGAACTGCAAGATATAGGGATAAAATAATTTGTTAAGATCAAAGTATTTATACAAAAAGAAAAGTTTTTGAGAAAATTTAAATTTTTGTTTTATTTTTTAAATCTTAAGTTATCTGTGAATTCTATCACTTTTTAGCACATTTCCAAAAAAATTTTGAAAAAATGTGCTTATTAGTTTCACTCTGTCCGTCCGTCCGTCCGTCCGTCTGTTTACAAAACTTCTACACCGTTAAAGATAGAGAAAAAAAATTTTAACCATAGGTAGGTCTCATAAAAAAAATAATTTTGTGGAACAACTTTTTCATGTAGCCCCCCCCCCATTACGGAGCTACACCCCCTCAAACTTTGAAAAAGCCCTATTTTTAAATGCATATATCTTATGTTCTGCTTAAGATTTTTTCAATCTAAAAACGTTATTCGACAGGTATTTCTTTTATCTTTGTAAATTAATATCAAAATTATACAATTTTTTTAAATTTAGTATTTAAATTTACCGTTATGTGAAAACCAAATTTTGCATGATTTTTCTACTTTCATAACTCCGGCACGCTTCTAGATAGAAGCTTGAAATTTTGAGGCAAGAAAGAACTTTTAGAATTAGTATAAGTTTGCTCAGAAAATTTTTTCGGACCAATCCCTGTTTATGAGCTATTAGGGCTTAAAAATTGAAAATTTGCTATTTTTAAACACCTGTAACTTAGGAACCTGTACATATTTTACTTCTGTAAGATATAAAAATTAAAGCTACAATAATATATTTTTACGTGTGTTAAAGGTTTATTTTAATTGTAAAGGCTTCCAAAGTTGCAGCTCTTCAAAATTGCGAAAAAGCCCCATTTTCAGATGTATATATCTCGGGCTCTGCGTAATAATTTTGCAATCTAAAACCGCTGGAAGATCGAAAATTTTATTATCTATATAAGACAATATCAAAGTTATGTAATATTTTGTAATTTACTATTTAAATTTACCGTTATGTGAAAACCACATTTTGCATGAAATTTCTTTTTTCATAACTCCGGCACCCCTTTAGATAGGAACCTGAAATTTTGAGACAAGAAAGAACTTTTAGAATTAGTATAAGTTTCCTCATAAAATTTTTTGGTAACACCCCCTCTTTAAGAGTTATTACGCCTCAAAAATTGAAAATTTGCTATTTTTAGACACCTGTAACTTAGGCACCTGTACAAATTTTTCTTCGGCAAGACATGAAAATTAAAGGTTTAATAATATATTTTTACGTGTGTTAACGGCTTTTCTTAGTTATATAGGATTCCGGACTTATAGCCCCTCAAAATCTCAAAAATGTCCTATTTTCAAGTTTTTTCTTATTACATGAAATTTTCAAATTTTTGTGTAAGTAACACTTCTAAACAGTTTGTATTGAGTTTTGGAAATGTGCGCTTTTAAAAACCGTTGGTTTACATTCTACCTTGTTTAATGGGTTAACGGTTATATAAAACTATAATTTATTAGCATGAAACAATAATCAATATTAATGTTAGAAATATAAAAATTTTAGTTACAATGAATTAAACATGCTGTTAAATTGCATTGCTTCAATTCTTACTTAGTTTACTTTCCATTTTTACATTTAACACAAGCTTTATCTGCAAATCAATTAAGTTGATCAATTCAACAAGAATAAATTTGATCTATACGATATTATAAAAATAAATCTATTTTTCACTAAATTGTAAAACTATTTTGCTCTTTCTCCAGACTCTTAAATTGTTGAAATTTAAAATGAATGGAATTTTCTAAAAGCTTTGACGCTTCATGCGTATTTAAATTATAGGTACCACTTTTATATACAGTCGCTTCATAATATTAATAAAATCTTTGTAGATATTAATGATACCTAAAACATTATTTTTCTTTAGGTAAAGAACAAACAAGATATAAACACTATGTATAAAGCTTAAATATATATAACAACATGTCGAAAATCATCAGAGTTGATAATTTTATAATCTCAATTATAAGAAAGCACTATAACCGTACAGTAACAATAAAATCAAACTCTTTCATAAGACATGCAGTTCAGCCGGAAGATATATATATTTAAGATACAATGAAAAAAGGCTTTATACCACCAGAAGGTTTTATTTTTAGATCTAGACAAGAAAATGAATATACAAAATGAAGAAAAAGTCCCATTAATGTTCCAGGAGGGCAACCAACAAAATAATAATTTACAGGCCAAACCATGACTGACAATTTAATAAAATTTAGTAAAAACTTGTCTCAAGAAGACAAAAACCAAAAAATTATTTAATCTCATTTTTGGTGGTTTTAATAATTCTATATTGTAAAATTCAAGTAGGATAGATTTTTTAGATTAAGTTTAGGATTAGGCTTTTACGATAGATTCTCTTAAGTTTAGGATTAGGCTTTTACGATAGATTTTCTTAAGTTTAGGATTAGGTTTTACTTATAGTTCTGCAAAAAAACTTAATATAGGGCATTTTTTTGGAAATTTTCCAAACTTTTTACACCTAAAATAAAAAAAAATTGATTAAATATGTAATTACATAAATATTAAGATAAAAATCAAACTATTGTCAAAAGCAACCTTAAAGTAATATTATATAATAGAGAACTCATAAATGGCATTAATTATAAGATTGTATAATAATTGCATTCTTGTTGTTTTAAATTTTAGATAAAAATTTTGAATTGTAATTTTAAATGGATATAAAATAAAAAACTTATATAAAAGAAAAAAAAGATCATTAAATTAAACTGAAATTTTAATGAAAACTTTTTCATTTTTACCAAAACGTAATGATTTTTAATAATTTTGTAGCCATTTTAAATTAAAGATTTATTTTTTGGAAGATCCTAATTTGTTCAAAATCTACAATATACATATATTCTTATGGGGCCTCGGTGGCCTAGTTGGTAAGAACGTATAAAATACGCTGTAAACAATGAGGGAGTGTAAGTTCGAATCCCACATATGTCGTAAGAGTTTTTCCCCCTTACGACATTTACAGCCATGTTTGAAAATTTTTGTGATACGTATCACAAGTCTAACATGATACGAATATATATATATTTTTACATATTGTGCACCCGCTTTTTCTTAAATAAATAGCGTTTTTTTTTTTTTTTTGAATTAAAGAAAGACTCTCTTGTGGTTGTTCAATTATTACTATACATTCCGTCGGTAGCTGTTACGAAAGAAAAAAAAAGGCAAATATTATTAATTTAAGAGTATGGTATTGCTACACTCTTATAATTTCCTTACTCAAATTTAGCTTAAGAATTAAATAAAATCTGAACTGGAGCTTTATCTTTCTACCTATGTTATCAACTTTTACAATAACTTTTACTAAAAACAGTAAAAAAGGGTAACTTCAGTTTTCATAACTAAAAATGTATTCTAAATTAATTTCCAACAGTTTTTCCTAATTTCTTCCCACAATTTTTTTTTTATATACATATTCGTTCTTTGCAATTTCTGTCTTAAATAAAAAAAAAAAAAAAAAACAAATTTCGAATACAAAAATATACATATATTTTTATACTTAATATTCATATATATATTTATAGCTATATATATATATATAGCTATATCATTTTATTGTATTAACAGTGAAATATTAACAAATGCAAATATTGAATGGTTATTGATACCATGAATTCAATATATTGCCATAATAGACATTCAATAACATATCACCAAGATCTCATCATAAATTTCAATTTTATATTCTAATTTGTGAATTTTATTTAAAAAAAAAAAAAATAAAATAAAATAAATAAAAAAATAACTATACAAAAAAAAAAAATGTTACTTTCCAATAAGGAATATTCAAAGTCAAAATCAAAAAGTATGTACCTATAGATACATTTTTTCTTTTTATCATATAATATATGAAAATTTTGAAAAAAAAAAAATAATGAATACAATAGACCCTTAAAGTGTGCTTTCAAGCGCCGTAACTCAAACAAATTGCATCCTTTATTAGTTTTCTTTTTTTTTTTCGGCTTAGTTTCTAGACTCAAAATATTCAAAATACATGTGAAGTATTATTATACCAATGGTATAACTAAAACTTGTTAAAAATGTCTCTTTATATTATTAGTAGGATAAAAAAAATAAAAATCAAAAAAAAATTTTCCTTTCATTATTGATGATCCCAACAAAAAAAAAACCAAAAAAAAAAACAATAATTGAAACGAAATACTGATACTGATTTACATTTAAAATTTAAAAGTGATCCCATGGATTCTATATAGTAGCAATAAAACAACAAAAAAAAAAAAAAAAATCAAATAAAAACTACAAAAATTATACAAAAATATTCCAGACATATTGTAAACAGTAGATATACAATTATTGTAGAAATTATCAGATTTTTAAATCAAAATCAATTGTGAGTGAATTTTATTTTAAATTTTTTTTTTTTTTCTTATTATTTGGTGCAAATTCTTCAATATCTTAAAATATACAACTTGCAAAACAAATTACAAAACAAAAAAAAAAAAAAAAAGAAATCTGAAAATGTCAACAATCAACTTAAAGCTCGTTATCTTTAATTCGATTCCTATATACAGCAAAAATAATATTCTCAAAAAATTCTAGGCTTCTATTTTTTTTTTTTTTCTTTTTTTTTTTTTATTTTAATTTTTGAAAACAACAATCATCTTTTGGTAACAACGATTTTAAAGATTATATCTAAAAAGGCGCTTACTTGGCTACTAAAAAAATTCTTATAGTTGTTTTTCACCACTATATAGATACAACAAATTTTAAAACTCAAGAATCAAACAAACAAAACAAAAATATTTAAAAAGAACATTATATCAACATATTAATGATATAAGCAACAAGTAACAAAACAAGCAACAAAAGAAAAACTAAAATTCAAACAAAAATATTATTGCATAAAATTGAATTTAAAATTATCAAAAAAAAAAAAAAAAAAAACTTTTCATTTTATGTCCCATCCAATTCAAGTCGTCTTCATGTCCAATTGGTAACATTCTCTATAGGTAGTTCATATAGAAAATAAAAAAAAACTTTAAAAAAGTTTTGGTTATATAACGAGCTCATTGGGAATTTATATTCGAATATACATATACGTATATACATTGTTGCCTGAATACAAATGCACACAATTATTGCTGATTTTTTTTATATTATAAATAGAATATGTTGCAATATTGTTTGGACTTGTTTTTTGACCATTTTTGTTATTCATGTTGCTACTTCATTTCTTTTTAATACTAATATTAATGATAATTCTGATGATGTTGATGATATTGATGATTATAATACTTGCAATATGATGTTCTTAAATGGTCTTACGAGACATGATGTCTGTTTGAATTTGTTATGTCTCATCTTTGTTTTTTTTTTTTTTTCTTTTTTAGTTAAACATTATATTGTAGTTTAATAACTTATATATATACATACATAGAAATATATGTACATACGTTGTGATGGATTTTAAGGTGATTAAAATAGTATTTTGTTTTTTATTTGATACTAATATAAATAATTTAATAAAAAAAAAACAGAACAGATAGATATACAATTTATCCATATTTTAAATAATTTAAAAAAATATTATGTCAATTATTAGGTTTAGACATTTTATATTTTCTAGTATTTAAATTGTTATAAAATAGGAAATTTTAAGTATAAATTTAATAGATTCCATTAATTTAATTAATGATCACAGATCACAAGCCAATTAATCTAATATTTCATTTATTTATTCTATTTAACACTTTAAAAGTTTAACACTTTATGTACCAACTATCAACTAAAATGTGCTTCCGTTGTTTTTCTTTTATTTGTAATTTCTTCAATTTCCTTTCACACTTTAAAGTTTTCTGTGATTTATCTTTTTGTGTACTTTTTTAAGTAGTTTGGTATCAAACATTTTTATAACATTTAGTATTTTCAGTTCTAACACCTTTTGAATTTTTGTAAATAGCTTTTTCTCATTTTGACATTTTGACACTTTGGTTGTTTTTTTCAGTTCTAACACCTTTTGAATTTTTGTAAATAGCTTTTTCTCATTTTGACATTTTGACATTTTGTTTTTTTTTTTCGATAGTGTGTGGCCAATTCAATTTGGAAAAGAAAATCCTAATAGTTAAAACATTAAATATTTTTGAAACTTAGATTAATTTATGTCAAATTGATATTTATGTATATTTTACATATAATAACTATCCTGTAAATATGCAAACATTTTTTCATTCAATAAAAGGTTAACGAAGACGGCAGAATTTAAATACGACACAGATTTGAGTGCAAGCATTTTTAATAAGATGTAAAATATATGAAAATTATAATTTTTTATTATAAGCCTACTTACGATATTCTAAAGAAATAAATAATATTGAATATGACTATTTAAATCAATCATATATTATATTTAACATATAATGGGTCTTAGCAGTCAGAAGTTTAATTATTTTTGCGAAAAAATAAGCCGTACAAAATTTTGCCGTTCAAAATCTCGTATATTTATTTCGTTTTATGCGATATTTTTCAACAAAAGATTTTTTTCAGAAAATTTATATATTATGTTTATGTATATGTGGAAAGATGTGTTTTATAGTTAGAAAATAGAAGATTTTAAAACACAAAATTTTAAAACGCGATATTCATTTGCTACCCGCGTTTTTAACATGTATACAATACAATTTAACGTATACAAATTAAAAATTTATGGAAAAAAAAACTATCTTATTTTACTACATTGGTGTACTGTTTAGAGATTTAGAAGTTTAATTTTTTAATTTTAGATATTAATTTTAGATATTAATTTAGATTTAATTTTTTGTTCTAATTTGTTCTATGAGAGATAAAAGTTTAAAAAAAGTTGGACAAAGAAAATGAACTGAACGAAAAAAAATTCTACAAAATTTTTAAAATAATGAGAGCTGCCACCCGCAGGGGTTTATTTGGTATTTTTTATCCAATTCTAAAATTCCCGGTAATTATAGTTTTTAGTTTTTACATAAATATTTCATGATAAATAAAAGTTAATATTATATAACCAACTTTTTTTTAAACATAGAAATTTGACATTTTTTTTTTTTCAACATTTATTTTCCGACATTTTATTTCTAAATCTCATTTTATTTTTGACTTCGACTTTTTTTATACGACATTTTCTTTTTCAACAAAAAGACTGGCTCCCAAAAACTCTTATACTTTTTCCATTTCTACTTTTTCGCCATATTTTTTAAAATAATCGCGAAAACGGGAGATTTTGAGATACGAGATTTTGAGAAGCGAGATTTAAAAAGCGACATTCTTAAAAGCGAGATTTATAAAAGCACGATATTTTGGAACACGAAATTTTAATTTGTAAGATTTCGATACGCTTCCATTCAGAATATTACCTCTGCTAAATTTCTAAAAACATATAATGACATATAAATAATCTCAACAAAGTAATTGCTAATTTCTACGATAATTTCACCACATATTTTTTAAATTATTATATTTACAATAAACTTTCTAAAATAATCCTATTTATTACTTTGATAAACTCATCAAAAATAATTTAACTAAAAATGGTAACAAAAATGTTATAATAAAAAAAAATGAAAAACTGTTAAACAGACCGAAAAATATTGAAATAATTTTCACCGAAAAAATCAACAATTACAAATATGTAATAAAAAATTTCTTAAATTAAAATTTTTTGTTTATACAATTTTGTTATTTAATTGATGCCGTTATTTAACACATTCACACAACATAATATCTGTCAAAATTTTGTTTTTTTCTTTTCAAACAAACCAAAAATTTATTGTTTTATTAAATTATTAAAAAATAAAACAAATAAAAATAAATTTAAAAATTTATGATATTTACAATGTTCGTCACATAAAATAAAGGGAATTTAAAAAAAAAATAATTTTTTTTTTTGTTTCCTTTTAAATGTCACTAATGTGTCAAGAAATATTTCGAACTTAACAGTTTTCTACAGTAATTTGATGAATTTAAAACTTAAATATCCGGCAAAAAAAAAAAAATACAAAACTTTAATTAAAAAAAAACATCTTTAATACAATTTGATATTTTTTTCGTTTTCCAGATCATTTTCCATTTTTTTCCCAATTTTAAAATTTACCAACGCTTTCATTAGGTATACACAAGAATTTTCAGCAATATTTAAAAAAAAAATTTGTATTTAAAAAAAAATCAACATCGAAAAAATGAATGATGAAATTTATAGCGAATAATAAATAGATTGATATGATTTGATATCATAAAAGAAAATCAATTTATTTGCCGCGAATTTATAATTTTTTTTTTTCTTTCTTATCCAACTACTAAAGGAAACTAAGTTCCTTTTTTGTTTTTTTATTTTTGTGATTGGTTTTATCAGAGACTTAAAAAAATCTTTGTAATATTAACAAAGTAAATTTCCGAAAAAGGAGTCCAACCGTACAATAATATAAGAATTTATTTTTATTTTGTTTTTTTTTTTGTTGTTCTTATATGATTTTAAAGTGAATCCTTTGAGATAACAAAAAAAAAAAAACGAAATTGATTCAAAAATATTAAATAAGAAGAAAATGTTATTATATATGTGGATGACCGAACTGCCGCACTTATTCCCAAATGTGACTAAAAGATGAGTCGGACCACAGAACAATACAGAAAAAAAAGAAAAATGAAAAATATAACTAATGACAACATAAACATGTCTACATATATATATTTTAGTTTTATGTATACGAGTAATAATTTTATTATACAAATTAAAAAAAAAATTTTAAGAAATAAAAGAAATGATTTTTAATCGATTTCTTTGTATAAATCGATTCAATTACTTAAAACTAAAAAAAAAAAACCAATATCACATTCTTCAAAATTATATTTTGATTCATTGAAATATTCTAAATTATGATATTCAATTTAGTAAAGTCTAAATAAATATTGTACATATAATGAAAATATTAAAATTATTGTGAAATTACGGCGAAAATAATTATATAATACATACAATTAATATCAATTTGTTATGCAAAAGTTGTTGCGTTGCACTATTGGAACAACGAAAAAGATATAGGGAGAGATTAGAGAAGCAGTAAAACGGATTTCAATAAAAAAATTTTAAGATCATAAGAGTGAAATTTTTTATAATTGGCGAACAATAAACATTTTGATAAATACGATGTAAAATAACGAAAAAAAAAAATTTCAATTCAATTAGCACTAGATTGCGCCATTTTGATACCATTGCACTCACGTGGCCTGTGTTTTAAAATTGTTTACGATTTTATATCCAACCCGCGAAGTTCACATACGAAATCAGTTCTTTGATGAGGTTGTGGTAGAACGGTTTACCGAGTGAGAGAAGTCTGAATCTAGCTAGGGCCGGACATCTGCAAAGAAAGTGCTCCAGGTTCTCACTTTCCTGCCGGAGGTGTTGTGAGGGATTCTTAATTTGACTGCATGCGTTCCTACTAGCCAGTAGCCTGTGATGATTGCTACTAGTCTGGCGATGTCTATGGGAGATTTGGATATCAACTCATTTGATATTCTTTTATTGTATGTGGCCCACAATGTTCTAAATATGGTGCAATTTCTCAGATTACTCCACCTTTGTTGCAATTTCGCTATATACAAAGAAAGGATCCGTTCCTTTATGGTGCAGATTGTACAACTGAGAGTTAGTGTTCTGAGTGACTCTTTTCTTTGCTAGTTCGCCAGGTGACCCCTGAATCATGTCGAATATTCGCGGTGGTTAACGCATTTCGCCATTGACCCGACGGCGCCAATGGCGACGGCGGCGGTTGGCGAAAACAGGTGTTTTAACAACAAGAAATGACAATCACTCAGTTTACAAAATTCAAATTATTGAGTAGCCGGTTCGATTCGGTTAATTTTAAATAAAAAAATGCCCAGGCACCATCAGGAAGGTTATGTTTAGCCTTTCGTTTGTTAGGGAAAGTTCTTGGCACTGCCAAACAAGTTTTGAGGTTGTAATGTTAATGGCCATACGGTGAAGATAGTTACATCGAAGTTATTTGTGACATCTCCGCCCTCCATTCCGCTCTAGCCGAAAAACTACGGATAAATTGCTCCCAAAGTTTAGTTTGGAAGCAGTGTAGTTGGTCAGGGTTGGTAAGGGACTCTATTTCCAGAATATTACCGTAGCCATATGGTTTAGTAGCAAACCACCCAGATTCTCTGAGTCGTACTGCACTGCACGTTGCGACATATTTAATGTATAGAGCCGGTGGTTAAGGAAATAAAATAGTATTCAGAGGATCGACAGGATCGTAATGCCCCTGTAATTAATGCCGACTTATGCTGATCTCTGTATTCTATTTAGTTTTGTTATATTGTTTTTCCAATTCATCGCTGGCCACCACACCAACGATCCATAAGTAAGGATTGAGCGAACCACGGCTGTATACCTCATTTCTTGCCCATGGTTTTATTACAAGCATACGGTGCAAGCTTTCTTAACTCTATGCTCAATGTTAGATTTCCAGGAGAGCTTTGAATCTAGAATAACGCCTAGATACTTAGCGCTGGTAGTCAGCTTTAGATTATAATTATCCGGTAGAACAAAAGTAGGTATTTTGGATTTTGTCGTGAACAGTGCCATTTCAGTCTTCTCTGAGTTGACACCTAAGCCACAACTTGTAGGCCAGTTGTGAACCACACTTAGAGCTCTATTAATGACCTCATTAATAACGGATATAAACTGGCCTGATACTAGTATCACCACATCATCCCCATATGCCACTACTTTTATCCCTTCCTCATTAAGTACTATTAAAATTTTGTTTATAACCATTAGCCATAGCAAAGGTGATATTACACCCTACTGTGGTGTACCCCTGTTAATTAATTTAGTAACACTATACTGTTTCCCCTTTTTCGCATGAATTATTCTGGAACTAAGCATGAATATAATCGAACACTTCAGAAACTGATCTGCCGCGCTTGGGTGAGAGCTTCTTCAATGTATTGGGTGCTAACATTGTTAAAGGCACCTTCATTGTTAAAGGCAAAGGCATCTAAGAAAGTGGCTAGAGTTATATTGTTTATACATAATAGAATATTCAACTGTACTGATCACTTCACGGAAAGCCGTTTCTGTGAACCTACCTTTTAAGTACATAAGTTAGGATTTTGATGCTTGAGTTCCCTAAAAGCGTTGCCTAATCTAGTAATCCAAAATACGCTCCATAGTTTTTAATTAACCATTCCATTAACGACTTTTGCAGCATGATCGGAATTATGCCATTTATGCCAGGCGATTTATATGGAGAAAAACTTTTTATAGCCCAAGAAACCTTTTCGTGAGATATAATTTTACTAACTTCATCTCATGAGATTCCATGTAGTACAGGACCTGCATTAGGTGAAATTGCATTACCGTTATCATTACTGAATACGGTAAAATGGGTGTTAACTAACAATTCTAAAGATTGAGCTGAAGAATTAGCCCAGCTCCCATCCGTTATTTTGATTAAGGACGGACAGGACCTATCATTGGACAGAATCTTACAGATTTTAGCTGAATCCTTCGTAGTTTCGATAGATAGATTCGATGGCATCACAACTGATGAGTAGGTTCTCTTGCCTTGTTGCTCTAACGATTTTACGAACTCCCTCTGGTGGTGACGGATCGTCATGACCCATATATGCAGAGGAGATGCAGAGACTATCTCCACCTAGTACTTCTACTTTGATGACAGTCAAATCGGATGAGCTAAAATCGGGGTGAAGAAAATCATTGAATTGTTTTTTTACTAAAATGCAAGGTCTAGGTTTACCTCTATCTTTTTTGTAAAAAAGATTGTAGTCTTTATGATGTAGGTCTTGATCTCAGTACCTCTGATCCAACGTTCTTGAATGAGGCTGATATCTATATTTTCTTCGCTGAGGAAAATCAGCAGATTATAGTTAGAGATCAAATTAAAATATCATTAGTATAAAAAGTCATAAAAGAAATGTATTTACCGATAACTTTATTTGGCCTTATAAACTTATATATATTAGAAATCACATTTATTTATTTAGCATTTAATTTTATGTTTAAAAAGTATAAAATAAAATAATTTAAAAATTATAAATATTTCTTACAAAATCTTCCTACCACTTAAAAAATAAAGGATACCACTAACTACTAACAAAACTCACCCTCCCTATTTGTTGTAAAAAGTAGCGCTACTTTGTCCCAAAAGCACCCTGTTCTAGTCTTACACACCTTATTTGTTCATGTAAACCTAGATGTAACGATCTCACATTTAATTTAGTATAACTTTTATAAGAATTGTTTTTGATAATTTGCGTACTCTCTCTTTATTACCTTTAATTATACTTTTAGTTTAGTTATTTCTAGTTTTATTAGTTTAATTTTTTTTTTCTTTCTTCGTTTTCTAAACAACCAAACTGGCTCGCATGTGTCATGGCAAAAAGAACTTTCTGTAGCTTCGGATATTAACTATCCGTTGCTATATTAATTAAATAAATAAACAAAATCCCTCTTATTACAAAGTATTTTTTTCTTTATAAAATTGATTGCTTTAAATATGACTATATAATCTTGGAAGTATATTTGTTTAGTCTACTAAAACTAACATCTATTATCTTTCGAATTACAAATAAGAACCACAAACTTTTATTTTCATTTAAAAATCTTTTTTGTAGTTTTAATTATTATATTAGCAAAAAATAAAAACAATGTTATCCTTCGGATATTTGATTGCAACTGATATACTATATCACTTAATAACTTTTGAACGTTTCAAACTTATCAAAGAATGACCGCTTTTAATATAAGTTTGACACTTTCGATTCAAAAATGTATTTTTTTTTTTAAATTTTATTAAAACTTTATTTATTACAATAATCAAATCCATTTTTAAACCTTTATAATATAATACAACTAAATGACACATTCATAAAACTTTCTTTTTTTTTTTCTTAAACACTTCCATTAAATATAAATAGAAATTTAATTAAACTAATTAGAAAAGAAATAGCTGGTTACGTGACAATTTGACCGCAGCAAGCCAACGTAAAAAAAAAATTAAAATAACATAGTTCGCAAATCGCAATTATCCATTATATAAAAAGCTATTAAATGAGTAAATAACTACTTATTAAAGGTTTGATCTATAAAATAAGATAATCCTACTTTCAATTGAATTCAATTTTTTTTAAATTTCATCTGTTTTTAAGCAAAAAAAAAAAGAAACCTAATTATTTATCAAATAGTATACCGACTTTCTTAATCAACGGCAACACGTTCTTATTTTTATAATAAAAATTGAGATTTTCAAAAGTTTTCTCTTCAATTAAATTGTCAAATAGAAAAAAAAAAAAAATAATTGTCTCATTACTTAATCTTAATTATTAACAATTTTCTTCACTATTTAATTTAATAAAAATTATATCCAATATTATGATCATTATTTTGAAATATCTCACTTTTGACATTTTCTACTTGTTACCAACATAAAAACAAAAATACCTTTTCTTTACATATTTGATGTATGACTGGTACAAAAAAAGTATTGAAATCGGGTAAAGTAATTGTCGATATCAATAAAGAATAGGTGTTTAGAGTGTAGTTTTACCTCAGTATGTTGAAAAGGATAAATCCTGGCTCCAAATTTAAGCTCTTTAAAGATTCAGTTGGCTGCAAATTTAAGCTTTTTAAAGACAAGAAAAATTATAAAAATTTTTAGGTGTTGAGATCGCGAACCAAAAATTGTTATCACAGAAAAAATTATTAACACAGAAAGTAGCTTACACTTTATCAAGAACTGATCCTAAAGTGTTTCGTAAACTACTACTACGTAAGATAAGAATTCGTGAACATAAATATTAAATATTTATACATAATATAAGAAAAAGTGAAAAGGATAACCAACACCTAACCAATTTTTTTATAGTTAGTTTTTTATAGCTAAAACACATTAGTTTTGTTATGCCAACTTCACGTTAATTTCTTCTTAATCCCGGGTTAATTTAATATTAATTCATAGATGACAAAAAAAAGCCTAAATTCTTGGAATAGCTCTTTTTTTCTTAATAATTTGTTATTTTTTTTTTTATTTTAAACTCATAAATAGACAAATCTAACGATATTTAATGACATATATTACAAAAAGAAAAAAAAAAATAGACTATGCTGCCATTTTGTTTTCTATTTAAAGATATAGGTTTGTTTTGATGTTGTTTTAATTCAATGTGGTTGCGTGATCATTTACCACGCGTAAATTAACCTTTAAGGTTAGCTTAGTATTATAATAATGATCTAAACGACTAAAGATCATTTTTATAAATAAAACAAAAATACTTGACATTAAATTAAAATTTAACAGAACTTTAACTTTAATAATAGAAAGTATATATATATATATAAGAAAAAACGAAAAATGTTATGTTATTTTTAAAGAACATTATCATCATTAAATGTATTACATAGGTATAAGCATAATGTAAATGCCACACACCATAATTACGTTATACTTTTTTGTTACCTATATCATTCATTTATAAAATAAAAAAATAAAAAAAACAATACAAATTAAAAAGATACACTTTTTGGTAAATTAAATTTTTAAATTATACATAATTCTGAGAATAAATTAGTTGTTTTGTTTGTTCAATTTAAATAGACTCTATGAAAATTTATCATAACATCTTCTGCGTTTTGAAATACCTACTGTTTTATTATACATATATACATGTAAATATATAAATACATGTAAAATGAATGCAAGAAATTATTTTAAAAATTAAAATTTAAACAATAAGTGATATAAAATGATTTTTTGCATACTGAGAAAAGATAAAGAAAAATCATCTAAAAAATAAACTCTTTTTCTTCTTATTCTAATTCTTCTTTTCTTCTTCATCATCTTTTTCTTTTTCTTCTTTTTTCTCTTCTATTTTTCTTCTTAATTTTCTTCTTCTTCTCACGCGTCACGTACGGCGTATGATCTGTGAACTGTCAAAAACAAGTTAAATTATATGAAAATAATATAAGCAAGTAAACTCGACACCGATCTTCGCGTTGTCGCGTTCTTCGATATACGTCTTTTTTAGAAAATAAAGTTGATCTAATTTCAACTTTTTCGGTGTAGAATGACATTTGTGATTGTCAACGTCATCCATTCATTGGTCAAAATTGGATCATTGATTGTCAAAAAATTCTTATAAAAATTAAAAAAAAAACAATTTATTTAAAAAAATCCAAAATATTTAATTTTAAAACATAAATAAAAATGTTTAGGTAACGCACAGAAAATGTTTACAATAAACTAAAAAAAATTACAATTGACATTTGATATAATAAAAAATATGGATTATGATGTTTTTAAATGTCATTTGACGCCTTTTAATTTGCCTGGTAATATTAAATTTCGTTCTGCCGTTCTGCGCCATACGATTTTCTACGGCGTCGAGTTTGTTAACGTTTTCTACGGCTTAACATAGCGTTTATTAAAGTTATTTTTTTACATAAAACGTTTTCGACCTATACAATAAACGAACCTATACAAAATTTTATTTTCTTTGAGGTTAGAGTGTGGAAACCTTGAAAGGGATCGAACACAAAATGGCTGATGGCATGACAATTAACAAACATTTTTACAATCAAACATTAACTTTTTCGGTAGGAAAATAGTTTTGAAAACAACGATTATTTAATCATTATTTTATTATTAGTTCTTCTACTTATGAAATGTTTCACAAACCCTAATGAAACTTTGATATTAGATTTGTTACATGAGTTTTGGGGTTGATTTTTTTGAATTTGTCATTTTTTCTTTGAATTAATTTTCATACAGCCAATTTTTAAATACAGAAGAACATAATATATGTATTGTATATACTTAAAATATTTTTATCCTAATTTCTTCTAATACCGTTTATGTCTTTTAAACGAAACTAAAATATAATATTTGCTTGTTTTATAAAGATGTTGTAAGATGTTATGTTCTTTGATATAAAACGATAACTTTTTTTTTTTTTTTTGTTTAATTTTTAATTTTAATTTTATTTTTATTTAATGGTAGAAAAAGAATAAACTTTTGGTAGAAAGCGTTAAAACTAAGGCAATTTCTGTTATTTATTTTATTATATTTTTTTTTTTTAATTTTTGATTCTTACCTTTAACATTTTACTCTTACCTCTACACCTTCTGTGACATTTACTTAAAAACATAATACTAACCAACGTTATAAAGTCATTGTCAGCACGCGATAATAATGGAACATTTTGTAGTTAGAAACTAATAACGTTATTTAAATAAACTAAGACCTTATTTATGAATATATATATATTATTTATGTATGTTGATATATACATATATGAATATACATGTTACATGTGCATGTACAATTTAAAAATAACTATACATATACATATGAATAATTTAACTTAAAGTTTAGTTATTTGATATATAGACAAAAAATTAAAGAAATAAAAAAAACGGTTCCTGATGTTTTTTACAAATAAAATTATAAACTAAAAAAAAAATAGGTTAAGTTGTTATTATGTTACAGGTTTATGATTTGAAACGCTTTATATATGCTTTTTTAAAGTATTTTTTTTTCTCTCATTTTTAGATATGGCTTGTAATCGCAGTTAATTTTTAGAAAATATATTTTAATAGTTAGATACAATTTTTTTGTTCTTTTGGTAACTTTTATCTGAAAGATAAAAATCTAAAATTAAATTTAAGATTAAAATTTTGAGATGTTTTAATTATTTTCAATTGTTTTTGAAAATATACTTAAATGTCCAACAAATACCAAAAAAATAAAAAAGAATAATTCTTCTATTAGTTAGAATTTTAGATAATTTTTTTTTTTAATAGAAACAAAATTTTACGTGATTATAATTTGCAACATTTATACTAAGAATTTATATTAAATAAAGATGAAATCATATTTTACATGTAATTAAAACAAAAAAAAAATATCTTTTTTGTTAAATTTAGGCTAATAAACTTATTAATTTAATGAATCATACAGAAACTTAAGAAAAAAAAAAAATTAATTTTTTTAAACAAATAACAATGGCAAATAAGCACATACTTTTTACATAATTATTATACCTGTATGAACTATGTTTAATGGTATAAAAAAATGTTGCCATTACTTTTGTGACACCTTAATGGAGTCGAGCTAGATACATTGCCAAAAGTATAGATCGGTTCAGAATCGAATTCTGAATCGATTAAGTCATGTACGTCCGTCCATCCATCTGTCCGTCCGCACAATAACTCAAAAAATAAAATAAGCTAGGAGGACCTAAAAATTTTTTTAGGTTAATTTTGCAAAATTGTTAGTTAGGATGCCCGATTCGGGTAGCTGCCATACAACTTCTTTTTTCAAATGAAAATAACTCAGTGTCTATTAAAGCTAGATATTTGAAATTTATTGAAGAGGTGTCGAGTTACATGCCAACAATTTTTGTGAAATTTGGTTGGGCTAGAGCAGTAGGTTCAAGCTTCTTGCACCTCTTGGAACTTTATGAAGCTAAGCGTCTGAAATCTTATAAAAGATTATCAAGTTTAAAGGCAATCAATTCAGTACTAAAACATCTAAAATTTTTTAAAGGATGATCAATTTTTATAGAATCAGGATATTTAATGTTCATACGGGTATCCCAGAGTTGATATAGTCTACTATACTGCACTTTTCCTCGTTTTTTTACTAATTAAAATAAAAACAAACTTCATTCTACAGAAAAGAAAAACATTACATTTTAAAAGTGGAATTAATATTTTTTTTTAAATTGTAGTTGGAATACTACTATTATATGTATACCTATACACGTTTATAAAAATCTTAATAAAAAATCTTTTGCTTGTACGTTTTTAAATTCATTGACCAGAAAAATCATATCTTATCAGAGTTTGATCATTTTCCACTTTTTTCTCAAACAGTATGTCAATTTTGAAACATTTTCCACTTATGTTTAGTCAAAAGAGATGTGTACAATTTAGTGAATTAATCACAATCATTTTGGAATACAAATATTTGTTCCGCTCTTTTATAGTATCTTTTGGTAATTCCCATATACCAACTAATGCAAAAATAATATATGATATTAAATTTTCTTTACTTTTGTTTTTAATTCAATATGTCATACTGAAATTCAGTTGATTTTAGGTTCGGAAGTTTAAAATCTGATTTTTTTTAATTAAGAAAAGAATGTATAAAGCTTAAAGTCCGTCTTCTATTAAATAGCACTTTCAATTGAAATTTTTGATTTTCTATTTTTATATCCGTATGAACGAGTATTTAAAGTAAATTTATAGTAAATTAGCCATTATATTTGTGACACCTTAAAGGAGCCGAAATAAATATGGAAAAGTATTAATTACATGTTCTTTCTCGATTAAATTCTGAGTCGATTTATCTATGTACTGTGAAATTTTTGTTGCTGCTGAAAAAATGCGAAGATTTTGAAATTTTTATCATATAATTTTTTTCAACCGACGGGTTCCAATAATTGCCATACAATTTCTTTACTTATGTGAGTTATAACTCAGTTTCTAATTTAGCCAGATAACTGAAATTTTGTCAAAACAAGTTATATTTCACGTTAACGACCTCTTTTATAAAAAGAATTTCAGGAAAATTTGTTTGATTTGTGTGGAATGAGGTCGAGTAGCTGTGATACAACTGCGAAAATTTACATAAATATATCTCAGTGTTTAATTAAATTATGTGTTAAATCAGTACTGAATTAACCTATAAGCAAACTAAGATCTTGTTTAGGGCATCGTGATAATTGAGGCACCATATAAATTCTTGCAATGATGAACAGTGCCACTTTTTTTTCTAATGTAAAAAATTTTCATACAAATAAATTTTACTCATATTATTCAATCACACACTGTAGCTTTAGCCAATTGTAAGCAACCCTAGTACTCTTGTATTCCTACTTCTGATTCTCAAGATAATAGGGCTTTTTAGACTACCATATAGGTATAGGTTGTTTATGAAAATATATCTGTATTCATATAAATATAATTAGATATATATGCACATTTTCGCAAAATGTGCAGGTTATGTTTTTTTATTTAGACGACATTTTGATGATTAGTGTCAATAATTTTACATCACTAAACTTCAAGAAAGCGTCTGCTTAGGTCATCTATGGATCTTAATCCCTGTCCGTGTTAAATTTTCTAAAACATAATTAAGTTTTATAGAAGATTTTTAAAAAATTTGAAACTCTATTTAAAAATTTCACGAGTTTCGACTCGACGACGATTTTTTGACTCGAAAAATTTTGAAAAATTAATTCTTTGTTTTAAAAATTTTATTATAATATTACAAAATATATTTCATGATTAAACTAAAAAAAATAATTTTTTTTTTCTATTTAAACTAAAATAATTTTTTTTCCTTTTTAAATAATTAATTTTTTGTAACCTCTTTTACAAATTAATATACAATTTCGAGCTGTATAAAAATAGTTATTTCAACAAAATTATAAAAACTTTTGGCTTTTAGAGCAATTACGAAATTTTTCAAAAAAAAAAAACAATCTATTTCTTGCAATTCAATTTAGTTGCGCTCTATTTGTTCGAACAATTCAATAAAAATATAATCGAATAACCTTAAATAACATAATTATATAGAGTCTTTTTTTTTTATTTTGAATTACTTTTAAAAACAAAAAATATATAGATACATACATATAGATTTTTTTTTAAAACATATAATTAATTGAATACTGTATATCTCATATACACTATAAAAAAAAAAAAAAATTTTTTAAGTTAAATATAGTAGAACTAAATTACATAATTTATTAAAATCATCTATGAAAAATAATTCAATAATAAACTTATTTGCAACAACAATAAAAATAACTATTTTGGTTTTTATATTAATTTTAAAACAATTTTCTCAATTTTTATTTTTTTTTTTTTTTCGTTTTTTTTGTTTGATATTTTATTTTTTATCTTAAATCTATAATTGTATATTTTTCCATCTATGTACATATATACTTACGTTTATTGAAAATTGGAATTAAATATAGTAAATAACTATACATATAGTAAAGAAAACTATAGAAAAATATCTTTAAATTTTTTTTTATTAAATTTATTATGTATACATACAGTTGTGGACAAAATTTTTTAAATCTAAATTAATTGTATTTGTATCAAACACGGAATCTATCACGGTTTATTATCACCTAGCCTTTTTGGTCACCATTTTCATTTTTTTTTGCTTTTAATTTAATGCAATGCATAAAAAAAAATTTTTTAATTTAAACTTAGTTGCATACATTAAAACAAAAGACTTATAAGAACTAACATATTAAAAACTTATAAAAATTAAGACAATGTCAAATTGTTAAAATTGACGTCTTATTTTAAAGTTTGCTCAATTTCATTTAAAATTATTTATTACCAAATACCAATTAAAAAAATCGTAATTTTTTGACATATCATATTTTATAAATCAACAAAGCCGAAAGTTATTTAAGTTTATTGTTTATCTTTATATTTTATTTGAAGCCAAAACTCAAAAAGTCGAAAAACTTTTCAATTCAATGTATACAAAATTCTGTAAAACTGAAAAAAATTTATACTTACAAATTTGATAGCTGATGTTGACAGATTGACATCTATAGAAACAAATTGACAGAAAACAGAGCGATATTTAACAGAAATGATTATCCGAGTTGTAGATTTCATTTTGATTCAGATTTGTTTCGCTTTAAATAATTTTCCAATAAAACATATAAAAGGCAATCAATTAAATCAGAGTATTTCTGAAATACAATTTAATAAATTACAAATTGTTGATGAAATGAATTTAGAAATGAAATAGATTCTTGCGATCCTCATTTTGATCTAGTCAGATTAATGTAATTTCAACTTAAAATTTAATGGAATGATGGATTTAAAAATGAAAATCTATTCTAAATCTAACATCTAAATTTAAAATATCCTAAATATTTCTAAACTTTATTTCGGAACTGTATAAGTATATACGTATACAAATTACAACAAAAATTTAAAACACGAAAACATAATAATGTTCCTACACATTTATTTATAAACTTTTTTATAAATAAATATACAAAATATACACAGATATATGTATATATATTTGTATACAAAAGAAAATATAATCTCAATTTGCACTTTTTAAATTCTTATATTGTTTTTGTTTTGTCTTTGTTTTTTTTTTTTTTTATAGGCAATTGATTTGATGTAATAGGGATAAAAACATATGTAAACACTCCAAAAGGAATTTGTTACTTGTCCGGTTTTGTTGTGTATTAGCTCCACATTGTTTTGCAAAAACATATACATATATATATATTATATGTATTATATGTATATACATCCATATATTACCATAGTTTAATGTACAAATATTTTAACTTTGAATCACGTTTTTTTCATGTTTGTTTGTCTCTGAATCTTTAAGTAACCTGTATACCACCAATTTTTGTATTGTAGGTATGTTAAATCACAAATAACCTCATATATAGAATTCCTTTTCATTGTTGTCTTTTTGTTTTTTTTTTTGCTTTGTTTTTTCTTTTCATATTGTTCCTTTAAGGTTTATTACTAAAGGTATAGATAGATGGACTTTTTATTTTATTTAATTTTTTTCGCTGCTCTACGTCAGTATCCATTAAACTCCTATTAAATTTACCATAAGAGATATTTTTTTTTTGTTCAGTTTTTCTTTTTTTTTTGTAATTTTTATACATTTTTTTGTTTAAAAATTATATAGGAAAAATGAAATTTGTGATTACATAACTATAGTTGCCTTCTATTTGCAAATTGTTGGATTATTTTAAATTTACATCATAATATATAGGTAATAATAATTTGTGAGAAGAATGTGAGGATTAAATTTGTTAACATCCGATTTAATTAAAAGTTGTTATTAAAATTGCATATACAACAAGAACAAATTAATTAAATAATCAGTATCAATCTATATAGGATGTTGTCCTGCACCAATATAAATTATATCCAAAGGACAACAATATTCAGAATGTCCCATAATGTGTGAAAAATAAAGGAAATATGCAGTAAAGTTTGCGGAATAAAAAAAAAATCATTATCCTGAAGGTTCATCTCTAATTTTTTTTTTTTTTTTTTTTTTTAGTGCATTTCTCCGCCACATAAATGTGAACAGGAAATTACACAGTCTTTCCTTTACAGGCGTGGCTGTAAATGTCGTAAGGGGGAATAATTCTTACGACGTGTGTGGGATTCGAATCCACACTCTCTCGGTGTTTACAGCGTATTTTTTACACTCTTATTAACTAGGCCATCGAGGCCCCTATCTCTAACTTTTTAAAACACAACAAAATTTAAAGATGTCATGTTCAACTAAATCGAATATTTTAAGACTGTTTGTAAAAATATAATCTAAAAGCAGATCATTCAGTTTTCGTCAACAAGAAATTAGTTATCAAAATTTCAATCTCTGTCTAATCAACAAAAATTTCCTACTTTTTAAATTGACCTAAAAATTAGCAAATACTGTCATGACAGACTTTAACGTTAAATCCGATTAATAATCAAAAACATAATATTTAATACTATATGTAAGATTATTTAATTTTAATTTTTTTTTTATTTTTATTATCATTTTATGAATTCGCAATTGAGTTCTCTTTTTCGTGTTGATTACATTCCTCATATTCGAATTGAATCACTAAACTTGGATAAAATGTAAACACAATGTACCTAATGTTTGTACGTATATATGTGCATATATACATATTACATATATATATATATATATGGTGTAATAATGTTAAATATAATAATGTAAGTTTCCTTTTTTGTTGATTTTTTATTCCGCTCTCCCCACCCCTCACTCCAACTGTCTTTTTTTCTTTCTCACTATATTTATTTTGATTTTACCTATACAATTCTTTATTGGATTGCATTTGGATATTATTTTGTGGGATTATTCCAATTGCACTGCATATATCAATATAATATTCCTTTAAGGATCTAAATACAATCTTACATACATTTTTTATTTGTTTTTATTTTGTAAATATTAAGTAAATATAAATATAAAATAATTTATTCGTTTCTGAGACAATAATATACGATATTTTCTTTTTATATATATACATACATAGTTAATTTGTTGTTTTTTTCTGTTCGGTTCAATTCAATTCGTTGTTTGTTATAAAGTTGAATTATATTATTGAAGATTGTTGAATTTGATGCATTGATTATGATAAAAAAAAAAAGAAAATAGAAAAAATGAAATAATGAAATGGTCACCAGGTGATTATTGCAATTGTATTACATTTAAAATGTGCAAATTTTTTACATTCTTTCATTTCTCATTTAATTTAATTTTTTTCTTTTAAGTTTTGTGCACTTTATTTATAATTTAAAAATGAATATATAAGGGATATAAGGATTACTACGTATATATTCATATATTATGTGTTTATTTGTGTATATATTATATAATATTATATAGATAATATAGCCTTATGTATATCCCTTTTCGGAGATATATGCTAATAGATAAAATTTCAAAAACTTAACAAAAACTTAAAACAATTTTTATATTCGAAAACCCCATATTTGTTCAATATTGGTATCAAATAAGATTTTATATTAATTTTATATTATTAAAATAATAATATATGTATACATATGTATAATATTTTAACTACTTGATAAATAAATGTAAAAGAAAATGAATAAAAATAACAAAAAAAAAAAATATAAGATAGAATTAATTGATTTAGAATGCCATGAACATAAAAGAATACAAACTTTAATTTAATTCAATTATATACGTATAAAAAATATTAAAGTTTTTTTACTTCTTTAATAATCAAATTAAAATTAATATAATATTTAATTTTAATAATTAGGATTAATAGTTAAGATAGTCCTTTTTTCTTTTGTTAAATTACTATATACGTATTAATATTAACCGACAGCCAGACAGAGACAGTATTACTATTTTGTGAGTATGTAATACGAAATGTCAAATTACTGTCCATGTGACGTATGTGGCAACTTTACTATCAAGACATTTCATTTCAAATTTTTCAAGTTTATTTTATATTTTTTCAAAAAATTTTATGTTTAAAATAGACACAAACAAAATATCAAATTAAAAATAAAGCAGCCGCAAAATATTTATTTGAAATGCATATGTTGTTTTCTATTTGTTGTCATTTTTAATTGTTCGAATTGTCAAATAACTATCTCCATTACTATCTAGAAATATGTCAAGACAGTAGAGAAGATAGTTGAAAAAATGTAATAGTATTGTCAAAAATGTGCATGTATTTGTGCATTATCTTGGTAGCACTGTCTCGTCTGGCCTCTAGCTTATATATGTAGTTTTTGATTTTTTTTTTTAGTTTATTCCTCTGTCACATAAATTTGATAAAGAAATTACACAGTCTTTCTTTTTCAGACGTGGCTGTAAATGTCGTAAGGGGGATTATTCTTACTACGACGTGTGGGGAATCCGAACCCACACTCTCTAGGTGTTTACAGCGCATTTTATACACTTTTACCGACCGGGCCATCCAGATTCCCTAATGTTGTATTTTTTAAAATTACAAAATAATTGAAAATTACTAAGTTTCAAACTTATGTTTATTACTTTCTGAGAGATATTATACTTAAACTCAAATTTCAGTTTTCGAAACAAAATCAACAACTCGTATAGTTTTTGTTTCAAAAGTATAAATATTGAATTCTAGGTCAGTTTTATGCATTCGACGTCGACCCAATGTTGACATTCTCTTTCAATTTCCTATTGTTACCGAAAATTAAATTAATGGTACTTCGGACAACATAATCAATAATAATATCAAACTTAAGTGAACAAAAATTGTCTTATAACTTTGGCTTTATAAATTTATACTTATTAATACAGTAATTTGATTATGGGTATCAAGTTTTATATTAATTTCAGTTCGACAGATTTATATTATACTAATGAGACGGTTTTAACTTTTTAATGATTTTTAACATCTTTTTTGCGATTATCTTGTTTTAAATTGTTTCTGTTTAATCTTAAAATTTCAAATTGATTTAAATTGTTTATAATAAAAAATATAATATAAGAATTTCTATTAAAATTATTTGGATAAATTACTTAATTTTCCTTAATTTTAGCAGACATTTCTTAAGTTTTGCAGCCCTAAGCATATTAATGAGCGTTGCCATCGCACAGAAAAACTATTTCAAAAGTTGAACATAATATGGAACAAAATACAAATGCACACAATGAAAGTAACCATCAAGTTTTCATGGCAGTTATCATATAAAAGTTGATCATTTTTTTTTTGTTCACTTTAACACAAAATTTGAACTTTGACAGCTAATTGTTAATAAATTGTCATTTCACATTGTTATTGTTATTTGCTTAAATCTCAATATGTAATCATTCTTAAATAAAATTTAAATAAACTAGAATCTAGATCAAAAGATATTTTTAAAATTTTAAAAATAAATACAGTTACCCATACAAATATTCTATATATTATTTATTTACTTAATTTTATATTTTACTTATTTTATTAACATTTTTTATTTAAATGTGCAATCGAACGATTCCAACATTTTGTATTATACTTAGAAAAAATTGATAGCTAAGTACGTTTTGTTGACATTTTATAATTTCATGACTGCGTGGTGGCTATATTATGTTCATTGTGCTCAAGATATTAATTTTATGTTCTTTTCAGATTTTCTAAAATGTTTAGAAGAGAAAATTCAAAAAAATCTTATTGTTTGCTTTTCCTCTTTTAAAGAGTAAACCTCTCTTTTCTACTCTCAACTACACTACATCCAGACTTTGAAAAAGAGTAAATGATAGGATTCCATATTTCCATTTACCAACTATTTGCAAGGGTAGATGATAGCGTTCCTTTTATCAACTACTCCCAACTACTCTCAACTACTGTTTTCTTGTAAAAAAAAAAAAAAACGCAAACATTATATTTCCCACACACATAAATTTTAAAACAATTATTAACATATACCTATATATTTTAAATTTCCGTATACTAATCCTTCCATTTTTATCAACATATAAAAATGTTTGATTCAAATGATTGAAATTGTTGAATAAGATTGAAGACATTAAACACTGACATTAATGAATTTTTAATAATTAAATTAATTAATTAATTAAATTTTAAAAGTACCCCATAAATAATTAAATTAAAAAAAAAAAATATCCATATATTGTAAGAATAAATTAATTTAATTCTTGAATAATAAATAAAGTCTTAGAATAATTTGAAAAGTATATACTTGAAAAAAAAAATTAATCACTTAATAAAAACTAAACTAAAAAAAAAAAAAAAATCATTTAGAAAATATTTTCTAAGAATTTCGTGATCTTTATTATGCATTTTTTTTCATTTAAAAAAATAAAAAAAAACAAAATAAAAACCATTTTGTCTAGGCTTAGAACTCTTTATGATACATTCATTATATAAATTGTAAGGTACTGATCCATTATTTTTATTTTTTATTATTATTTTATTTTATTTTTTTTTGTTTTTTTTTTTTCTGCCAATTATGTTGTAGTAAAAAACTCGTGAAATTAATTTTATTAATGATGCATGAATGCTGATTTTTAAATGAACATGGATTTTTGCATTTTTAAAATAAATAATAAAAAAAAAAATGTAAAACAACAAGCAAGTAAGTTCTCTCTCATGTCTTTTTATTTTTGCATTTTCTAAGTTTTTACTTCTTTTTTTTTTTTTTTAGTATTTTTAATTTGCGATTTTGTCACAAAATAAAGATGTCAAGTTCAAAAATGAAAATGCTATTAAATTGTCAAACAAAATAAATTTAATTACATAAGTTATTATTTTTTTTTTTAAATATTTTTAAGTTTATTAATTAATAACTAGAGGACATCAAAATCATTTAATTCATATTTGCAATTAACTGCAATTAACTACAATCAACAATTATGTCATACAATATATTGTCAAATATATATGACAATTATATGTCATACATATATATTCTGTCAAATATCTGCAGTTAATTTCAAAATTTAATTTAACAAAAGAGGTAAATTATTTTTTAGGAATTCTATTACTTTATTATAATATTATTGGATGAGAATGCAATGGGGTCTTAAAGAAATATTTAGTAAATATTTCAATATTGAAAATTTTTATATATGTTAAAAGTTAAATACAATAAATTTATTAACATTATTCTATTTTCAATTCCATTAAAAATGATTTAACGAAATCTATATTTCTTACACGTCAGACAAACAACTCAATATTCACAATTAAGTAAAAAGTAAATTTAATATATAAATTTTTCAAAAAAAAAAAAAAAATCACTATTTCACTAATAAGAACTATTTGTTACTTATGTTACCCCTTAAAAAACTAAAATAATGCAAAATAAAATCGAAAAAAATGAAAATATAACAAATGCTATATCTATTCATTAAAACAAAAAAAAAAAAGAATAATATGGTAATGGTAAAATTGTAATATGGTAATGGTTAGGTTGATCAAACCTTATTTTATAATAGTGTCTCTGTTTGGTATTGTACCTATTTATACCTAACCTAACATATCATATATGTATATAAAACTTTTGTAAGGAAATTCATTCTAGTTTATGTTATGTTGTTTGTTTGTTTTTATTTTTTTTTTTTTGCATCTCTTTTATCACAGAGACAATATGGAGACATCAGAATTGGGAACAACGTTGTTTGTTCTTCTGCCAATTTGTAAATTAAATGCAACAAAAAAAAATTTTTTTTTTCCTTTTTATAAAAAAAAAAAACAAAAAAAAATACCAAAAAAAAAACAGTGAAAATATCTTAAGGAAAATAAAATTATTTCAATTTAAATAAAAAGTCCTAAAAAATAAAAACAAAAAAATAAAAATTACAAATTCTCTGGTCATAAATTTTCTTCTTGTTTATCTTAAGATTCAGGTACTGAAAGGATGGTTGTTTAATCGGTTGTTAAATTTGTTTTTTAAAGTTCCTTTCTTTATAGTCTTCTTTATTTATTTTTTTTTTTTTTTTCATTTAATTTTTATTTTTTTTTTTTTTCATTTTATTTGCAGTTTTGTAGTGTTGTTGTTTTCATTAATTCGTTTTTTTATATATATATACATATACATTATTTTTTTAAGTTTTCAGTGCCGCCGTGAGATGGCAATTTTTGATTGCTTCCATATAAAAAGAATTAAAATAAAAATTAAACTTGAATAGGTTGGTTACGACGCCTTTAAGGTATAAAAAATAAATTAATGAAATACAGAGTGGGTGTAAATAAATTAAACATTTCGAAATTTATATTTTTATTTTTTATTTAAAAAATAAATTATTTTTTTTTTTTCTCGATTTTCGATTATTTTGAATGAATTTAGTGATAATTTTTATATAAAGAATAAAAATGAAAAAAAAATAAATAAAATGTTGAATGAAAAAATATTTATTACGAAATTGATTGCTCTAATTAAATTAGATTCTTATTATAAAAAGTTATATTTTAAATTAGAAAAAGAACTATAACTTTATTTACTATTTAAAATTTAATACAAGTTGTAAGTAACACTTTACATAGAATTACCGTGTAATCTTAAATTATTACCGTGTAAATAATCTTAAATAAAAAAAATTCCATCATTCTGAAGCGTTAAACTTTAATTCAATTATATATAGTCATATTAAATAATTTTTTTTATTTAAATAACTTTTTCGTATCCAGCAACTATCAAATTTTTAATCTACCTTCCTTTTTCTAGGTATAGGTATATTCAAATTTTTTTTCATACGTAATGAAGAAGCTTTAATATGTCATTAAATCTGTCAGACAATAAAATCTTATGAATAATGACACTTGTCCTATCAATTAAATTAAATTCAATAATGCCAACGAATTAAAATCAATAATTCCAACGCGCAAACAATTCCAATGCAGCACAAGAGAGCTGGTTGGAAGTGGCTTTTTTTACACCGTCAAAATTTCTATGTCGTTTAAAACAGGTTAAAAGGAATTCATTTGTATAGTGAGAACTCATTATTGATATTAAATTATTTAAAAAGAACTTTTTACAAGTTCGTTGCCAATTTACCTTCCTATAACTATCTCTTATTATCCTATTTTATTCTCCCACTTCACTTCCCCTTTAGTCAAACTTACAGCAACGATGTTGTACAAAAGAATCCTTCCTATAGAGTTTGGCTAGCGCGTAAAAATAAAATAAATAAAATTACTAAATTTTTCTTATTATATCCTATGTTATCCCAAGACACAAACCATTGACACTAGCAACATGACATGAAATTAAAACCATTAGATAATTAGTTTCTCTTTCTATAAACTTGAATAGATTGAATAATTGTCATAATATGTACAAGTTAAATTTTAAAAAATATTTCAAAATTTGAGTGTCAATAGATATGGTTACCAGATTAATTAACTAAGTAAATTTTCATTAGGTTCGTTAGGTTAGATTAACAGAATTATGAAATTAAAAATATATTTTACGTAGATGAATCAATCTATATTATGTACAACAAACAATTTTGAACCACCTTGTTTGATATAACTCTTCATCCTTACAATCATATTATTATTATTAAATTTAATAGCCACCACAAAAAAAAAATGTTTCACAAAGTAAAAAAAAAAATCAAAAATCTTTTCTTTTTTTTTTTTTTATTTAATGTGAAGTTGCATTTGTTTAACACCTGTGATGCTGCACTAACTTAATTTGTAAATATGTTAACAAATATACAAAAAAAAAAAAAACACTGCACAAAATAGGGGGAACAGAAACTTAAAACAAAATATCAGAATTCAAGAACAAATAAAACAAAAGATCTTGAAAGCAGGATAATTTGTTGAAAATTTATAATATGTTATTTTTTAATTCACAGTTTTTTTTTTAATTTAAATACAAAAAAAAAAAAAACTAAATAAGAAAAAAGTCAGTAAAAAAAAAAAATTCAAATCAAAATTTTGTATCTTCCCAATTTCCATTTTAAGAGTTTAGAGGCGGATAAATATCTTTAACAGCGGATGTTGCAAATATGGTGAATGATTTTTTAAGCTTTCCTATAAGAGATTTTTCTTTTACGTCCTTTTCTCTTTTTGTTTTTGTTTTTATCACTAGTTTTTTTTTTTTTTTTGTTACCTTTATTAACTTTATTTGCTTTATTTTAATTCATTTTATATTCAGAATATATGTATATATGTATGTATTTTTTTTTTTTTATTTGGAAATGAAAATTTTCAATGAAATTAAGAATAAAAAATTAAAATGTTTTTTTTTTATTTGAATTTGAATATCTGCACATACTAATATAGGTAGGTAATTAAATACTAATAGGTAAGTAAATATATTTCAAAAGGATATGTTTATTTAATAATATACAAAAATATTTGGTTATTCAGTAAGTATTCTTGTATTTGGAATACATTTGTTGAGCAAGCAGCTTAAGTAATTCTAGATTCGAAATAGATCACATTCAGGAAAATATTGTAAATTATAAACAAAAATTAAAAAAAGTTAATTGATACAATTAGATTATAAATAAAATTTGAAAAGTGGAATAATGCAGGAAAGTTTAAATTTAACACATTGATCGTCAGGTGAAAGCATTTATCTTTATTACTAAAAAAAAATGGGCAATGCAATGGGCAATGTTAATGGGCATATGCGTTACACACATTATGTTTGAATAAATTTGTAATTCAAGAAGCAACAACTGTATTACTATTTTATACAAATTTTACCAGGAAGAAGTGATGTTTGTTTTTTGACTTCTGAATGATGACTTCTGTCTTCTAGAAACACCGAAGTTAAGTTCATTAATGAACTATAATAATAAAAAAAAAAAAGAAATTGTTTCAACATTAAAGATTATTTATATTTTCCAATTTTCTTCGAATTTGCGTCAAAACTTGAAATATTTTCATTATGTATATATCTTCATATGGTTTCCAAAAGATTTGATCAAACTGCAAGGTAAAAAAAAACTATCAATTACTTTGATCGTATTTTTGATATGGCAAAAAATGTTATGAACGCTTGAATTTACTTCTTAGATGTAGATCGTATTTCTCTTCCTGGAACCTCCTGATTAATATCTATAAAATTTATATACAACCTAAGATGGAATATAATTCACATTATCTAGGCTGGGCTAATTCAAAAACACATCATTGGTCTCATTAATTACCTAGTCGAGAATAATTCATACTTGTCCCTTTTCTTGACATCTGTCGAAATATTGGAGCCCTTTATATTTTTTATAGATAGGTAAATAATCATACTTGCTCTGATCAAATAAAATTACTGATGCCGCACTTCGCAAATAAATCCAACGAACTACTAGAAGCGCTGTAATTGCTTATTCATACGACGTAGAATTATTTAAGTGGTACACTTCTGGTTAGAGATACTACAATTCGCTTATTCTCGCAGAACTCCAAAACTGTGAAACATATTACCATCCAATGTGTTCCCAAAAGTTGGCGATTTTTCGATTTATAATCTGCTCAAATTCAAGATGAATCTAAACTACATTACACAATTATGCTTTTAGTACAAGGAACATGTTCCTAGTTTGTGTTTTATGAATAAAAAAAAAACAATTACAATAGTATTTCGCACTAATGGTAAAAAAATATTTCAAAAGATTTTTTTGATATTTGGTATCACTTTCTTTTTTAATTGAAGTAAAATTCATAATAACAAGGAAGAATGTAGAGTAGACTGTGCCAACTTCAGAATACCTGCATATGATCATAATATGTGCTAATTCCACAAAACTTGATGTTCTTTTACAATATTTCAAATGTTTTACTTAATTAAATACCATGGTATATTTCTGTAAATTTTGAGGCTACTTTACATGACAGCTATTTCAATCGATGTGATTTAATTATCATTCGTCTTTCAAGTAAAAACCATAAATTACTGCTTATACTGTCACTAAATATTTATTACTGCTTATTACTCTGATCTACTCTTTCTCACAGGTTGGCATAGTTGAGTAAAGGTTACTTTACAAAGAGTAGGTTACTCTGTAAAAAGAACGTAAACAATAAAATAAACAAATATTATTAATTTATACACTTTATAATAACTCACAATATAAAGCTATATAAGATATAAACAAATAATAAAACAGTATATGTACGTATTGATTGTAATTTAATAAGGCCTGTAGTACAATCTTATGCAGTAATGAATGCATATTTATATAATTTAAATTTTTGTTGACAATTCCAATAGATCTCTAAAAACAAAATTGTCTTAATATTATAATAATATTTCCATTTCCATTATTTTATTCTCTTCCTCTTGTCCCAACTTGTACCTATTTACCTACTGTACGTGTATATGGTGAAGATATCATCAGCTTAACCACTACAATATTTGGAAGTTAAAATTAAAAAGGTTTGAAGGATTATCACTGTTTTAGTTTTATATTGTACACACATTTTATTACACACAAATATTTAAAGGATTTTATTCAATCTTCTCAATGTCTCTCAATTTCCCCTAAACAAAATAAAAAAAATTTTTTTTTTTTTCACTTTACTTTACTAAAAATACGTTTGAAAATTATTAAAGACACATTAAATTTCTGCTTATACAAGAAATTCAATTTTTACATTATTAAAAAGCAGAAGAATAGGTATTATTAGATTTATATTAAGATAAAAACATCAAAATATACTAAAAGTAATATTTATTTTACTATTTATTTTTAATTTTCAACTAAAAGTGTTTATTAAAAACAAATTAATCAAATTGAATCCATCATCTACTTACCACACTATACAATTAGTTCAAGTAATATTAAAAAAAAAAAAAAAAAATCACTTTTTTTCAAATAATTTTTTTGTCAGTTTTCAACCTATTCCTCTTTAATTTAAAAGAAAAAAAAACAATTTTTTTTTATCTACTTTAAACAGACTTTATCTTATGAAAATATCTTAATTACAGGTAATGTTGATAATGAAATACTTTCCTCATATATAATTATAACGTTTTACTTAAATATTATCTTCTAGTGGAATGAATTTTTATTTACGTTTTTTTTTTTTTTTTGAAATTAACTATTTTTCATTTATGATAGTTAATAACACATTTAAACCATTTAAATTATTAAAAAATCAATTTGGGGTCAAGAAATTGTAAAATTTAAAAATAAAATAGAAAATAAATTTTAAGATTAGGTAATAGGTACTATTAAAGAATATTGAGAAAATGAATTTAATTTTTAAGAAAAAATAATTATCTGTCAAAGTAAAATAAAAATAAAAATAAAAATGCATTAACACATATTATTATCTTAGCAAAAATAAAAAAAAAATAGTAGTATGAAAAACCACAGGTTATTAAAGACGCTCAATTTCAAAAAGACAAAAAAAATAAGAATATTCAATTCCTGTGCGAAATCAGTCATATACTATGCGGAAGCTAAATCTTCTGGTCTAGGTAAATTCCCAATATAGATTTATGCTCTCTCACGAAACAGGAACAGATAGCACTTCAAATAAAAATGAAGGAATGGAAGTAAGTACATATACATAGATATTTTGAAAAGCATCCAATACAATAGCTTACCAAGCATTAGATTAGAATTCAGCGGGAAAGAGGAAAATGGGAAGACCACTCGTGTCATGGAGAAGGACAATATCCAACGGAATGTAAGAAAGCGGCAAAATATGGGTAGAAGTAAAACAAATGGGCCAAAATATAGCACGATCAAGAAGCTTTTTGGAAGCCCTATGTCATGAACAACGCTAAAACAGAGGGAGAAAAAATTGTTTTTATCTCTTACTTGCGTCAAATTTCAAATTTCAACATGTCTACATTAGACATGTTCCAAAATCAAGTATTTTCGATATTTTTTGAAGTAAGTTGTGATAATTCTTAAAATTCTTCTGAAAATTTGAATGTTCTGACTAAAAGTGTTCAGGAGATATGGAGGAGCACAATTTGGAAAAATTATGATTTTACATAACGGAAAAATTTAAATACCATATCGTTTGATGTTTATGAAAATACAGCTTATTCCAATTTTGAGATGTTGCTCTGTAATGTTCCTTAACCTTTTTTCATCAATACATAAAAAAGTTATTCCTCAACATTACTTTTTTAATGAGACCTATCCATCGTTATAATTTCATAACTTAATTTCAGACGGTGTAGATATTTTGTATTCAGACGGATTAACAACTAAACGGTTACAGTTAAATTAATAAGGAAATTTTTCAAAAATTTTTTAAAGTATGTTCTAAAAATATTTAAAAAATTATTTTGTAATTACCCCAAAACATACATTTACTTTTTAACGCATTCAAAAAATTCTTAAAAAATGATTATTTTAAAAAATATTAATTTTATATTTTAATTATCATTTCAATAATGAGTAATGCGGACTTAAGAGCGTCGGCTAATTCTCTAAGATTAAGCCAGTTTCTAATTGGAAAAACAACTAAAACCAGTTATAATTAAGTAAATTAATTGTTTTAATGAAATCTAAATCATTTTTAGTGTTTAGAGAAAAGTTGTTTAGTGTTTAGAGAAAAGTTGTCACTTTAATATTTTTTGAGGACTCCAAAAGTTTAGAAAACTGTATTTCATTTTAAGGTTAAATCTTATAATAGAATAAGAAAACTTTACTATTTAAAATTTTATAAATGGTAATCTTATATATTGATTTTACGCATTTAATAAATTAATTAATAGAAGTTCCATTTTAGATGATAAATCGGATCAAATTAATTAAATTATGTATTTAATACATCAAAAATAACTACAATATGTCAATGCTATCAACACAAATATTTTTAATAGAAAATTATTTATATTTATTACAAAGCTTATTTTTTTAATCTTTTTTTATGTAAAATTTCTTTAAAATAAATAATGTTAGTTTAAACAAAACCGTGTTTCTTATGAATTCACTTATCTGATTTTACTTCTACTTTTTGCCGAAATTCAATTAACCCTTAACGATACGGAGATAAGTCACATACCTTCAATAAAACATTAAATAATTTCTTAAATTCCTTAAGAGGCATTCTCAAAAATCGGGAATGCACGAAGATTTGAACTGATTTTTCTGACCAATTGAAGCTCTAAATGGCTTGGAACACTTTATTTGTGCTTATCCCTATCTATCTAAATATATTGCCATTTTTTTTTTCCAACTTTTAAGTGGACTCTCTCATGACTTGAAGAAGTTTTCAAAATTTTTCTGTCAGAGATGATACCACTCTACATGCTATATGATACGTAGCATATAAGAACTCAACAATAACTCTTTTATATATAGGTTCTCATATATGTTAAAAGTTATAGTATAGTACTAAACTAGCGTTTAGTGATTATCGATGCTTTAGCTCAGCCTTAATTGACGAAACAAAATATTATTACTGTTGGCTATGATCTGACAGTACTTATATATTTTGAACTACTATTATTATTTTGACGGTTAAAAATTTTACATTTTCTAGATTATTTTCTGTTACAAGGTGGAAAATAACAAATCAAATTCTAATTAAATTTATTATAAAATTTATTTTATTAAAAATAAAAAAATCAAACATTATTGTTGTTGATACTTACTTAAATAGAGCAAAAAAAAATAATTTAGAAAAAAGCAATAAAAATGCTTAAAAAATTGTAATGTATAAAAAAAAATTTAATATCTTGTTCTATTCTAAATTTAAGAAAAAAACAAATGGTTGAATTTGTATTTAAAATTTCTAAATAAATCTAAAAAATCTGATGTAACCATTTTTTTAATTTTGTAAATATTTGGTCCCAATAAAAAAATACCCTTTGAGAATTTGATATATATATTTACCCCCTAAAATCATCCAGTTTCCGTAGCCAAAAGAGTAAGCCCACTAATAGCAAATCGATATAATGTTCAAGAATAAGAATAATAAATATTAATTTTAAATTATGGAAATAGGATTAAATGTCAATTTTAACATATGTAAGTACTCAATCCTTGATTTTCTTTACATTATACGAATAAGGAAACTTAAATGATGATTGGATTATTTGGATCTTATTATGATCTTATTACTTTTAGCTTTGCGAAATTTGTTAACCAGAAAATATTTATAAAAAAGACAAATAGTTCTTACATTGTGGCAATGATTTAATGAAATTAAGTCTTTTGAAATCTTAAAATCATTAACAGTTTTAATAACACTGTTAATTATGTATCTTATCCAGGTATACTGGAGAATTCTGGAGATATTCTGTTTATCAGCGTAGATGTAGGAGTTATATTCTGCAGTCTTCACCATAAATATATGTTTTATATTAGGAGAAGATAGGAAGATCTGAAATATTTCTTATTTCTGCTTAAAAATACCAAACTTTTAACGACATCTTTAAAGATCCAAAAAACTAAATTATACCACCAAAGTTTTTCATTTATTTCTATGCCTAACATCTTCAGAAGGAAAAGAACTTACCTTTATTGATAATAAACAACTTTGGATTTTAAAAGTATTTAAACTTATCCTGTTAATGCGTATTTAATTTAAAACAAAAGCTACTTTAAACATGTGTGTCAAAATTTATTTTTAAATACACATAAGTTCATATTAAAATGAATCTACTTTTTGAATCTACTGTGAAAAATCGTATGGAAATAAACTGTGCAATTGAGAAACTCATTCAAGAAGATCCGTATGAAATGAGTTATATGGTTCATTCATATGATTTACAATGGTGGATATGAAATATACATTGTATAAACACTGTTATAAAATTTTTTTACCGTTTCAAGAAACAATGTTATAACATTGTTACATCGCTATGAAATTTAACCGTGATTTTATAAAACAACTTTATTTTAAATATTCAAAAGCAATACATTATATATATATATAAATATATTAGCATGTGTTAATTATCAATATAAAGACTAATAGACTGCCTATTCATCTAATTAATGACGTAATTTTTAATAAAATATTATTTAAAAACCAAAAAAAAAAAAAAATACAATTTATTAAAATTTTTATTTGGAATTTCATATTAAAATATTCCACCTTTTAAACATTTTTTTTTATTTTGTTTTGTCTTCTAAATATTTAATAATAATACCATATAGTAATTATCATAATTTAATCATTAATTAAAAACCTGTATTTAGAAAAAATAAACCTATATTTTATTTTTTTTTTTTTTTTTTGTATTAGCATACAAAAAGTATTCATTAATTTTATTTTTAGCAAATTTTCAGATTTAAAAACTTTTCCAATCTAAAAAAAACCAAAAAAATAAAACAAAAAAAACGGTGAAGTCTTATAAAGAATATAAAAAAAAAAACTAAATTTGCAAGAAAACAGAAAAAAATAACAAAACCTAAAATTAAGAATAGGTACCTAAAATAAACCAATTAAATGAATTTCGCGGCAATAAATCAAAAACATAATTTTCAAAGAAACTGTCAAAAATTAACAAAAATTAATCACAACCTCTTTTAAATTATTTTTTTTTTATATTATTATTATTTTTTTTTTTATTTTATAATCTAAATACATATATTTTATAATATATATTTTTCTCGTTTTGAACAAATGGATAAACTAAAATTTAGTACATAAAACTAAAAAATCTGGACTAATTATATAGTATTTTAATGATAGCCTTCCTTTTTTTTTTTTTTTGTTATTCAATCAAAACAAAAAAAAATGCATACATACGTATATTTACATACATATATACATACATATACATATATTTTATGGATTATATTCACTTTGACTTTGACTGATGTCTTGGCGCTCTAATATTTATTCAAAGTTAAGTGTTTTAAATATAAAAATTGCAGAAACTATATACATATACTAAAAAAGATGTTTTTAAAAGAGACTGTCTGCATAACTCGATTGTTATTCAAAATTCTGCATAATAAGTAAAAATTCTGCATAATGATAGCTTAAAAATTAAAATAATTTTCGAAGATAAATGTAAAAGATGAATAAATTAGATGTTCATATGATCAAAATGATGAAAATGAATCATAGTTTTCTATAATAAGAGGCAAATTAAAAAAAAAAAAAAGGATTTGTCTAATTTGACATTTGATATTTTACCAAAATTTTAGACTAATAAATTGGTATAATAATAAATACAATTAAATTTTTTTTTTGAATTTATAGTCCTTATTATTGACAATTTAAATATTAATATTGTGGAGTTGCTATTTAAAATAAAATTATACTAAATATATCATATTATTTAAATAAACGGTAATAAGGACATGATTTTATAAGGATATGATTTCTGTTTGTTATCAAATAAAATTGTAAAGATATCAAATAAAATACAAACATAAAAGTAACGATTTTTAAGCGTTTGTTCTACAACTTACAAAGTCGCTTTATAGTTTTATAAATACGTTGGCAAAATCAAGCTTGTTTATATAAAAAAAATTATATACATTCATATATATATATATATATATATTGTATATAATATAAATATATAATTTATTTATAATATCCATTTAAGAAAATTAGGCCAGAAAGAAACTCTCGGAACTTAATAATTTATTTAATTTATTTATTTTAATTACCCCATGATCATACAATGAGATGAAGAAATAAATCAACTCTTCCTTGTAAAGTATAATTACAGTACAAATATTAAATTATAATTAAATTATTTATTTTGTTTACTTTATATTATTATATTGTTTTATGTATTATTTTGACCTGGTCACAGTTTGAAACTTAGACCCATTTGCTTAAAAATCCAGCAATTTACGCTTTGCTCTTTTAATCAAAATAAATTTATTTTTTACAATTTGTTTTAAACGTTTATTAAAGAAAATCCTGTTTTATTTCTTTTATTTTAACTATTTATCGATATTTTCCAAGTTTAGGCTTTTAATTTAATTAGATACTAATACACACAGGAAAATGCACACATTTTTGAAAATGTTTAGTACGTACTTACATTTTTATAATAAAATTTTAAATTTTACTCAAAAAATATAATTAAGCGCTAAATAAAATACTTATTCTAATTTTAACATTTCACAACTTAAAAATAAGTCATATTTAAAAAAAACCTTAAAAAATTCAAAATGGTTTTTTTTTTCTCTTTCTTTTTAGTTTTTTCTTTTTTTTATTCCTATTTTTATGGTTTTCGATTTTGTTGCGTGCTTATAATTTTTATTTTTTTTTTTATTATTTTGATGAGTTTCTTAACGGATGCGCTAATTATAGGACTTTAAAATATTATTTAAGTTGAATTAGTGGTTTTAATAGATACAATAAATTGGATATTAAGGTAAAATCATTAAAAACCCATTAATTTTTTACCCCATATATTATTCAAAATTTATAAATAAAAAAATTTAAATTATAATAAAATAACAAAAAAAAAAACAAAAAAACAAATCATAAAGAAAACATGTTATATATTCTTGGTTTTCCATAAATAAAAAAAACAAAAAGGAATTAAAAAAATTGTATCATGTTGCCAACCATTAACAAAACTACAGATATGTATATATTATACATATATATATAAGTTTATAATATATGCTAAATTATTATTATTTTTTATATGTCTACAATGGGCTAAACTTCTAATCGTTTTTTTTTTTTTTTGTTTTTCTTTTTTCAATGTTTGGTCAAATGTTTACAGACTTTTTTTTGAAAAAGAATCGATGTATTTTTATTTTAAATATTCAACTGACCATAACACAAGTTTAAAAAAATGATGGTTAAAAATTATTTCATTTGAAGGAAATTAAATTTACTTATATAATATAAGTATATCAAATGTCCAGGAAATATCTTGTTACGCGTCACTTTTTTTTTTTTTTTGTTTTATATTTTTGGGAGGATATTTAAACGCTCTAATTATTTTGCTGTGAACATTATAACAATTTGATTCATATAATAAGGTGTGGTCGATTCTATATTATAGTTTTTTTTTTTTTTTTAGATTATATCATTAATTGGTAATTATTTAAATAAAAAAAAAAAAAAAACAACAAAAACAAAATATTGATCATTAAGAAGTGTAAGTTTCAAAGTTTTTATTCTTAAGTAATACTGTGTATTGATAAAAAATAAAATAAGTGTATTAAAATGTGGGTACTTTCAAATGGCCTATATTTCGCCCTCATTTTGATAAAAATTTTAAAATTCTACTGAACAGGTGCACAAAAAATAATCTATAATCAAAAAATTGGTTTTTGCTGATACATATTTTATAGAAAACTAAAAAAAAAAAATGTTTTTTCTAAAAATTTGAATAGTTTTTATAATAAATAAAGCTTCCTTTCCCTATCGATCATTTTTATAATAAATACAGTACCCCTCCTTAAAGTATGCAATAAACTTGTCAACATTATTATGGGCTATGACCTATGTTTATTAAATTAAAAACGGCTTCGGTAGCCTAGTGGGTAGGCGTGTGGAGTATTAATCGAAGGAGTGTGGTTTCGATCCCTGCACAGGTCGTAAGTGTTTTTCCTTTACATACCCCCCCTTCCTCCCAAATATAATGTAAATATATAGTATATAATATAAACAAAATAAATAATATTGGTATATAATTTAATAATAGTATAAAAACCTATAATGGCCTTGGTAGCCGATGGTTCAATAATATTGCATTACATTTATGTATGTAATATTAATATAAATAAATAAATAAATTAAATAAATTAAAAGACCTGAATTGATTTTATATATATGTACTATATAATATCATACATATTAATAAAGCATAATAAATACCAAAATATAACATTTAAATAATTTTAACATCAATTAATAAAAGATAATTACAATTTTTTGGAAATTTTATTACAAGAACATTTACATTTACATTTTATTACAATACATTACAGACATCATTTACATTAGATACAAGAAACATCAGTAGTCAGTACATTAGAAAACTTTTGAGAGAATTTAACAAACTAAGGTTAGTTAGTAGATACAAATAGTACTTAGGTTAAATTAAGTTGATTAAGTCATCTTTAAGATTTTATATAAATAAAATGGGAGCGGGTCACAATCCTGCACGCCAAAATCAACCTGTGACAAAATCTTGCTTTTTTTTTGTTATCTTGCATTACAAAATCTATCTTTCCAAAATCTTGCATTACAAAATCTTTCACGAACAAAATCTTGCAAAATATTTTTAAAGGAATAGATTGCGGCTTTGTTTTTAAAGTATAAATAAACAAATATAGTTAAGGAGGATTTTAGAGTTGGATTTAAAAGCATGGTTATTCGCCTTTTACAGAATATGTATATATATATATATGTATGTATATGTGATTTAACAACTTTTAGAACAGGACATTTATATATATACATATATATGTATATGTGATTTAACAACTTGGACACTAAATGTATATCAGATAGGAGGGATTTTATAGTTGGATTCAAAAGCAGGTTTGCCGCTTTTTTCAGAATATTTATATATAAGAATATGTGACATACTGAATTATATGCAAGATTTTGTCCTGGTAGATTTTGGAAAAAAATTTTGTTTTAAAAGATTTTCGAAAGCAAAATTTTGTATGCAAGATGTTGTCGGCATTAGATTTTGACGTAAGTAATGTAGCAAACCCTCATAAAATTAAAAATTAGATGGTATACTAAATTAAAAAGTAATGTACAATTTTTGAAATGAAATTTGAATGAAATTTTTTTTTTGTTCATTTACCTCCGCGAGGGAGCGTAGAGCTTCTATTTGACATTTCAATCACGATTTTTCAAGATTTCTTCCTGCTGTTTTTGCATCCTCACATGTGAGATTGTATTGCTTAAGTTCAGCTATTATGGTACATCTTCAAGTTTTTTCTGAACGACCGTGTCTTCTACTTCCTTTGAAGTTTAAAAAACATAGGTTCCACTTGAAGACCAAACGCCTTATGTTTTCGTAATTTTTTCTTAGCGTATGACCTATCTACCTCCATTTTTTGTTCTTAATTGTTTTAGTATTGGTTCCTTTCTCGTTGCTATTTTAGTTGGCCAAAATCTAATACATTAAAATATACATATATGAAATTAAAATACAAAGAAAAAAAACAAACAAAACTAATTGTGAAAGCTAGTACATTACCAAATGTCCAGTCTAATGCCAAATTTAAATTATCATATAAAAATTCTTTTTCAAGTTTCGTTTTTGAATATTATTAAAAAAAAATTAAAATAATGACTTAAAAATAAAACCCAAAAACAAAAATATACAATTCAGTAGTAGGTACATAGTAAGTTGCACAAAGAATTTTCCAAAATGTACATTCTGAATCATATACCAATATTATAAAAAGAAACATAATGATAAATTATTATGATATATTACATAATTAATAAATGAGAATATTTTCTAAATAGTTTGAAATACCAAATTATTAAATAAAATTTAATTTTTAAGATTTCTGTGTGTATACTCTACAGGAGGACCACTTAAAACTGTTATAAAGACGTTAATTAACAAAATGTACATGATATATATCTACTACTTCTTATATAATAAATATCCAACCATTTCAAAAAAAAATTCAAATGCAACTAAATGCATAATATACCTTTAATGTTATATCATTATTCTATCTATAATAATACAATCTCATAATCCCCTTTAAATACCTTTAAGTACATTTCAAAATTAACTTCCTACAATTCATTATCAAAAAAAAAAAAAATTTTAACCACAAATTTTATTTTATTATTTTTATAAACAAAAAAAAAAATAAATAAAATCTATTCCAACCCAAAAACCCAAAAAAAAAAAATTCAAAAACATTTATCATAGACTTATAAATTTTCCATAAAATGAATATAAAATAATATTTATCATAATCAAATTAAATAAAAGAAAATATTCTTAAACTGAAAATATAAACCCAAAACCAAATATACCAAAATAATTTTATATAAATTTATAATCTATGTATGTATATGTACATATTATGTATATAAAATATTATGTTACTGATTTATGTTGTCTGTTAGCGATCTAATAATAATTGAGTTATCAAATGAAATATTACTTTCGTGATAAATAAATCAAAAAAATAAAAAAATAAAAAATGTTTTCAAATAAACATCATAAAAGACTGATTTTAATGAGCATAAATTGATGTGATGGTCAAATATTTTTTTTTGTATCTTATTATATTTTTTCTCTTTTTCTCTCTAAAAATCAAAACACAATGTAAATACAATAAAAACAGGTATATAAAAATATAAGAAAAAATACACAATAACCACAACCACCACTAAACAAAAAAAAAACATACTAAATATCAACTTCACCACTGATCTTTTCTAGATGATCCATGACAGAATATCCATCATAATTTTTAATATTTTTTGTAGATATAAAGATACACATTAATAAAATAAAATAAAAACTCAATAGAATTTTTTTTTTTCATTTTTTTTTTTTTTTTGAATTTTTGGAGCTTATTTAGACAATTTAGTGAAATAAATTAAAGTTCATTCAAGAAAATGATCAATAGGAAATTTTGGTACTTGTTTTTTTTTTCCTGCTTAGTTTTTATTATATTTAAAAACTATGAAAGAAAATTAATAAGCAGGAAAAGAAAAAAAACGTTATTTTTGTTTTAAAGGTATATGATTAATAGGACAAAATAAAATAAAATATCATAAAATATCTATAATAAATAAATAAATAAATAAATAAAATAAATAAATATTAAATTAATATATCAACATGATTTTATTTGAAATTTTCTTTAATAATTTTATGTTTCAATAATTTTTTGAACATAATTGAAACTAAATTAATAAATTATGTAAGTTTTATAGAAAACAAAAAAAAAAAAAAAAACTCTTAAATATTTGACATTTAATTGACAACAACAAAAACAAAAAATTAATTTTAATTCTATAATTTGGTATTATTAAATCCTAAATATGAAGTGAGTTTCGATTTTTACTATTAGAGTGCTTAGAGTTACTCTATATCAGATAAAGTCGTTTCGAAATGACACGTATAGAGTTTAATAAACTCCTCGTTATGACAATTAGCGTTACGAAATGCACAAAATGTACACAAATGTGAATAACCTAAATAGGACTTTTATAATCCTACTCGGTTGTAGAGAATTAACGAGTATATATGACAAGACAAATTGTAAATGTCAAAATCTTATGAAGTATTGCGTTTTTTTTTTATTTCAAATTTTAATATTATAAATTAAAAATATTATTCTGAAATAATTTTAAATGAAATCACTCAATTGAACTTATATACAACTTCTTAAAATTAAAATTTAAAAATCTTTTTTTTTTTTGATTATTCCATTATTTATTTAAAATAAATAAATGTTTCTGGTTTGACAGTTCAAATTTATATTTAACTTTAATCGCTTCGAAATGGTTAAGCCAAATTAAATTTGCATGTGAGTGTTTTAGTTAATCTTTTAAACACATAAATAAATTTATTAATTGGAAAAGTAGAAAAAAATTTGTAATAATATACGAAAAATACTTGATTAAATAAGGAAACAAATTCATAACAACAAAATACCGTCAAAATACCACCAACAAATTTTAGCACCGGGGTAACAAAGATTATAATAAATTATATGCACTGAAAGTCATGCATATGTGTTTAAAAAAAATCTACTTGATCTTTCACTTTGAAAAAATCCATCCATTTCTCTGCTTGGATTCACTACACGAACCCATCTATATCTTTTGTTTTGAGGTGCATTTATTGATAATTACGTAGACACAATTAACAAAAGTTCCATTAAAATTTGTAAATCGTCCATTATATTTTATTAACAAAAAAAAAAATGATTTTAAAAACAATTTATTTCACTTTTTTAGAATATATAAACTTCATAAATAAAATAAATGTCAACACAAAAATACATGCTATTTTTACACTTCCAAACGTTTTGGGAGTATACGGTGTAAATCGGTGTAAATGAGCGTAAAGCAAAGTATAATTGTAGCTGCCAACGATGTTTTAAAATGTCACAAATGTTGACGAGTTCGAAATTTTTTATCACTACTCTTAACATGTTTGACATTAGAACAAAACAAAATAAAAGAATTTTTGATCTAAATAGATTTTATTTACTTTAATATTATTATTATTTTTTTTCTAAATTTTATCCGGTCTTTTTCTTTTAAACCAATAAACAAAATGTCTAATACATAATGAAAATTGATTTTCTTATTTATAAATAAACATGACATTTCAAAGCGTCTAAACTATAGAAATAAAAAACGTAAACTTAAACGTAACTAATTTTAAAGTAAAAGAAGTTCCTATTGTGAAATCTATTCGAAATTGAATAGAAATTTATATTATTGATCAAATTTATCAAATGATCAATAATATAAATCCCTTGATCAAATTTATGATGAATATAGTAAAGAAACCTCAAGCCTGTCTAAGTTAAAGTATAGAAACCAATGATTTTAAACCTATAGATTTAAAAGGTGGTGATAACTGATTAGTACCATAATTATAGAGTTTGATAAATATAAGCATCATACCTAAGTCAGAAATTCGTACTATTCTTTACATAAAATTTCGCTCTTATAGAGTAATTATACTGAAATATTGTGCATAAGTTAAAATTGTGTTAATTTAAATAAATACGTTTATTTTATTTATTCTTAGTGCAGCGGTAATTGAGGTTATTAAAACCTTTTTCAAAGTTTACAAAGTCAACCATGCTGATAATTTGTTTTATAATTGGTTTATCAATATATATTTTGATATTTCTATCACTATAATAACAGAAACAACATTTTTAATTAAAATAAAAAACAATAGTAGATCCTATTGCAAGACTCTGCTGAGGTACTTCTGGATTCGCTAAATAATATATTAAAATAGACGATCTAAATAGCACGCTAAAGCTTCTATCAATCAAATAGAATCTCATCCCCTTTACAAAAAAGGAAGGAAAGCTCAATTTTTTTAATTTGAGTAGAATCTTATATGTCAGTCAGTCTAATCTGATGTGAGCTAATAAATTGAAAGATTTACTAAAATCAGCATAAATTTTAATCGTCTGATATCCCTGCTTCTTATTTTTAAAATTAATTTATATTTAATTGTTATTCTCTTCACATTCAACACTTCAAAAGACTTTTTATTTTTGCATTGGACCTCACTTTGTATAAGCAACGAAATATTAAGAGAACTTAACGCAGAATCATGGAAATTTATATATGTATATATTTCTTATATTTAAATAATATCTGAATTTTAAAGGCTCAAAACGATAGTTATTTTTCAAACTACTTATATTTGAATAGTTTTTTTTAGATTGTCATACGAAATTGATTCTTTAATTGAAATCTTTAAAAAAAACAACTATGTATAAGGTACCAAAAGTACCAGTTCCTCAAATATGTTTTACATAAAAATACTATAGTGAAAACTTGACCATCATTTATATATTTTATAATATAACTTAATAACGATAATTTTTATAAAAGATATTTAAAAAAAAAAAAGATATAAAGTGCACTTAAATGAACATAATTATAGCTAGTCAAATAACTAATGAACCAGACAACTATAAACTTAACTGAATTTCCGTTCATTTTAATAAAAAATTTTTCAAAAAAAAAAAAAAATTTACTTCATTTTATATAAAAAATAATACATCAGTGTAAAACGTTTTATTGATTACTTCCTTTACCAATTACTGTTATACCTTTTATAAATTGTCCTAAATGCAATTTAGTGCAATTTCCTTCATAATTTTTTTTGTTTTTCACTATATTTTTATTTCTTTTTACAATCTAAAAATACACAGCAATTCTTAATATTAAATTTTGTTTTTGTTACACAAAAATTATAACCCTTCCACTTCTAATTTAAGATTTTTTTTTACTTTATTTAAAATATTTTTTTATATGGCAAAAAAAAAATATATATATATATATATAATATATAATAAGACAATCGTTATTATTTAGATATCGATTTATTTTATTCTTTTATTTTTTCTTCTTCTTCTCAGCCCACTTCTTATAAAAAATAAAAAAAAAAGTAATTTGAAACTGTATATAATAAAGATAATAATACCTCAGTTATTACTTCAACAATTCATAATATTTATAGTAAATATACCATTAATTAAACCATTTATTTTAGAGTATTAAAAGACCAGTTTGAGATACATAGTAAAAATCAACAAATTAAAAAAAAAAAATATTAATTCGTAGAATGAATTACCTATAATGATTTTTTTTTTTTGTTTTTTAAATTATAACAGAAATAAAATATTTTTATTTTAGTAAAGTTTCAAAAACAAAAAAAAAACATGAAAAAAAATTTCACCAAGATAAAATAAAACTTTTTTTTATATCTGATTTATGATATCCAGTTATTTTATCGAAATTTTCTCTCAGCAGAACAAACAAAATAATGTTCTTGGCATCAAGTCTTATTAACTTTTTTGCTGATATTAATATTCAAATATCTCCTAAATACATCTAACTCATAGCGTAGTAGTTAAGTCGCCAGCCTTTAAATCGAAGATTCAAAACCCAATTTAATATAAATTCAATATAAATAAAAAAAAATATGTAGTAAATTTATATTGTAATAATGTATAATTAATAATAATAATAATAGTGATAATAATAACTGCTACAGTGGAGCTATCTTTGGATATATCATGCAGGCAGGTGTTATATACTACTACACGTTGTAATCCACTAATGGCCCTCACTCTGAAGTAAATAATAATATTAATAAGTTATATCAATACCAACAATAATAGCTGCTACAATGACCGTAGGGTTGCCTTCAATGATTACCTGATGCAGAAAAATGTTATATACTACTGCATATTGTAACTGTTGTAACGGCTATTATCACTGTTAGCAAAATAGTAATAATAATAGGCGGATTCATTTTTACTTACAGTTCCACTCCTAATTCAATGTTTTCGGATCCTATTAAACTATCCTTTCCTATCCCTATACTCCTTAGCCAATATACTGCGTTAGCCGATTCATCCCATTATATTGGCTAAAAATGGTGAGTTTAGTCAATAAGAATCTGGGGGAAAAATATCGTATGCGGTTATAAAAATATGAATTGGATATGGAAAGATGTGGTTAATCATTTTATCATGATTTTATCATAGCAATCAAGTGAAATGTTAACACCGCTGTTATTAAACAAAAAAACTAAAAAAGCATTAACAACTGCTCAAATATTTAATTCAATTTAATTTCTTTTTTAATTGATTCTACAGTCATGTTTACGTAAGAAAACAAAATGAAATTAATACGTAAGGAGTAAGGACTTGATGGTCATCATATTCCACTTAAGAATATTTCTTATTTATTTAAGGATATTAAAAAATTATTACATCAAAACAATTTTTAAAATTTTAAATTATTGTACAATTAATTTCTCACTTGATAAAACTTTTAGGTTATTTTAGGAGCTAGACTACCTTTGCTATTATGTATCAAAACAAAAAATACAAACAAAATTTAAATTTAACAAAATATTCTATAAATTAATGTAAAATTAAGATTAATGTAATAGAACGAATGTAAGATACCGGCTTTTCAGACATTCGATTCAAAATCAAGGTAAGTCAAAAAATAAAATAAATTTGTCTTATAATATATAAGTATAATGTTAGTATAATATTATTAAATAAAAATAAGTATTTATGTATTAATTATGTCGAAATATGTCGAAATAATAAAATAAAAAAAATAACTAATTCTTGTGTAAAATAATAGATGGCGCATAAATAAAAATATTTATTTGCGTTTAATGATCTTGTATTATAGCTACAGCCGATTAATTAACTGCTTAGTGAAACTAATGATTCCAGAAACAGAAACTTAGTCAAATATGAAGAATAAATGGTTTAGTAGATGCTTTATAATAAAAAAAGGGATGCAAAGATTAGGAGAAAAAAATTTGAAAGTTCTAAATTTAAACATTAATAAAATAACATCTTGTATAATAACAATTTCCACATTTGTAACAATATTTGATGTTGCTTATCTAATTTATTTAGCTAATTAAATACTGTTACAGGTATCTGAAACATAAATGATCTAGGTAACTGCTTCTTTCGTAGAATGTGGGGTGAATCCTAATCTAGGCTATATATATACAATAGCTATAAATATTGAATTATTTAACTTAAACTATGTTAGACGATAAACCTAACATCGATTTAAGTGGAGCTGATTTCATTTCTAGCTAATGTTTATTATATAAGTATTGAATGAATGAAAAAATTTAATTTAATTTTTTATACTTGCAAGGATTTTCCAAAATTTAAGAATAGAGATTAAAATTCTTCTTCTAGATAATATATTATAATATTTTAACTCTAAAATGATAGTGCCTTTAAATCCCATTGAAAATTCCCAATAATTATAAAATATTCAAATACAAAATCCTCATTTATAAAATCCCAAAAATTTATTAAATCTTCGATTGAATTTTAAATGGAAATTCGACAAAACGTGTTGAAAGTACCACGAAATCCTAAACCACAAATCTCAAATATTACATCTTTGAAAAATCCCAAAAAAAAATATTTTAAATTTTGCGATATTGAATTTGGGGAATTTGTATTTGGGTTTAGGTAATTGGAGATTTTGTAATTGTTGGGAATTTAAAGTGTAAAGTGCCTCTAAAATATTTTATTAAAAATTATAAAAACAACAAAAAAAAATATAAAAATGGGCATTGTAAAAATTTTAAGATAGTAAATTGTGTCCAAGAGAGCTTTTTAAACTGACTGACATTAAATTATTTTACAATGAAACAAATAAATTTTAATAAAATCATTATCATCTTGTAAAAAAGAAAATCACAAAAAAAAAACTTGGAAAATTACTTACATACATAATATTATATATATATATTTTTTTTTTTAAATTAAATAAAATAAAATAAATGAAAATCAAGTAAAACAAAGAATAAAAATTTACCTTTCTTTATAACATTGAAATAAATATCGTTTTTTGTTTCTTAATTTTTTTTTTTTTTTTTGCTATCAGTAATTATGATGTAAACATTTTAAGACTTAAACGGTTATTTATTGCCATAATTAAAATTTTAACCCTTTTCTTTAACAATATTATAACACATCCATACACGCATATACTAAAATATTTATAATATTAATATATATACATATATGTACAAAATAGTAACTGACTTAACTTTATTCTTTAACTAATATTTAACTCTTTTTTTTTTTTTTTTTTTGTTAAATTTTTTAAGTACTTAAAAGTTAAAGAGAGAAAATGTACATAACCCATCCATACTGCTGTGATGATAGTAAGTTTTAAGAATACAACATATGTATGTGATTTCTTATCGGTTATTTCTGGTCTTTGGTATAATTTTTGTGTATTATTATTTTTTTTATCAACTAAAATGTTGCGCGGCAGTTAAAATGTTTTATTTCTGTACTGTTTTATATTCATTTATTTTTTTTTTTTTTTTTTTTTGTTTGTTTTTTTATGTTTTTTTTTTTAAGGCTGGAGCATTTTAATGGGAAACAATTTAATGTTTTACGTGTTTTTTGTGACTAATTGCTCAAGAACTGTGTCAACAACAAAATTAAAAAACAAAAAAAATTTACAATAATATAAGAAGTAACAACAGCAGCAGTAACAGCAACAATAACAGAAGTATAATGAAAGTTATAATGTTTAAATCTTAACTAAAATTAACTGCATATAAATCTGAAAATATATCTATAGATATATATACATTCTTACGCAATAAAATTAAATAAAGTGAAGAATGTGAAGTTGATTTAAAAAAAATATACATATATATATGTATATATATATATGTATGTAAAAACTGTGTATTGTGTAAAATTATATGTACAAATAATAACAGTTTTACACCGTTTATTTTTTTCTATACAGAGTTTCATAATTTCTTTTTAACTTTAAAAGCGCAATTTTATATGGTGTGAAAACATATATGTATACATATATTAGTACATATGTATAAATTGGATTACATTTGAAATATATCCAAGACAAAATATGCTTTTCACAGAAAAATTGTGCAAAACTTAAAAATCAACAAAAAAAATACAAAGTAACTTCAATTTTTTTAACTAATTTTTGTATCTAATAATATTCAAAAATATTTGAAATGGAATATGATATGTTTGAAAAGGTCTGCAATATAAGAACCTGATATAGGAATATTCATTAGAATCTGCTATCTTAAATTGTTTTGATACCGTGATACAGTTTTGATTTTGAATTCCAAATTAAAAAGTTACAACTCTATACTTAAAAATCTACAAACGATTTGTTCTATGTTCCTTAATTTTTCACCCTATGATTCTTTTCAAGTTTTCAATATGTTATATAAACGGTATTTACAATTTATATTTCTTCTAATTACAATTTTAATTAAAATATTTTATAAAAGTTAATGAGTGTATGCTGCTTGAACTATACCTAACTACAATTTATCAGAATACCATATAAATAATTTCAAATTAGATTCCCTTATTATATCGTAAACACGTTATAGTAACTTTCATAAAAGATGATTAAATTAATTAAAAAATATAACTAAGAAAAATATTCAAAATTATCATATTATACAATCGTGTTTTGCATATTTACATGTATGCAGAATTTATGTTTATTTTTTTTAGGATTCAATAGACCTTACTTAATAGTATAGTTAGACATAGACATGTGAAAGAATAACATTTTCATCCATAGAACTGTTATAACAGTTTAGGTGTTCTAATAACCTAAACTGCTTCTGCTTTAAACCGTCATGCTTACCGTTTGCTTTATTTTTAATATATCAAATGTTTATCGGGATGAATCAGATCAAGCATGAAACAGATCAAGAATGAATCAGATCTAGGATAAATCAGACGAATGATGAAACTGATCAAATTGAATGAATCAGATCAAGGATAAATCAGTTCAAGGATTAATCAGTTCAAGGATTAATCAGATCAAACATTACTTTTTTAATAATTTTCCTTCCAATTCTCAACCACAAGTTCGCTTCTTTCATTTTATTTATATATTTATTTATTTTTATTTTTATTTATTTATATTAATATTACATACATTAATGTAGTGCAATATTATTGAACCATCGGCTTACTAAGGCCATTATAGGTTTTTATACTATTATTAAATTATATACTAATATTATTTATTTTGTTTATATTATATACTATATATTTACATTATATTAGGTCGTAAGGGGGGTATGTAAAGAAAAAAACACTTACGACCTGTGCAGGGATCGAACCCGCAATATTAACATTACAGACATTTTCATAATTAAAAAATTTTTGAAATTTGCATACATTTAGGCTGATTGTTTCAATTAGCATTTGATATTGTAATTCAAAACAAGAAAATATAAAAAAGAAGTTTATGGGGTATCAGTGGTCAATTGATTAAGTACATGGCTTATTAACCGAGAGAGTGTGAGTTGAAAGTCAATGCCTTAGTAATGCTCCATTAATAAATATAAGGTTGTAAAATACCATGGAACATTCAAAGATTTAATGTAATATTGAAATATAAAACCTAAAATTAATAAAATAAGAAATCATGCCATCTTAAAATTAATTATAAAACAAAGAAGTAAACTGATATTTAAAAATTTTTATTGTAAGTTATATTTATAAGATCTAAATAAAGAATAAAAAATAAAAGTAATGCTCCATTATCCTATTAAGTTTATTGAAGTTTTCTTATATTTATGTTTCTAATAATTCGCCTGCTTGTATGTAATGATCGGAAACTTTTAATATATATGAAAAGCCGGTGTGCAAAACTTCAGTTTAAAAGATGGTCTTTAAATCGAGACATTGTCATTTAACAATGTTTAATGAAAATAGTGATGAAATAAGTGACAAAGATTAAGGAGAATTAATGAAAATTAGGTGGAAAGTTATTGAAAGTAATAGTTAAAATAAAAAAAAAACTATTAAATATTTAAATTAAAAAATTCAAAAACAAAAATTCAAAAACAAAAAAACAAAATAGTAAGTAGAATAAATTTAATAACTTAAAAATATAAATAATAACTTAAATAAATAAATTTAATATCAATATAAATTTAATATCTCATAATTTGGCAAGAAAAGTAAAATATTCCATTAAATACATCAACCCAACCCAAGGCACACAAACATTTTTTACACAAAATTAGATTTTTTACGATTGCATTAATTGATTGAGTATATTTAACATTTAGTAAGTATAAAGAATTACATTATTTAGTTTGTAGTTAGTATAAACTAATTAGTAGATGTTAGTATAAAGTAATTAATAGAAGTAATTATTTTTTATAGTTTAAATTATTATATTTTTATTAATAATTTATGCAATTCCATTATTTTTTCTTTAATGCTAATTATATATTTTAAACTCTAAGTTAAATAAACATCATCAAAATAATTACACATTTTTAAACACATTAAGTTATGAAATATTAAAAATAAATATTAATTTTTTTTTAAATGGAAATGGAATATAAAAAAAATAACTTGTTAATAATGTAATTGACCTACGCATATTATATTAAATGGTAATTTTTTTCTTATTATTTTACATAAGAATAAATTGTTAAATTTATTCAGCAATAAAATTTTATTAATTCTTTAATTATTTATTTTTAAAATTTACATAAAATTATACGTATTTGTAAATCTTTTTCATTATTTTTTAATACCATTATTGCAGTATTAGTGAATTTAAAAGTGATCCATAAGATTCAATTTAAAAAATTTAACTTATTCAATTAAGTTTTTTAAAAAGCCTTGACGGGTTCCCATCGATATCCTGAAAAAAAAAATTTGGAACAAAAAAAATCGTGAATCAAAAAAGTCCTGAAAAATAAAAACCAGAAAAAACAATCTTGAAGCTTGAATCAAAGCTTGAAAACAAAATTTGAATTAAAATTATTTATTTTTGAAATGATGATTACTTATTACTGAATTAATTATACTGAATAAACAAACTGCAGATAAAATATATTACTCTCATATTATCTCACACATCAGATATAATTTATGTAATTGGTCCAGCTGTTCATCATGGTTAAAAGATAAAATTTGCGTTTTAATAAATAAAGCCATAAAATCCTTACATAAATACAATTGGCTTAATCCAACTCAAGAAATTTTCAAGCGTACGGGCTATCTGAGGTTAGCCGAACTCATCATCTTGGAAAAATCTAAACTAATTTTTAAAATGGAAAAAGGGGTGTACAAAAAAAATATCATAATAACTAAAAGAAATAATATTCATAATTACAATACAAGTAGGCTGAACATTTTAAATCAAGCCAAATCAAGAATCGAACGTAATAGCTGTCTTTCGTCATCAATAAGAATTTATAATAAACTGCCGTTGGATTTAAAGAGAACTATTAATTTGGATGTTTTTGTCAAAAAAACTGAAGTTAAACATTAGAGATCGACATTATAAACATAGGAATCACAATTAACTGAAAAAGTCATAATTTACAAGGGTTAGATGTTAGTAAATGATGTTAGATGTTAGAAAAACGTAATACTTAATTAGTTATTCCCACTGTTCATAACTACTTATTAATGTTATTGATGTTTATGCTTTCAATACTGCTTTATGCTTTTCAAGGATAATTTTATAGGGATTAATCATTTTACTTTTGCTATTATTTTGTATAATTTTTTTTTGTCCGAAAATTAAATTTTCTTAAACTTTAGCGTAAAAAATGTTAAAATATTTTAAACTTAAAATAATTTTCATCATCAGAGTTTAAGACAAAAAGAAATCCTATAGATAAGTTATATAAATAACAACTTTAATATTTCAAAATAAGGCAAACTGCAGCATATTGAAGATATGATGATTTTGAGGATCGGCCTTAACCAAAAACTTAGCAGTACTATCTATTATAGGTACTAACTTAATGTTTGGTTTAAAAGGATACCTCTCTTTGGTTCAAGTGCTATACTACAAAAGAAAATTCGAGCATTGATCTCATTAGTACCTTTCAAACTTTCTACCTACCCCTGCAAAAAAAAAATATTTTATGGTAATAGCTTATACTGAACAAAATTAGGATAAAGTGTGTAACAAATAAAAACATTTGAAAATATTGATGACTAAAAAACTTTAATGGAACTTAATCAATCTTTTCAGTTAACCATATATGATAAATCTATTTGAAGCAGTTTATTTATTTATCAGATATTTTTTTAACATTAGAAATACTTACCTATTTATTCCTAGGTGAGATAAAAGCTTTTTCTTTCAACTTAAAAAACTCAACTTGAACTCAAAAATTAATATTTAAATAAAATATTTATTTTCATATTTTATAAATAATAATTCTTTATTTCTTTATTAATTTACTTCTTTATTCTATAGATATACATAATATACCATTATATACAAAATAGTAATTTATTTATTTATAATAATTGAACTTAAGAATTATCTATATACATATATTTTAAAAAATTATTTATAATATTATTATATAAATACATAAAATTTTCATAGACAGATGCTTTTCAAAATAAATTTATTAATGTGTGCATATAATACAGGATAATGCGTACACATCTTTATATATATATATATATATATATATAATAAAGACAATTTAACGATTCCCTTTTGGACTTCTTTGTTGAATTCAAATAAATTTAATTGTTAGTTTTCAATTTTTAGTTGAGAAAAGAAAAAACACGATTTTCTTTTAAAAACAAAAAAAAAAACAAATTGTTTAAAAACAATATCCTATACACGCTCATCACAAAAACATATGTATGTACAAAGATACATATATTTAAAAAATAACACACATTTATTTAAAAAAACAAAATCTGACATGAGAATACTATTACGTTTTGTTTTGTTTTTTGTTTTTAAAAGTCATCAGTTTTAAAACTATAATTAAGTCTAATTAATTTGGTATTTTACAACCCTAATATTTAAAACCTGATAGCCTTTAGCGCATAATAATAAACCATCAAGTTATCGTTATATACATTTTACCTACAAAACAAAAAACAAACAAAAACAAAATTCCTTCAATCAATACACAAAAAATTGAGGAAAATATTGAAACAATCAGGATCAGGATCAGCAATAACACCATATGAAATAAAATATTTTCCATGTGGCAGAGAAATGCACTAAAAAAAAAAAAAAAAAATATTTTATATATATATGTATTACAAATATTAAAAATTATCAGTTAAATTTTAGAGTATCTTATTTATTATATTGTAAAGGGTTCAATATTTTATGTTAACATATGTATGTACCATCAAATTTTATATAAATTCTAATCTTTGACTAATGATTCTGAACTTTGGTCAGAATGACACTTCTGATACTTTCATTCTTAATTTTCACTCATTTTACCATTTTTTCATACTTAGTAATTTTAAAATATTAATAACATTAAGGAAATGTTTTCGTAAGTCCTTTGAATTTAAGTGATAAACATATTAAAAAAAAAAAAATATTTATAATGTAATGAATGACCATTAATTATTAATAACTGTATGTTTATACCCGTACGAACGTATTTCGCAAGGTATAATAAATTTGTCATTACATTTGTGAGATTTTAAAGGAGACGAGGTATAGATATGACAAAGTATATATTATATTCTTGCTCAGAATCGAATTCTGAACCGATTTAGCCATGTGATTTAGTTACGATAACTCAAAAACTAAAGGAGTTAGGATTCTGAAATTTTTTAATATTGTGCTTTTGTAAAATTGTTAGTTTTACTATTAAAATCCAGCAAGTTTGACCGGCTGTTTCGAGTAATTGCCATACAATTTATTTCTTTATATGGAAATAACTCAGTGTCTATTAAAATCAGATATTTTAAATTTTGTAAAAAGATGCCAAGTTTTCTGCCAACAACCTAATAAAATTTGGGTTATCTAAAACAGCAGGTTCGAATAGCTGCCATACAACTTCTTTTTTTTATAAATAATTATAATTTATATCCTCATATCTTGATACTTAATAAAGGACATCTGAAATTTTGTATAAAATAATCAAGTTTTATGGCAATAACTTCTATGAAATTTGGTTCCTTCGGGATATCGAGTTATATATCGAGAAAGTATATCACGATACTTAATTAAGTCAGATATCTGAAATTTTCCAAAAGATAATTAAATTTTATTGAAACAACATAATATGTTATGTTTGTGCGAGTATCTTAGAGTTGACTAGTTTACTTTACATTCTTGCTCGTGTTATATACAAATATATAAATGTATAATAATAATTTCGCCGATTATAGGTATAAAAAAAAAATAAAATTAATAAACTGAATTACAAGAAATATAATCTAAATATAAACTTATTATACCCTACACATTAAGTATAGGGTATATTAACTTTGGTATGGTGTTTGTAACCACCAAAAGGAAGCGAGTTAGGTATAGATATGTATATATATTCTGAATCAGGATCACCTCCTGAGTCGATTTAGCGATGTCCGTCCGTCCGTCCGCACGCACGATAACTCAAAAAATAATGATGCTATATTGATGAAATTTATACTGTAGGTTAACAATGACTAAGGTAAGGCGGGGATTGTAAATGGGCCAAATCAGACCATGCGTTCGGGTACCTCTCATACAACTCCCAAAACCGAATACGCATATCTTCGAAATTAATAAAGATAGAAACTTGAAATTTTGTACGAGGCTGTTGTTTCCTGAATCCCTTATTTGTACAAAATTGGAGATGAATTGGAGGAGCTGTTCGGGTACCTCCCATACAACTCCCAAAACCAAACAAGCATATCTTCGAAATTAATAAAGATAGGAACTTCAAATTTGATACGAGGGTGCTGTTTCCTAAATCCCTAATTTGCCTAAAATTTGAGATGAATTGGAGTGATCGTTCGGGTACCTCCCATGCAACTCCCAAAACCGAACAAGCATATCTTCGAAATTAATAAAGATAGAAACTTCAAATTTGATACCAGGGTGTTGTTTCCTGAATCCCTGATTTGCCTAAAATTTCAGATGAATTGGAATGGTTGTTCGGGTATCTCCCACACAACTCCCAAGACCGAACAAGCATATCTTCCAAATTAATAAATATAAAAACTTGAAATTTGATATAAGAGTATTCTACCCTGTTCTGATGATGTCTCTAAAATTTGAGATGAATTGGGATGGTGGTCCGGGTGCCTTCACACACTTCCCAAGACCTTACAAGCATATCTTTGAATTTAATAAAGATAGAAACCTGAAATATTGTACAAAGGTTGTAAAAGCATTTATTTTTTTTAGCTTATATTAAATACCTAACTAAAATAACTTATGGATTTTTAATTTCATTTGAATTTTTTAGATGTAGGGTATAAATAAGTCGGTTGCATCGACTTACTGTTACTTTTACTTGTTATTATTATAATTTTATAAACTTTCGAAATTTTTAAATATAAACAATTTACATATGACTTTAAAAATAAAGTTAGCAATTATTTCTAAAAAAAAAAATTTCTAAAATTAATAGTTAACAATAAAGAAACTGACATTAAAAAATCACTTACGATCTACTAATTTTTTTATTCCATTCTAGGATCACCTTTGATAATAAAAATCTCAGATTACAATAACATTTTTCAAAAATAATCAATTTTTATAATTACTATAGCTAATACCCGGAGCGTGTTGCTGCGCCTCTCAATAAATAAAACATATGGGGTTTTTAATTGAAGATATTAGTTAAAAAATTTCGCAAGTTTATTAATAGAGTCAATTCCACTGTCAGAGAGCAACACGTTTACAAAATGTGAAATGAATCGGTCAAACCGTTTTTATTGTTAACGAAATAGTTTAAATATTTACACCACAGCCTCAACGTAGCGGCCCGTTAGAGTAAAGTGGTTAGCTCAGAAACATTTCCCGCACCTAAAAATCTTTATATACAAATTTTCATCATGATCGGCTGAGCAGTTTAGGAGTCTATAAATCAGAAACAGATAGACAAACATAATATATATATACATATATAGAAGACAAACTATATATATACATATATAGAAGATAATACCTATTACATTTTAATGTTTTTACTTACTTTGCAGTTACAAGATAGTTTTTAAGCCAATTTCAAGCATAGTTTCAATCGTTATATATTATCACCTTCTTAACTATTTTTTAATCAATATAATATATAAATATTCTATATTAAATCTTTTATAAAAATGTAACATGACCTATTTTTTTTTTTTTTTAAATTTTACAGATTTATTGACTTTAACAATTATTAGCACATTATTAATAGAATACTTTATGAAATTTTACTTCAATTTAAAAACAAAAAAAAACAATTTTGTATAAAATCGTGGTTTTTTTAAAAGCAAATTATTTTTTAAAAAATATTTTATATATATATATACATTCACACACACACATTTTATATATTTAAAATGGTCCAAACGAATAAACACCATATTTATAGCACAACTTTTTTGACTTCAATAATCTTTTTATTATATTATTTTTTTTTTTATCTTTTATTTTTCATGAAAATCACGATTAAAATAATATTCTGGGTGAAAAGTGATCATCATCATTATAATCACTGAACGCTCATTGAACTCAAAAACAAAAAAAAATAAATAAAAAATTCTGATGAACTTTATAACAACAAAAAAAAAAAAATAATAATAATAAAATAAAAATCAAACACGTCAAAACTCCTTAAAACAAAAGGAAACCACTTTCCAAAAACGAAACAAACCCAATAAAAAAACACAACAAAAAAAAAAAACAATGGTTCAGTCCACAACCAAAGTATTTTATTACCAAAGTAAGTATAAGAATTTCTCAAATGTATCTTTTTGATACAAAAAAAAAAAAAAACAATAAAAAAAAAAAAACAAAAAGAAAACCCAAACCAAAAACTTATCTATATACATATATATATATATATATATGTATATGTATATTTAGTATATAAAGTGAACCATTTCGATGGTAAAATACATCATAATGATAGTTATTAATCGGCTGTTGAATTGGCTGCTAATTTGCAGTTTAAATTCACAAATTTTACCCGTTGGCATGCAATTATGGGATCTAAATTACAGTATAAAATAAACAAAACCGCCGCGAAAATATACAATATATTTTTTGTTTTCTTTTTTTTTGTTTTTTTTCTTCCTTCCAATATTTTCATATATATATTTATATATTTTTCTCTTTCTAACCGTAAATAACAAATACAAAAAAAAAATATATATATATATATATATACATAATATTTATATATACATAATACACCTTTATGTATTATAACGTATAACCTATTTATAATATAAAGTGAAAATATAAAGTTAGCAATTTATATTTTTTTTTCCGAGATTTTATTTTTTCATCACTGATCGTGTTTTTTGTTTTTTTTTTTTTGTTTTCTTTTCATCGCGTAATGTTATGATAACATTGCTCTGATATGATGATAATGATTATCATCTTGAAAACATCAACAAATCACAATATCATTATTTTTTAACTCACCACACCAACCGTTCATATATATATGTACATTACCTGTTCAATATTCAATGATGAGAGCCCCATTTATATATAGATAGTTATTTTTTACCCATGTACATATATATATTATATATATATATATATATATATATATATATATATATAGTTACTGATAAAATTTTTACAAGTATCATTATAGCATTATCGAACGATTATTGCCAAGTTGTGTTTCATGATGATTTTTAACGATAAAATAGATGCATAGATTGATTGCTTTCTTTGTTGTTTTTATTTTAATGTTGCATTTTTCTTTTTTTTATTTAATTTTTAAAAACAAAAATTCCATGCATTTTTTTTCTTTTTAAAGTAATGAAAAATTATTTTGACTTTATTAAAAGTAAAAAGAAAATACAGAACAAAAAAAATATTATCAATGAATTATTTATCAAGAGGTTTGAGGCCAAATACTAAAATAAAAAATAGCATCAAATTCATAGTGATAGAATAATTATAGATTGATTTTTTTTTCCATTTAAAGGATGAAAACTTAATAAAAAAAAAAAAACCAAAATGAAAAAAAAAATCAGACTAAAACATTAATTTTTTTATTTAAGTTTTTTGTTTTTTTTTTTGTAAATTTTGAAAAATTGATTTCATATTTATGTATAAATATACTGAAGATTCATTAATCTTAAAATTATTATGTTGAGAGCAAAAGGAGAAAAAAAAAATTAAATTAATGTACACATATAGACACAATGTAATTATATATAAACATAAGTTTGTTTAATATACTTAAATTATAAATTAAGATCATATATAAAAAAAAAAAATTAAAATTATTACTATAAAAAATGTTCGACTTAATTACAGCTAGAAATTCTTGGAATTATTCTCTGTTTTCTTTTATCTTTTCTTTTATTGTATTAAATAAGGTGGGAAAATTTATTTTAATTTATATCGCTATCGCAAAAATTAATTTGTACAGGAAGGGCTAAAAATATTAAATACAAATACATCTCTACAATTATTTTACGCTACGAAATGTGGTTGTTTCTCATAATTTTCTATTTCGAATCGCATTTGTTCAAGTCTCATATTTTTCAAAAATTCGTTTTTTAAAGTCTTATTTTTTTTAAAGCCCCAATTTTATTCATAATCTACTGGTTTTTATCAAATAATTTATTATTATTAATTAGAAATATCCTTTTATCCTTTTGAAATATCCTAACTGCAGTTTCGACCAATATTTATATAATAAAATAAAAATAAAATATTTCTTGAATAAGATAATAGATGGCACAGTATGCATTTAATAGTCATGGCCTTGGACAATTGCTATAGCCAAGTAATTAACGGCTTAGGGAAACAAATGTTTCCAAAAACTAAAGCTTAGTTGTATATAAATAATAAATTGCTTAATGGATGCCGTATATTTCTTATAGGAAACGATAGCTGAAAAAAAAAGATATCTAACACCAGAAACAATGTATATATATATAGAGTACACACATATAAAAGCAAATGATTATTTTAATAACAAATTTTTCCCTTAGAAATTGATTTAATTTATTTTTTTTATATACAGCTGATCTATTTTTTTAATCAAAAAAGATCAGTATCTAAAATGACTTAAATAATGCATAGATTTAAAATTTATGATTTTTTATAACGTATCAAAAATATTAAATCTCCAAAATCATTTGAATCATATAAAATAAAGATGCCTATATCTTTAGAGTCTCTAAATATTAAATTATTAATTTAAAATAAATAAATAATAAATTTTATTGAAATTAATAAATTAAAATAAATATTTATTCTATTCAAAAATTTTAATTCAATTATTGTACAATAATTCGTTATTTATATAATAATTAATTCAATAATATTTAAACAAAATCATTTTGCATTTCAGTTTCTATGTTAACAGCTTAGTTATAACTTAAATGTAAAATTATAACATATAACTGTGCTACAGATAGCTAACTGTGCTACAGATACCTAACAGCTAAAAACAATTCGACTTAACATTCGAAAACGAAAAATTAGTGACATGGTTTATGTACAATTTGATGCACAATATGATATGCACAATATGATATTTTTTTTCATAAGTAAGAATCTTTCAAAGATACCAAAAACATTCCTATTGGTAGTGTCAGATACTTACTAAAGCCACCTCCCCCTTTAGTCAATATAATGGGATGGAACCTCTAACTGTTAACTCAGAATATTGTCAAAAGTGTAGGGGTAGAAGAGGATAGGACAAGGATTGGGAGTATGACTGTAAGGTAACAATGAATCCGTCTATTATTATTACTATTTTGCTATCAACAACGATAGTCATCAACAGTCATAACAAGCAGCAGTAAATATAGTAGTACATAATATAAGGTCTATTAAATTATAAGTTTTGAATGCATAAAAATAAAATTAAACGTATAAAAACACTTTTTTTATATCTGAAATATATTACAAAATACTTTTTAAGTTATTTTTATGCTTAATTAAAATGACTAACACTAATCTATTTTCATAAAAAAATTTCCATATACAGTAAAAGAATTTCCATATAAACCGTATTATATTGACTTAGATGTAAAACTAAAAATAGTGTATATATTTCCAATCATTTACAGCATTTTGCTAAAATGTAAGCTTCTATTCCCTTTTAAGGATTTCTTGTTGGAAGATCAAAGTAAGTTTACAATACTGCTATATAAACGGTGTATCCAGATAAAGAAATATTTTTAGATTATTCTTTTATATTTTTATCCTATATTGGTTAAATTATGATATGGGATATATTAATCCCATAAATTAACTATTGGTTTTAAATTCAAAAAAGTACAACAGATTGTAGATTTAAATCGGTGATATTAAATTTGAATTAACTTAGATTTGAAATTATCTCATATTGGACAAAAAAAGCTATTTAAAATAAAAATTTAATTAAATTGTAGCCTCAATTTTTGTTTTTAAAATAATTTTCTATAATTACATTCTGTTTTAAGAAACTTTAAAACCGAAAATTTTAGCCTCAAAAATAAATTGAAAATAATTTTTGATATAATGCAATAAAAACAAGTAAATGTAACAGTAAGTCGATGCAACCGACTAAATATAACAGTAAGTCGAATACCCTACACCTGAATAATTCCAATAAAATTAAAAATGCATAAGTTTTTTGGCAGGTGCTTGAATTTCTTCCCTTTTCTTCCTTATTCAACTCAAATTTCAGGAACGTAAAAGTGGTATCTCTAACACCCTTGTACAAAATTTCAAATTTCTATCTTTATTAATTTCGAAGATATGTTTGTTAGCCCTTGGGAGACGTGTGTTAGGTACCCGAATTGCCACTCCAATTCATCAAATCCTTCTCATTGACATAAAGAAAAAATGCCAGAACACCAGTGTACCAAATTTAAAGTTTTTATCTTTGTTAGTTTTGGAGATATACTGGTTTGCTCTGAGGCTCTTTCGGAAGCTTCCAAAATCTGAACCAATGGTCCAAATCCTTTCAAATTTGAACCCATGGCCTAAATCCTCTCAAATTTCAGACACATAAAGAAAACGTGACAGAACACCCTTGTACCAAATTTTAAAGTTCTATATTTTTGTTGGTTTTAGAGATAATCTCGTTTGCTACGGGCTCATTCGGAAGCTTCTAAAATCCGAATCATTGACCAAATCCTCTCAAATTTCACAGATATAAATCAAACAGGAAGGAACATCATTGTACCAAATTTAAAAGTTCTATGTTTGTTGGTTTTTGGAGATAATCTCGTTTGCTGCGGAATTAATCGAAAGCTTCCAGAATCCGAACCCATGCACCGATTTTGTCCAGATTCGAACTTAGCCTTCATTTTGTAATTAGTAACCTACTATATAAATTTCATCAAGATAGCTTCACTAGTTTTTGAGTTATCGTGCAAACGGTAATATCAAAATATATATGCATGTTCATATCTAACTCGCTTACTTTTGGTGGTTACAAACTCCATACCAAAGTTATACCCTATACTTTAGGTGTAGGGTATAATAATGGAGTTGATTTAAATCCCTGTGTTGCAAATACTACTGCTTATTTTTACTTATATTATGTATTATTGTTTTATAATAACTTCTAATTTTACTGATTTTTAAATTGTTCATGATATTTTTAAAATTATTCATCATGTTATGAGAGTTTTAATAAATCAACTAATACATATATAAAATAAATAAATGAAATTTTATTTATTATTAGAAGTTAAGCCTACTTAATTATGAAACAGTATAAATATGACTTAATATAATGACTCCATAAAAAGAAAAATCACGAAATACTTCCGTTTAGTTCTTTAACCTATTCTTTAACATTTCTATTATTATTTATACATATATATACATATTAGAATTATGCAACAACCTTGCATTCTAAAATTATAATTTTTTTTTTCCTTTATAATCTTTGAAATTCCCATTCATAATCTGAAAGTGCGAAGTATAACAAAAACAAACAGAATACAAGATATAATAACTTCTATATTATAAGAAAAATAAAAAAAACCTACTCTTTTAATGATAACAATCTCAACTATTGACGTTACAACTTACAAATCCAAAAAAAAAAAAAAAAATACAACTTTAAATTGAACTCCTTTAATTCTCTTCAAGTTAAAAGATTCAATAGAATTTTACCTAGGTATAATCACGCAATTATAAATTGGTATTTTTCGTCTCATTTAAAAAGCTATTTCATAGTTTCCGATCTCAATTTAATATTTCATAATGAATTATTTGTTGTTATTTTTTAAGCCTAATTAAATAAAATGTACTTATTCTATAATAAATTCTTGATTCGTCTGTTTATCTATCTATCTATGTTACCTATAATTAAGTTTTTATTTCTTATTTTATATATGTATAAACATACAAAATTACATTTAAACATTCAACATTATTCTCTTTACAAAGGATAAATTTCAGTAAAGGGGAAAAAAAAAATTATTTTTAAGGATAAATTTAACTAAGGGCATCCACTTAACCATAGTCGTACAGATGGGTTATTGATCTTGTTTGTTAAGATATCTTTTAAGGTAACATCTGTTCTAAAGAAATAAAACAATGCAATGAAATAAAGTTTCCACTCAAGTTTTTCTTAGGCGAAAGAAGAAATGTAAAAGATGTCTTCCTTATAGACTATAGAACTTTTAAGACAGTGTAAGACAACTTATGAAAATCCGTTTGTCATACAAACGTCGTCTTTATGAAATCAGATACCATTGTAAACAAAAATTGTTCCTCAAAGTTGGTAACTCATATTATGTGTTCGTCGTAGTAAACTGTAAGAAGACATACATAACAACATACATAATGCTAATTTTCCTAAATCCCATTTTTCCAAGAATGCTTCCCTCATTTTTGTACTATAAACGAAGCTGCACATTTATAAGTTCCATCCTAACATTTGGTTTAAAAAGGTGAGTTTGTTTAATTCATGTGAGTTATTTTTGTAATTTTCCCACGACCTCTTGTAAAAATAAGTATTTAAAATAAAAGAGGATGGCACAACCCGTCATAAATAATGATAAAATAAATCGTAGTACTTCAGATTTTTAGGTGTTTTAAGAAATTAATAACATTTTCAAAAATAATGCTTACTCGTACTTCAATATTTAGTTTTTATTTTTGAGATGTTATTCAGGATTAATTTTCCCTTTATGACAACACAAATTACTAATGTGCATAAAAGATTTAAATTTTTTTAGTTTTATACATTAATATAGTTATGCTGAAGTTCGGTGAATGAAAAATCCTTAGAATGAAAAGGCCGTTCCGCATTCGAAAAACTTTGGTATGCTGAAGTTCATTCAGCTGCAAACACTGTTTGCAGATGTCAAAGTATATGTTTCGGAAAATATTTTTTGTATCTATAGTATTTTTTGGTCACAGAATCTTTCAGAATAGAATGGGGAGTTAAGCAAGGGGCTGCCCTATCAACATTACTATTTAACCCAGTTCTACATTATGTTATAAAAGAGATAGATCCTCAAGGAACTATATTTATAAAATCAATACAAATATGTATGTGCTTGCGCTGATGATATTGTAATAATTGATAAGAATGTAAAAGAGTTGAAAGAAACATTTACTCGTTTGGAAGCTGATGCTAGAATTGTGGGACTGATAATAAATGAACCCAAAACTAAATACTTCGTAAAAAGCAAATCACATATACCAACACATGATCTGAATATTAATGATTATACGTTCGAAAGTGTGCATCAGTTCAAGTATCTCGGGATTGTATACAGTAAGAGTGAAGACACCGCTGTGGCAATACGGGAAAAAATACAAGCCGCAAATAAATGTTACTATTCATACTTTAAACTTATGAAATCCTGTCTGTTGTCAAGAAACACAAAGCTTAAATTATACAAAACATTAATCAGGCCAGTTCTAACATACGGGTGTGAAACATGAACGCTTAAAACAGCAGATTGTAGGCAATTGGGAGTATTTGAGCGTAAAATACTTCGAAGAATATATGGACTGGTTAGAAACGAAGATGGTTCATACATTGATTGGATATAGAACCGTAGTAAGATTCATAAAAGCGCAAAGATTAAGATGGATAGGACATGTTATAAGAATGCCGGATCACAGACTACCAAAAACAGTATTTCTCAATCAAATGAAAGGTACTAGAGGTAGAGGGCGACCAAAAAACAGATGGCAAGACACTGTTCAAGATGATCAAAGAGAATTAGTAATAAGAAATTGGAAGAAAGTTGCATAGGATCAAGATGTATGGAAAAGAATTGTAGCGGAAGCTCAGGTCCATCAAGGACTGTAAAGCTATAAAAAAAGAAGAATTATTTTTTGGTAGATATTTTTTTTTTTTGTGTTTGTTCAGTAAAAAGAAAAAATTTAAAAAGTAAAATACGTTTACATTAATTTTTATAAATCGATGATGAATTTTGTAGCGACTTTAGAACATTTGGTAAATGAAGATATGAAAATTTCAAAGGATTTGCGTTTGGAATGGAAAATTACTTAAAACATTATTTTTTACTCTGTGAATGCACTGATTTTAAAAAAAAAATATTTTTAAATTTATAACTTTAAAAAAAAGACTTATCTTTATTTTTTTTTTGTCTTTTAAAACATAAAAATTATTTTGCACTAAATACAACTTCCTTCTTAAACTGCTTTGTTTCGAATGATTAATTGTGTCGAAAGGAATCTCATTCATTTTCATTCATTTTCCATTTCGACGCACTACAGCATAAACAAAACTACAATCATAAACAAATATGTGGAAACATTTCGACAAACTTCAGCATAATCGCATATAAAAATCTCTGAACAAAACTTAACATGAATATTTTAAAAGTTTATTTTATTTATATTCTATAGGTAATTCATTTTGTGAAATTCATTTTTTCTAACACATTTTTTTTTTTTTCTGTAAAATGTATCTAAGCGTAGATACATACAGTTTTTTTTTTTTTCAAATTAAATAAAAAAAAAAAAATGAAATAGTTTTTATTCCCCAAAAAAAAAAAAAAACGAAAAAGGAAAAAAAAAACAACTAAAAACCGAAATTCAAGTAACTAATTCAATCTTTTTAATGAAGCACTCATAAAGATCTCAATTAAAGATTTGCCTCCAGACAAAACGGGTTTTCATTATTTCGAATGAGCTTCTATTCATCATTATTGTATTTATATGAGTACCAACAACTTTAATGTCTTAATTTATTCCAATATTATTTTGATTATCTGTTTTTGTTTTTTTTTTTTTTTATGTTGGTTAAAAAAAAAATTAAAAAAAAGACTTTATTAAAAAATATAAATATGATTTTTTTTTTATTATATAGATAAAGTGGGCTACGGTAAATAAAATAAAAAAAATTAAAAATAAAATAAAACTTTAAATTACACTCCATCCATCAGTCATTTATTGACGATATAATATTATATACATATATATATATATATATATTTTGAATAGGTACCATACCTATATATTAATTGTTGTCTTTATTATAATGGTGTATATTAGAGAGTAAAATAAAAAAAAAAATAAAAAAAAAACTAGATTATTTTATTTTTTTTTAAGGAGTTTTTTAAAGCTAACAATAATTCCATTATTTTTAATCATTTGTAAGAAAATCAGTGTATCTGTACATATATATACAAAATAAACACCTACAATTTTATTTGTATAATATTCTGTTTTTTTTTATTTTTGAATTAAACCATGGTAAAAAGTATATAGTAGAAAATTGATATGGAAATTTACAAGAGAAAAATTATTTAAAATTATGTATATATGTATGTATATATAGATACAATAAATTCATAAAAACTATAAATAAAGTATTAAAAATATATAGATTCAAAGATTTTTATTTTATTTATTACATATTTCGTAAAGATTTTTACTATATATACTTTCATAAATGAATTTTATATAAGTTAACAAAATATATAGTACATAATATTCTTTAAATATGAAATAAAGTATGTATTATCAAATTAGTATAGCAGAAAAACTAACTATCGATAGTAATATCGAAATTATCGATAATTTGTCACTTATTACTATCGTTTTACTATTGACTGTGTTTTGCTACTGTTGATAGTTTTCCAAATTTTTTTTTTTTTAATGCGAAATTTTTTAGAAAATTTTAAATACAATGTTTTCTTAGTAAAAAAGTTAGTAAAAAAGTAGCTTCAGTCAAGGCAAAATGTTAACACCAATATAGAAAATGTCATTCAAAAATTTGATTTGATTGCAAAGAGAAAAGTGACATTTGCTCATTTCATTTCCTGTAACCTGGTGTCATTAACAAAAAGAATTTTTAAAGTTTAAACTAATACAATATATCTTAAATATAAATAATTGGTTTTTTTAACGGCCATATTTTTTCTTTAATGCTCTAGTTAAAATTTAATTATTCTAACACCACAACTACGGCTATGATTTCCAACTATCTTATAACGTTACTATAGTTATAATAACGAAAACGAATAATGTCACTAAAAATATCACTTTATTATAATGCTTTTTGTTTCATATAACCACACTATCAAAAAATATTAATTAGCTTATCGATAGTTTTCGAAAAACGATGGATAACTATCGATAGTTTTCCTGCTCTACAAATTAGTAATGCGAAAAAGTGAATGAAAAATTAAGTAAAAATGAAGTCATAATATATATATATATATATATATATATATATGGCAACAATAGATAATATATATATCCATATTATTATACATTATCATATAGCCAGATATAGCCAATTATATAACCATATATAACAAAATAAAAATAAAATAATTCTTGTACAAGATAATAGATGTCGCACAAATAAATAATTTATTTGCGTTCAATAGTCTTGTACAAAAGCTAATAGCCGAGTAATCAATGGCTTAGTGAAATTAATGATTCTAGAAAATCAAGTTTATGATTAATTTGACTTATTATTTGACTATATTATTTATTATTTGCTCTATTCTCCCTGTACGGATGGAAAGGATGAAAACAAAAACTGAATCATATTAAAATTTTAAAACAATTAAAAACTCAAGCTACTCAAAATACGAAAAACATAACTCTTCCATTATAAGTATAAGGAAATGAGCTAATTAGAAAAATAAAGCTAATAAAGATTTCCAAAATAAGCTAATTAGAAAAGAAAAAAAAAAAGAAATATGTTGTCCAATTAAAAAGTATCAAAAACTCTGGAATTTACGTTACATATTACTGTTACCTACAAAAAGTAGAAATTAATGAAGACCCCTGGGAATGAAATGAAAATTATTTTTTCTAAAGCACTTCTATATCTACCCTTTTTTGTTATCTAAGCTATAACCTAAAAAATGTATTTTGTATTTTTTTTGTATATGTATATGTATTGTATTGAATTTTTTTTTAGAAAATGTATATGTATATGTATATATAGCTGAAACCCTCTAAACTTTTTGTTTTTGATATTATTTTATATTTAATATTTTATAAAAAATTTAAATTTAAATCTTAGATAAAATTTGGATTGATGCAAATTCTGTACAACAATAAATAGAAATTGATTGATACCAAAAACTTTAATTGATTTTTTATATGTAGTATTGAAAATTTGAAAATTGAAATATACTGTTCTTCATAGCGTTGAAACGGTCTGCAATGAAGATTAAAAGAAAAAAAAATAATGTTGAAATATTTTGTTGCTGGCTAATTGTTTAACGGATAGGTGAAAAGCCAATCTGTGTAACATCCATAGTATAAAGAAAGGAAAATATGTTACATATTTGATTACAAACGACGAATGAAAAACTTATCGTTATTTTTAAATTGTTCAATCATTGAAACGAGTTTATTATTACTTAAAATTTTTAATGTTTTTAATGTTAAACTTCGACTTTTTATATAAATACTAAAAAAATAATGTAAATATAGAGAAATAGCATTTATTTCTACTTTTATAAATATAAATACAAAAGTAGAAGCCAATGTTATATGGATTTTTGATTAAATATGTTTCCCATCCATATTAGCTTAAAAAGAGTTTTATAAGTTTCATGAATAAATAACGCTTATAATCAGCTAGTTCCGACATTCTTAGATTTTTAAAAAATACTATACTAGTACTATAATTTACAGATTTTTTTTATACTACATATATCCTTTTTCTATTTTTTGTCTCTTTTATTATTGCTGCACTACCATTTATTAATAAAAAATATTTCAGAAATTTTTAAAACCTTTTTATTGAAAAGTTAAGCAATGCAATTTTTTTAATACTTAAATATTTTATCTAAACTTGTCATCAAATTGCATTATGTGACTTTTCACAATGTCACATCATTACTAAATCGTATTAATGATAGTTTAACGAAAATTGTTTCAACTGTTGAACAACCGTTGTATCGTAAGATCTGTGCTTAACTTATTTATTTGTGTTGCTATAACTTGAACCCAATAAATGAATGGTATTTGAATCTGGTCGAAAATCATAATAAAAAGTTTCTATTTTTATATCTGTATGATAAGGATTAATTAACATATATTAAAATTGCTCCTCCGTTTGTAACACCTCGAAATAAGCCAGCTGGAAATAGCTTCACAGGTATGGATCGTCGGATCGTCCGTCCGACTGTCCATTAGCACGATAACTCAAAAACTAAGAAAGCTAGAGTCTTGAAATTAATACAAAATTTTCTTACATCAATTTGTAGGTTCCCTATTTTTTTTTTTGGTTGAGATCCGACCAAAACTTCGGATAGCTCTCGAACAACTAACTTTTAGATCCCCGCATTTTTTTTGAAATAGAGCCATGAAAGTTTAACTGCTGATAGATATCATAAAATATTAATTTTATGGAACAACTTTTTTCTGTAGCTTCACCCGTTACGGAGCTACAGCCCCTCAAAGTTCTCTATATTTAAATTGTTATAAGACAAGGTGCATGAGGTATATCTTCAATTTGAAAACGCCAAACGATTACTGCTTTTATTAGCTTAAAAAATATATTGTGCCATAAGGTGTCTTAATTTACAGTTATGCTAAACTTAAATTTTGTAAAATTTTTGACTGCATCTATCTGTCAAACGGTTTAAGTTAGAAACTTGAAATTTTGAGAAAGTTAGGTCTCTGAAAATAAATATGAGTCATTTTAGAAAATATTTTTGTATCGACCCCCGTTTCTGAGCTGTATGGGGTCAAAAATTCCTTATTTTTAAACACCTGTCCAAATTTTTTTGAAGTAATATACAAACAATATAGTAAGCTCCAACATTATATTTTTCTTTCTAGTAACAACTTTTCTTAATAACATAGGAGTTACCTTAAAATTGACGAAAGTGTGACTTAATTTTCTAAATTTTTTTAACAAATTTTTTTAACGATTTTTTTGTATCTTTTTTTACTCGATAATTTGAAATTGTTGAGGATGATGCGTAGTACAAAATAAAATTAAATAAATAAAAAATATAACGGTTGCTTGCAGAATTTATATTTATATGATATTAGTATACATATTTATATAAGTCATGTTTATTTACATATCGTATATGTCACTGATGAATGAATAATATATTATATACATATGTAATTATTATACATTTGCCGCTTAGTATTAAATGGTGTACTATAGCATATTTGGAAAAGTTTTGAATTGATATTCGTTATGCGGAAGGTTAGAATCTGCTTTTGAAGAATGTGTAAACATATAATTTGAATATATGTACAACCCATAATTCTAGAAATTATAAAATTCACCCAAATTATTTTAAAATACTAAAAAATTTGAAAAATAATTTTATAAGCAGAGTGACAGGCTAAGAACATACTAACGGTTCGTAAGGGTATCTAAGACAAAAGGCAACCGTATTCTTCCTCGTTTTATTTGAAATTCTATTTGGACTAATTCACTGTGCCTGAGTGCCATCCAACCGATTTGTTAAATAGTGTTTTTAAAAAAGTATCTTCAAATAAATTAAAAGATTTTAATTAAAGCGTCAAATTTCTACATACTTAATCATTCATTGAAACTTCCTTTTATATAATTGAAATAAAATAAATGACTTTATTTATTTTAATTTTATCAGTCATTAGTTAAAATTATGAAATTTATTTTATTTCTCAATTCCAATCTCTAATTTTAATAAAAAAATTCCAAAATGTTTCAAAAATTTAAAGTAAATATTTATTTTAAATGATGTATTATATTAAATCATTAAATAATTTCTTCCACATGATCAATTCCCATAATCTTTACTTTATTTTCACCTTCACATAAACCTAATGTTTACAAAATTTACAATTTCATTAGTTATCCCAATCCTAAAGTTCATATAAAATTCACATTAAATTTTTTTCTTTTTTTGTTTATTTTTTTTTTATTTTTTTTTTTACCGATGCATTAAAATCAGTTTTCTTTTTGTTGTATAGATCAAATCCTATTGGCCATTTTGTATCTTATATTTTGTAAGTTACTGTCATTATCACGCTATTATCTATAGTATAATTTTCTTCAAAAAAATTGCCATAAAATTAAATCGATTCAAAGTTCATGATAAAAACACTTCTGTGATATTTAAGAGTTAAAGTAAAGTTAATAAAATAACAATAACAGAAAAAAAAAAAAAAAGATAATCTACAAAATAGTTTGTTGTTATATTTTTTTTAGTATGAAAAAAATTTGTTTTTTTTTTAAATCTAAGTCATGATTTTTTCATAAATTGTTTACAGTATATAATATGAAAAGGTGAAAATAATCAAAATCTATATAGGTAACATGAACGATAAGGTATAAAAAATAAAGATCAGTTTTCAATGTTTAAATAAAAGATCGAAATCTGTTAGAATCCTTTTTAAATTTTTTTTATAATAAGAAGATATAAATATTAAATGGCTGTCAAGATGATGTAACATTGCATTCGAAAATTCGTTTAAATGCATATGTCGCGTTTATGGAACCTTATGCCTGCACATGTGTACCCAAAAAGTAGTAATTTGTATGTGTACGATGTAATGAAATTTAAGAAGAACATCCACATCTTCTTGAAAATAACTCTCCAAATTTTTTCCTTCGTCCTCCATAGTCCTAATTATCCGAAACCCAATTTTCCAAGTAATACTTCCTTCATTCTTTTCCCCAAAATGAAACTGTATTGTAGTATTATATCACTATATATTAAAGGACACATCCTAATGTTTTATTTTAAATGGAGTGATTTTGGTTGGTTAAAGTCCAGTTTCGATGTTTCCCACTATCCATAAAAAAAAAAAGATTATTATAACAAAAGTAAAACAAAAAGTACTAATTTTAGCAATTGATGCAATGTATACTAACAAGATAATGCACGTAACACTAAAAGTTTTTAAAAGCGCACATTTTTAAAAAGATAATTAAAGGAGGTTAGGAATAAGACTTCCACCAAAATTTGTAGTTTTTTTTAGAATGTCATAATATATAAGAAAAAGTTTGCGCAAAATACAACTGTTTGTAAATACTAATTTTAAAATGTTGACCCCTAATAACTCTTGAACAGAGTAAAGTAACTTATGTTAATTCTGAAAAAACTTTCCTCGCTTTAAATTTCAAGATTTTCCAATGTTTTAAAGTTCAACTAAAAACATTCTAGTCTTCAGAGATATAAAAAAAGCAAAATCTAGAAAAATTGTTCTTTTAAGATAACGGGAATTTCTGAAAATTTTCTTTTCAGATAATCAAAATACTAAATTGTAAAATTTTTTTTTTTATTGCATTTCTCTGCCACATAATAATGGGGACAGGAAATTACACCAGCCTTTCCTGTTCAGGCGTGGCTGTAAATGTCGTAAGGGGGAATAACTTTTACAACGTGTGTGGGATTCGAACCCACACTCCATTTTTTAAATAATCTAAAATTTTAAATAATTCTCATTGAACTTCTTCTGATCCAGAGATGGAAACAGAAGAAATGATTGTAGGAAATAATTCAAATTTTTTTCGTTCTCCTATCATTCAACAAAAGATTAAGAATTGCTAAGTCATAGATTATTTCTAAGAGATTTACAATCTGGGCAAAAATTTGAAACACAAGATAATGAAGATAAAAATGGTATATTCAACATGAATAATAATCAATCAGATAAAAAATTTACAGAATCAGATCAAAAATCTACAAATAGTAAACAGACTCCTCTTACTACACAAGAATTCTAAAATCAAAATTTCATTTAATTATTTTATCAATTTTTACATATGGCTTTGTTGTGTTCGGAGATAAATATTCTTCCAGTTCTAGTATATTTCTACCATTTCTTATTTGGGAATTAACAGAAACAATAATAATATAAGACCAAAGGAAAACTCATCGGAGGCCTTACTGAATATCACTTTAATAATGATTAGTGTTCCGATAAATATGTCTCAGCCATAGCTAAAGATATAATACAAAATTTAAACAGGATTTTTAAGGATGTTTGGATTTTTATGTTTTCGTTTGTTATATGTCACGTTACATACATTCTTTGTATTGTAAAAGATGCGGCAATTCAATTTAATGTTATTGTAGAAGAAGATTTTTCATGAATAAAAAATATTTAAGTATAAAAAAAAAAATTAAATTTTGATCTATAGCTAGTAAAGCTTTAAGTAATGATTTTGTAATAAGTAAAAATGATGTTTAAAATACAAATAAAAAAAAAAAAAAAAAAAGCATGCAATAAATTAAAAATAAATTTCGTCGATTTAAGATCTTTTTTCGCATGAACTTTTCTATATGTGAAAAATCCTGGGTATTGTAAAATTTTTATTTTTTACTGTAACAACAAAATATTGTAATTTGATTACTTATCGAAAAGTCAATTACTTAAATTAAATCTTAAGGCATTATAAAATATAAATTCTTTTTTTCATTTTCCATTTTAATATATATATTATACATAAGTATGTACTAAAAATCCACGTACATTAAAAAATGAATATATATATATATTTATATCTTCTGTTTCACTACCAGCATTTTAAATTAATAAGAATCAAATAAATATAAACTTTACATATAAGCAATAAAAAATAAAAAAAAAAAATAATTTAACTCTATGAAAACACTGTGAAATTTTTCAACAATGTAAAAAAAAAAAATTTTAATATATTTTACCATTTTTTTAGTTTTCTTTGTTTTTTTTTTCGTAAGTATCCCACATTAATGAAAAATACAAAAATTTTCTGTCCAATTTTTAAATATTTTTTTATGATTTTTAAAAAGATTTTATCTTCATTTTCATAGGAATTATACAACATTATATTTTGATTTGCCAGAATTTTTCAATAAAATTGAAAAAAAAAAAAAAAAAAAAATTTCAATTTATTCTGTCCATCTATTTGAAATTTGAACTTAAAGTAAAAATTTTTATATATAATAAAAACTAAAATAAAGAAGAAACCATTTTGAATATTTTATCTATAAAGTTTTGTCTTAAGTTTTTCGAAATAATATTATATTGATGAAATATTAAAAAAATGTTAATTTAATGTTATGATTAAAAAATTATTTAAGTCATCATCATTATCATTTTTTCGTATTACAGTAGGTACCAAAGCAAGCAAGAAGTAAGGCCTTACCTCCCATACAACACTGAGCCAACATTCTCAGTTTACTGCCATTGTCCTCCAGTTCCGAACACATATTATCTTTAAATTATTTTCTATGTTACTTATATGATGCTAGGGCGTCCTCTATGATATGTATCAATTATTCTGACTTTAAAAATGAATTTTTTACCCAATCTCTATGTATTCGTATAACATTACCCACCCATTTAATTCTTTGGTTTTTTATAAATTCTGATTATTGCATATTCATTGTAGATTAGTGTCATTAGTTCTGCATTGGTACCATGTATATCTTGTATTATTATATAGAGGTACCATATGTATGTCTTGTTTATCACCGAAAATTTTTCTTAGCATTTTTCTCTCAAAAGTTTATATGGTGATTCTAGTCTTCAACCAATAACCGTTCAAACTTCTGATCTATATGTTATAACCGATTTCACGAATGTTTTATACATTAGCATTTTACTTTGAATATTTAATATTTTGGATTTGAAAGGTTTTAAATATGCGTATACATAGTAATATCTATTGGCTGCCTGAATTCTATCTCAAATGCTGTAGTCCATCCATTATCTAAAAAAAATATGATAAAATAATATAAAAATATTTGTTCGAAACTTCGATTTTAAAAATTTTTAATAATTAAAGATTTGGACATAGAAAATATTTGTTTTTTGTTTTTAATTTTAATTTTAATTTTAAAAACCATGTAAAATGTTGGCTTAGTCAACCTATAGAGAAATATCCCGGACAAAGGAAAATCAATAGTTAGGACAACATACTTTTAAGACAAGTTAGTTTTTGTAAAAAAAAACAAAGTCCAACAGATTAATTTTTATAAATTTATGTTAAAATTTAATCATAAAAATTATTTTTAATTTATTACGCAGATCAAAATTGATTTGGCTTAGCATATATAAAATTAATTATAAGTGAGGAGAAGTTGATATGAAGAGAATGGTGACATATTACGCAGCCACGTAACAAACGTAATTTATTAGCATATAGGAAAGAATTCTTTTTAGATTTTGTTTTGAGTATTTTAATGTTAATTAAAGAAGGAAAATAAAACACAAAAAAAAAAATTTAATGGTTGTTCTACATATTAAACAAAATTACTTAGAATTTGAAAAAAATTTTATTAAAATTAGTGAACGCCTGCATATATGCTATATTTATTTATTTTTTTTTTAGTGCATTTCTCTGCCACATAAATGTGAACAGGAAATTACACAGCCTTTCCTTTACAGGCGTGGCTGTAAATGTCGTAAGGGGGAATAACTCTTGCGACATGTGTGGAATTCGAACCCACACTTTCTCGGTGTTTACAGCGTATTTTATACGCTCTTACTCACTAGGCTACCGAGGTCTCCATATTTATTTTTAAATTTTTTCTTTAAATGCCGAATCTTATAATAAAAATGTAGGAGTAAATGTGATATGTTTATTCCAGAAAAAGACAAAGTAATAAGTAAAGATTATAAGATGTTCAACGTTCAATTCCAATTAAGTAAATTTTTTTTGTAGATTAAGATAAAATAGCATAACAATAAAAAGATAAAAGTTTAATAAAAAAAGAAAATTAGAGGGGCTTCGATAGCCAAGAATTTAAGCTTTTTGCGTATTAATACAGTAAGTACCTTGCATATTTAGAAATTCTTAACAAATCTCACTTGTTATCAAATATAGTGTAAATATATAATATTAAAAAAATAAATAATATTGCTGTCTAAAAATAATATTCGTCCTCAAAATGTCCTCAGTATAGCCGTAGATTTAATAATATTGGATTATCTTATAATGTGATTTGTAATACTAATAATATTGTATAAATAAATAAAATAAATAAATAATAAAAAAAAAATGTTTTTATGGTTAGTTTTATTGTACCATTTAAGAGTTGTGCTCCACTAGTCTTTTTTAAAAGTGTTAATACCTTTTTTCGAAAAGAAAAAATGAAAGATATGAAAAACGCAATGATACGAAAGAACAATTTTGGTTTGCCGTAAAAAAAATTGTTGTAGCCGAATAAAAAGTGGTTGTATGCAAAAAAAAAAAAAGTTAATGTGGGAAAACTTTTAATATAAAATCAATTTTAATTTGATATAATATGTATACGTACAAATTTTTGATATGCCCGTAAAATAATAAAATTAATTTTCTATTAAATATTGAAATTAAAATGTTAAAATTTATAACTGAATTTCTAACAACCAAATATTTAATCATAAAATTTAATCTTATAATAAAATTTTTTTTGTTCACGGTACAAAGAAAAAATCGTCGGAATTTCAAAAAATCAGTCAATGTCAAAAATATTCCGAAACTTGAAAATTTTTTACCCTTTTTGAACTGTATAAATTTTATATGCTGTCTCTTTTCATTTTATTTAGAAAAAAATCATTTTCACTTTTAAAAAGACAATAATAGACAAGCACGGCCTTTAATAAAAAAAAAAAATACGTTCGATAAAATTGAGATGAACAAATGGGTAGTATCTGAAAATTATTTAGAAAATGTGCTGTTTACAAAAACCTTTTTTATATTTTTTTATGTTTATTCTCGTTCTCATTCTTATTCTTACTCTTACTCTTATACAATATTCAATATTGTTCTCAAATTTTTTTTTTTTTTTTTCTGTTCAATTTAATTTGTTATACAATAATAAATAGCACCTTACATTTTACAAATTATGGTTATTTAAATAAACAGCACACGATTTTTCTCAAATTAATATTTCAAAAAACATTAAAATATAAAAAAAAAAAAAAAAAAAAAAAAAAAAACAAAATTCTGTAAACATTTTTGAGTCAAAAAGGAATAATCTAAATTCTAATACAATATACACTTCTTGTTTCGTTGTTTACTACATTGTTATACAATACATATACATATATATATACCTATTCATGTATAATAAATGTTTAACTTCGTTTAACTGAAGAAATGGAATTATTTAAAATCGATTAGCCAGATAGTCAAAAATATTTTTTGTATTTTTTTCTAACTCAAGTACAGTATACAGAAGTGTTTTATTTTCAATTTTAATTCAAAAAAATATAAAAGAATAAAAATTATTCTGTAAATTCTTTAAACTATACAATTTATTTTATTCACAATAACAAAAAAAAAATAAATAAAATAAAATGTTCAATTTTCAAACTTTGTTAAATAGTTTAATAGAAAACCTATCAATTTCAATTTTATTTAAATGGGAAGCTTCAGTGTATAAACGTTGATTTGAATTTATCCTATTATTATGTATAATTTTGGTAAATAATTTAAAATGATTTTATATTCAGTTATAATATATGAAAATATGTAAATGTATATATATAGATATTATATGATATTACATTATCTAAAAACAAAAAAAAAAAAAAAACAAGAACAAAATTGTAAATCAAAGAATGATTTCATGTTTTAGATTTAGGTTAATGGACAAAAAAAAATACCTATAACAGAAAATCTGTATACATACACTGTTTGTATATGATCTGTATATATAAATTTAAAATTTGTTAAAACTTTAGTTTAAATGTATATACATAATGTATATAGTATTTATTTAACTATTAAATATAAAAATTAAAAAGATTAAACTTAGATTTTTCTATTAATAAAACGGTTAAAAAATTGAACGGTTAATTTAAAGAAATTTTAAGTGTGGGGGAGGCCTCGGTTGCCTAGTGGGTAAGAGCGTATAAAATACGTTCTAAACACCGAGGAAGTATGGGTTCGAATCCCACACATGTTGTAAGAGTTATTTCCCCTTACGACATTTACAGTCACGCCTGAACAGGAAAGGCTGTGTAATTTCCTGTCCACATTTATGTGGCAGAGAAATGCATTAAAAAAAAAGAATAATAATAATTTTAAATATGACATAAGAATTTCCTAACATTTATTTAAAAACTACAGATAATTTGAAATTCGGCCGTTTCAATAAAAATTGATATTGTCCGAAAAAATTAAAAATGCTTTTCCGATTTTTTTTTATACTTTGATCGAATATGCTCATAAAAACATAAAAAACATAACAAAAAATTAATTGTACTGCACCTTATCAAATTTGATTGTGAAAATTTTAAGTGATTGTATTTAGCTGATGCTCTTTGAATAAACTGTGAATAAAAAGCAATTTGTTGAAACATTATCAGGCATAGTGCACCCCAGTCCGAAATTATAAGGGCTTAAAATCCAATATTATTAACAAACTATTAGTTAAAATTCTTTTATCATAAAAATAACGGTATAAACAAAACTGTTCTTTTAAGCGCAAAATATTCTTAAAACAAGTTTAAAAAAAAAAATTAATTCTATACTTTTTTTAAATTATTTGGTTCCAATTTCAAGAGATAAAACGAAAGTATAGATAAACAAGGCAGCATATAAACCAACGGTTTTTAAAAGAGCACATTGCCAAAAGATAATACAAACTTTTTAGAATTGTAACTTGCACCAAAGTTTGAAAATTTCATATAATAGAAAAAATGTGAAAATAAGGTTAAGGCTGCATGTAAACCAACGGTTTTTAAAAGAGCACATTTCTAAAAGATAATACAAACTTTTTAGAATTGTAACTTGCACCAAAGTTTGAAACTTTCATATATATATGTATATAATAAGAAAAAATGTGAAAATATGGTTTTTTTGAAATTTTAAGGGGCTTTAACTCTGGAACCCTATATAACAAAAAAAAAATCGTTAACACACGTAATATATTACTGTAATTTTATTTTTTATGCTTTGCCGAAGAAAATTGGGTACAAGTGCTTAAGTTACAGGAGTTTAAAAATAGCAAATTTTCAATGTTTGAGCCCTAATAACTCATAAACAGGAGGTGGCCCAAAAAAATTTGTGAGGAAATTTATACTAATTCTAAAAGTTCTTTCTTACCTCAAAAATTTCGTGTCCCTATAAAAACGCGCCGGAGTTATGAAGGTAGAAAAATTATGCAAAATTTGGTTTTCACATAACGGTAAATTTAAATACTATCTAAATTTTAAAAAAAAAATTATAATTTCAATATTGATTTACAAAGGTAAAAAAAATTCCTGTCGAAAGGCGTTTTCATAATGAAAAAATATTAAGCAGAACATGGGATATGCGCATTTAAAAATAGGGCTTTTTCAAAATTTGGGGGGCTGTAGCTCCGTAATGGCCATCCATAGACCCATGGCTACATAAAAAAGTTCTTCTACAAAATTATTTTTTTTTATAAGACCTACCAATGGTTAAAATTTTTTTTTCTCTATCTTTAACGGTGTAGAAGTTTTTTAAACAGACGGACGGCCAGAGTGAAACTAATATAGGGCACATTTTTTCAAATTTCTTTTGAAAATCTTCTAAAAATAGTTAAAGTACTTTAATCAAAAACAATTTATTCAAAACAAGAATACACATCTGCAATATAAACACATGAGGATAAATGTAGATAAAAAAAAACCTCTCCAAAGTCCAGACTCTGCCCAGACTCTATAAACAATAATATAAAACCAAAAACCATATAAAACCAGATAAAACACAGTAAAATAAAATAAATGATAGTGAAGATTTAAACCAAAAATTTTTTAAAATAAAAATATATATTAATTCACTCATATCAATTTTAGTGACATCTGTTAAGTATTTTGAAAATCTGTTTAAAAAACTATTTTTTTATTAAAATTTTTTTGACGTATTGCATTCTCCACATTTGTATATTTCGTTAATTTTTTTTTTTTATGTAGAGTGTAGAATTTACTTGAATCATGAAATACGCAACTAAAAGTCAAAACTTCAAAGAAGATTTTTGTTAAAACAAAAAAATTAAAAAAGAAGCAAGGAAGAAAAAAACTAGAAATAAAATCAGTCGCGTAATAAGTTAAAGTGAAAAGTTTTTCCAATTCATTTTTATTTTATTTTATTTTCTATATAAATTGAAAGTTAATTATTTAAAGTGGTCAAAACATTAATTTAAATAAATTAAAAAGTGAGTTAATAAAAAAATATACATATATAAAAATGTTTGAATTCATTTGAAAAGAAGAAAGAAATTTATTATAATTTGCGCAAATAAAAAAAAAAAATTCCCTTTTTTTTTTCTTATTAATTTAATTAAGATAAACAAAAATTACTAGACATGAAAAAAAAAAAAAAAACAACCGAATAAAAAAAATATGATGAAAAGCAAGTCTTTGTTTCAAATTGTCATTTTTCATAATTTTCAAATACAATACAATTAAAGTAAAAAATAAAATATATTTTTTTTTTTTATTGTGTGTAATTCATATAAAAAAGAAAAAATGTATGGGCATTCATACTAAAACCTTACAAATTACGTTGTTTGTTTCCTGAAAATTAATATTTTTCTTGTTTAAAAAAAAAAAAAAAAAAGCTGGTTTTTTTTTTTCCTTTGTTATTTCTTTTTTTCTTTAATTTTATTACAAAAAAAAAAATTTAAAACTACAATATAATGCAATATTTATTGATGTATAATTACGTACTAAAAATTTGATTACGTCAGATGTTCTTTTCTTCTTTTTAAAAACAAATTTATAAAATTTTTTTTATGTTTTTAGCCCAAACATTTTCAAAAAAAAAAAATTCCAAAACATTAAATAATAAATTTTATCATTAAAAAAAAAAGAAAACCATCATTGAATTGAATAATGAAAAGTAGTTTTAGAAAATGACTAGTAAAGAGTAGAAGGAAAAAACAAAATATGTACATGTTGTAAAAATAAAGCAAAGGTTAATTCGAATTTGTAAAATAAAAACGAAAATAATTGGTATAAAAAAAAAAAAAACAAAATCATAAAACAATTTTCTGCTAAAACAACTAAAATACATAGTAATTATAAGCTGTGTAAATTTAAAATAGAATTCAAAAATGAAAATCAAAAAAGGAGAATGAATTTACAATTTTTTTTCCTCATTTACTTACCTACGTATCTACATTTTTTTTTTTGTTTTTTGTTAAAATAAGGCCTGGTTTTTTTTTTTTTTTTTAATTATATTTCATTACAAGATTTTAATTATAATATAGATTTTTAATCATAGTACATATATAGATATTACAAATAATATGGATTATTAAACAATAATTTGTAAAAAAAAAAAAACAAAAATCACATTCAAATATTTTTAATGTTACTAATATTCATATTATTCATAAATTGATAAGTAAAAATTTACATAAAAAAAGCGAACAAAAAATTCTTATTTAGACACTCTCATATGACTCATTACATTTTTTTTTTTTGGCCTCTATTTAAAATATAGGGGTATCATCTAATTATTAAATTCCTTATCAGTATTTGAACAATATTAATGTGTTGTGGTTTTTATAAAAGATGAAATTAAATCAGATAAAAAAAAAAAAAGAATCACACATTTTGTTAAAATATTACTAATTATTTGATCCTAATACAAATACACCCTCTTTAAGTTTGTATTTTTATATATATATTTTTTCCCCCTCAAATAAATAATTAATTAGTTATAAATTTTAAAAAATTATTGTAATACCCATATATTGACGCACTTTGTTTTCTTTTTTTTTCTTCATATTTTTCTTCATCTTTAATATTATACAACTAATAGTATTAAATAAAAAATATAAAAACCGTTGTTAAATGTTAGGTTTCTTTTCAAATTTTGCACATTGCTGGAAAATATATAATATTCCTTAAAGTAAACTATTTTTCTTTTTTTTTTTTTTTTTATCTAAATATCTTAGTTTTTTATCAATGACAATGATTTTCTAAACTTGAAGTTTCAAGATTAGAAAATAGATAAAAAAAAAAAAAACTAGTTTTTTTTATCTTAAATTGTATATACAATTTATATTAAAATTGAATTGATTAGGAATGGTTGTAAAGAAAAATTGGCATTTTTAATCGTCTATATAATTAAAATACTTCACTCAATAATATTCTACATCATCCATATAAATTTAATAATCATATCAAAATGCATAAAAATAAAATATTAAATTTTATTTAATTTCATTAAATGGCATTATTTAATGCTAAATATTTTATTTTAGTTTCAATCAATTAAAAGAATACCATCATAATGGCAATTAGAAAAAAATGTCTTTTGAAAGTTATTATTCTTGGAGATAGTAGTGTTGGTAAAACATCTCTAATGAATCAATATGTAAGTAAACGTTTTACAACCTCTTATAAGGCAACAATTGGAGCTGATTTCTGTACAAAAGAAGTCGTTGTAGATGATCGTGTTGTTACAATGCAAGTATGTATTACTTTAATTTAAAATTAAATCAATCATTTTATTTCATAATAAATATTTATTTGTTTTTTTTTTTTGTTTAAGATTTGGGATACCGCCGGCCAAGAACGTTTTCAATCATTGGGTGTAGCATTTTATCGTGGAGCTGATTGTTGTGTCTTAGTTTATGATGTTACGTCTCCGAATTCATTTAAAAATCTCGATTCATGGAGAGAAGAATTTTTAATACAAGCCGGCCCAAAAGATCCAGATCATTTCCCATTTGTAGTATTGGGAAATAAAATCGATTTAGAAAACCGACAGGTAATTTTACAAAACAAAAAAAGAAAAAAATATCTTCATAATTTAATTAAAAATTTTATTTTTAAAAGGTGTCAACACGTAGAGCCCAACAATGGTGTCAATCTAAAAATGATATTCCGCATTTTGAAACATCAGCTAAAGAAGGTCTTAATGTTGAAACAGCATTTCAAACAATTGCAAAAAATGCATTAGCCCAAGAAGCAGATGTACGTTTCACTTATTAAAATAAATTTTGTTTTTATATTTAATTTGTTTTTTTTTTTTAGGTTGAATTATACAATGAATTTCCTGATCAAATTAGACTTAACTCTGATCGTAACAACCGACCCAGAAATAATGAAAATTGTCAATGCTAATAAACTACTATTTAACTATCTTTTAAAAAATATGTTTATATATATATATAAAAAAAAAAAAAAAACAAATAATCTTAAAATGTAATATTAAAGTAATTAAAAAAAAACTTTATAAATAAATTTAAAATTAAAATTATATTGAAAAAAAACAAAATAGGAAGAAGAAAAAGATAAAAAAAAAAACATGTGAAATCAAATTATTCTTAAAAAAAAAATATAAAATTCAAAAACACAAAAAAAAAGCAAGATTACAGAATTATTCATTTAAAGTGAATTAAAAAAAAAAACTCTAATTTTATTAATATTATAAAATAAATCAAAAATATATTATATACATAAATATAAATATTAGTTAAATAAGAGACAAAAAAATGAAAAAATCAAGAGATTTTTTTCTTAAAAAATTAAAATTTACTGAAAGAAAATTATTTTTTTTATTTTTTGAGCGTAATTTAAAAAAATCAAATAGTATTTACAATAGGATGTACGTAAATAATTTAAATAACCCCGTTTTATTTTATTATGTAGGTAAAAAAAATAGTACATATAAATGCTTTTAACCCAATCGTATACCAGACCAAATATTTCACATAAAAGCCTACATTACAGAAATCACACTTAATGAAAAAATTAAGTAATCATTTAATCTTAGTATTTTTAATATTGATTCTTCTTAATCGAACCTATTAAAATATTTCACCAACAATTAATTTGTAAAATATTTACTATATAACTCATTTGATCCAATATTAACTCTTGAATTGATCCGATCAAGAATTAAAAAACCTATTTTAATATTACAAAATTCGTATACATCAATTTATATGTCATTGGTCTCACTTTTTCTATTCTGAAACAGAAATTGGTCTGCAATGAATAAAAAATTCTAAATACTTTATTTGTACGAAAATTATTAACATAATATATACATTAAATAATTTCTGAAAGATTCCTTTCAACAATTTAACTTCAAATTTTAACATATAAAAAGTAAGAAAAATTTCAAACGTTACTATTTTCTTTCAGTTCGAATATAAATTGATTTAGAAAGATATCTCTTTATTATCGATATTAATTAGGCAGATTTATTATTATTATGATTTAATTTTTTTTTTTATAGAAAAATTATTTTTGTTAAAAGTTTTTTAAAAAATTTTTAGACAAGGTCAAATATAAATTTTTGTAAATGGGTTGGAAAATAGATGGAATCCTTTGAATTTTACAAAGGATAAATCAAAAATTTAATACATACATACTTATAATAAAAAAATTAATGATAATCCAAAACTTCAGAACACTTATTTAATTTTTAGCTATGCCACACAGGATTTTAAAAAAATAAACTTTTAGTTTGCTGTACCCTAAAATTTAAAACATTTCCTAGTTTTTTTTTTTTTTTTTTTTTGCTAAAAACAATTTAATTTATTTTTTAAATATTTTTCTAATAGTTTAAAATATTGTAAAGATAATAAAAAAAAAAAAAAATTAAAAGTAAAATATTAATTGCCACAAAACGACAAAATATTGCGATAATTAATATTTTGAAAAATAAAATAAATGATATAATTGAAATTGAATTACAACATATAATTATATTAATATTTTTTTTTTTTTGCTGTATATATTTTATAAAAGGGAAAACAAAATTTTAAATAAAATTTAATCGATTCTAAAAAAAAAAAAACAAATATAGTTATTTTTATTTGAAATAACTTTTAATTATCATTAAGTTAAGCAAAACAATGAATGGCTCTTGGCTATTGAAATGAAAGTAGGTATACCTCACAGCAATACTCTTAGTTCTATACTAAACAGCCTTAAATCAAAAAAGATATAGACATAAACACATAACAGCGACATAACAGCGATAGCTTCTTAATTATTTACAATAAAAATTAATTTACCTAAAAATAAATAAAATACATTACATTAAAAAAAAAACTTTCCAATTATTTTTTCCTTATTTTTGAAATAGTATTAAATTTCCTTTATTTTCAAAAAATCAAATTAATTAGATAATATTTTAATGTCTAAATTAAATTCTAATTTTAAAATACCAAATTTACTTTTTGAATATACATTAGGTATCCATTCAATAATAAAATATGATTTTTCAACCTAAAAAAAGAAAAAATTAATAAATCATGAAATTGAGAATTTATTTTTTTTTCACTTACACTTTTCGGATCCGTTTCAAGACGAATAAAAACAATTTTATTCTTTGGTTTTATAAGTTTATATTTTTTTGCTGGAATTATATTTGCATTCTTCTTAGTTCTTTTATCAAAATTCTGATTATCTTTTTTAAAAGAATTTTTAAATTCTATTGAAGATGTTTCAGTTTTAAAAATTTGTTTTAATTCCGATTTATTAGTTATAAACCATGAATGTTTGATAAAATTCTTATTCTCTAATTTTATAAAATTAGAAATATTTGGTAAACGTTTACGATTATCTAATGAAAATCGATTATGTAGTAAAGTAAAAAAATTCTAAAATAAAAACCATAAATTTTTTTTTTTTTAATTTATTTTAAAGTTTAAAGTATTTCTACCTCATGTATACTAAAATGATGAATAATTTTTGATTCTTTACCATTGAAATTAGTTACACTTTGATTAATTTTTTCAATAACGAAATTTAACCAATTTTTAAATGATAGAAATTGATCATTTGAAATTTGATTACAAACACATTCTCTCAATTCAGTAGGATTCAAATTTTTTAATTCAAATTTCATATCTGATTCATTTATATCACCCATTTTTATGTTAAATTCATCTGCTTCAGTATTATTTGATTTATAATTATCAAAAATAATTTCGTTATATTTTTGTAAATCAGTTAAGTTTTCAATTTCAACATTAAATTGAAGAGATACTGTTGAATCATTTGTTGTTAATTTTTCAATTTTATCATTATCACAAATGTGCAACCGTTTCGTTTTTAATATTTTATTTTCAAGTATAATAATTTCATTTGGCAACATGATATGGTTTGTTTTTATTGCATTATTTAATGATGATTCATTTCCACTTTGTTGAAAATTTTCAAGTTCATTACACAATAAAACCTGTTGAATATTATTATGTACTATTAGGTTTTGTTATTAAATTTTTCATATTCATATTAAATTATAAACCAGTGAAAAATTGAAATAACATTAAAAAAAAAATTATTATATCACCTCCTGTGGTTGATTGATGTTACTCCAAAAATGCTCAAATAAATTACAAAAACCTTGGAATTCATATTTTAGTGTAGGAGAACTCATTATTCCTATTAATAAAAATAATATATGAAAACATAAATTCTGGTCTGAAAAATTATTTGTTTTTATAGCTTCCTTGAACTTTTTACATGAACATGAATATGATGAATTTAATTTATTTATATTAATACCGTCTGGTTTTATAATTCTAAAATGAGATTATTTATCATATGTGAAAATTTTTTAAAAATTTGTGACATTTTTTACATATGAAGTCGCCCAGCTGGAAACATAATACTTTTAGGGCACATAACAGCAAATGTATATAAATTTAACCTTTGTAAAGGTGGAATACTATTTAAATTTTGAAGATAAATATTCCATATAACATTTTTATGATATTCTGTTATCTTTAAACCATAAATAATATTTTTATCTATTTCTATTTGTTCAGCTTTTTTATTACAATTAGTAGCACTTTTAACATGTTTACAAATTATTTCTATATCTCTAACATCATATTTACATGTGTCAACATAACAAACAGCATTTCTATTAACGATGGTAGTATGATCATCTTCAGTTGATAAAGTTGTATCGGTAATTTCAACAAAATTTCGTAAGTGGCAATCTCTTTCTTTAACCTTAACACTAAAAATTTGAGTATCGTTATTAGATACTAATTCAATAGAATCTATCCAACATCTTTTCTTTGTACTATTATTAATGAATTCAATACAAGTTTTATTTTTACAACCTAAAATTTCATTAAAATGAATAAATAATTTTTGAAAATTTTTTACCAAACCTTTAGCTCTATATCCATTATATACTCCACATGATTTACATTTTCTTATACCTCTCATATTTGGCTTAATATTAATTATTTTTCTATCCATATTAAGAATTACAATTCAATTACATAAATATATCAAAGATAATTTTTACTTTTAAATAATTATGTTAATATTTAGTGAAATTTTATAAACAAAAATAATGTAACCATTAATCAGTTATGTCATATGATTTACAATAACAAAATTGTGTCAATTATAGCAGGTCTTAAAATTTTGATTTATTTCAAAACTCAAAAGTCAAAAGTAAATCAAAATTAAAAGTACTTTTGCTCAGAAAGTTTTTAGTACATTTCCATTTAACATTAAAGGTATTGTATTACATAGCATCTGCATCTTATGGCAAATGTTGTTTGACCAATAATTAGAAATTGATGAAAATAAGCTTAAATAAGCATCATTCATGCATCCATGTTATCTTCATTCAAAATTTCAAACACTTCATTTCTATTCATTTAAGAAAAAATCTAACAACCATCTATGCAAAATATAAAATAATATTGCCATTGTTTTGAATTTTTTATTATAATATTGTAAATAAAAATTCTTTTTTTGTTTTTCACTGGTATTCATTTTGTTGATCAATTTCTGAAACATTTTTAATTTGTATCAGCCCATATCGTCATGTGAATTTATTTATTCCTTAGAAAATTTATCTAAAAATACTTTAAAAGGTCAAAAGAAATACAAAGATAAACATTATATCTAAAACGTACTTATTTGCTAAAAAACTGCAGAACAAATACACTTATTTAAAAATTTTGTACATAGTTTAAATAGAAGTTTGAAGAGTGTTGATTAAAAAAAAAAAAAACCGAAACAAAATGTAAAATTTAATCAAATTATATTAATTAATAATCATTAGACTTCGTCGTATTCAGAAAAATTATCTAAAGTTTCATCTAAAATTTATTTATTTATTTACATCTAATTATACATGATTATAAAATTATCTAAAGCTTCGTCGTATTCAGAAAAATCATCTAAAACATACAAAAACAACATAAATTAAAAAGCTGGTCTACTCTCAGTATTGAATAGCATAGCAAATAGCAATAGATTCTCTAGTTCCTAGGGTCCAGTCTCACAATTTAAACATTAACAATATGACGTCACTGTGTCCTAATGTCATCAATAAACGTCAAACGGCTTGGCATTTCATTATATCATGTAAATTTTATCACCTTTGTGGAAATGAAAAATATTTTGATTTTTCTAATAATGATTACACTTATATTCAGTAACAACAAAAAGATACATTTTTTTAAATTTAATATTTAAATTTGAATATTAAATTTAAATATTTAAATTTTCACGTTTTTTATTTCATAAACAGTTTAACCTACCGTAAACATTAAATTTTATGAGGTACCGTACATACATTACATATATTGAGGTATCATTTTAATTTTAATAAAAAAAAACTTTTTTTTTGAAATATTAAATATATTTTTATTTTAATTAATTACAAATAGGTTCCGGTTAATAATGAAAAATTATGTCGGCCAAGTGGCCCCCTCTACTACTTCGGCAGGCTTCCAATCTTTTACCAAAATTCTGAATCACGTTGTTGAATAAACTGTTCTCAATGGTTGAAATCTGCTCGATAATGTTGTTTTAAAGCTCTTGAATTGTTGTGGGATTATTGCTGTACACTTTTGATTTCACAAAACCCTACAAAAAAAAATCCAACGGTGTCAAATCGCACGATCTTGGTGGCCACATCACTCCTCCTCTACGAGAAATAATGCGATCTTCGAACTTTTCCTTCAAAAGATCCATTGTTTCTCTTGCTATGTGGCAAGTGGCACCGTCCTGTTGAAACCACATATTCTCTACGTCCAAATCATCAATTTCCCGCCACAAAAAGCTTCGGATCATCTCCCTGTAGCGATTTCCATTGACTGTAATCGCATTTCCATTTGCGTTTTCAAAAAAATATGGTCCATGATTCCTCCTGACCACAAACCGTAACTTTTTGTGGATGTACTGGTTGCTCTAAGATAACCCTTGGATTCTCTTCACCCCAAATGCGGCAATTCTGTTATTGACGTAACCATTGAGTTGGAAATGAGCTTCGTCAGTGAAGATTATTTTGTTAAAAAAATTCTCATTTCTTGTTTGTGCCCAAGAAACGAATTGCCGACGTAATGCATGGTCAGTTGGTTTTAATGCTTACGTCAGCTGGATCTTATAAGCCTTTAAATGGAGATCACGATGCAAAATGTTGAATAATGTGGATGGTTTGATTTTTAATTGCTGCGAACGATGACGAATGGAAGTTTTTGGATCTTCTTCAACACTTCTGCTCCTAGCTGCTACATTCTCGGTTGAACGGCCACTACGTTGATAAATGTTGCCTCTGTTATCAAGAACAGATCCAGTTTCTAGAAATTTATCAACCATCAGCTTGATGGCACGATTTGTTGGCATTTTCTCTACCAAATTTTGTTCGAAATTTCCCAATTACATCTTGAAAACTTTTACCATTTTCAAAAAATATTGTAATAAGAAAACCACGTTGTTCCTTCATGTAACATTCCATATTAACTAACCGGAATGTATTTAAAATATACCTAAAGAAACCAAGTATAAAAATTCCAGGTAGAGAAAAAATGGCGGCAAAATCAAAATGATACTTCAATTTTGAACACCCTATATATTTATAGCTTTGTATTAAATTCATCGGTGATGCAGTGCAGTGCATATGGTCTAAAGTCTAAAAGGTTATAATGATAAAATAGGGTAAATTTGATAAAGTAGTAGAGATGGGAATTTAATATAAATAGTATAAAACAAATTTTAAAATAACAATTGTTATGTATTGTTAAAAATTAACGTATATTGTAATATATAATTTTATTTTAAAAGTGAAATAAAATTATAAATTACAAAACAAAATTCTTTTTTAATGAAAAAACAGTAATTAACTTCATAAAGGTTTCTTGCTGTTTTTTATTTTTATTAATAATTTTATATTTTCATCAATATTTTTTTTAGTAAATATAATTACCAATTAAATTATTTATTAATTTGCTCTCTCTTAGGATTTTTTAAAATATTTCCATTATAAAATATTTTGAAAATTAAAAAAAAAAAAAAAAAAGTTAAAATATGTCAAATATAGTTTGACAACTAATTTAATTAATGTAGACTTATTTTTAGTAGGAAGAAAAAGTAATAAAAATGTGGAATTTAATTTTCTTTGAAAGAAATAGTACTAATAGAAGGGTTAGTACAACTACCAGACAAACGTACTATTTTTACTAAAATTTTAATAGGATGAACATGCCTTGAAGTGTGATATGGTACTTGTTTGTAAGTGTTTTCGTGTTAACGAATTTTTGTTTTTACGATTGTATTATGTATACTGTAATTACGGTTGTATACTGTATTAACTTTGGTAAATTAATTTACTTTTTGTTATAATTTTAGATAAAATCGAAAAGTAACTAATAGCTATCATCATAAGTTATCCTAATTGTCCTCATATAATGAACAAACAATTGAAATTAGATTAATTAGAAAATTGTTAAGTTAAAATCTCATAAATGACTTTTTATTTTTAGATTTGCAAACATTTTTAAATAAAAAATTTTTATTTTTCGTGTGGTTTGTGTATTTGTTTTAACGAAAAACGAATGCAACACCTTTTGATTAAAATTTGTAAATGTCATAAAATCGCATTTTTGTTATGTTAAAAATAAAAAAAAAAATTTAGAAAAAAAAATTTAAACTGTCAAAACAAAAGTTTTTTTTTTTCGAGTTTTGTGTTGTCTGCATTTTGCGCTGATAAAATATAAAAATCATTAAAAATTGTTACATATATATTTTAATTTAAAAATTCTTAAAAAAAAAAAATATTTTTTTAATTTTATTTAATTTTATTAAAAAATTTAAAAAAAAAAAAAATGTCTTATCAATTATATAGAAATACAACATTGGGAAATACGTTGCAAGAAAGTCTAGATGAATTAATTCAGGTGGGTAATTTTAGATCCGGTTAAAATTATAGAATTTTTTTTATGGTCAACTTGTTGCATTATCAATTTTAAATTTGCATTTTATTTTAATTTCTAATCATTTTTTGTTAAAATTTCAAAATAATTTTAGATTTGTTTTTAAAAATATTTTTTAGTACGGACAAATTACACCACAACTTGCAATTAGAGTTTTATTACAATTTGATAAGTGTATTAATACAGCGCTATCACAGCGTGTTAAAGCTAGAGTCACATTCAAGGCTAGCAAATTGAATACGTATAGATTCTGTGATAATGTATGGACATTGATGTTAAATGATGTTGAATTTCGTGAAGTTCATGAATTTGCAAAAGTTGATAAAGTTAAAATTGTAGCTTGCGATGGAAAAAGTAGTAAGTTATATTTATTTTTCTGTTTTTTTTTTCTTTTTTTGTAAATTTTGTATTCTAATTTTAACATTTTATCTAATTCAAGTGGAAAATCGATAGCCTATGCAAATTTACTGTAAGAATGTCGATCAGGTAATTTAATTTTATTTTATAAATATATGTTTAATTGAAAATTAACTTTTTTACTTAAAAAAAAAAAAAAATATTTATTTTTAAGTTTTACATTAATTTGTAGTTTTATTTAATTTATTAATGATTATAAGTAAAGTTAGAGTATTCTAGTTCTTAATAATTCATAAAATTTATAAACGATACTAAAATATTTTTAAATATATGTATAATGCCAAAGTATTAATAGGTTATTTCTATCTGAAGATAATATTAGGGTCATTTAAAAATAAGATTATATAGTTTTAAAATTAAAAAAAAAAAGTAAGAAATGAACAGCACAAAAATTATTTTTATGTTAAGTAGTACATAATTGATTATAATTTAAGTGACATATACGATATATTGCTGTAGATATACGTAAATACAAGTTTTTTATTTTATTTTTATAAAATAAAATATAATGAGTTAAGTCAACAACAGTCTACCGAAACGACAAATAAATTTAGATAATATTTCATTAAGTTTAAAATTTAAATACAAATTAAAATTACGTGGTTAATTGATTAAGTTATAATACACACATGCATCACAAATAATACTAGATATTACAAGGTATTAATTTTTTGTTTTAAAAGCATTTAAAACAGTATGCATTTTTTTTAAAACGACCAGATCTTTTGTTTGCAAGGTATTTATTAATTATTATTAAATAAATGGATTTTATTTTTCATTTTCTTTGCACATAAGCAGGTGAGGAAAGAGTATATAAGAACATAAAAGTACTAAAGATATAAATAATTTCACCAAATTGTAAGGATTTGTCCAAAAACAAATAGAATAATTGTTAATTAAGAATTTCATTTTTTTTGTTTGTTATTTAATATTTAAGATTTGATATTTAAAACATTTAAGATGAATATTTAAAAATTAATAAAAAAAAATTACTTTCAATTTTACTTAAATTTTAAATTTTTTGATATATTTAATTCAATTCACAATGTGTTAAAGAAACTAACAAACAAATGGAATATTTACTTCCTTATTCCAGCCTTCAGCTGTTTGGAAGTATGACAGGGCAGTATTTGATTTTAAACACAGACAAGATAAAGTATGATATCAATGTTACATGTATATATTATATAAAGAGTAAATAAATAAATAAATAAAATAGGAAGATATATATATATATATATATAATTTTGTCAATTATTGTCTTTTTATATGAATATATGTAGCAGGAATAAAGGATGTAGAAAACGGAATGCGGAATAAATTGTATTAGGTGTATTAGTGCATATATTTTGGCATATCAGATGATAATGATGAATCGATTTGCCTTTCAAAAAGACAAGCAGAAAGCTTACAGACGAAGTATGAAATGAAATAAAAGAAAATGTATATTTTGTTTCTTTAACAAATTAAAATTATCCAGTTAAATATTTTTTTATCTCCTGTTCTTCGATTATTTGACTTTTTTTTTTTTTTCTAATACTACTCATGATTTCAAATTTGATTTTTTCGTAGTAGTATTTAGGACAGATTAGATAAAAAAGCAAGGACAAGTGTTAAATTAGGATAAATTAAATTACAGATAAAAATTAATTTTATAATTTTTTATTAAATATTTAAAAATTATTTATTATATTTTTTCTTTAATTTATTTTTTTAATTTTAAGTTAAAAACCAGGTTGAGATAATATAAATTCTGGTTTCTCTTCAATTGTCGAATAAATTTTTCGCTTTTTATTTATTTTTATTTAAAATATTTTCTTAAATTTTAAATTATTAATTCTTATTTTTTTGTATTTTAGGTACATTTACTGAAGATGATCATGAAAACCGGTAAAACATGCTGAACTCTTTTACTTATAAATAAGATAAAAACTTAATTGAGAGACTTTCATTAATTCAATAACAAAAATTAAAATGTTATTTTATCAGTGTTTTTTTTTTTTTTGTTAATATTTCTATTAATCTTTTTAACTACTTTCCCTATTAATTATTGTTTCTTGGGAAAAAAAAACTCTAAAAAAAAAACGAATCTATTAAAATTGTAAAATAGCATTCTTTAGAAAAATTATAAACTCCCATTATTACTAAAGGTTTCCATTTTTTTAACAAAAATTTTTTTATCTTTAAATACATATTTTAATTTTTTTTCTTTTTTTTTAATTTTATTTAGAATTAGTCTTCATAAAATAAATACCTACAAAATGAAACAAATATTAAAAGAAACAACAATTTAGTTATTAAGAATTATCACAATATAATAAAATTGTAATTAAAAAAAAAAACAATAAATATTCTAAATTTAAATACCTGTAGCTAAAAAGGTGTTATTTATAATTGTAATTTAAATTAATTTAAAAAAAAAACAAAACAAAACGAGCATATTGAGAAACAAACAAAAATAGAATCATATGTATTAAATAAATAAATCAAGTTAAAATTGGTAGCTGAATTTGTAATTTGTGTTATTGTTATTAAAATTTTGTCCATTTTTCAGTATTCATTTCCAAATATTTTAGACATTGTAAATAATGTGAGGAGAGCAACTTAGAATTAACTTAGAATAGAAACTTAGAATTAAAAAAAAAATAATTTAGGGGCCTCGGTGGCCTAGTGAGTAAGAGCGTATAAAATACACTGTAAACACCAAGGAGTGTGGGTTCGAAAAAAGCGTTTTCCGTGCATTTTGCATCATACGATAATAGTAAATTTGACATTTCAGTAGTACATATTTACGTTTTCCTTCGTTTTCAATCATAAGGTCCAATATGTGCTTTCAAAGTATCAAATATATTTTTGTTTGGAAATTTGCAAAATTTCATTTTTTCTAAGGTGCAAAACAGCAAGTTCGGCACTATAATTAACTTAGAATTCGGATAACATAAATGCTACAAACTGTACATACATATGATATTTTAGAAATTGAATTTAATGGAACATCAAATATTGCAGACAATGATTTTCTATATTTATAAAAAAAATATTTTACATTTATTTAGGAAAATGATAATGCTGTTAAATTATACCAATGCAAACCATACTGGAATCTACAGAGTGAAGTCTATAATCTAATAATGGAAGTTTAGGCTTTTGGGAAATTTAAAGCTCGTTTACCTATATATTCTATAAAATTATTTCAAAAATTGTTAGAAGTTTGTGTTATAGATAATTAACTCAAGTTGCAATAAAGTTATATCATAGCATAATTACATAGATGTAAAAGTCGTCTTCAAGTCCATGCTATTCAATTTGTTGAAACCTTAAGTCAAAATCGAAAAAAAATAATACATACATATTTTAAAACTATTTTGTTTTTAAATAGTATTTGTCAAAATTAGTATCTATATCACAAATTTTCATTTATTTTACATACATACATACATACATAATATGTGAATGGATGGTTTTGTCTATAAATATAAAGAGTTACAAATTTTGACATTACAACATTGAGACATTGAAATTAATTATGGTACGGAAAGACTTAAAAGAAATGAAGCTAGTGAATGAAACTTCTAATAAATGTGAAATGGCTAATACGTTGTAACACACAATTCATTGTGGACGATTCAAGGTATCAAATTCACTGTGGATACCCAGGTTATTATTTTATGTTTACTTTAACTGTATTATATTCTTCAACGGTTCTTGGCTGTTTTAAAAATTAACTAGCTTTTATTTTCGCCCAAAACTTAATTTTCTATGCAGTGGCGACTGTCGCAGCAAATTCCCAAAAACAAAATTAGAATCCAGGATTTTTGTAGTTTCGAAATGTCGAATTTCCAATGAACCTACTTAAATTTTTTCACAATTTCAGCAATATATGTACATATATATACCTAATCATTTTTCTTGTTCTTTTTTTAATCTTAACACTGCATAACTTTTTACTTTTAATTGAAAAAATTGTTTTCTATTGTAAAATAATCCCCTAATTCAATTTTATTTTGTCTACCCATAGACCATAATACGATAATTTAGTTTATATCTTTAAACTTTTATTTGTATTTTCAAACTAATTTAAAACCAATTTAAACCAATTTAAAATTTTGATTATTTGTCAACTTGTCTTCTAAAATTGCTATCTATTTTAACTAGTATCTGCTAGTATCTTCTAAAATTTCTAATCTGTTTAATCCCACTCCCACAATTTAAATTTCAAATTTCTCCTCTCTATTCACTTTCCTTTCCAAATCCTAGTACTTAACTATTATATTGTTATACTGATTATCTCATTATACTAGCTACGGACAAATGTGATTTTAGTGGATAAAGTTTCCACGCTCGAATGTGGCTTAGGTTTCTTTCTTCTTTTTTAAATATTTTAGTGAAAATCTTATTTAAAATAAAATATAACAAATTTGAGTTTTTGCAATTTCTTTAATAAATTTCTTTAATAAGTGATACTCTAAAGTATCACTCTCTGATCTAGATTAAAGACATTTTAGACAAAAACCTATCAAAATTAATTCAGGGGTTAGTAATTTTAGCTCCATATTTATTATTGAGTAAAGTTCCCAAAAAATAAAAAAAGTATGTATGTATGTATGTATATATTAGGTGTATATATTGTAAACTACAGGATTTAAGCATACTTACATTGTTTTCAAGTTTTGTGTTTAACATCTTGCAAACATGTGGAAAAATTAAAAATGTTAATTTAAAACAGCTTTTTCAAAACAAAAATTATCAGTTCACATTAATTATTTTAAATTTTTTAAAAATATATACAATAGAAACCATTAAAATATGATGAGATTATTGTTTTATTTATATGTAAATTCAATTTTTTATAAATAAATAGATTTATGGTTTAAGGTATAAATAAGGTATAAAAATATACAACAATGATATAAAGTTTAACATTTCGTTAAAAAAATTAATTTTTGCAGTTATTAGAATAAATAATAATGTATTTTCTAAAGTATTTTTTATTTTTTATTATAGTAGCGATTTTAAACCTTACATCAGCAAAATCAATTGAGAAGAATGAAGGTTAATTAAATATTAGTTTTGTTTATAAAAAACAAGGTAGAATGTAAACCAACGGTTTTTAAAAGCGCACATTTCCAAAACTCAATACAAATTGTTTAGAAGTGTGACTTACACAAAAATTTGAAAATTTCATGTAATAAGAAAAAACTTGAAAATAGGACATTTTTGAGATTTTGAGGGGCCGTAAGTCCGGAATCCTATATAACTAAGAAAAGCAGTTAACACACGTAAAAATATATTATTGAAGCTTTAATTTTTATGTCTTGCCGAAAAAAAGTTTTTACAGGTGCCTAAGTTACAGGTGTCTAAAAATAGCAAATTTTCAATTTTTGAGGCGTAATAACTCTTAAAGAGGGGGCGTTACCAAAAAATTTTCTGAGGAAACTTATACTAATTCTAAAAGTTATTTCTTGTCTCAAAATTTCAGGTTCCTATCTAAAGGGGTGCCGGAGTTATGAAAAAAGAAATTTCATGCAAAATGTGGTTTTCACATAACGGTAAATTTAAATCGTAAATTACAAAATATTACATAATTTTGATATTGTTTTATATAGATAATAAAATTTTCGATCTTCTGCTGGTTTTAGATTGCAAAACTATTACGCAGAGCCCGAGATATATACATCTGAAAATGGGGCTTTTTTACAATTTTGAAGAGCTGCAACTTTGGAACCCTTTACAATTAAAATAAACCTTTCACACACGTAAAAATATATTATTGTAGCTTTAATTTTTACATCTTGCAGAAGTAAAATGTGTGCAGGTTCCTAAGTTACAGGTGTTTAAAAATAGCAAATTTTCAATTTTTAAGCCCTAATAGCTCATAAACAGGGGGTGGTCCGAAAAAATTTTCTGAGGAAACTTATACTAATTCTAAAAGTTCTTTCTTGCCTCAAAATTTCAAGCTTGTATAAAGAAGCGTGCCGGAGTTATGACAGTAGAAAAATTATGCAAAATTTGGTTTTCACATAACGGTAAATTTAAATACTAAATTTAAAAAAATTGTATAATTTTGATATTAATTTACAAAGATAAAAGAAATACCTGTCGAATGACGTTTTCAGATTGAAAAAATCTTAAGCAGAACATAAGATATATGCATTTAAAAATAAAGCTTTTTCAAAGTTTGAGGGGGTGTAGCTCCGTAATGGGGGGGGCTACATGAAAAAGTTGTTCCACAAAATTATTTTTTTTATGAGACCTACCTATGGTTAAAATTTTTTTTCTCTATCTTTAACGGTGTAGAAGTTTTGTAAACAGACGGACGGACGGACGGACGGACGGACAGAGTGAAACTAATAAGCACATTTTTTCAAAATTTTTTTGGAAATGTGCTAAAAAAGAAAAACTTTCTTGAGTTGGCTAGGGGGTTGTGGCTAGAAGGTATAATTTGCAGTACCCCTAGAGCCTTGTGTTCGGATTTGAGTTTAAAAAGATCTAAATGCATACTTTCTCTCTCCAGATCTGAAATAAGACAATAGATTGGTGATATTTCGGGTCATTTTCTTATGGACAGTATGCTAGAAGATTTGATATGCATGTGGATCTTAATTGTAGATTTTGTAGAGGAATTGACGCGATAGAGAGCATGGAGCAATTTTTCTGTACCTGCCCTAGTCTGTCAAGGAAAAGGAGGAAATATTACGCTAATTTTTTTTCCAAGATTTAGGTGAACTCTCTGACATGGATTGAATAAGTTTTCAAAGCTTCTTCCGTCAGAGTGGTATCATCGTGGCATAAATCTAGAGAACACCAACTCTGGCCGATTAGTTTTTCTTATGTTTTTAGATACACTACGAACCTAGACTCTATAGTGATTACTGACGCTCAGCCTTCATCAATAAAAATATAAAATACATAATAATATTTACATACATAAATTTTTGATTTATTTTAAAGAAATTTTAGATGTGCAGACGAAATCAGAAGCCCAAATAAATTCAGTTCAGACGACTAAAAAACAAATGGCATATTATTTTAATTGTTTCCCAACTCAAAGTGCCATAATATGTGAATCGAAAAATTCTTTTCGTTATTGCGATTTAAAAGCTTGTAAATGTTTAAAATTTTAAAATAATTATAAATTTTGTAATTTAAAAAAAAAAGTTTGTTTGTTAAATCATAATTTGTTCAAATAAAATTATAAGTAATGAACACTAAATTAAGAAAGTAAGATGGAATAAATAAGAAATAAATATTATATTATGTATACACTGCTATTATGTATCTATTTTTATTTCGTTTTAAAATTTCCTTTATCATAATATTATTTCCTACAATAACTGAATGAATTTTTAGAGGACCTTTAGAAATAGGACCTCCTTCATAATGAAGCAATAAGTACATACATACATATATTTCTATGTAATATATATGCACTTTGAAATTGATTAATATTTTCTATTTAATAGATCGATTAATTTCGAATAACCATAGATGAATTCTTTAATTTGTCATCAACTCAAAAAATGTTGAAGTGGGATTTTGTAGGATCTCATACTAGTTTTAATTATTTACTTTTAAATTTTATTCGTAGAAAAACTTTACGTATACGGTATAATATGTATATGATTACAAAATCAGGGTCAAATAATTTGGTTCATGGTGAATTGGGGCTGTACTCCATTTTATATAAAATAAAATATACTTTATATCATGTAAAAGCATTTATGAAGTAGGTGTAGAGTTGATTTCAAAATAAGGGTATATTTACCTAAATCGACGTATATTTAAATAAATTGAGATTTTTTTCTTCTTTTCTACTTTTTTTGAGAGCATAAGGTTCTAGATATTTTCCCTTCTGTTTCTATTTCTTTTCCAATTGTTCTTCTCCAAGTATTTCTGGGTCTGCCTACTTTATTCTCTGCTGTGCCAGTCTAATGCCTCTTTAGCAATGGAGTCTCTTCTCAGTATGTGTCGTATCCAGTCACAAAATTAAATGGAAGTATATTTACGGAAAGTATACATACATAGTTCATCCCATCCCATAAAATATTCTCCATTGAAAATTCTGCAAATTTTGTTCTACATAATTTCCAAAAATATATAAATAAATAACATATCGAATTTAAAAAAAAGCAAATACCTATAATAATAAAAACATATAATTAATATATTATATAATTAAGAATTTTCAGGAATTGCAAAACAAAATAATAATTTATTAGTTATTATCTTTAAGATTTAAAAAAAAACCATTTATAAAACAAATGCAGTTTAAATAAATTTTATATTTAAACAGGTGTAAAAGAATAAAAATTTTAAGTCTTATGTTCTAATATTAAATAGATAATTAAATAATAGAAAAATTATAATATGTAATCAATAATCATAATATGTAATCATACAAAAGTCAATAAGTGGAAAATACTTAACATGTTTAAAAAATATTGCAATATAAAAAAAACAGGATACTCCAGAATTTCTTAGGAAAAAGATAAAAGTTTTTACATAAAAAAATATTTTCCATTTATATAAATAACATTAAAGTATATAAATAACATTAAAAAACTGTTTTTTTAATTAGTAACACTTAAAATTTCAAGCCAAAACCAAAATAATTAATAAAAAAAATCCAAAATGTATTTTTTAAAATTTTTTACATTATTATTTGTACTTACAATTTTTGTTGTAACATTGAGAGCTGAAAATGTTGAAGATGATATGGGTAAGTTTTTTTTAAAGAAGAACGCCCTTTTTCTTGTTTAATTTTAATTTTTATATATATAGAAGTGATTCCAAATACCAGAGTACCAAGAGAATTGAGTCTAGGTGGTTGTGGCCCTTTAGTATGTAGTAATTCATGCAAATACGCTGGTCATAAAGCTGGTTATTGCGACGGTGATAAATGTGTTTGTGTAGATTAATATAAAAAATTTTTCATTTTATTTTATTATTTGAATTTGATTAATTAAATACATATATCATATACATATATATATATATATATGAATGTAATAGAAATAAAGAATTTTAATTAATCTATATTAAAAGAAAATTTAAAAATGAGTTATTAATTTAAATTGAAAATACGCTAGAAAACTGTAAGACGGAATATATAACAGAGTTTTTAAAAGTGAAAACTTTCAGAACGGTTGAAACGATTATTATGGCATTAAGGTTTGTAATTTTTTCTGTTAGGAAATTTTCGGTAATGAAAAATCAATAGACACTCTTTTTAATTATAAGAAAACGCTATAAAAAAGAAATCTGTTTGCATGTATTAAAATAGACTCTGTGAATATAGGCCGCACAAATTTAGACACCAAAATAGAATGAAAAAAGCCCCAACATTTTGAATGGGGTCGGGGACTACTTTTTATACCCTACACCTAAAGTATAGGGTATATTAACTTTGGTATGGTGTTTGTAACCACCAAAAGGAAGCGAGTTAGGTATAGACATGTATATATATTCTGAATCAGGATCACCGCCGGAGTCGATTTAGCGATGTCCGTCCGTCCGTCCGTCCGTCCGTCCGTACGCACGATAACTCAAAAAATAATGATGCTATCTTGATGAAATTTATATAGTAGGTTACTAATTACGAAAGAAAGGCTAAGTTCGAATCTGGACAAAATCCGTCCATGGGTTCGGATTCTGGAAGCCTCCGAATGATTCCGGGCTTTTGGAGATAATCTCCGCAAACGAGATTATCTCCAAAAGCAACAAAGATAGAACCTTCAAATTTTGTACAATGATGTTTCTTCCCGTTCGATTTATGTCTCTGAAATTTAAGAGGATTTGGTCCATGGGTTTGGGTTTTGGAAGCTTCCGAACGAGCACCAAAGCAAATGAGATTATTTCCAAAACCAACAAAGATAGAACCTTTAAATTTTGTACAATGATGTTCCTTCCCGTTCGATTTATGTCTCTGAAATTTAAGAGGATTTGGTCCATGGGTTTGGATTTGGAAGCTTCCGAACGAGCCCCAGAGCAAATGAGATTATCTCCAAAACCCATAAAGATATAACCTTTACTTTTGGCAGAATGGTGTTCTTTCATGTATGATTTAGGCCTCTGAAATTTAAGAGGATTTGGTCCATGGGTTTGGATTTGGAAGCTTCCGAACCAGCACCAGAGCAAATGAGATTATCTCCAAAACCAACAAAGATATAACCTTTAAATTTGGCAGGGTGGTGTTCTTTCATGTTTTATTTAAGTCTCTGAAATGTGAGAAGATTTGGTCCATGGGTTCGGGTTTTGGAAACTTCCGAACGAGCCCCAGAGCAAACGAGATTATCTCCAAAACCAATAAAGATAGAACCTTTAAATTTTTTATAATGATGTTTCTTCCAGTTTGATTTATATCTCTAAAATTTAAGAGGATGTGGTCCATGGGTTTGGATTTTGGAAGCTTCCGAACGAGCCCCAGAGCAAATGAGATTATCTCCAAAAACAACAAATATATAACCTTTAAATTTGGCCGAATGGTGTTTTTTCATGTTTGATTTAAGTCTCTGAAATTTGAGAGGATTTGGCCATGGGTTTAAATTTGAAAGATTTTGAACGGTGGATTCGAATTTTGGAAGCTTCCGAACGAGCCGCAGAGCAAATGAGATTATATCCAATACGAACAAAGGTAGAACCTTTGAATTTGGTACAATGGTGTTCTTTCGTGTTTGATTTAGGCCTCTGAAATTTAAGAGGATTTGGTCCATGGGTTTGGTTTTGGAAGCTTCCGAACGAGCTCCAGAGCAAATGAGATTATCTCCAAAACCAATAAAGATATAACCTTTACTTTTGGCATAATGGTGTTCTTTCATGTATGATTTAGGCCTCTGAAATTTGAGAGGATTTGGTCCTTGGGTTCGGATTTTGAAAGCTTCCGAACGAGCCTCAGAGCAAATGATATTATCTCCAAATGCAACAAAGATATAACCTTTAAATTAGGCAGAATGGTGTTCCTTCATGTTTGATTTATGTTTCTGAAATTTGTGAGGATTTGGTCCATGGGTTCAAATCTTGGAAGCTTCCGGACGAGCCCCAGAGCAAACGAGTATATCTCCACAACCAACAAAGATAGAACTTTTATTTTTAGTACAAAGGTGTTCTGTTATGTTCCCTTTTCTGTAAAATTGGAAACTGACATTTGAAAGAATTTGAACCATGGGTTCGTATTTTGGAAACTTCCGGACGAGCACAAGAGCAACGAGCATATCTCCAAAACCAACAAAAATAGAAGCTTTAAATTTAATAGAATGGTGTTCTGGCAAGTTTTCTTTATGTTCCTGAGATGGATTCGATGAATTGGAGTGGCAATTCGGGTAGCTGACACAAACATCCCAAGGACTACCAATCTTCGAAAATAATTGAGATAGAAACTTAAAATTTTATACAAGGGTGTCAAGCATATCCCAAGCGGATGCCTCGTTTACGTTCTTGAAATTCGAGTTGAATAAGACAGAAAAGGGAAGAAGTTCAAGCAGCTGCCAAAAACACTTATGGATTTTTAATTTAATTCGAATTATTCAGGTGTAGGGTATTAATAAGTCGGTTGCATCGACTTACTGTTACATTTACTTGTTTAATATGACAAATTGGCTCCAACTTTTGGTAATTTAGGGCCTTTTATGATTTTTGGGGCCATAATCCATAATTAATGTTTGTGTTTTAAATTTTTAATTTTGAGGCAATAATTAATTATAAATTCGAGGATATGAATTAAGAGTAATTTTATACTCGGTATAAAATCATACTCTTTATCCATTAAATTTGTATTTGTATATATGCGATATTTTGAATTAAAATGAACTTTTAGGTGGAATCCTAATTTTGTATCTAATTCTACAATCCTTCCTATTTATTTTTTTTTACATATTATATAAACAATTTAGTTATTAAGAATTGTCACAATATAATAAAATTGTAATTAAAAAAAAAATAAAAAAAAAAAAAAATAAATATTCTAAATTTAAATACCTGTAGCTAAAATATTGCTCCATATTGAGTAAAGTTCCCAAAAAATAAAAAAAGCTGTATTAAGTAAGTATGTATGTATGTATATATTAGGTGTATATATTGTAAACTACAGGATTTAAGCATATTTACATTGTTTTCAAGTTTTGTGTTTAACATCTTGCAAACATGTGGAAAAATTAAAAATGTTAATTTAAAACAGTTTTTTCAAAACAAAAATTATCAGTTCACATTAATTATTTTAAATTTTTTAAAAATATATAATAGAAACCATTAAAATATGATGAGATTATTGTTTTATTTATATGTAAATTCAATTATTTATAAATAAATAGATTTATGGTTTAAGGTATAAATAAGGTATAAAAATATACAACAATGATATAAAGTGTAACATTTCGTTAAAAAAATTAATTTTTGCAGTTATTAGAATAAATAATAATGTATTTTCTAAAGTATTTTTTATTTTTTATTATACTAGCGATTTTAAACCTTACATCAGCAAAATCAATTGAGAAGAATGAAGGTTAATTAAATATTAGTTTTGTTTATAAAAAAAAAAGAAAGAACTTCCTTGAGATGGCCAGAGGGTTGTGGCTAGAAGTTATAATATGGAGTACCACCATAGCCTTGTAGCCGGATTTGAGTTTAAAAGGATCTAAATGCATACTTTCTCTCTCTAGATCTGAAAAAAGACAATAGGTTGGTGACATTACGTGCCATTGTCTTATGGATAGATATGATAGAAGATTAGATATGCATGTGGATCTTAACTGTACTGTTCTTGTTCTTAACTGTAATTGTTCTGCAAAATCAATTGACGCAATACAGAGCGTGGAGTAATTTTTCTGTACCTGTCTTAGTCTGTCAAGGAAAAGGAGACAATATTACGGTGATTTTTTTTTCCAAGATTTAGGTAACTTTCTGACATGAATCTAAGAAGTTTTCAAAAGTTCTTCCGTCAGAGTACACTACGAACCTATAGAGTCTATAGTGATTACTGACGCTCAGCCTTCATCAATAAAAATATAAAATACATAATAATATTTACATACATAAATTTTTTATTTATTTTAGAGAAATTTTAGATGTGCAGACGAAATCAGAAGCCCAAATAAATTCAGTTCAGATGACTAAAAAACAATAATGTTTAAAATTTTGAAATAATTGTAAATTTTGTAATTTAAGAAAAGTTTGTTTGTTAAATCATAATTTGGTCAAATAAAATTATAAGTAATGAATACTAAATTAAGAAAGTAAGATGGAATAAATAAGAAATAAATATTATATTATGTATACACTGCTATTATGTATCTATTTTTATTTCGTTTTAAAATTTCCTTTATCATAATATTATTTCCTACAATAACTGAATGAATTTTTAGAGGACCTTTAGAAATAGGACCTCCTTCATAATGAAGCAATAAGTACATACATACATATATTTCTATGTAATATATATGCACTTTGAAATTGATTAATATTTTCTATTTAATAGATCGATTAATTTCGAATAACCATAGATGAATTCTTTAATTTGTCATCAACTCAAAAAATGTTGAAGTGGGATTTTGTAGGATCTCATACTAGTTTTAATTATTTACTTTTAAATTTTATTCGTAGAAAAAACTCAATTTATACGGTATAATATGTATATGATTACAAAATCAGGGTCAAATAATTTGGTTCATGGTGAATTGGGGCTGTACTCCATTTTATATAAAATAAAATATACTTTATATCATGTAAAAGCATTTATGAAGTAGGTGTAGAGTTGATTTCAAAGTAAGGGTATATTTACCTAAATCGACGAATATTTAAATAAATTGAGATTTATTTTCTCCTTTTCGACTTCTTTTGGAGCATAAATCTATTTTTGGCTATTTATTTTACTTCTATATTTTCCCTTCTGTTTCTATTTCTTTTCCAATTGTTCTTCCCCAGATGTTTCTGGGTCTGCCCACTTTCTTCTCTGGTGTGCCAGTCTAATTACTGTTTAGCAATGGAGTTTCTTCTCAGTATGTGTGATATACCTGTATTTCTTTTTTTCTTATTTGAGCCTGCCTATGCGAATGGGCTCTGCTGTTTTATTAGCCACAATTCTTCATTTGTTATTCTTCATGGCCAGAAGATCATTCATATAATCGGAAGACATTTGTTGATGAAAATCTACAGCTTGTTTATATGGCGTTCGTTTATTAGCCAAGTTTTATCGTTGAATATTCTGATTTATGTTGTCCTGACTATTTGTGTAGATCTCCATACTCTCCATAGTCAAAAAATTGCTCTTGCCAGATTTATAATGTTTGCTATGTCTTCCGCTGTTATTCACGCGATTTTTGTCTTTATTACAATCTGGCTGGACTTAGAATCTGCCTTTATTAGAAGTGATAAAATTAAATGGAAGTATATTTACGGAAAATATACATACATACATATGTAAAATTTCTAGTTGAAAGGGGAAATTTTGATATATTATAGAAAAAATTAAATGCATATTTTATTATAATATAAAAATCCTTTTTACTTAAAGTCTGTTAAACTTTTTCTGTTGTTGAACGTAAGTACTTGACCTGTTATTCATGATAATACATATATGTATATGTAATTTGTATTGTAATATATCTGTCTGTCTGGGTCTACTCTTTTTTAATATTTAGTTTTTCAAAATTGAAAAATTCTTGATCATTCTTTTAAATATAAATTACCATGACTTTATATTTATTATAAGACCATTAATTATTTGACCGAATTAAAGATATGGAGTAGACAGCTGGAGTACTTGTTTTACTTTGAAGAGTTTATTGTATTTAATTGTACCATCATAGTTTTTAAACACCTTCTGTATAAGATGATATCAACAGGTGCAATAATCATACCACAATCCAATAAGATCCCTATTTTTCAATACATTATTATTATTTGTGGTGGTAGAATCGTCTAATAAAGGAAAAAACCATATAGGTAGTGAAAAAAAGCTAGGATTTGATTACGGGGCTAATATCTTAATAACTATCGCAATATAAAAAAAATAAATGTTACAATTAAATATTAAATATAAATTTATATTATATTCAATCATAAAAACTATATACATATATAATATAGAGTATTCACGTGGAAGAAAAAAGTTATAGACAGTTTTTTTAACTTCGTAAAATGAAGTTGATCGTATTTTAGTTTTTCTTTTTGTTTGTATGTCAATCGATGTACATATGTTTATTTGAATGAATTTCTTGATACAATTTGGACGATTTTTAATTTAATATATTTTTTGTTCTTTTTTTTATTTGTATGCAATCGATATATACATTTGTATATATTTCTTCATTTACGACTTCTTTTTAAAAAAAAGTTTGTTTTAAATTATTTATAAGCCTTTCTTTTCCTTTTGCCAAAAATTCATACCCCTTTTTTCAGATATTTGGCAAAGCCTTTCAACTTTTTCTTAAAACTTCTGGAAAAGGGAAATATACTCCTTTTTTCAGATATTTTCCAAAGCCTTTCAAAATTTTTGTTAAAACTTTTGGAAAAAGGGAATATACCACTTTTTCCAGATGTTTTAAAAAAAATTCTTGAATGGTTTTATAAAATTTATTATTTTGTAAAAGGGAATACACTTTTTTTTCCAGAAATTTTACAAAGCCCTTTAAAATTTTTGTTAAAACTGGAAAAAGAAATATATGGAAGGGAAAATTAAATAATTATATTTATTAATTTACAAATTTACAAAAAAAATAAAAAGAAATAGAAAAGGGTGCGCGTGACATCGCGGCACGGTCGGTGCGTGGTAGACGTCGCGATCGTTCGCTGCCGCGACCTGGTCTACGTCACTGCTTTTTAATTTTGTATCGTATTTTTACAATTTCTTCTTTTTTAACCTCTTTTGCCAAAAATTTTGCAAAGTCATTAAACATTTTTAATTGTGTATATATATTGATGCTTTCAATTTTACAAAGTGAAATAAAGCTCTAATACTTATTTTTGGAGCTTTATTTCTATTAAATTTTTGTGGCGTTATTTCATTATGTCATAAGACTCCAAATTATCAAATAAGATCCCAAAAGCGCCGAAGTTCATTAGAAATTTTGGCACTTTATTTCATTTGTTTAGGGCTTTAATTCGTTGGGCGTTAATTAGCGAAACCTTTCTAAATATGATTACATATTTAAAAATAAAAAAATCTCGATTCTACCTCGAATTTTCTTCCACACACTACGTATTATGACATTCGCTAAGTTTTGAAGAAAAAATGCATACATATATTTTTTGATATGATTTTTCTATTACAAAACCTATGTTATAATAATCATCTCATGTTAAGTATATGTTTCATATAGCATTACCAAATAAGTAACCTATAAAAGTGTAAGCTTAATATGTTTGAATTTTAATAAAAGTATAAAAATTCCACTTAATGAAAAAAAATATATGTATATAGCTAAATGTATATACTATATATTATACACTTTGACTTTTGTTTGGTTGTAGCAAATAGAAGAAAATTTGTAGCTACATATGTACAAACAAAAAAAAAAGAACAATAAAAATATAACAAAAAAATAAACTCAATATGATTTTACTAGGTATTCCAAAAAGACGGTCATCTTTTTACGAAATATATCCCAAATACGATCTTGGTGTGATTTCAATTCAAGAAAATTGACTAAGATTTTTTGTTCTACGTGAATACTCTATTTATATTATTTCTTTATATAAAAAATAAACTAAAAAGAATCTAATAACATTTATCAACTATATCAAACACCGGTATAATCGTCTTACAGTAAACCAACCAACCAACTTAGATTTTTCCAGCTTTTCGGGACCATAATATTGAAAACCTGCTATATAGATATTATAACAATTCTGCAAATTTTCATATTAAAACATTGTGCAGAATGGCTTGTCATTTTGTCAATGTTCCATTCCATCGCATCACATGTCCTATTCCATAAAATACTCTCCTTAAAAATTCTACTAATTTTGTTCTACATAATTGCCAATAATACATATATAAATAAATAACAACGAATTTAATAAAAGCAAATATGTAATAATAAAAACATTTTTTTTTTTATATAATTAAAAATTTTCAGGAATTGCAGAGCAAATAACTTATTATCTTTAAGATTTAAAAAAAAATTATTTATAAAACAAAAGTAGTTTAAATTAATTTTATATAAACAGATATAAAACAATAAAAGTTTTAAGTCATTAAATGTTCCAATATTAAATAGGTAATTAAACAATAAAAGAATCATAATATATAATATACAAAAGTCAATACGCGGAAAATACTTTACAAGTTTAAACAATATTGCAATTTAAAATAAGGGAATTCTCTAGAATTTATTAAGAAAAAGATAACAGTTTTTACGCAAAAATATTTTCCATTTATACGAGTATATAAATAACATTAAAAAACTGCTTTTATAATTAGTAAAACTTAAGATTTCAAGCCAAAAAGAAAATAATTAATAAAAAAAAATCCAAAATGTATTTTTTAAAATTTTTTACATTATTATTTGTACTTACAATTTTTGTTGTAACATTGAGAGCAGAAAATGTTGAAGATGATATGGGTAAGTTTTTTTTAAGAAGAACGACTTTTTTTGTTTAATTTTAATTTTCATACATAGAAGTGATTTCACATCCCAGAGTACCAAGGCAATTGAATGGTTGTGTCAATTATCAATGTAGTAATTCATGCAGATACACTGGCCGTTTTGGTGGTTATTGCTCATTGGGTAGATGTGTTTGCTGGGGCAGTGGATAATATTAAAATTTTATTTTATTATTTGCATTTTATTAACTAATTACATATACATATATATATATATATATATATATATATATGAATGTAATCGAAATAAATAATTTTAATAATTAATCTATATTAAAAGGAAATTTAAAAATGAGTTATAAATTTAAATTGACAAGAAGCTAGAAAATTGTAAGGCGGAATAAGTGGACACTTTCAAAACTGTTGAAATGGTATAAAACACTCTAGATTGTCTTTATTTTGGCATTAAGACAATTTTTTCTGTTAAGAAATTTTCGGTAATGAAAAATCAATAGACAGTCTTTATACCAGTACGATAAGGATCGGGTATATTAAAATTGCTCCTCCGTTTGTATCACCTCGAAATAAGCTAGCTAGACATACCTTCAAAGGTATGGATCGGATCAGAAAAAAAAAATTGTAAGTCGATTAAGCTTTGTCCGTCCGTCCGTCTGGCAGCAAGATAACTCAAAAACTAAGAAAGCTAGAGTCTTGAAATTGGTTGAGATCCGACCACAACTTCGAGTAGCTCTCGAACACCTAACTTTTAGATCCCCACATTTTTTTTGTAACTGAAACATGAAATTTTAACTGCTGATAGATATCATAAAAATATTACTTTTATTATTAACAACTTTTTTCTGTAACCCCACCCGTTACGGAGCTACAGGGCCCCAAAGTTCGAAGAAGCTCTATATTTAAATTGTTATAAGACAAGTTGCATGAGGTATATCTACAATTTGAAAACGTCAAATTGAAACGCGGATTACTGCTTTTATTAGCTTTAAAAATATATATACAATAAATATATACTTGTGCCATAAGGTGTCTTAATTTACCATTATGCGAAACTCAAATTTTGTAAAATTCTTGACTCCTTCTATCTTTCAAAAGGTTTAAATTAGAAATTTTGAGAGAAGTTAGGCCTCTGAAAATAAGTATGAGTCATTTTAGAAAATATTTTTGTATCGACTCCCGTTTCGTCAAAAATTCCTTATTTTTAAACACCTGTTCAAATTTTTTTTAAGTAATATACAAAAATTAAAGCTCCAACATTATATTTTTATTTCTATTGACAACTTTTCTTAATAATATAGGGTTACCTTAAAATTGACGAAAGTGTGACTTCATTTTTCTAAATTTTTTTAATGATTTCTTTGCATTTTTTTTACTCGATAATTTAATAAAAAATTAAATAAATAAAAAATATAACGGTTGTTTGAAGGATTTATATTTATATGATATTAGTATACATACTTATATAATTCATGTTTATTTACATGTCGTATATGTCACTGATTAATTTATGATAAATAATACATATGTATGGTATAAATTATTATACATTTCCGCTTAGTATTAAATAGTACTATAGCATATTTGGAAAATTTAGATGGATAATCGTTATGTGGAAGGTTAGAATCTGCTTTTGAAGAATGTATAAACATTTAGTTTGAATATATGTACAACCCATAGTTCTAGAAATTATAAAATTCACCCAAATTATTTTAAAGTAATAAAATATTAAAAAAATAATATTGTAAGCAGAGTGGCAGGCTATGCACATACTAACGGTTCATACGGATATCTAAGAGTTGACAAAGACAACTGTATTTCTCGTTATTTATTTACTTTTAAATTTTATAGGTAGAAAATTTAATTAGTATTAAAAGGTAAGTAGAAAACTTAAAAGTATTTTTTAAAACTGTGGCACTAATGCCATCCGGACCGGCAGACTTTTTTGCATCCAAATTTTTAAGAGCTTTAAGAACTGCACTAGTGACTGAAAGCAATTCTACCTAAGGAGCAATTAACCTCGAGAAGAATGCATGGTCTTTGTGCTGGGGCAATGTTGAGTTCGAGGCGAAATTTTTGGAAAATAAATCTGTTTTTTCTTTGGGATTGGATACAATTTCGTCATTGTTATCAGACAAAGGCGGGAACGAAAAACCGTCACTTTTACCGTTAAGGCTCTTAGGAAAGGTCCAAAAGGATTTGTTATTTTTAGGAAGATGCAAAAGCTGTCTTCTCAAACGTCTGTTGTGGAAGAACTTTTGCTTGTTGATAACTCTCCTACACCAGTTTCTAACCGCGATATAGCTCGCCTATTAGCTTCAGTCCTATCATTCTTCTAGATTTGAAAAGCTTCGTCTTTTTTAGATATTGCATTTGCACATATGCGATTAAACCAAGATTTGAGAGGCCTTTTAATACTTTTCATAGAGTGAGGTATGTAAGTTCTCATCCTTAGAAGAATTACTTCACTAATCGCATTGGTTGCAAAGTCAATATTTCTGTTGCTAAAGCACAAAGACCAATCAAAAGCTTTAAAAAAATCTTTTAAATCTTCGCACTTAGCACGGCTATAACGCCATACTATTTTCTTTGGGACAGGTCTTTGACTGGTCTGAGGGCTAAGCTCGAAGCTAGTATTAATTAAGCAGTAGTCGGAACAACCAAGAGGAGAGCTAACTGAGACTTTGTATTTCTCAGGATGTGTAGTCAGAAACAGGAGATGACCAACCTGGTCTACACGGTCGGGAATTCTAGTGGAATTTTGAACAAGTTGAGTAAGAAGGAATAATGAAGCGGAAAGCTCAACTAGTTTCCCAATTAAGTTTGGACTGGGAGAATTATCATTGGAGTAGTGGAGCCAGTTTCTATTATAGATATTGAAATCACCAGCCACAACAATTTCAGATTCTGGATTGAATTCCAAAATTTCATTAATCTGGTTGGTGAGATTTTCAATCTCCGAAATAGACTCTAGTTCACTAGAGTTTGGAAACCTGTATAAGTAGCATAAATGAATGACGTGCCTAGCAACAATAATTTTTATCCAAATGTAGTGGAACATTTGGTTGGAACACTTATATTTCTGGAGACCGCTGTAAGCGACATCATTTCTAACACAAAGAGCGAAGCTTTATGAGGCACAAAATGAGAGACAAACGAGTGATTGTCAACGACAAAGTTGTCGTCTTGGCCAACCACGTGGGTCTCACATAATGCTAATATTGCTGGTTTTACTGAATTAAGGTGGCCCTTGACGGCAAAAAAATTCGAACATTGACCACGAACATTGCAAAAATTTACGCTTAAATTGGCAATGATTAATAGCAACAATTAATTTGAAAAAAAATAAATAAATAAAAAACACAAAAACCAAAAGATTCAAGTATTTAAAGAATTTGACAAACAAAGAATAAATTAAAAAAAATAATTGAATTTTAATATTGAGCACCAATTAATTAATATTACAAGATAAACAATCAATATTAATAATTAATAAATAATATTAAATAAAAACTAATATAAAGCATTAGTAATCACCACAAATAACAAAAAGTTTGCAAAATACTTTCAACAGTTTTTAATTCCTTATTGAAAGTAATTTGAACTCAAAGTCAACTACGAGTAATATAAACGCGATATTAAATAATGCTTAATGTAAACATAGCAAAATGAGATACAAAATTAATTGAATAACAAACAATATAGTCTATCACAAAAAATGTGAATGCATGAAAAGGACGGATATCTATTGTTTGATCATTTGATGTGTAGCAGCCGCACGTTTGTAAACAAAAACAATATTTATTATTTTAAAAAAATTAAAAAAATAGAAAAATTAAAGTTAAAATATTAATAAAAAAAAAAACAAAATAGAACAATTATAATAAAAATAATTATTAGTGTTCAATTTTAAGGTAGAAGGAATTATATCAAATTGTGTATATATTGCAAGTGTGCTAAATTTATATATAATTATTAATTACTAACAAAAAAAAAAAAAAATAAAAATAAGTTAAGTTTAAGGTACAACAAAAAAAAAGAATAAGTTAAGTTTAATTAGTATAATATAGTATAATGAAATAGTAGCATATAGTATAATCTATATATATCTATAATATATTCAAATAAGACGCTCTCTTTTTGTTTCTGTTAAATTTAGCTTTTTCTTTTTTTTTTAATTTAAATACATAAACAACATTTTAAAATGATATTCGATTCTACTCCATTTGTTTTTTTTTTTGGTTTTTTAAACGAAGTAAATTCACACATATCATAATAATAATAATAATATTTAATCTGTAAATGATAGATATTTAAAACCTTTCTACTCAATATTTTACCAAGCGATTTTCATTTTGTTTTTTTTTTTTTAAATCAGTACCATCAGTTTTTCCAATAGCCTTTTACTCTATAAGATGATACCAACATAGGTAATCACACTACAAGCCAATAAGATCCCTAATTTTCAATACATTACTTATTTGTGAAATGGTGGTGGAATCATCTAATAAAAGAAAAAAATTTAATAAAAAAAAGCTAAAATTTGTTTATGGGACTAATATCTTAATTTTTATTGCAATATAAAACAAAAATTATTACTTCATATCGCAACAACAACTTAATACTAAATATAAGCATATATTATATTATATATACATATTCAATATACAAAAACAAGGTGCCCTAGTGAATAAGAGAGTAAAATACGATATAAACACCAATCGAGTGTGGATTTGAATCCCAAACACGTTGTAAGAATAATTCTCCCTTACGACATTTACATTTATGTGGCAGCAGAATAAACTAGGTTAGGTTAGGTTAAGGTGACTGCCAAAAAGGCACACTTTGACCGTATTTGGTCTATTGTGATACCACATAGAAACTTTTCTATCCCACTCGTTAAAACCAATTTGAGCTTTTTGGAAAGCCTAGAATGCTCTTCACATTTTTACCATATCAATGTTGCGACATTGCACGAGGTCAGGTTTGACCATTTGTTATTTATCATATCCGTTATTTCTTTCGAAGTAACGTTTTACTTGTGGATAGAGATAGAGATAGAGGTACCCCTAGTCTTGGGTTGTATAGACCCTAACCTAGTCTTGGGTTGGATAGAGGTACCCCTATCCGATAGGTTGTAAGGTTGTACCGATTTTTGCAAGCTCATCAGCTTTTCATTTCCCGGAATACCTCGATGTTTAGTTTATCAAGAATAAACTAAAGAGAAAAAATTTAAAAACGAGGAAGAATACAGTTGCCTTTGTCAACTCTTAGATACCCGTACGACCCGTTAGTATGCCTATCACTCTGCTTATAATATTATTTTTTTAATTTTTTAGTATTTTAAAATAATTTGGGTGAAATTTTATAATTTCTAAAACTGTGGGTAGTACATATATTCAAACTATATGTTTATACATTCTTCAAAAGCAGATTCTAACCTTCCGAATAACGATTATCTATCTAACTTTTCCAAATATGCTATAGTACCATTTAATACTAAGCGGCAAATGTATAATGCCTAAGTTTAATAATTTATACTATACATATGTATAAATTATTTATCGTACGGTATAAAAAATGTGAAGAATTGACTTTTCTGGAATTTTGAGGGGCTGTAAGTTCGGAACCCTATATAATTAAAAAAACCCGTTAACATACGTAAAAATATATTATTGAACCTTTAATTTTCATGTCTTGCCGAGGAAAAATTATTACAGGTGCCTAAGTTACAGGTGCCTGAAAATAGCAAATTTTCAATTTTCAAACTTATACTAACTCTAAGAGTTCTTTCTGCTCTCAAAATTGCAAGTCCCTATTTGAAAGCGTTTCGGAGTTATGAGGGTAGAAAAATCATGCAAAACTTGGTTTTCATATAACGGTAAATTTAAATACTAAATTTAAAAAAATTGTACAATTTTTGATACTAATTTATAAATATAAAAAAAATACCTGTCGAATGACGTTTTCTGATTGAAAAAATCTTAAGTAGAACATGAGACATATGCATTTAAAAATATGGCTTTTTAAAAGTTTGAGGAGCTGTAGCTCCGTAACGGATGGGGCTACAAAAAAAAGTTGTAAATTATAAAATTAATATTTTTATGTTATCTATCAGAAGTTAAAATTTCATGTCTCTATTTCAAAAAAAATGTGGGGATCTAAAAGTTAGGTGTTCGAGAGCTACCCGAAGTTGTGGTCGGATCTCAACCAAAAAAAATAGGGAACCTACAAATTGTTGTAAGAATATTTTGTGTTAATTTTAAGACTCTAGCTTTCTTAGTTTTTGAGTTATCTTGCTGATGGACAAAGCTCAATCGTCTTAGAATTTTTTTCTGATCCGATCCATAACTTTGAAAGTATATCTAGCTAGCTTATTTGGAGGTGTTACAAACGGAGGAGCAATTTTAATATACCCGATCCTTATCGTACGGGTATAAAAACAAAACGAAAAATATACATAGTTACACTTGTCAACTATAAAATACCCGTATGATCGTCTTATATTGTTTAAAATGCAAAAAAAATGTTGCGTGTCTAGAGAACCTATTCCGAAGACTATATTCAATACCTTAGATCTTTCAAAACTTTTCGGCCTCAGAATATTGAACACCCGCTGGATATTAACAAGTCTACAAATTTTCGTATTAAAACATATGAAAACATGCGCAGAATAGCATGTCAATTTCCCATTCCATCGCATTACATGTAATACTCTCCAAACTTTGTTCTACATTTGCAAAACAAATAACTTATTATTATCTTTAAGAGTAGTAAAAGCTTTAAGTCATTAAATGTTGCTATATTAAATAGATAATTAAATAATAACTGAATCATAATACATAATAATACAAAAGTATACTATTATAATACATTATATACAAAAGTCAATAAGTGGAAAGTACTTCACATGTATAATATTACAATATAATACAAAAATGAATTCTTCAGAATTTCTTAGGAAAAAGATAACAGTTTTTACGCAAAAATATTTACCATTTATACGAGTATATAAATAACATTAAAAAACTGCTTTTATAATTAGTAAAACTTAAGATTTCAAGCCAAAAAGAAAATAATTAATAAAAAAAAATCCAAAATGTATTTTTTAAAATTTTTTACATTATTATTTGTACTTACAATTTTTGTTGTAACATTGAGAGCAGAAAATGTTGAAGATGATATGGGTAAGTTTTTTTATTAAGAAAAACGATTTTTTTTAATTAATTTTAATTTTCATACATAGAAGTAATTTCACATCCCAGAGTACCAAACCAATTAAGACTAAGTTGTGACAATCATCTATGTAGTACTTCATGCAAACGCAATGGCCGTTTAGGTGGTTATTGCTCAGTGGGTATTTGTTTTTGCTTTGGATAATATAAAAATTTTTTTATTTTATTTTAATATTATATATATGAATGTAATTGAAATAAAGAATTTTAAATAATTTATATTAAAAGAAAATTTAAAAATGAGTTATTCATTTAAATTGAAAAGAGACTAGAAAAAAAAGACGGAAAATGTAAAGTTTTTAAAAGCGGACATTTTCAAAATGGTTGAAACAATATAAAACACTCTAGAATTGTTGTTTTTATTTTTGCATTAAGGTTATTTTTTCTGTTAGAAAATTTTCGATAATGAAAAATCAATATACATTCTTTTTAATTATAAGAAAACGCTATAAAAAAGAAAATCTGTTTACATGTATTAAAATAGGCTTTATGAACTTACGCCTCGCAAAAAATGATGGCACTAAAATAAAAGAAAAAAATTTCAGAAATTGTGAATGGGATTTCGGGCTTTATTTTATATGACAAAAGGCCTCAATTTTTGGTAATGTGGGGTCGTCTATTATTTTTAATTTTGAGGCCATAATTCATAATGAATGTAAGATTATGAACAAAGAGGAATTTTATATTCAGTGCAAAATCATACGCTTTTTCCAGAATATTTATATTTATGTATATGCGATATTTTGAATTAGAAGGCATTTTTGGAGGAATCCTACGTTCCAATAGAATTTCTTCAAAGGTAATTTTATCATTATTTTCAAAGATCTTACTTTACTGAAACTATCAAGTTTTACAATAAGAAATAATTATTGGTGGTTAAGCACGTAAATTTGAATTAAGCTAAATTATATATTTTTTTTTAGTTTGTAAGATTTTTAATAATAAACAACACACTTAACAATTTATAGACCAATCTCTGTACTAATCACGTTTTCTAAAGTTTTTGAGAAAATTCTCAAGAATAGTCTTGCTAACTTCATTAAAAACAGTGTGTTTTTAAATAAAGAACAGTTGATTGTGTGGATAATGATGTTCTCCTGTTTAAACTATCCCTACTAAAATTGAATAAATTAAATATTTTAAATAAAAAAGGCAATCAAAACAATAAAGAGATAGTCACATTTCATTCAACAAATTTGCTATATTCTAAAAAATATCTAAGTTTTAATCATATACATATGTAGGTAATCGGGAAACACTTTTGTTAAATTTCAAAATTGTCAATAACACATTTCAACTTAGATACGATGGTCACAATCACAATACTAGGAACAAATCAAATTACTATTTAAAACTGTTTAAAACGGGTAAACAGAAGAACAATTGCCTGTACAACTGTTTAAAGGTAATATTAACGGGTAAACAGAATTGTAATTGTCTGTACAATTGTACTTCTTATCTTCAAAAAAGGAGTAAACATTTTTTAGGTAATTCGCATAATTTAAACTAATTAAATTAAATTTAAAATAAATTAAAACTTAACCTACGATGCCATTGGATTTTATTTTTGTAGTCAAACACACTTTGTGTAGGATAAGATTGTATTGTAGTAAAACTTAAAATCTAAGATTTGTAGTGTAAATTAGTACCCTAATCTCTAATGTTATTTAGTTCTAATTAGTTCTAATGGAAATGGTTTGGATTAGCGTCCGCGTTCGATTGAAATGAAATTTTTTATAACGGTACTTAGTGATGTCACCATCATTTCAAAGAAAACCACTTTAACCGACAAGGTCATTTGAAGGTCAAATTGATTATTTGAAAATTTTCCTATTATTTTGTAGTATTTTACTTTATCCGTTATATCTTTTGTCTACGATAATACACAGGAACCATTTTTTACATAATTGTAGATTATAATACTATCTTTAATATATATCTTGTTTCATCTTAATAGGTGTTACCGTTTTTGAGATATTGAAGTTTCAAGTGAAAATTTTGAAAAAAAAAAAATAAAAAATAAAACTTTCAAAAAACCACGTACTATACATGTAAAATTTTCAAAGACACCCTATATTTATTACTATACCGTTAGAAAGCTCTTTTCAACCTCCTGTATACGAAAAATATAACTGTAACTACAAAATAATAGGAAAATTTTCAAATCAATTTGACCTTCAAATGACCTTGTCGGTCAAAGTGGTCTTCTATGAAATGTTGGTGATCTTATCAGGTGTCGTTATACTAAATTTCATTACAATCGGACGCGGACTTTAATCCAAGCCATACCTGTCCTAATCCCGAATATTAATTAGTTTTAATAATTTGAAAATTATAATGTAGCCAATATCTCAAATTAAATTAGAACTAGAATAAATTTCAAATCAAACTGAAAATTAAAAATAAATTTAATGTCAAAATAAAAATATATTTCAAGCTAATCAAATTAATTTAAAATAAGAATCAATAAGAATCTAATAATAAATTCATATATTGTTTAATTTATACGACCATACAGCTCATGCTAAGGTCTTTAAAATTTTATTATAATCATTATATACTTAATTAATATTTATTGTAAATTTCATATTGATAATAAAGAAGAAAAAAAAAAAAAATTGTAAGTTTCAATAATAACGAGGAAGAATACAGTTGCCATTGTCAACTCTTAGATACCCGTACGAACCGTTAGTATGTTCACAGCCTGTCACTCTGCTTACAATATTATTTTTTTAATATTTTAGTATTTTAAAATAATTTGGGTGAATTTTATAATTTCTAGAACTATGGGTTGCACATATATTCAAACTATATGTTTATACTTTCTTCAAAAACAGATTTTAACCTTCCAACTAACGATTATCAATCCAAAACTTTTTCAAATATTCTATAGTACCATTTAATACTAAGAGGTACCATTGTAATAAATTTACTTAGTACAAAGTAGTAAATATAATTTTAAATATTATATTATATTATATTTAAATATTCCATTGACAGAATAATTTCTTCTAAGTACAATAAAATACATATATGTATGTAAATACGGTGCTATATAATATACATCTATACTCTTATCATTCATTCACTAGTGACATATACGATATGTAAATAAACATGATATTATATAAGTATGTATGTATATCAATATCATATAATTAAAAATTCTTCAAGCAACCGTTATGTTGTTTATTTATTTACATTTTTTTGTACTACGCATTATATCCTCAACAATTTCAAATTATCGAGTAAAACAAAATGCAAAAAATTCGTTAAAGAAATTTGTTAGAAAATTTGAAAAAATCAAGTAACACTTTCGTCAATTATAAAGTAACCCTATATTATTAAAAAAAGTTGTTAACAGAAATAAGAATATAATGTTGAAGCTTTAATTTTTATGTATTACTTCAAAAAAATTTTAACAGATGGTCAAGTTACAGGTGTTTAAAAATAGGAAATTTTCAGTTTTTGACCTCTTACAGCTCCTAAACGGGGAATGATACAAAAAAATTTCTGAAATGACTCATACTTATTTTCAAAGATCTAACTTCTGTAAAAATTTCAAGTTTCCAACTTAAACCGTTTAGAAGATAGAAGGGGTAAAGGACTTTGCAAAAGTTGAGGTAAATTAAAACACCGTATGCCACAAATATATATTTATTGTATATACACTTTTAAAGCTAATAAAAGTAGTAATCGTTTGGGGTTTTCAAAATGAAGATATACCTTATATAACTTGTGCTATAACAATTTAAATATAGAGCTTTTTTGAACCTTTGGGGAGCTCTAGCCTCGTAACGGGTGGGGCTACAAAAAAAAGTTTTTAAAAATAAAATTAATATTTTTGTGAGATCTATCAGTAGTTAAAATTTCATAGCTCTATTTCAAAAAAAATGTCGGGATGTAAAAGTTAGGTGTTCGAGAGCTACTCTAAGTTTTGGTCCAAACTCAACCAAAAAAAATAGGGAACCTACAAATTACTCCCAAAATATTTTGTGTAAATTTCAAGATTCTAGCTTTCTTAGTTTTTGAGTTAGCGTGCTGACGGACGGACCGACGGACATGGCTCAAAAGTCTTAGAATTTTTTTCTGATCCGATCCATACCTTTGAAGGTATATCTAGCTCGCTTATTTCGAGGTGTTACAAACGGAGGAGTAATTTTATAATACCCGATCCTATCGTACGGGTATAAAAAGTACAATAATGTTGTTATATTTTTTAAAAATAACACTATTAAAATAGTTAAAACTTTTAACTACTTAGAATTAATAATTGACCGTTACAGGATGAAATGGCGACAACATATTGATTTAATCATTGAAAAAATTACTCCTTATATTTTTATTTTAAGAAGATTGAAGAAATACCTCGATACAAATACACTTTACATAATTTATTCTTCTTACATCTACTCCAATATTTCATATTTAAACCTCATTTGGAGCAATTTAGTTCCCAAATATCTCAAACAGCTAGATATGATTCATGAGGAAGCTATCAACATTTTTAATTGCTATCCACTATAAGATACCTACTGAATTAATGAATAGCGAAAGGTATTTAAAATTGGATAATATATGCAAACGTGAGTTGTTTATCTGGCATATAATTAAGCACACCTTGTTAACAATCTTATTAAGCACACCTTCCTACTTAACCGCTATATTGATATTCATAACCATAACACTAGAAACCGCTCACACTTCTATCTTTCGTTATCTAGAACTGTTATATAAAAAGCAAATTGTGTGTACAATAATTTAAATATTTTTAATTCCCCACCAAAAAGAGTAGTTTTTCTTGTAGTTTATTCAAAATGAAAATTAAACAGTTGCTGTTGTCTTAATTATCATATTAATTTACGAAAAATTAATCTCAATAAATCTGAAACGATTTGGAACGTTTTTGAAATTAAATAAATAAAATAAAAAAAAAAAATAATTGTATACAAAAGAGTGTACAGTAAAATATTACTTCAAATTAAATGAAATTTTAATTCACTATTAATAAAAATAATCAAAAATAAATTATTTTTTACTAATTTAATAAGTAAATGTTATCTAATCTATACACCAGGCAGCTCCGGCTAAGATCGAACATACTTAAATTTCTATAACCATATATATATATATTTTTTATTATATATTATATATTATTCATTTATTTTTTTATTATGTATGTCTTAGTCTTAATTAGTCTTATTATGTTAATAAAGAAAATAAAAATTAGTTATAAGATTAGGATTTCAGAAAAATATTTTGATTCAAGTTTAGTCAAGATTTAAGATAATTGATTATTTAAAATTAAAAAATATTATAAAAGAATATTTTTTTTTGAATCAACAAAAAATTAAAAATTATTTACATATGCATATCGAAAACAGATATAATCATATTACAAGCCAATAAGATCCCTAATTTTCAATACGTTACTTATTTGTGAAATGGAGGTGGAATCATCTAATGAAAGAAAAAAATTTAATGAAAAAAAAGCTAGGGTTTGGTTATGGATGTAATTAATATCTTAATATTTATTGCAATATAAAACAAAAACAACTATTTCATATCTCAACAACAACTAAATATTAAACATAAGCATATATAATATATACATAAATTCAATATACAAAAACTCGGTGGTCTAGTGTGGATAAGAGCATAAATACGCTGTAAACGCCGAAGTGTGGGTTCGAATCCCACACACGTCATAAGAATAATTCTTTCTTAAGACATCTACAGCCACACCTGAAAAGGAAAAGCTGTGTAATTTCCTTGTCACATTTATGTGGCAGGAGAATAAACTAAAAGGAAAAATATAAAAAAATGAGGAAGAATATGCATATAGTTACACTTGTCAACTATGAAATACCTGTATGATCGTTTTATAGTGTTTAAAATGCAAGAAAAAAAGAGAACCTATTCCGAAGACTATATTCAATACCTTAGATCTTTCAAAACTTTTCGGCTTCAGTATATTGCATACCCGCTAGATATTAATAAGTCTGCAAATTTTCATATTAAAACATATGAAAACATGCGCAGAATAGCATGTCAATTTCCCATTCCATCGCATTACATGTAATACTCTCCAAATTTTGTTCTACATTTGCAAAACAAATAACTTATTATTATCTTTAAGAGTAGTAAAAGCTTTAAGTCATTAAATGTTGCTATATTAAATAGATAGTTAAATAATAACTGAATCATAATACATAATAATACAAAAGTATACTATTATAATACATTATATACAAAAGTCAATAAGTGGAAAGTACTTCACATGTATAGTATTACAATATAATACAAAAATGAATTCTTCAGAATTTCTTAGGAAAAAGATAACAGTTTTTGCGCAAAATTATTTTCCATCTATACGAGTATATAAATAACATTAAAAAACTGCTTTTATAATTAGTAAAACTTAAGATTTCAAGCCAAAAAGAAAATAATTAATAAAAAAAAATCCAAAATGTATTTTTTAAAATTTTTTACATTATTATTTGTACTTACAATTTTTGTTGTAACATTGAGAGCAGAAAATGTTGAAGATGATATGGGTAAGTTGTATTTTAAGAAGAACGACTTTTTTTTGTTTAATTTTAATTTTCACACATAGAAGTGATTTCACATCCCAGAGTACCAAGCCAATTGAATGGTTGTATCAATTATAAATGTAATACTCAATGTATCCAGGTATATCGCCGTAAAGGAGGTTATTGCTCAATGGGCAGTTGTATTTGCTGGGGATAATATAAAATTTTTTTAATTTTATTTTATTATTTGAATATTATTAATTAAATACATATATGAATTTAATCGAAATTTAAGAATTAATAAAAATCTATAATCTATATTAAACGAAAATTTAAAAATCAGTTATTCATTTAAATTGAAAATAGGCTACAAAAAAAACAGCAAGGCGGAAAATTCCAAAACCGTTGAAACGATATAAAATACTCTAGAATTGTTGTCAAGAGGCCTTGATGGCCTATAAAATACCCTACAAACACCGAGAGAGTGTGGGTTCGAATCCCTCATACCCTCTTACCCCTTACAACATCTACAAGCACGCCTGAACAGGAAAGGTTGTGCAATTTCCTGTCCACATTTAAGTAGCAGAGAAATGCATTGCAAAAAAAAACGAGGAAGAATACAGTTGCGTTTGTCAACTCTTAGATACCCGTACGAGCCGTTAATATGTTCATAGCCTGTCACTCTGCTTATAATATTATTTTTGTAGTTTTTTAGTATTTTAAAATATTTTGGATGAATTTTATAATTTCTAGAACAATGGGTTGTACATATATTCAAACTATATGTTTATACATTTTTCAAAAGCAGATTCTAACCTTCTACATAACGATTAACAATCCAAAACTTTTCCAAATATGCTATAGTACTATTTAATACTAAGCGGTAAATGTATAATAATTTATACTATAAATATGTTTTATATATATCATTCTTCATCAGTGACATATAGCATGCCCGAATTAACCTCTTCGTAGGCCCTAGGCACTTTTACCTTTAATCCTATCGAATAGTTTTTTACCAGTATCCCTAATGAAGTCAGCTGTGGTTTATTTTTAAAATGCGTTAATTTAATTCCAAAGTGTTTTTGTTTAACAACACTTTATTTAAATAACAAAGTTTAGTTTCATTCCATATTGGTTTATTTTATGAATGTTATTTTGTGAATATTATATTGGTGCCTTTTTTCGCTTTATAACGTTTTTCTACTACGACCGAAATTACATGAAGAAATGCTTATTTCGTATATGTATGACGATGATGAGTACCAATTATTATACTTTAAGTCTTTTGTTTCTAAGTTTAAATTCCACGCATTTGAAAACAAAAATTTTAAACCTGCTTGATATGATTGGCTGGTTTGTTGTCAATTGCAAAGAAAATTCATTTTCTTACATATGTATACGAATGAAATTAAATTTTCTGTGATTATAGCTGTGCAACCATAGCAACTGATTTTTTTACAAGTAATTTTCTGAAAAGATTAAGAAATTTTTATTGTGTTTCTACTTTGTTAGAGTTATCTAGTTATAACAAATAATATTGCTGTAAAACTATAAATATTAATTACTTATTAAAAGTAAGTCTTTTTTTTTAAATATATGATAATTTAACAAGAATATTAATGTATATGTTATTCTAAAAATAAATTATTCAAAGTAAATTGAGGTGGTTCTAACTGATTTATCAAAAAGTTCCAGTTGTATTCAGAATAATAAAAACATATAATATAAAAATTGTTGATGTAAGTCATAATATTTATAAAATATTTTCCTCTAATTATATAAATATATTTAGTTCAGCCCGTTTAAAATTAAAAAATGTCTGACGGAAATAAGAGAAAACATGAATCGGGCTCCGAAAAGCGTAAAAAGAAAATAGTCAAAGAAGAAGCATTGAAAAAAATGAAAGGTTCACTACTCAAATATATAACAGAAACAAGAGGAAATAATGAAAGCTGTTCTACAAATGTAACCGAATTTTTTGGACCAGAAGACCAAAATCAAAATAAAACTTCAGAACAATTATCATCTGGTACGGAAGATACTAATAAACAAGATACATATACATGTGACTTAGAGGTAGAAGAAGACCGAACTTCTGCCGAAATATTTATATCATCAGAGGATAAAATAATAGAAATATCTAATGAAATATCAAAAGTTAATTTAAACTTAAAATATAATACTGATCCAGCTAATTGGGTTATTACTCCAGATCTCACAAATTATTTTTCTGAGAATAAGCCTTCACAAAATATAGAATTCAATTTTCTCTTGAAGGGTAGAAAATATGGAGACAAAATCAGATATCCACGTAAAGAGTATTTTATGAGGCAATTAACAAATAGGGAAGCAATCGAAAGAGACTGGCTTATTCTCCATCAACTGGAACAGTACATTGTTATATCTGCAAGCTTTTCCCTAGAGTGAACGTAATCCTCAACCAACTTATAAATGGATTTGATGATTGGAAAAATGCAATATTCAGGTTTACATCACATGAGAAATCAAAAGATCACCTTGACGCAGTGTCATCTATGTTTCAATTACAGAAGAACAGTAGAATTGATGTAGAGCTACAGAAAGAGAAAGAAAAATTGTGTAATTACTGGATTGAAGTTTTAAAGAGAATAGTTGCCGTAATAAAATTTCTTTCTGAATGAGGTTTGCCATTTCGTGGCGATAATGAAATTCATAATTGTTCTAATAATGGAAATTATCTTGGTTGTATCGATCTTATAGCCGAATTTGATCCTTTTTTAAAAGAACATATTCGAAGACATGCAAATGCTGGTAGAGGAAATGTTTCCTATTTATCTAATGCTATATGTGAAGAATTTATTGGTATACTAGGGTCTAAAGTTACAACGCAGATAATATCTGAAATAAAAGAAGCAAAATATTATGGAATCAGCATTGATTCAACTCCTGATATTAGTCATATGGACCAGCTTACCGTGATCATTCGGTATGTACTTAAATGTGGAAATGTGGTTGAACGATTTTTAAAATTTATTGCAATTGAACAACACGATGGAAAATATTTATTCGACATTATACGACATACTTTGGAACATTATAACATAAGTATTGGAAATTGCAGGTCCCAATCATATGATAACGCCAGTAATATGAGCGGCATATATGCAGGTGTACAAGCTAGATTTAGAGAAATAAATAGTCTGGCTGAATGGGTTCCATGTGCTGCTCATAGTCTTAATTTGGTAGGTTCAACTGCTGTTGAGTGTTGCTTGGAAGCAGTAAATTTTTTTGGAATTTTACAAGCAATATACACTTTTTTTTGTGCTTCACCACAAAGATGGTCCAAATTTAAAGACAATATGAAAGAAAATACTTGTGTTGTTAAAAATTTATTTCGACATGATGCTACTAAGGCTCTATTTATGAATTATTCAGAAATTCAACAAGCATTGTTTGAAATAACTGAAAGCGAACGTCAACCTGCTGTGGCTGTGCAGGAAGCGAAATCTTTATTAAAAAAGCTGAACAATTTTGAAACAGCATTGATGTGTGTTATTTGGAATGAAAATTACAAAAAGATTTATTATTATGCAGGAGACTGGCATAGAATTATGCACTATTGTAAAATTATTTGATACTCTCATAGCTTACTTTCATGATATTCGTTTAGAGTTTGATAAATTTGAAACCATGGCAAAAAAGCTTACATCCTCCGAATATAAAGAATATACACAACGTAAACGAACACGAAATAGATTTTTTGATGAAGTTTTAGACAACACAGATCCTAACTTGAGGCTAAGTGCAAGTGACAAATTTCGTATAGAATCTTTTTATATAATAGTAGATAGACTTATAATTGAAATGCGTAAGCGACTTGGAGCATATCAAATGTTATATGAAAGGTTTAATTTTTTGGTGGACAGAAGTTTAACAAATAATGAAATAGTTTCGAAAGCAAACCAGTTAGTGCAAATATATTCTTCAGATGTTGAAGATGTATTTGTTGACGAGTTTTTATTATTTTCACGAATGTATGGGAATAAAAAATCAGTGAAGGAAATGATAATTGCACAAATAAATGATAAACTAGTCACCAGTTTTCCTAATGTAAATATTGTGTTAAGAATTTATTTATCGATATTTGGAACGAATACGGAAGGGGAGCGGAGCTTTTCAAAGCTTAAAAGAATAAAAAATTGCCTCCGATCAACTATTGGACAGGAACGATTATCATCTCTTACGCTTTTATCAATTGAAATTAGTTTCAATGATGTTATTGTCGAATTCGCCAATAAAAAATGTAAGAAGGTTAGTTTAGGTAATAATTAAATAAATTGTTTACTAAATTAATGATTTTTTTTTGGTTTTTTTAAAATAAATTTTGAATTATTTTGGATTAAGTGAAGTTTTTCTTTTCATGCTTTGGTTGAATATTTATTATATAAATTTTTCGTAAATAATAATATGTATACATTTTCGTAGGCCATTTACAGTTCGTAGGCCCTAGGCACTGTGCCTATTGTGCCTATGGGATAATGCGGGTGTGACATATAGGATATATAAACAAAAATTTGTTAGAAAAATTTAGAAATATGATGCCAATTTTAAGGTAACCCTATGTTATTAAGAAAAGTTGTTAATAGAAATAAAAATATAATGTTGTAGCTTTAATTTTTATATATTACTTCAAAAAAATTTGGATAGGTGTTCAATTTACAGGTGTTTAAAAATATTCTTCTCTCTCGGAATTCTTTAGTTTTTGAAGTCATACAGCTATGACACGGCTGGCGATACAAAAATATTTTCTGAAATGACTCATACTTATTTTCAGAGACCTAACTTCTCTCAAAATTCTAACTCAAATTTCTAACTTAAACCGTTTGGAAGATAGAAGGAGTCAAGAATTTTGCAGAATTTCAGTTTCGCATAACGGTAAATTAAGACAACGTATGGCACAAGTATATATTTATTGTATATATATATTTAAAGCAAATAAAAGCAGTTAATCGTTTGGAGTTTTCAAATTGAAGATATACCTTATATAACTTGTGTTATAACAATTTAAATATAGAGCTTTTTCGATCTTTGGAGGGTTGTAGCTCCGTAACGGGTGAGGCTACAGAAAAAAGTTGTTAATTTCAAGACTCTAGCTTTCTTAGTTTTTGAGTTATCTTGCTGACGGACAGACGGACGGACGGAGAAAGGTTAATCGACTCAGAATTTGATTCAGATCCGATCCATACCTTTGCAGTTATATCTAGCTAGCTTAGTTTGAGGTGTTATAAACGGTGCAGCAATTTTAATATACCCGATTCTTATCGTACGGGTATAATAAATTATTTTTAATCAAATTAATAAGTAAATGGTATCTAATCTGTAAGATCAGACAGCTCTAGCTAAGATCCAACACACCTAAATTTCTATAATCATCTATAATATAATACACAAGATGTTGGCGAGACCTTGCCAACATGTAAAAAAAAATGTAAACTAAACTGGCAATGATGATATTTCTATATATTTATTTAAGTTTTGTGATATTATTTTAGCAGCCTTCTCTCACAAAAGATTCATAATTTTATACTAATGTATTATTAGGCCATTAATAATATTGTTAGCCATGAAAAAAAATAAGATTTTTTAGATATCATCAGATCAGATATAGGTAGTTTTTGAAATTCCTTAGTATGTGTGAATTCCGTCACGGATAAGATTTCACCACCAGAGAAAACGGTAGCGATGGTTTTATAAGATTAATTAGAAAGCTGTCGAAAACGACCGTCACAAAAAAAATCGCCCGAAAATTGATCAGAGACATGAATCTTTTATTAAATATACCCAGAAAGTAAATGCACCCAAAGTATATACATTTAAATAAAATAAATTCAGCAAATTTTTTTCAAGTAAAAAAATATAAACGCAAAAGACTTCAAAGTAGTTTTAAATCTGGTTAAATAAAGTTAAAATTTTTGATATAATGTAGAAAAACTAAAATCTTTATTTTAATGTAAAATTCGGCATATTTAGATTAATAGTATTTCAATCTTAGTATTTTCGGAATGACAGAAAATACTAAGATTGATAGAAGTATTTTTGAAAAAAAAAAAATTAACACTAATTATTTAATAGGACGTGTGCAAATGTCATATTCTTTTAAATTTCGTGTTGGAACATGGAAAACGTAAAGTTTCAGCTCGAGCTAAAAGGCAAAAATACATGCATGGCGGCGATCAATGGCGATGGACGAATTTCGGGTCGAAAATTTTGCAGCGAAAACAGTTGTTTTTTTATGGGCATAAAAAATTTTTTTAAAACTAAAGAAAATAGAGAGTAAAATTTTAAAAAATATTAAAATTATTTCGATTATTAGGATTGTTTTAAATGTAACAAAAAAAAATGTCGTAGCGGTTGGTGGGTGAATTCTAATTTCATAGCAAACAAACATCGGAACAAGATGATTTCTTCGTAAAATATTATATGGAAATAAAAGGAAAGGATGAAGAACATTTTTTGAAACTAACAAGAATATGAATGTGTCTTCATTTAATTTACTATTTTCCTTATTACTTCCTCGAAATATTTTATAGCATTTTTTCGTCGGTTTTTATTGTGCACTTTATACATGTGTTTCATACAATTTTCGACATATCGCCACGAAATTTTACCCTGAATGTGTTTAAAGCTTGGACCATTTTTTCTCAATGATTAAAAAACTGTGAAAAATTACCACCATAAAAAAACGGTTAGAAAAAATGAATAAACTGTACCTAGCTTTTTTTATTTTATGTGTTTAGATTTGTTTTATGATTTTTTTTCTATTACATCAAGTAAGTGATTCCAACGTTTGTTTAATGGTGCTGATGTAAAAATCAAATTTTTAGGAAGTTTATTTAGGGAGTCAGTATGATAACGTAAATGTTTTTGCATCTATAGAAATTGTGCAATTGCACAGGGGGTTTTCTAGTATATATATATGTATATATTTTTATTATATATTATTATTTTATTTTCACTTCGACTTTATCTCTCGAAGGTGACATAAGTATTTTTCTAAAGTGCTCAGGTCAAATCAAAGTAAATTGATTAAATATTAGATAATATTAAAACAAATAAAAATATTTAATTTTATTATTAAATATTAAAATAAGATTTATAAAAGATTAAAATAAAATTAATTCATAAGCAGATAAAACAACAATAAAATCTGTCGAAACAACAAAAAGGTGAAAAATTATTTCCAAGAACTATAATCGGATGATTATATTTTGAACAAAACAAGACAATTAAAATAAAAAGTGCATACAACATTGTATATTTATTTATTTATTTATTTATATTAATATTACATACATAAATGTAATGCAATATTATTGAACCATCGGCTACTAAGGCCATTATAGGTTTTTATACTATTATTAAATTATATAACAATATTATTTATTTTGTTTATATTATATACTATATATTTACATTATATTTGGTCGTAAAGGGGGTAAAGAAAAAAACACTTACGACCTGTGCAGGGATCGAACCCGCACTCCTTCGGTTAATACGCCACACGCCTACAACATTGTTTTTGATATTATATAACCAAAAACTCAAAATATTGCATACTTTCAGGAGGAATCCGAAATTCCTTGATAAACTATCTTCCACATACATTAAGGAGGAAATTAAAAAATTTATTGAATAGTGAATGTTTTAAAAATAATAATAAAATTTATAAATAAAAAACTAAAAAGAATTGCAATTCAAGAAACCTTGGTATCGTTTTTCATAGTTACCAGGATTTCCACACCCAAATCAAAGATCTGTATTCTTTGACTTTGTAACAAAAGTTAAATTAATACACCTCTTTGAATCTCATTTAGGGTATTTATAGACAATATAAGTATTCTTACTCTTCTCAAAGAGAAGAGTAATCAATATTTAGAAATAAATTTAAATAATTGCATAGATTTTATAACATAATAACATAACCACAACCATAATTAAAAATTCAATTTTCTTTAAAACTATCAACATTAGATAAAATTTTCGTATAAAAAGAAACACAAACTCAACTACAAAAGGAACCAAAAATATGGAGCCGCCCGATTCGGGTGGTAATCGCTTCAGGATGTTGCAGGATTTGGATACTGAAACGTCCGAAAGAAGAAGAAAAAGTCCAAGTAAAAATAAAAACATAGAATTCCCCAAATAAAATTCCTTCTTAGGAAAACAAAACAATAATTATAACGAGACCAGAAAGTTCTTAAACATTAAAGCCATAGAACACGAACAAAACAAAAATGAAATCCGAACCCAAAGTCTTTTTATCGTAGAAAAACAACTGGCAGATATTTCAACAGACTTTAAAACTCAGTTCACAAGAGAGGGGATCCTCCTCTAGGTACCGAATCAAAAAGTTGCCGAAATGTTCATCAAAAAATGCACAATACTAGGTAAAGTAAAAGTTAAAGCTGACTACATTATAAATTTAAATTGCTCGCAAGGAACCGTTTTTTGTCGGGATCTTAACGATATGACAGACGAAGAAATACTTGAAGGTCTCAAAAGAAAAAACGAATCGGTCCTAAAAATCTTCAGATTCAAAAAGAGACAAGCACAACAAGAAAGTAACACAAAAAATGAATACTCAGGTTTAATTATGATAACCTTTAACAGCATAGAACCATCCAAGGAAATAAAAATTGGCTTTATAATGGCAGAGGTTAGAAAGTACTACCCTCTTCCTATGAGATGTCGAAACTGCCAAAGACTTAACGATAGGGAGAAATTTTGTAGAAGCTCAGCAAGATGCAATAAATGCTCGGCAGAAAAAAATACTGAGGAGATAGAGCCACACAAAAAAACATGTGAAGCTGTAAAATGCATCAATTGTACAACAAAAAAATTGAGAGACGACCACACACCCGAAGATCCAAGATGCCCTACCTACATTAAAGAAAAGGTAATAATGCGAATCCGAACCGATAATAAAATAAGTCGGAGAGAAGCAGTAAAGCTTTACAATGCCAGAGAAAAACTCAACCACTATATACGAACCCCACCGAGATAAACCATATCATAGGCGGACATCATATCACATAGTGACGTAGTACAAATTAATCCCCAACCCATCCCAAGCACATCAGGAATTCTACAACAAAAAATAACAAAACCAGCCATTAACAATCCAAACATTCCAACATCCAACATTATAAAACAATTAATTACTCAGTCAGCAAACACACAAAACAACATAGATATACCAACACAAAACTCCCTAGATAATCAAACTTCACCCCAACAATCTACAAACTCACTAAATCAAACAAACAACAAAGAAAACGTAATAAAAAATGAAGAAACTAAAAAACAAAAGCAAAACAAACAAATTTTAATATCTACACATCAGAAAGAAAACAATACCAACGCTATTCAAATGGAAACAGATGAAATAATTATAAATCAAACATCCGATGAAATTCAGCAATCAGAGAAAAACAACATTATTGAAGATCCTGTTAGTCACACCACACCCCAATGTAAGATAAATATAGCGAACCCATCAAAAATCATAAAAAACAACCAAAGTCAAGATACACTCAAAGCAAACGAATTAAATCAAATGAGCAGAATAATGAAGTTAAGAATAGCGAGTTTGGCAAGAAAAGACTTACCAACAGATGAGAGCATTTCAGACGATGAGGACGTCTTGACGGAAGAAGAAATTAAATAATAATCTTAGCCAAATACCTCATTAACCTTAACAAAGAATTAATCAATGACAAGTTCAACAAACAATAAAGCAACACAAAAGTTCCTAAATAATACCGTCAATAATAATGAACCAACTACATCACAACAGCACACAAACATTAGAAACACTAAACGAAATACACAACAAAATAGTACACAAAAGCAAACCAGCCACACAATAATTCAATGGAGGGATATTGGAGTAACAAACCATATCTGGAACTCCTTATAGACCAATACAACCCATTGATCATTCAAAATATTAACTCAAACTACCAACTAATGGCGGTCCAAGTAGATTTACCAGGATTACCGATGAACATCACAATAGTCAACATCTACTTAGAAAATGCCCTGCAGATCAACAGAATAGATATGGGGAACATAACTAATCAGATAACAGATCCGTACATTATACTAGGAGTAAACGCCAGAAGCACTACCTGGGGTGACTCTCTCATCAACCAGAAGGGTAGAATAATTGATGAATGGATAGAAAATAGTCCGGATCTTTGTATCATGAACGATGGTTCCCCCACCTTCATAAGCTCCAGAGGGTCACACACATGCCCCGACCTGACAATAATATACGCTAACATAGCAAATTATTTTACCTGGTTTGTGGGGCACAACCCAAAAGGGTATGACCACAACCCAATAATAATCAATGCAATCAGTGAGTTGAACTACTGGACAAAAACAAAAAGGCGTTTCAAAGAAGAGAAGGCGAATTGGGAAAAATTTAGCTTGAAGATCAACCAACTACTGGAAAGCAGACCAAGAACGGAAAACATTAACATAGAAGCAGCCACGCTGACAAAAATTATACGAGAAGCGGCTACGTGGGCGATTCCACTCACGTGTCCTACTAAGAAACACAGCAAACCTATATGGCTTAACCGCGAAATCAAGGATCTAACAAAAGAACGGGATAGAATTTAGCGCGCTTACAAAATCAACCCAAATCCGACCACACTATCACACCTGAAATCGTTGAACACCTTAGTAAGAAGGGAGATAAGAAGGTCAGAAAGAACATGCTGGGAAGAATACGCAAATAGCATAGACGGACAAAACCAAAAAGGCACATGGCTAAAAGCAAGGCGTATTCTTAACAAGAAGACACCGAGAGGGATCACAACGCTGGAAATAAACAATCAGATAACAGAAGATCCAGAAATCATTGCCAACTATCTGGTAAACAAGTGCGCGAGTTACAGCAATGAAGTGGAAGTAGATCATCTTGAAGAAAACATCTCGACAAACAGAACAACAGAAAGCGTCACTAGCAAAGAATTTCAAATTGACGAAATGTTGGATACGTTGAACTCCTTCACGGGTAGTACACCAGGATTTGACGGAATCTCATACGCTATGATTAAAAAAGCAGGTACAATGTTCCATATCAGGCTGACGTGGCTTTATAACAGCGTATACATAAACTCCATCACACCGCAAGAGTGGAAAACGGCAAAGCTCTCGCTGCTATCGACGATGAGTAAAATCATGGAAAAAATGGTAGCTAAAAGATTAAACTGGTGGCCCAACAGATTTATGGACAAAGATATACTGGGTTATAAACAGTTCTGCAGCACTTAAACGCTGCTACAAGAAGTGGATAATTACTTGGGTGGAACCCTAGCAGAAAAAAGCCACGCAGATCTGGTGTCATGCGACTTGGAGAAAGCCTTCGATAGGGTAACATTTCAAACCATAGCAACACAATTTACAAACTGGAAAACACACAATAAAACTATAGATTACATAAAAAGCTTCATAACATGGGCGTAAGATAGCGGTTGCAATAAACGGTTACACAAGCATACACCACATCCTAAATTGCGGTATCCCACAAGGGTCGCCATTGTCGGTGCAGTTATTCAACATTTACATTTCTACGCTAGCTAGCTGCCTGAGTGAAATTCCTAGGTTGACGAAATTCATATACGCCGACAATATTATCCTCTTAGCAAAAGGACAAACAGGCCTAAGAGAAACGGTAATAAACACAGCACTTAAGAACTTGGAAGAATGGGCAGAGCAACATGGAGCAATAGTCTCCCCCCACTATGACAGAGGCCATGCATGTATGCCGCAAAAGAAACAGTTGCCTCAAATCCCTGATATTACAAAATAACAACATAATAGAACAAAAAACCAAAATGAAGCTACTCGGACTAACACTCAACTCAAAACTTAAGTACCATGACCACATAATAAATTTGAAGAAATCGATGCAAAAAGCCAATAATCTTATGAAATTCATCTGCCGCAAAAATACGTACCTCCACCAGCAACAGCAGTGAAAATTGCGAAGTCAATTCAACTGGACAAGGTAAACTATGAACTTTCGATTTACGGCTGCACCTCTGAGGGAAACATTCAAAAAATACAAGCATCCTTGAATTAAGCAGCCAGAATAGCCCTAGCCCTAGCCCAAGCAGGGAGTACTCTTGCCAACCCCTATTCCTGCGCTTACTATAGAAGCCGGTTTTCCTACTTTTAAGAAACTCCGCTATGTCAGCAGTATCAAAAATATTACAAGGAGTTATTTGAACGTAGCACATCCACTATACGACTTGGTTAAACATAAGATTCAAAACACACACACGCTGAATAACTACTCAGCATTAGATAGAGCAGTCAAGAAGTACAAAAAACTTGATCTTGAAATAACACCACCAGAATTTCAAATAGAAAAACAACACGTATGGGGAGACTGGAGAAAACACATAGATTACAGTCTAGCAACGCACTGCAAACAAACCACGAGTAGTGAAGTTTACCGAAAGCTATTCAAAGAGAAGAAAAGTAGTTGGGGTAGAGCAACGGAGCTATACACAAACTCCTCAAAGTCTGAAGATGGCGTCGGCTTTGCTGTAACCAAATCAGAAACTACCATTATCATAGGAAGATTACCGCACCAATGCCAAGTCTTCGTCGGAGAAGAACTGGCTGTGTGGGAAGCTATTAAGCTGGCTAATAAATCTAAAAAACGTCACATAATCCTTACGGACTGCCTGAGTGTGGTCAGGGCAGTCATCAACACCAACAACAAACTACAGATAATCCAGCAGATAAGAAACTTAATTATCAAAAACTGAAGGAAAAATCAAGCTCACATGGATCCCAGGCCATGTGGGAATAACGGGAAATACGTATGCAGACAGAGAGGCGAAAATGGCAACGAAAAGCCCGATAATCACATATAGGGTCACCTCAACAAACTATGCAAACAAGATAATAAACAACGAGATAAGGAATATAAGACAAAGACTTTACGACAGCACAGAGGTTTTCAGAAGAGCGCACAGCGTTAATGCGAACTCTCCTAACCCTGGGTCAGACAGTTAGCGATTAAAATAACAAGAATAAGAGTGGGCTGCACACTGGCGACCAATAAACACCTCTTTGACAATAGCGAAAGGCCCACATGCAACTTCTGTTCGAATCCACTCACAATCAAGCACATATATAACGAGTGTGCAGAAACGGAAAGATATTGGTTAGAAAGGATCACACCACTAGCAGCACTTGCCAGTAACGAATATTCACACACAAACTACACAAAACAACTGATGCAACACTTCGGGATCTGGAACAACATTTAATATGTCAAGACCATCAACAACAACACTTACCAACTTAAGCTAAAAACAAATATTAACCTACATATAAGAAAAAACAAGAAGAACAACAGAAATTGGAAAAATAAAATAGCCCACATGCCTTCCAGGCAAAGGGTTTCATACTACCACTTAGTATTCATACTGGGCTGGTACTAAAAATAATAATAATAATAATAATTTCTAATTTCTAAGAATTTTCAGGAATTGCAAAATAAATAACTTATTATTATCTTTAAGATTAGTAAAAGTTTTAAGTCATTAAATGTTCCTATAGTAAATAGATAATTAAATAATAAAAGAATCATAATATACATATTATATTATATACAAAAATCAATACGTGCAAAGTATTTCACATGCTGAAATAGTATTGCAATAAAAAAAGGAATTCTCTACATTTATTAGGAAAAAGATAACCATTTCTACGCAAAAAATATTTTCCACTTATACGAGTATATAAATAACATTAAAAAACTGCTTTTATAATTAGTAAAACTTAAAATTTCAAGCCAGAAAATTAATAAAAAAAAATCCAAAATGTATTTTTTAAAATTTTTTACATTATTATTTGTACTTACAATTTTTGTTGTAACATTGAGAGCTGAAAATGTTGAGGATGATATGGGTAAGTTTTCTTCAGAAGAATGACTTTTTTTTGTTTAATTTTAATTTTCGTACATAGTAGTGATTACACATTCCAGAGTACCGAGACAATTGAATTTATATTGCAACGGTTATCTATGTACTGTTTCATGCAGCAACAGTGGCCGTTTAGGTGGTTTTTGCCAAAACGGTAGATGTGTTTGCTTTCGTGGATAATATAAAATTTTTTTTATTTTATTTTATTATTAAATATACATATGAATGTAATTGAAATAAAGAATTTTAAATAATTTATATTAAAAGGAAATTTAAAAATGAGGTATTCATTTAAATTGAAAAGAGACTAGAAAATAGCAAGACGGAAAATGTAAAGTTTTTAAAAGCGGACATTTCCAAAATGGTTGAAACCATATAAAACACTCTAGAATTGTTGTTTTTATTTTTGCATTAAGGTTTGTAATTTTTTCTGTTAGGATATTTTCGGTAATGAAAAATCAATAGACACTCTTTTTATAAGAAAACTCTATATAAAAGAAAATCTCTGTTTACATGTATTAAAATAGGTCCTATAAATTTATGCCTCACAAATTATGGCACCAAAATAAAATGAAAAAGTCCCCTAAATTTTGAATGGGGTATTCATTTTCATATGACAAAAGGCTCCAATTTTTGGTAATTTGGAGTTTTTTTATCTTTTTTATTTTGAGGGCATAATATTCATATTGAATGAATGTTTGAATGTATAATGAGTGAAAAAATGTTTTTGGGATGTTTTTAATTTTTATACTTTGAGGGAATAATTCATTATGAATGTTCGATACAAAATCATATGATTTTTTCAGAATATATTTGTATTTATGTAGGAATATATTTTGAATTAGAATGCATTTTTGGAGGAATCCTAATTTTTTATCCAACTCTAAAACTATTAGAAGTTTATAATTATTTTAAACCTGTATAAATTAACTAAATCACAAATCTGTACTGTTAATTATTTACTTATCTATCTTATGAATCTTCTTCGTTAACTTTTTTCTTTCATTTTTTGATTTTTGATCGAAACTATTTTAATAATCTTTATGTATAATTACCTTTAGTCCTAATAATAAAGCATGTGAAATAAGAAGTGAATTAGTTTTATTTCTAAGCAAAGGTTATGTGCCCAGCACGCTTTCACTTTTTTTAAAATAAAAAATAAAAAAATAAAAAATTAATAAGTTTAATTTTTAATTTAAGTTGAAGTGTATAAAGCCATAAATTTCTTAATTGCAATTTCAAATAGAAATTTATTGTTATAATATTAAAAATCGGTTTGGCCTAAAGACAAAGATTAAAGTAAAAAAAAAAAAAATTAAAATTGTTAACACGGGCGATTTTTTTGTTTTAAGCTTATAAAAATTTATTTCGAAAATATGAGTTTACTTTATCAAATTGATAAACTTGATGAGCAAATTTATAAAAGTTGGAAAATCTAAGTAAAATCTGTTCTCATAGCCATAGTAATTTTTGGAAAAATATAAAATGCAAAGCACCAACTGAAGCACAAGAAAAATAAAAATGGGAAGAACAAGATGAAAAGGCTTTGGTGATGATAAATTTAAGTATAAAACCGTCACAATTATTACACATTAAAAATTGTAGAACTTCAAAAAAAGCGTGGAAAAAGTTGGAGGAAACTCATTAATCATCTGGTCCAGCCAGAAAAGTGTAACTATTCAAACAGTTAGTTAGTTTGACAATGGCGGAAAATTCTAACGTAACATTTCTTCAGTGTAGTGGAGAAAATAAAAGAGTTAGAAATAGTGGTAGCAGATGAGTTCGTAGCAATTTTACTTTTAACAAGTCTGCCCAAAATCTATGAAAACTTTACAATTGCAATTGAGTCAATACAAAATTATTAGAAGAAGGTCAAAGACGTGAAGGTGAAGTGGTAAATGAGAATTCAACAGAATTCTACATTAAAAATCAACCGACTCAACAAGAATATCGAGCGACGACGACTGATCAGTTAAATCAGCAAACATTTAAGTCGATGGCAACTGTTCAGCCAAAAAATAAAAATAAAGCAAAGTGCTATAATTGTAGTAGAGAGGCCATTATGCATGGTCATTATGGTAAAATTCGCGTAAATTCGCGGAGACTTAAAATATATCTAATGACTGAGATTTAATTTTACTGCTTTCCTTTAAAATATGTTCACAGTAAATTCTAGGTGTCTAAAAATAACAAATTTCCAATTTTTGAATCCTCACTAATCTTAAACGGTGAAACAGAATTTTTTCAAAGGTAATTTTATGATTATTTTCAAAGATCTGAAAATATCAAGTTTTTTAAAATTTTACAATAAGAAATAATTATTGGTGGTTAAACACGTAATATTAATTTGAATTAAGCTAAATTATATATTTTTTTTAGTTTGTGAGATTTTTAATAATAAACAACACACTTAACAATTTATAGACCTCTGTACTAATCGCGTTTTCGAAAATTTTTGAAAAAGTTCTCAAGAATAGTCTTGCGGTTTGCGGTTTGTCTAGTGATAAAAGACAATACAATGGGTGTCTATTTATTGACATAAACCATTTGATTGTGTGGATAACGATGTTCTCTTGTTTAAACTATCTCTACTAAAATTGAATAAAAAGCAATTAAATCTTTTCCAATCCTATTTTGTAAATAGAAAGCAACCGGTTTACTGCAATAAAGTATATAGAAAGCTAGATACTATAAAACAAGAGGCATCACAAATATCTATTTCGGGACCAGATCTATTCAAAATTTATATTGAAAGACATAACCAAGCTTATTCTTAAAGGTTTCATTCAATTGTATACAATTGAACAACAGACAAAGTTGTTCTCAAATATTCTTGTAATAGAGAAGAAAATCTAAAGAATTCAATCCTACATGATCTAACTATTATAGAATAAAAACTACAATAATGTTGTTATATTTTTTAAAAATGAGACTATTGAAATAGTTAAAACTTTTAACTACTTAGAATTAATAATTGACAGTTACAGGATGAAATGGCGACAACATATTGATTTAATCATTGAGAAAATTACTCCTTACATTTTTATTTTAAGAAGATTGAAGAAATACTTCGATACAAATACACTTTACATAATTTATTCTTCTTACATCTACTCCAGTATTTCATATTTAAACCTCATTTGGAGCAAGAGTTTCCAAATATCTCAAACAGCTAGATATATGATTCTTAAGAAAGCTATCAACATTTTTAATTGCTATCCACTAAGATACCTACTGCATTAATGAATAGAGAAAGGTATTGAAGCTTGGATAATATATGCAAACGCTAGTTGTTTGCCTGACATATAATTAATAATAAATAATATTTTAATTAATAATACAAAAATAAGTTAATAAATTCAATATAACTCAGATAACGAACAGCAATTGAATCTTCTATTTTATTAGTGAATCACTTTTTTTTTTTTTTTTTTTTTTTTTTTTTTTTATTATTATTATTAGTTTAATTACTTTATATAAATTACAATATTTAAAATACAATCCAAAATTCCAATAACAAATTAATGATTAAGTTAATTCAATAAAAAATTATATTATATTACAAACATTACTATTACTAAATATTAAGGGGAAAAAAAAAACAAATTTTTAAATAAAAGATATTATTAAAAAAAAATATTATTTAAAAAATAAATATTAGGAAAAAAAAAAAAAAAATTTCAAAAAAAATAAAAAAAAAATTATTAAACAATGTTTAAAAATGTTAAAAAATAAACAAAAAACCCCAAAGGAACCAAAATATTAAATTAGGGAACCAATCCCTGAATATGGCTGCAACATAATCTTCTGAATCTTGGTAAAGAAGTTTCATTTTTTATATAATTTGGAAGCTGGTTGAATTTCCAAAACCCTTTATAATTAATACAGTTTTGAGCGAAAGCACTGCCAGCAAAATTAATTCCGATATCAGATGCATTTCTTAGGAAATAGGGCTGTACCTCTTCTCTCCTTGTTACCGCATTAGACAGATAAATTGGCGTCAAATGATTTTTCATTTTGTATACAAAGATCATAACCATCAATTCAATTCTCTGTTTTATGTTCATCCATTTCAGTGTTTGTAACATCAAGTTAATAGAGGTAAATCTATTGCATTTAAGTATTGTGCGCATTGCCCGATTTTGTAGTTTCTGCAAAATATCTAGCTCACCACTTGTGCATAAATAAATTATTGTTGCACAGTACTCAAAATGAGGTTTCACTATTACATTATATATGTTTATAGCACACAAAGTGGATATTTTGTTTCGAATTCTTTTGAGGAACCCAATTTTTTTACCAATTTTTCTAGTAATATAATCTATGTGTCTATGGAAATTAAGCTTATTGTCTAAAATAACACCAAGGTATTTAATCTGATCGACCACTTCGATATTTTCAGAATCAATGTATAATAAAGGTTCAGGAAATTTGATTGCCATCGCCATTGTTTTTTTAGCATTGAGCTTTAATTTATTTTGTTTTAGCCAACTTTCAACCCTTGTTAAGTCTTCTTGCAATAATTTTCTGCATATTTCGTTATCCATACCAGATATGTAAATCAAAGTATCGTCAGCAAAGAGCATTATTTGACTGTGTTTGAGTATATTTTTGATGTCATTAATATATAAAAGGAACAACAGTGTACCAAGAATAGAGCCTTGTGGAACTCCTATATCAATCCGTTGAGATGTTGAAAAGCAGCTATTAATTTTCACCCTTTGTGTCCGGTTACCCAGGTAACTTTTAAACCAATCTAATGCGCCATGCTTAATCCCGTATTTCGATAGTTTTTGCAGTAAAATTTCTTTGTCTACCGTTTCAAAAGCACGTCTTAAGTCTAAGAACACTGCTATAATTCCCTTCTTTTTTTGTAATTCTGCTTTCCATTTGGAAATTAACCAATTTAATGCTGTCTCGCAGGAATGATTATTACGGAATCCAGATTGTTCTTCTGATAATAAACCATTAACCTCTAAATAATGACTTAATTGATTACTAACAGCTTTTTCGAGAATTTTTTCCAGCAACGGTAAAGTGTTGATTGGTCTGAATTCTTCACTTTTAGATGTGCCAAGAATTTTCGGTACGGGAACTACAATTGTTTCTTTCCAGCAATGTGGAAATAAACCCTGCATAAATGACATATTAATTATTTTAGTCAGAAAGGATCCAATAATTTCCCAGCAGTCTAGTATTATGTTGACATTCATATGTTGAAAATCATTTTTATTCTTAATGCTTTTAACGATAGCCCAGACTGTCCTATTAGTTACTTCTCTAAAATAAAAGTTTCCACTAAATTCAGATATGTTATTAACATAAGGTTCATTAGATATTGAATTGCTGATATTTACAATGCTATTTATGAAGAATTTATTAAATTGTTCCGCTATTTCTTGTGCGCTCGTTTCAGTCACATTGTTAAATTCAATTGAGTTTAAATTTGCGTAGTCTCTCTTTAATACATATTTTTTTATCTCACGCCACATCTGCTTCTGTCCACCTGCATTACCGATCCGTCTTTGTATTGCTTGGTTTTTTGCTCGATTTATTTCACTTTTATATATGTTTCTAATTTGTCTATAGCTTTCCCAGTCTTGTATATCATTTGTTATTTTGGCTTTTTGGTAGAACCTAATTTTTTTTTTTTTCATTTCGCTAAGTTCGTTGTTATACCATTCATTGTTCCTGTTTTTTAATTTTCTTTTAGTTATAAACTTACGGATCACTTGATTTAACTTATCATTAACACCCCAGGCATATAGATCCAGACTATTTCCACTAATATTATTTATCTGTATTTTCCTTAACTCTGCTTTAAAACTTTCCTTATTATACTTAAAACATTCTATTTCCTGCTCTGTTACTTTTTCAAAATTCTTATTTATCTTAATTTCTATTGTCAGAGTTTCGTGGTCAGATATTTTTGACATGCTGTCAACCTTGGCTATAATTTGATTAGTACCATTAGTCAAAACAAAATCGATTAATGTTCTGGTATCCCTAGTGATTCTCGTGTATTCATTAATCAGCTGCACATAATTATATCGCGATAAGATGTTTTTAATTTCTCTTTGACATCTTGTGTTATTGAGCTTCCAATCGATGTTAAAATCTCCACAAATTAGGACTTCAGTACTTGCATCTTCTAGCTCATCCAACCAATGAACAATACTGTCACAAAAGAATCTTTCAGAACTACTAGGAGATCTATATACTATTACTACAATTATACTTATCTCATTTCTTGAACATTTGAGTGCTATCCACCATACATCTTTACCAATAGCTTTATTTTGTAATGGTTTGTCAATTTGCCAATGATCTTTTACGTACAATGCGACCCCACCAGTATGTTTAGATACTGAATCACATCTATATATTTTATACCCATTTAGATGTACTTCCACATCCTTTATGTCTGATATTAGATGGGTTTCACTTAAGATAATCCACTCATACGCCTTTCCACTTATCATAACTTCCAATTCAGAAAAGTTGTTTAATAATCCTTGGATATTTAAGTAAACGGTATTAAAATTCTTTAATTGCTAGTATCCAATATGACTCTTCAATACCCTAAACTTGCTTACGTAAGTAGGGCAATCTCGACTGAGAATATTGTGGTTTACATCTAGGCCTAATTGTAACTTTGTGTTAGAATTAATGCATTAGAATTAATGCAATGCATTAGACTTTTAAAATACATTTTTGAGCTAATAATAAAGAATAAAGTGAACTAGGATATGCGCCTCCACAACAAGTAATTCCGTATTCCAATTTTGAATTTACTAAAGCAAAATATATATTAATAAGGAACTTTCTTAAGCAATAATTTCTAAGTAAGTAGAATTTTCAAATATTCATAGTCAAATATTTATGTACTTAAGTTATTGATATGTATTTTCTAGTTTAGATTTTGTTCTAACTTTACACCTAAGTAGGTACTTGTAACTATCTACCGCTTCTATTATAAAATTCCCTGAACAACTATTCTCATTTACGTTCAAATTTTTTCCATATGAATGGTTACCTAGAATTGATTGCTCACATTCCGTAGAATGTACTTTAATGTCAAGATTCATATTATGAACGTTTTTTAATTGAAAATTCATCATTGTAGTTTTACTACTAATAATAAGTTTGTAAAATGCAAACCAATTTTTTAATAACTCGGTATCTATTCTCAAATTCTCTTTTAAATTATCTAAATTCTTTTGATTGTAAGAAGGAGAACAGTCATCAGCAAAGCCTGTAATATTATCTTTAAAAGGTTGGACAAATAATGAGTTTATGTAAATTAGAAATAAAATAGAACCTATCACTGAGTCTTGAGGTACTCCAGTATTAACAGTCTTAGCATCACTAAAAATGTTGTTAATTTTTACTTTTTGAATTCTGTTTTCCATATAAGACTCTAGAAATTGTAGCATAAATCCTATAAAATCTACTTTCTCCAATTTGCTTATAAATCCTATAAAATTTGCTTTCTCCAATTTGCTTATAATCCTAATAAATCTACTTTCTCCAATTTGCTTATTATCCAAATTGATTTTTGTTTAAAAATTTTGTTTCTCTCAGGAAACTAATTATTCTTGTTTTTATAAGTTTTTCAAAGAGCTTCGAAGCTAGGATAGAAATGGGTCTGTATTGTGATAATAGTAATTTTGAGAGATTTTAAAGCGGTTGAACAAATATCAGAGTATAAATTAAAGATATATTTTAGAACATCGCATATCACATTTGATAAATACAAAAATAATAATTGTATATATAAGAGTGAAGAGTAAAATTATACTTAAACATCAATGACATTTTTTTTTGCCACGTAAATGTGAACAGCAAATTACACAGCCTTTCCTTTACTGGCGTGGCTGTAAAAGTCGTAAGGGGGAATAACTCATACAACATGTGTGGGATTCGAACCCACACTCCCTCGGTGTTTACAGCGTATTTTATACGCTCTTACCCACTAGGCCACCGAGGCCTTCTGAAATATTATTTTAAATCACAGTAAAAATAATCAAAAATAAATTATTTTAAACTAATTTAATAAGTAAATGTTATCTAATCTATACACCAGACAGCTCCGACTAAGATCGAACACACTTAACTTTCTATAACCATATATATATATATTTTTTATTATATATTATTATTTTTTATTGTATATGTATTATATTAATAAAGAAGAAATTAGTTATAAGATTAGGATTCCAGAAAATTATTTTGAAGTTTAATCAAGATTTAAAATGAAAAAATATTATAAAACAATATTTTTAGGTATACATTTTTTTTTTTGAATCAATAAAAAATTAAAAATTATTTACATATGCATACGAGTATAATGAAAAATATAATTATATTTATATCAAAATAATTTTCTTGAATCTAAATTAGGTTAGGTTTAGATTAGATTTAGTTAGGTTAGGATTTTTTCATTTTATCACAACAAAAATATAATCAACGTTTTTTTTTTCATTAGTCCATCCAATGATTTAAGGGTGCAGGGTCAAAGATCCCATAGCCAAAAGTCCCATTAGAATTTTTGACTTACATCTATAAGGCAAAAGATCCAAAAAGAAAAGTTGAAAAAATCCCATGGAACTTCTGGCTCATCGAAGTGAGTCAGAAGTCCCAATTTTGTTTTTATAATGATAATAATTGACAATGCAATAACATTGTTTTGACAAATCTTTTTAGACTAAACTTTAGTTTATACTCCGACCAACTATAAAAATAATATACATTTATCTTCTATAAATCCGTCCAATCCAGATATATACATATATATGTATATATATTATCTATTGAGAGGGATTTTATAGTCGGTTGCGAAATTTCATTTGCCCCTTTTTCCAGAATATATGTATATGTATTTCTGAGATTGTGAATTACGAGCAAATTTAGAATTAAAAATTTTTATATACATTCTGCAAAAAGCGTATAACTCTGATTTTGTAGCCAACTCTAAAATCCCTCCTAATTCAGAATCTCATCTATAAATATATATACAAATTCTGGAAAAGGCGTATAACCCTGACTTTGTGAGCAACTCTAAAATCACTCTTAATGTATCTATATATATTTTGTGTATATGGCAAAATTTTGATTTTTTTTGTTTACAAAATTATTTTCTATTTGAATGGGAATTTTGACTCACTTTAATGAGACAAGAAGTCCCATTAAAAAAAGCCTTAACACTGACTATAACACTGAGACAAAAGTCACATGACTTATTCATTTTATTTATTTATTTATTTATAACTTTTTATTTACATGTTTATAAACTTAAATTACTATGATTTCAAATACAATGAGAAGATATACAAATACAATGATAGAAAGAGAATGACACTTATTATCTTTATAAAAAGAAGATAGTGTTTAGTGTCCATTATTATTCAATTACTATTAAAAATTTAAATCTAAAAATAACTATATAAAACTATATAAAATTTAATTTTATTAATTTAAAATTTAAATTTACTTCTGACCTTGGGACTTTTGACCCTGCACCAATTTAAGAATTATTACATTCGTTCAGGTATGATTAAAGTATTCATAAAATCAAACATTATTATTAAGACTAACTTGAGATAAACCTATTTCGTTGGCTATTTTTGTAGGTTAAGATAAGATTGTAAACAAATAATCAAATAAAATTGAATTAAAAAAACAAAAAAATTGATAATCAATTTAAATAAGATTTAAAAGATATTTCAATTTTGAAATTAATATCATTAAGTGGGATTTACACGTGGCAATGCTTTTCAAATTTTTTCAGAATGGTTGTTATATTATAATATATACATACATAAGTTGATCAAACAAAAGTTTTATTTTAATTCAAAATATGTTATTTAAATTTTATTATTTGAAAGCCATACAAGAACGTAATTATTATTAAACAATAAATAATGTTAATAATATATTTATTGTAAAAAAAAATTAAGTATTCATTTTGCAAACTTTAGTGGTTACAGAAAATTAAAAATTTAATAAACAACACATACATACATACAAATTTACATAACCCAAAGGTTTTTTTGTTTACATATTTATTATTTTGAACTGTTATAATCGGTCATAAAATTTTTTATATACCTATAACTATATACATAGGTATATAAAATATTTTATGACCGATTTTTTTGTTATTTAAGCGTTAGTCTGACAACTTGACTGTACAAAACACAAAACTGAACTATAAATCCGTAACTTGTACAAATTCTGATTCAATTTTTTTTTTTGGAAATTTACAGCTTCAAAAAGAAACCAATTGATACTATCTAACCGTAAAAAGGTTTCTAATTGTGTATAGGTAGTTGTTTTTTTATTTTTATTATTTTTGCGAGGGTGGGTGTGAATTTCGAAACACATCAAATAATTAATCAATTCGGTTAATATATTTTCATATAAATAGGTATTAAAAAAACTTGCCTTAAACCAGCCTAAATTCCAGAAAGTTTTTATAATATACCTACATACATATATGAATTTGCTTATTTGTATAAATTATAAATATTTAAGTTGCCTATTAATATCTATTTGGGAAAAAATTTCAAAGAAACCATGATTTTATACTTATTTTGTTTTATTTATCATTATTTTTTATATTCCCTTAAAATCCCCATATATGTTTTTTCTTCTACTTCATTTACATCGCAGACAAAACTGAAATCTTGGTTGTGCAGCCCCTATAGTTATTTATCCACATTATTTGCATTAGTAATATAAAATCCATTATCAAATTTAGCAAATATTAAAAATCAATTTCTATTATAGCAACGAAAACGTTTCAAACTTTCTTTTGCCACATATTTTTTTTGTTCTTATGACTTATGTGGAATTTAAATAATATTATGACAATGACAATAAAAAATCACATGTACAGCTGTGTTCAAAAAAATAGAAACACTCGTTTAGTTCTAGACTTTCGCTTTCCAGAAGTCTTTTTTTAAACTCTTTAATTCTAGGAAACTCTTTTTTAATCGTTCGAAGTTGATAAGTGATGCTTTGTTAATTTGTGCCAAATTAAGAGAAAAGAAAAGACTTTATTGTATATTAAAAACTGTATAGGTATTCATTTCTAATTTAAAATTTTTAAGTTGAAAGCTACAGATTATAATATGCTTTGAAACAGTTAAAAAAAGTAAAAATTTAAATGTTAGCATTTCAGAAAAAAAATCAGCTATCCACCACAGGACCGACCGCCACTACACGAAAAGTACAATACCAAAATTTATAGATTTTTTACATAATAATTTAAAAATATATTATGTGCATTCATTCATACATCCATTTACATTATTATGTAATGTAGGTACATGATTGTTTTTTCATTCAAAAATATTAGAAGTAAGAAATAATAAAAACTGTAAACAAATACAAAATAAACATAAGATTAATATTGAATCTGCTAACAAAAATTTTACCGTTTTAATTTTATGTCATCAACAAAAGAATAATGTGCATAGATATACATAAGTATGATGTATATAAATTTTTAGAGATATCAAGAAAACAAAAAAAAATTGTTGATATAAATTCACATGGACTGTTATGTATGAAATTTGGACTTAGACAAAAAATTAAATAAAAGTTAAAGTTAGTTGAATCAAAAAATGTTCTATGGCAAAGTTGTTGCTCTTTACTTGTGTAACAACTTTTTCTTAATAATTTTTCTCATAAAATTTTTCTGTTACGAAATATTCGTAAAAAACTTAAAAAGTAAACTAGTAAACTACCACTTGTGGTTGTCCGATTTGCTCCAAAAGCTTATCAATCCGAGATATTTACGTCAAAACTTTAAATATGAAATTGCAAAAAATACCGCTCAGTCGTTTAAGCTCGTTTAAGCTTGAAGGAAGGAAACTTGAAGTGTTTTATATGTTGTCTTTTATTTTGAACCCTACTGTATATTCTATAAATACATAAATACAATAAATACATAAATACAATATAGTAATACACCACATATTCTCTTTCCAAAAAAAACTTTTGAAACGAAATGTATATAGTATAGTGATTAAGCTACGCTCCAAATAAGGTCGGATGAACATAAAAAATAGCGTGTAAAGGAAATAAAAATAAAAATGTTTTTTATAAAATATTTAACATTACTGTACATATTTACTGTTATTAGTGTGGCATGGACGCAAATAATTGAAAGTGAAGAAGGTAAATTTAAAATTAAATAATTAATTTTATCTATAGTTTTATTTTGTTATATTAGATATGCTTAATCTTCCTCATCAATCATCATAGAATGGTTAAGTAAAAGTAACTCTATTGCTGTTACAATTCTACTGGACACGTTTCATGCATAAATTATGACCATATATTTATAGTTATTTTTCTCAGAATCATTTTTTCGGAATTAATGCAAAAAAGGAACAGCTATCTGTTGTAAAGATGACGTTTTTTCTTCTATTATGTATATATTAATTAAAAATAAAATAAGTTATTGTATAGTTTAATATATTAAAATATAAATAACTATAATTTTTTATTTGGGTGTTTGATGTTTATGTGAATAGAAATAATTCAACATTATATTTGCGATTTGTTTTACCTTTCCTTTCGCAATAAACCTTTATAAATATTCTAATAACCTCCCATATATTGGATTGAGATGTTTAAACAAATCAAAATAAATTTGATAAATTTTAAACTTTAGCAAAAAAAAAAAAATAAAAATGTTAGCCTAATACTATGCAATTGTGGCAAATAATATTTTTTTTTTTACCTTAAAATAATTAAATTTTACTGCGAAACTTTTACTACAATACAAATACAATTTTCTTCTAAATTTGTAAATTTTTTATTTTAAAAGAATAAATGACCTTTACTCTCCTGTTCACTCCTATTTCGTAGATATCCTCTTTTAACAATCAAATCATCACAAAAAGTCGCATCGTATCAAAAGTCGAATAATATAATATAAAATATTTGGGAGTGTTTTTCGATAGTAAGTTATCATTTCAATCATACATTAACTATATTTTGAATAAATCTAATTCTATGCTTGGTTTTATTAAACAATGGGCAAAAGAATTTAATGATCCTTACGTATTTAAATTTCTTAATAGTTTAGTAGAAAGATCTAGCATATTCCAAATTAGATATATGGCGTATATGGAGTCCATTTTACAAAGTTCATATGAATATTAATGAATTAAACTAAAAATTCTCAAATTTCGTTTATAACATCTTCAGTAGAACTCATTAGTTTTGCAACGCTGTAGTATTACATCTTAATATCGAGAATGGATTTAAAGTTGCAGATAAAGTGATCTTAACCGGCATCTTGTCGTTTAAGGACGAAAAAGACACTTAAGGACATGTTTTCCCATTTCAATTTTTTTATTTAAACCGTTATATATTTAAGACTATTGAATATATTAAGGGATATATATTTTTGAAAAAGTGACGTTACAAGGTACCGTTATCATATAGTAACTTTGCCCTACGGGGGGCCCATTATCTTCAGAGTCCTCGATTTTATTTTCAAAGTTAAAAAAAAACCGTATGTAAGTATATATATATATACCTTATAACTAAAGCAGTATAAATAAAAAATCTCCACATCCTTTTTGGGATTAGAAATTACAATTATTAAAGGATTATTAGTAGGAAGACTAAAAAAGCCTGGTGGATAATGGTGTCTATATAATGTAATAAATAATAAATATTATTTCTAAATGATTATAAAATTAATAAAATAATTGCCAAGCGATAAAAAACTGTTAATGCTATACAGTTACAACCACTTACTATTTACTCATAAAGCTAAATTGTATTTTAAACTATAATAAGTGTCATCATTTTAATACAGAATGGAAAAATCTCATCATTAGTATAATTTAGAAATATAAAATAAAATAAAAGTTACAAATCAACAACAACCACAATTAAAAATAATTCTTTTCTTGTTTTATTTTTTGTTTTATTTTTTAAGTTTATGGGCTTAAATCAAAATTTCTCTTTTTAGAATACATGAAGGATTGTAAACATTACCAGAAACATGACTTTAATTTTCACTTTAACTTTTCTCGGCTTATTTTTTGATATTTTTATTTTTTTTTTTTATTTTTGGTTTCAAATAAAATATAAAAGGATACCGAAAAAAAAAAAACACAAGAAAAAAGAAAAAAGAACAAAGAACAAATCAAATTAATGCAAACAATATTGTGCATGATTCTTTAAATTAACTTTTTGGCCGTCAAAACTTTTTCTTAAATTTGTTTATTTCCACTTTTCTTTACCACTATAAGGAAAAAAAAAAATCAAACATCTCTTAGGGAAACCAAAAAAATAAAAATAAAAAGCGAAAAAAACCACTTTTGAACTAAAGGGATTTTTTTTAAAGCAAAAATGTGAAAAGATGACACAAGTTTCAGTGTATCACACAGAAAACGAACTTATATAAGCCACTTAATTAGCTTTTCCTATTTTAAACCAAAGAAAAAAAAAAAGGAAAAAATTAAAATTCGTGTTTTTTTTTTTTTGCAACCCTTTTTCTTGTTGTTTCGTAAACTAAGATAAAAAGTTTTTCTCAACTGTTTGCGTGTTCGAAAGTGAAAGGAAAATATTTCAAAATTTTGGTTAAAATTTCTTACGCTATAAGGAATAACGTGTTTTTGTTAGACAAATAATTTATTTCAATACTATTGGGATTCAAAGGGTTAATTTTTGAATTATGTAATTTTAAATATTGTCATACGTACATTTGATTGTAATATTAAAAAAATAATTTTGAACTAGTATTTTGAATAGAAATCTAGAAATCTACAAGACTAGTATTTTGAAAGAAATCGTATTCATATTTTAATGTTATTTTCGAATTTTTGTATTTCATTATTACTTCTGGAATGTGGATGGTTTTAAAGAAGGAAAAATATTAATATATTTTAATCTAAGGAATCATAACAGTAACTCTTGTCCGGTCTCCTACGTTTGTATTACATGCATTATACTATAGGTGCATTACATTAGGTGCTACGAACTCTAGTAATTTTACTGACACGTTAGCTTAACAAAAACAAAAACGAAAAAGATATTAATATATACAATGTTTACAAATTACGCATATATGTCTCAATTTGTAAACTGAATTTGGTGAATTTTTCGAAAGAACTGATTGGTGTTCTTTAACCACTATTGTCAAGTATTTATTGCATAACAAATTTTTGATGTAAACGGATAAGAAAAAATACACTTTTCATCATAATATGATGATCATTATTAATGTAATCGTTAGTCTTTTCATTTGATGCACCAGTCACATTAAATATATGGAAAGACTATTTTAGAATTTTAAGTAAAGTAATAAAAAAAAAAGAAACCTTTTAAAATATTATCTGAACCATTTTACGTGATGGTTTAGAAACTGTTTTATATCATGTTGAAGTACTTAATTACGCAATATTTTAGGATTTTCAACTTTTATCAAAACATATGCTAATAAAAACTAAACTTTTAATTTTTTTTAGGGTTTCTTTAAATAAATATAGGTATTACATAAGTTTTAAACTGGAATTTTCAAATTAAACATCAAATAAAAAAAAAAAAACAACACAAAAGTTTTTTTTTTTAGTATAAATTTAGCATTGATTTTATTTGTATGTCTACTTAAGTTACGTAAAAATAAAAGTGTTAACATTAAAAAAAATTTCAATGCTTAAAAAGTATTGATATACTTAAAACTTTTTTTTGTTTTTAAAAAAAAAAAAGGGATTTTAAACAGTTATTCAAGAAGTTTAAATACATATATAATCTTAAATTTAATATGTACTCATTTAGCGCTTTATGTTTATTTTTGTTTATTTTATTTTTCAGTTGTTCTTTTGAAACATAAACGGAAGATTTAGCTAAAGAATATTTTTAAACTTTTGCGGTGTTTGATATCTAATCATTGGACAAAGTTCAATTTTTAAATTGTATACCTTTTGAGAAAGTTTACAGATTGTGTTAAATACTGTTTACCTGAGACAATGTATATTAAATGCAGAATATCCCTCAAGAATAGAAAGAGTTTAAAAAGCTATTTGACTATGGTTTCTTTTAACTTTTCTATGCTTATCCTAAAGTTTGAGAAAAAAAACTGAAATTACAAAAGTAATTATTACTTTCGACAAACTATACCGGCTATTAAAAGTTCTTGTTTGTTTATAGTAGGGGTATTCACGAGCCGCTGCAAACTATTTTTGCAAAAGTGTCTTGCAGCCTACCATATTTCAACATTTTGGCAGTTAAAGTGGAAAATTTGTTGTGGTTTTCATGTAAAAAGAGTGCAAAATTTATCAAGACTTTGTAAGAGCTGAAGCATATTGCAAATATTTGCAATATCATTGCACATTTTTTAGATTTGTTTTTTAAATGTCAAATTTTTATTTAAATAAAACAACTATAAGCGCCACCTTTTAAATATAAAGTCATAAGTATAGCAAATATTTGAAATAAAAATTTTGTTAGAGTTGTTGATGATTTGATGCAAAAATGCATATTTATTTGCAACTTTTTTAAAGTGATATTTGTTCACTTTGGCTCTTTAGTTAGATATGACTTTGATTATTACAAAACTTTTATTTGAGTCAGTTTTATATTTTTGTACGTATGCTATTGTTTTTGCAATTCATTTTATTTCATATAAAATCTCGTGTCTAACTGGTTGAATGTGCATTTGTGTTTCCATTTAAATTTATTTACATGGAAACAACATTACAATATTTCAAATAAATTAAAAATTTTTTTTTTTCTGAATTTCATTTTTTCTAACTGATTTTTATACCGTTAAAATGTTATTAATTTTCTTTATGTTTCGTGTTGTTTTATTTAAGAAAATTTATCTATGTTTTTCTATATTTTTAAATGAAAATAATTTAAATATTTATATATACATTCAATATATTTACATATATATATAACTTAAATTAAATCTACATTGTTTAAATATTATATCTATAGTATGTTGATACAAAATTAATATATATTTAAATGAATATATAACTGGTGTTGTCCTTCATAATAGAGTTGAAGAAACCAAAACCAAAAGGAAATCTTCTTATAATTTTATTCAATTTGAATAAAACAATATTTCTTTTTATAATTTTATCCTATTATCGTTCTTTCATCTCTTTGATTTTGTGTTATATGTATTAAAGTAGTATTAAAATTGTCAGAAGATTATGCAATGACTTAGATATGAATAATAATACACTAATGGAAAAATAATTAAGTTCTTATATATTAAATAATCAGGTATTTCAATATCTATGGTCATTTGATTAGTTAAGTGGTATTCTTACATAACTCTCATTAAAATTTTGGTGGAAGGACAATTAGAAAGTGAAATAAAAGTGATTGCATTATGAGTTTTAAGTTAAAGTAAACTGTTTAGATAGTAAGTAACAAATGTATAATGATTTTTAAAGAGATGACAGTTTTAAAGAGATAAATATAGTGATTATATCTAGATATGACTGTTCGTTATTAGGCAGGCTGGTTATATTATATGAATTTATAAATGATGTACTTTTCGTTCGTAAAATTTGTTCAATTATTTTTAATCACTTGTAATTTTATATTTTTTATCAATTTAGGAAGCATCACTTTATCTGGAGAGATGGAAAAAAGTTTAAAGAAAATATTTTGAAAAATAAAATCTCGAGTTATTTCAAAATTAGTCAATTATATAATCTGCTCTGCTCTATAATAGCAAATTAGGATGACCAGATAAATTACACGAGATGGCGTTACTGTTTTAAAATGATATGTTTTAATAAGTCCTTTTTGATTGAAAGTATAGTCGTGAATATGTCCTTGTATACGTAAATCTTGAATTAAAATTGTGAATTTTAAAAGATTTTACATTATTTAAGATTTTTTCCATTGAGATTTTTTTTTTTCAGGGTGGAATTGATGGTTTTTATTATCTAAGGTTATTCTGATAAAGCACTTTAATAATACTGTAACATACTTACAAACATATATACTTTAATTTACTTCTTTAATATGTTATAAAAATTTAATTTTCTTTTTTAGATATTTTTTTTTTTGTTTTTGTCTAGGAATTAGACTATTAATATTTCTATTCATACTATACCGGAAACAGTAACATAACAATGTTTTGCCGATAAAACAAAAGGACAAAATAAAAGTGTCGCTGTGAACGATATTTAAAATCGCGGAACGGTGTCAAATCGTCGTACAGTGTGAATATATTCATAAGAAATGCATAATATATAAAAAAATTGCTTTACGTCATTATAACGGCATCCCTATGTACCATTTTATGAGGAATCAATCTTAAAGGTTTTGTTTGTTTCCTGCAATTATAATCCTTCTTTTAGGGAGTGGATTAAGATTATGGAATAAACGTACATTTAACAAAGGAAATAAAGTAACAGTGAGTCAAAGCTATAAAAATAAGAAATATATTCAAGTTTGAAAGAATGGATATTTTTTTCAAATATTGTTTTATTATACCCTACACCTAAAGTATAGGGTATATTAACTTTGGTATGGAGTTTGTAAAAACCAAAAGGAAGCGAGTTAGATATGGACATATATATATATTCTGAATCAGGATCACCTTCTGAGTCGATTTAACGATGTCCGTCCGTCCATAGTAGGTTACTAATTACGAAAGAAAGGAAGTTTAAATCTAAGATCGGTCCACGGGTTTGGATTCTGCAAGCTTCCGAATGATTCGAAACGAGAGCAAACGAGATTATCTCCAAAACCAACAAAGATAGGACCTTTGAATTTGGTACGATGGTATTCTTTCGTGTTTTATTTACGTTTTTAAAATTTGGGAGGATTTGGTATATGGATTCAGATCTTGAAAGCTTTCGAACGAGCCCCAGAGCAAACGAGTATATCACCATAACCAACAAAGATAGAACCTTTATTTTTAGTACAAGGGTGTTCTGGCATATTTTCTTTATGTCCCTGAGATGGATTTGATGAATTGGAGTGGCAATTCAGGTACCTAACACACGCCTACTAAGGTCTAATAAGTATATCTTCGAAATTAATAAAGATAGAAACTTGAAATTTTCTACAAGGGTGTCAAGCATATTCCAAGAGGATGCCTCTTTTACCTTCCTGAAATTCGAGTTGAATAAGACAGAAAAAGGAAGAAGTTTAGGCAGCTGGCAGGTGTAGGGTATTAATAAGTCGGTTGCATTGACTTTCTGTTACATTTACTTGTTTTTATTTTTAATGTCGTGGACTGTATTATTAAACTAAATATTTTACTATGACACTCGACAATCATATGTATAAGAAAAAATAAAGGATATTCTAAATGTAGAGTAAATGTAGATTTGATTTACGAAATGTTTTAAATCTTAAAGGTAAATAGTTATTTTCTTCTTTCATGTTTTTTTTTCTCTGTACCATTCTGTACTTTATTATATCTATATGGAAAAAAAAAATGAAAAGTTTAACGAAGTCATGCGTAACTTAATATTTTCATTTAAATGATGGTAAAAGTATAGAATGTAAATTTATATGTATATTTTTTGAAATTCCTTTTATTGCTTTTATGACAACATTAAGAAATTATAGTTTAGGATCAATAGTTTATTCTTATATTCTGTGAAAACATAACAGAAATGACAAAAACTATATAGGAAATTCATAATCCTTGAATATTATTATGTAGCAATCAAATGGTATTTATTTAGTCATTTGTGACCTTAAAGTATTTTTTTTTTATTATAATCTTTTTATAATGATCAAACTTAAAAAAAAAAAAAAAGATGGTGCAATATATTGTATGCAATATGTATATTATCATGTATGTATGTACAAATGTAGTTTGTTCAGTTTAAAAACTTTTGGATCAATAATAAAAATTTGTTAATTTTGATTTTTGATCAAAAAAAAAAATTATTATTAAATCTAAATACATTCAGATATTAAATTTAGATTAGATTTAAAAGAATTTTAAATAAGAAAATAAAAAAAATAATTAATAAAAAACTTTAAAAATTTTTGTAGTATTTATCATTGGAGGAATTTATGTGTAGGTAATACATACATATGTATATTTTTTTACGTATAAATTTTACGTGTAATAGTAAAATTTTCTATCTAAAACGAATAAATAACGAAGGCAGAATGTAAACCCAAAAAGGTTTTTAAAGACGTACATTTTCGAAGACAAAACCAAAACAGCTTAGAATTTGTGACTTTCATCAACATTTTTATATTTAGGTTTTATAATCTTAGAATTTTCGTCTTTATCTTAGAATTAGTTCGACCACATTAAGTGTTTTAAAAGTTTTTAACTTATCAATGGTTCATTGTTCTGTGTTGTAGTGTTAAAGTTGTATGTACAGACGAACTTAGAAGTTTTGTAAACAAACGAACGTAAATAAACAGACGAATGGAAGAAGGGACATAGTGAAATTATTGAGTAACATTTGAAAGGTGTTTTTTAAAAAGTGTGATAAAAAGAATTAGGGATTATACTGGACTAAACCCCAGTAATCATATTATAAAACTACAAAATACATTAAAAATATCAATAATAAAATAGATTTTCATTCCCCAAGTGTATAAAGCAGAATAAGATGGCAAAATTTGAAAAAAAAATCCAAAATCATGTTATACAATTAAATTAGAATATGTCAGAATAGTTAGAGTTGTAAAAAAACTATTTTTATTATTCTAAAATATAAAACATAATCATTTATTTATTTTTCTTTGAAGAATTTTTATTCAATTACTATACATATACGATTGTAATTTATTTTTATTTTATTATGCTAAAAGAAGAATAAATTATAAATAGGAGAGGTGTGAATTTTTCAAAGATATAAAGAAGACCATTTTAGTAGTTTTAGATTTCAACTCACTAAACAAGCCAATAAACTTCCTTAGCAGTGTATTCACTAGAAGCCATTCAGTTACAATATACAGCCTTTTTTTGACAAATTTAGAAAAGAAGATTCCCAAAAATGTAACGATGGGTAATGTCATTTTACATTTATGTCACATAATTTTGAAGTTAGATAAATTTTTTTGAGAAATACAGAAAAATAAGTACAGAAATACAAGTTGGTGTTTAAAACAATGTTATAATAGCATAATAAAGTTTAAAAATAAAAGTATTTAAAATTTAAAAATAAAAGAAACTTTATTGTGGGTATACCGAATACTTAAGAATTGGGCGAAAAAATTCAATTCGATACAATAATTTTGTCTGCTAAATTTAGAACATAATTCATAAATGCTTTACTAAAACTGTGCACTGTGAGAAGATTAAAGTTTTCGCTAAAATACTTGCCTTTGCTCAAAAGTTTTTAAAAATAATGAAGTTCTGAGAGTGTTCCGATTGGTGATAAAATGGGGTTAACAACGATTTTTGAAAATATATTTTTTAAAACCATTTTTTGACATAATTGTATTCATTTAGTAGTACATGTTTTTAGTACATGTTTAAAAAGAGAAAATCATATAATATGTATGAATGTATAACATAGGAATGAGGTGTTATAATATGTCTAAACAAGGTAGAATGTAAACCAACGGTTTTTAAAAGCGCACATTTCCAAAACTCAATACAAACTGTTTAAAATTGTGACTTGCACAAAAATTTGAAAATTTCATGTAATAAGAAAAAACATGAAAATAGGACATTTTTGAAATTTTGAGGAGCCGTAAGTCCGGAATCCTATATAACTAAGAAAAGCCGTTAACACACGTAAATATATATTATTACACCTTTAATTTTCATGTCTTTCCGAAGAAAATTTTTTACAGGTGCCTAAGTTACAGGTGTTTAAAAATAGCAAATTTTCAATTTTTAAGCCCTAATAGCTCATAAACAAGGGGTGGTCCAAAAAAATTTTCTGAGCAAACTTATACTAATTCTAAAAGTTCTTTCTTGCCTCAAAATTTCAGGCCTCTATCTAAAAGCGTGCCGGAGTTATGAAAGTAGAAAAATCATGCAAAATTTGGTTTTTATATAACGGTAAATTTAAATACTAAATTTAAAAAAATTGTATAATTTTGATATTAATTTACAAAGTTAAAAAATATACCAGTCGAATGACGGTCTCAGATTGAAAAAATCTTAAGCAGTACATAAGATATATGCATTTAAAAATAGGCCTTTTTCAAAGTTTGAGGGGCTACATGAAAAAGTAATGGATGGGGCTACATGAAAAAGTTGTTCCACAAAATTATTTTTTTATGAGACCTACCCATGGTTAAAATTTTTTTTCTCTATCTTTAACGGTGTAGAAGTTTTGTAAACAGACGGACGGACGGACGGACAGAGTGAAACTAATAAACACATTTTTTCAAATTTTTTTTGGAAATGTGCTAAAAACTAACCTGGATAGATATATTAGTAATTTTAATATGAAATTATTTGTTTTAAATATGTTTCGATTGTTGTAAAATGCATCAGATTGTAAATCGCTGATTTTTATTTTATATTCCAATCTAGAAGTCTTATTTTAATTAATGAAAGATTGTATATGAGTACCTATTAGATTTTTATAGTACGTAAAGCTAAAAAAAAATAAAATACAGCTAAAAGCTAAGTATATAATATATTATGTAATCATGTTTTTTTAACTTTATAGCTCATATTAAGTACATAATAATAAAACGCCTGTTAACTAAAAATCAAAAGAATTGATTTTAATAAATTTCTTCAAATAAATTATTTTTTGCAATTTGTTTAAAAAGGCATCAACATTCAAAATAACTTAGTTTTATTCATTTAATATTTATAGAATAAAGTGGTGCTTACTCTGTGACCCTATACTATATACTGATTTTGGACAAGTTTAGGTTAGATTAACTTGTAATTTATAGTTGTTACCTTCAAATAGTATGTAATAAAATTTAAAAATATCGTCAGTAATAATAAAGTATTCTTTCATTATTTTTTAATCGAAAAATATTTAAATATTTGAAATATTCATTTAAATCAAAAACTGAAATATTATTTCTTTCAAATTCCCATGAGGTTTGATCTTAGTAAACTCATTTATTGTCTGTTTTATTTATATTATAATTACCAAACAAATTATTTCTTATTGTTGATTTTCTTCTAATATTTTTGTTAGACTACACATGATGTGATGAATAAGATTGATTTCAATACATTTTTGTATTCGATTAATTAACTGCAATAGTGTTATTTATTACTCATCAATCATTGTATATGTAAACATACAGTATACCGATAGTATAGTGAACAATCATGCAAAGTGCAAAATTTCGAAAATTTTGATTATGCCACATATGCTATTTTAAAAGCATCTTTTTTTCATAGAGTAAATATCAAAGGCAATCAAAAAGTAGTTTCCGAGATGTAGAGTGTTAAAGTTGGTTAAGTCAAAACTTTAGTATTCATTTTAGAGTATAAAATTACTTACTCTGAATATTAGACCTAAAAAAAGTGATTACTGTAGTTTAACACAAGTTAGTATTCTAAGTGCTTATAGTTGACATATCAGAGCTACAAAAAATAACTGAACGTCGGTTTTTTTGATGTGTCGGGATTTTGAAAGTCAAGATTTTGACCGTCACCCATATATTATAAGATCCTAATATTAGTTTAGGATAATATTTTCACATATTTTCTTTAAGAATGTTAGTACAATTATAATTCGTGGCAGTATGTTTTAATAATATCTGTTTTAATAAAATTTAAGTGATTGAGTTTAAGTTAACATTATAGTCTAAGAGTTAATTTAGAGATTTTAAATAGAGGAAAACAGAAAAGTACAATTGAAATTTTTATGTAGGTAGATAAATTATTAGACCCGTACGTACACACGTATCAGGTACAATTATAATCAAAAAAAAAAAGTGTTAAAATAAACAGTCTTATTTTATGTTTTTTTTGCAAACAGAATCAAGAAAATCAAAAATCTTTAAATTTAATAGTAAAAATAGAATACTAAAGAAAATTTGGCTTTGACATTTAAAAAGTGTATATTTTACTATTTTAACGCTTAAATAGTATACATTTTGTTATAGAAAAGAAATGCTGCTTTATATAATCCTTCAAATGATAGGAAATTTTTATGTTTTAAAATATAAAAATTTTTACTAATATAATAACGGTGCCGCGAAATAAGCAACAATGAATTTAAGTATGTAATCAATTTATTACCACATATAAATGTGTTTGATTTTCAAAAATAATTTATAAAACGATCAGTTAATATAATTAATATTAATATTTAAAATTAAATCGAATATACTTTTTTATCTTAAGTGCAAAAAAAAAAAAAAATCAAAATAGGCTCTACAAAATAACTGCACCAAGCAAAATGAACTTAGTGCGAAAAAAAAAATAATTAGTTGCGCAACAAATTCTTTATCAACTAATTTATTGAAATCCCGATTTTGGGCTTAACTCAATATCTACTGTAAAAAAAATCGAATTATGGTTTACTTATTACTTATATGCGATTAAATATAATGAAAATAATAATTTATTTTTACATATTCATTTTTAAAAACAATAACATTAGTTGCCGTGCAATAAAGTCATAGGTGTATCTGTGAAAAGAGGAATTTCTCCTTTTCCAAAAATTGAGTGCTGCGTCTTTATAATTAAGAAATAAAAAACATTTTAAAATACTTTTTATAAAACGGTAAAATATTTGCTTTAAAAACAAAATTCTGATTCTATTCATATAGTTTTAATTCGCAAACTATTAGAAAACGGTATTGATTTATTTCGCATTCAATTTCATAGGTTTAATTTTTCATACAAATACAAAAGATGAGTTCATTACGGCCTTATTGCGTATGACTTTATTTCACCGCTACTAATATTACAATCATAAAACTACATTGTAAGCCGAGCAAAAAATCTGAAATTTGAAGTACATACTTGGTTATTTTTGCTTTAAGTAGTTAATTCATACCATTCTCAAAATATAAAGAAGTTAAAATTGTAGTTGAGAAAAAATCGCAATTTTTTTTTTTTTTATAAATAAATCATTCAACCTTATTTCGTTCGACTTTTTTTTAGTACACCATTATAAACAAAAATTTTAATTTATAACATACATTTACCATCAATTTGTATATCGTAGTGGTTGTAAACAAATATGTTAACGCCTATCAATAGAGTGGTGTTATTTTTGTTTGAAAAATCTGATAACAGATTAAATTTGTGGTTGATAATATGCAAACCAAATTATTTTATGACATTCTAATATTAGAATATTTGACAATTAATTAATCATACAATGCATGTCATAAAACATCAATTTTTGTATAAACACACCAAATTTGTAGATATGTGAGAAAAGTAATTTGGGAAATGACAAAGGAAGTGAATATTTTTATTATTTTTTATACACAAAATTTATTTTTATTGTGTTTTGGTTTCTTAGAGAATGAAATATTGTTTTTATTATTGAATGGTAGGATGTAGGATAATTATAAAAATTAGTCACATTTTATATCAATGTGTCATTTTAATATTAAGATATGTATATGTATGTAGGTTTTAAAATTTTTTTAAAATAATTTCTATAATAATAGAATAAAGATATTCTTTGCATTAAATGTTAAGAAATATTATATGTCTTATAAAAGATCTTTCGATTATCTGTCAAATGAAACATAGTCGTATTAAATAAAAGTAGCTTGGATTTCATATTATATGCTTGTAAATAGATGTTTGAATGTAAGTATTTCATATGAATTGGACAACTTCATTTTAAACAAACAATCATAAGAACGATCTAAGGATCAAGAAATGAGTGCAAGCAGTTGTTGAAGACGAAGTGTTAAATGAAAGAACCAACAAACCTTAATCCCATTTAGGACCAAATTTTTTTTTTCAAAACTTCTTATTTTGTTTAATAGATTTTTATGTAAAAATTAGTCACATAATTGTCGTTTTTAGATAGAAGTATTTTTTTCTTCACATTATTTCTTCACTAACAGATTTTGGCTGATCATCTTTTGGGCCTCATGGGCATTTCAGCATAAGAATTTTTTAAGTAAAAAATTTTTTTTTATTCCTGCAAGAAGATTTAATTTATTTTCTTAACAAATCACTGTTCCAGTGCATTGTACTCTTTTTACAGAAATAGATTTCAACAAATTATAACTTGTAAAAAAGTTGTCTATATATATTTTATATTGAATAGGATCATCAAGGACTTGAACCATTTTTACAACCACTCTTTCACTAAGTACATAAACAGAGTAATCTTCGTTATTTTCGATCTTTCAAAATCTTCTTTATCGTGATATACCATTTCCATTTTGAAATAATAACCAGTAACACCGAACGTCATAACCCACTGCTTTAATCCGAATATTGTAGGTTTCCCTCGAATAAATTGTTTCACGAAATAATGAACATAATATCTCACCATTTGTTCATCTTTTAAAATATTTTCAGAAAATATTCCAAATTTAAAAACATTTTTATTCAAACGGTCAATAATATAGGTCGAATTTTAAAAATCTTTTCTGGTTTATTCGGCATTATATTATTATTATCTTTAAAATACAGACCAGGCTTTATCTCAAAATACCTATTTCTCATGCAGCTTCGAATATAAAAACGAGAAAGAATACAGTTGCCTTTGTCAACTCTTAGATACCCGTACGAACCGTTAGTATGTTCACAGTCTGTCACTCTGCTTATAATATTATTTTTTTAATATTTTAGTAATTTAAAATAATTTGGGTGAATTTTATAATTTCTAGAATTATGGGTTGTACATATATTCAAACTATATGTTTATACATTCTTCAAACGCAGATTTTAAACTTCCACATAACGATTATCAATCCAAAACTTTTTCAAATATTCTATAGTACCATTTAATACTAAGCGATTTACCGCTAGTATTAAATGGTACTATATTAAATTTACTTAGTGCAAAATAGTAAATATAATTTTAAATATTATATTATATTAATGCTCACATAGTATATTTATATTGTTATAAGTATATCGCCATACATTGCAATATTTCTTTCAAAATATTTCCATTTATAGAATAATTGCTTATAAAAATGCATGGATAAAACAAAATGCAAAAACTTCGTTAAAGAAATTTGTTTGAAAATTTGAAAAAATCAAGTAACACTTTCGTCAATTATAAAGTAACCCTATATTATTAAAAAAAAGTTGTTAACAGAAATAAGAGTATAATGTTGAAGCTTTAATTTTTATGTATTACTTCAAAAAAATTTTAACAGGTGTTCAAGGTACAAGTGTTTAAAAATAGGAAATTTTCAGTTTTTGACCCCTTACAACTCCTAAACGGGGAGTCATACAAAAAAATTTCTGAAATAACTCATACTTATGACACAAAGATCTAACTTCTGTCAAAATTTCAAGTTTCCAACTTAAACCGTTTAGAAGATAGAAGGGTTAAAGGATTTTGCAATAATTCAGTTTCGCATAACGGTAAATTAAGACACCGTATAGCACAAGTATATATTTATTATATACATGTTTGTAAAGCTGATAATAGCACCTATCGTTTGGAATTTCCAGATTGAAGATATACCTTATAGAGCTTGTGTTATAACATTTTAAATATAGAGATTTTTCGAACTTTGGGGGGCTGTAGCTCCTTAACGGGTGGGGCTACAGAAAAAATAATATTTTTATGATATCTATCAACAGTCTTTAAATATGTAACGAAGACAAAAAAACAATATCTCAGTAAAAATTGTTAAAATAATATCTCGCATTATTTGGTACTTTTTTTGTTAGCCTATTTTGTCTGAAATGTTGTTTATTTTCTTTCATATTTTCGTACTATGTATATTTTGTATTAAGTATATATATATATTTTTAATTATGTAAGTATCATGAGCTGCAAATGGGACTTTTATGTTTAAACCAAAAAAATAGTGAATTTTTGTACTTGGGTTTTTTTTCTAATAACATTCAATATATTTTCATTTTTTAGGCAAAAATAGAAAGTTTTTAGAAGAAAAAACTAATTTTGTAGAATATGTGAAAAAAAATTATTTTTTTTTTCTTTTAATTTTACTAATTTTTTTCTTTAAAATATCAAACTTAGATTTAATTGCGTGCAAATTACAAATACTTATCCATAAAAAATAAAAATTACTAGAGAAATAAATTAAGGATTCATTATAGTTCATAAAAATCACAAATCCTTATTTGGAGATCATGGGAAGAAATCGGACCTTTAAGGAAACCACCGTGTTCTTAAACAAGTAAAACTTATTTGAGTATAAGTGAACTACAAGATTTCCCTATTAAGAATTGAGAAAATACATATATACGATATTTTTAAAAATAACTTTTAATTATTGCATTAAAAATCTAATTCAACAAACTCTGATATTATTTTTTAAATAAAATTTTCATTTAAATAAAACAAATTTATTTATAATTTTTAAACGTTTTATCAAAATAAAAAAAAACCGTTAAAAATTTAAGTTAAAAGAAACTCACTCATTTGTTTTTACTCATTTTACTTTTATATAACAGATTAAATTTTCACTCAAAATTATATTCCAAAACAGAAACAAAAAAAAATTCCAGTGACATAAAATTAACCTATTTCCAGTCTAGTATTAAACAGAATACATAAAAACAGAAATACTTCCATACTTCCATACCATAATTATAACAGAGAGAGAGGGAGAGATTAAACTGCAAGGATTTTTTTTTTTTTGGGTCTGCGCTTATCATCGCTATGGAAAATGAACATAAAATCTTTTTGCTCTCACGTACGCAGATTTTTGCATTCGTGTTTTTAGATGGAAAATCTTATTCGAATATGCGAAATTTTTAATGTTTGTTTGGATGTTTCTTATTTCTGTTATCAGTGATGCTGTATATTGTATTGTTATATAAAAAAATTTTACATTCAATTTGAAAGCAAAAAAAAAACAAAAAAGAAAAGTTAAATAGGGAAATTTCCCTAATAAAAACAAAAAAAAAATTCTTTGAGAGAAAAAAAAAATCTGATCAGTACCGATACGGTTATCAATTGTGGCGGGATTATTATTGTGTCGCGTGTCGTCATAATTCGTATATTTTCGTATAATAAATAATAACTGTTTTAAAAATAATAAACAGTTATTATTTACTGTTAACTGATTTTTTTTAATTCATATCCTATCTTGTTATCACGTTGACATTTAATAAAAATAATATTAATAATAAACAAATGGCATTAAAAAAAGGAGTGAGTAACGGTATCTAATCTGACACCTTGGATATTATTGTTTTTTTTTTTCTTTTCGTTCGTTTAAAAGTGAATTGAAAAAATTGGATTGCGTGTCCACTAAATACTTAAATAATAACAGTTTATTTCCTGTTATTTGTTTTGATTGGTGTTGTTTTTTTTATTGTTTTTAATTTTTTTAATATCTTGCTTGTTATATTTTGCCAATAAGTGAAAATAATTGTTTCCGGCAAATAGTAAAATACTTTTAATAATCAAAAGAAAAACAATAACTAAAATAAAAATAATATAAGGACCCGTTTTAAGTTTAACGGAGAAAATAATATTATTACTATTTAGAGCAAAATACCGTTTTTAATCTATAAAAATGAAGTAATTATGGTAATAAAACGAAATAATATAAATACATACATACATATACATATGTACATATATATAGATATAAATATTGATCTTGTTGAAAACTTTTTGACCGGTTAATTAATTTTTTATATGTACATTATAATAATCATAACAAGAATAACAACTGATCTGGATATATAGATTATAAACATTAAAAATTGGAGGGAAGCAATAAAAAAAAGGCTATCCGGAAAAAGAATATTTAAAATTATTAATTAACGGAATTGTAATAATATATATATTTATAAATATTTTCATTATATACAAATATACATATATTCACATATAAAAGAAGAAAATAACCTATCGAATAAGTAATTAATTATTCTATATGTATCTTTAATAATGTATGTAATGTTCTATTTTTATGTTATACACATAATCAATGTATACACTCCCATAAATTCTTATTTTTTTTTATTTTTATCTAACTTTTATTATGTCCATTTTCTAGGTTATAAATATCATGGTTTAAAGGTAACACATATAAAGAACTTTTTTTTTTTTTTTTATGTAGGTTATGTTATCACATCATTGGTACATGAAATAAACTAAAACAAAAAAAAAAGAAGCAAAACCCAAGTTTAAAAATGAAACAAATTTAAAGAAAAGAAAAGAAAAGAATGAACGTGTGATTAATTTATGCAATAAAAACAACACATTTTCTTTAAACGCGTCAATTCGTTTTTGTGTTAGAAAGGACTCCAGGATAGAAACAAATATTAACAACAAATAAAACGAGTGACTTAAATTTTAGGCAAACAAAAGATGTAAAGCAAAATGAAAAATATTTTTAAACAGAATATTATAAGAAATTCTCTAAAATAAACAACAAAAAAAAAAAGAAAGAAAAATGAAGCAATACAAGAAATGTAAAAAATGTCGATGTGATTGTTGTTAAGACAAAATAAAGATAATAAAATAGGAAACATAAAATCTATTGTATATTATAAGGAAACCAATATATACAAGCAAACCTTAACACATTTTAGGAAAATCATAAAATATGTAAAGAAATATGATTAGATAAACATTATTTTGAACATATTATAGTGATGGTCTGTTAGTCTTAAGGAATTTTTATATAATATCTGATTTATTAAAAAATATCTATAAAAACTGTTCAAGTTCTTTGCATTGAAGGTCTAATTTTAAATAACTGTCATAGTAAAAAATAGCTTTCCAAATACTTCACAGTAAATATTTCTAAATTAATGGATGGTTATATACTAAATTGTTTCATGTTATACGTTAAAGTCTAAAGATTTTGTCAATTTTTTTTTCATTTAATAAGAGTACAATATAATTATTAACTATACATGGCAACAAAATTTTTGTTATTTTAAAATAATGTTACTCGAATTTTCAAAATAGATAATTTTTCGAAAACGTCTTAAACTGATTTATATCAATAACAGTTTCACTATATAAATAGGGCTATCAGTTACCATTTTATAAAGAAAGCAAAATTATCTAATCTATGAGGTGCCTATACAAAATCGTTTGAAATGAAATGAAGAATTGCCAACATATTAATATTATTCATATTTTTTTAGGAAAAAGAAACGAAAGATTTATTCGACTATTCAAGACGTCAACTGAAAAAAAAAGAGTAGATTTTACATCTATTGATGAAGATTAAAATAAATTTTCGTAAAAAAAAAATACTTTTTTATTTTTCGGAATTTTGTTGTTAAGTTGAACATAATTAAATTTCTTTTATAAATATATACAAAAATTTCCCGTAACCGAAATTAACTGAAATTAAAAAAAAGAGTCGCTGCCGTTGCTTTTTTGAAACAGCTAAGTATATAATTTAAGTTCAATTTCTTAAATTCATCATTTAACTTCACCTTTTTCATTTTAACTTTATCGCAATTATTTGTAATTCAAGCTTAGAAGCTGTCAGGAAAAAAAAAACAAAGTAAAACAAATTTTAATTATAATTGCATTGACAATTTTGACATTAACAGCATTGATAAAATGTCAAAAAAATGTACTTTAATAACAGTTAGGTAACTAAAACGAATTAATAAAGTTTTAGTTTTAGTCTAACATCATAACATTATCACAAGTTTTTAAAAAAAAATACTGTTATTATAGGCAATTCGTTTCACACTTAAATATTTCATTTTAAAATTTTATTTTATTTTAAATTTTTTTTTTTTTGTTTCCTTTCCTAACGAAAAGTTTGTAATCGTAGGTGCACGACAGTTTAATAACAATGGAAAAATAGGCTTTAAAAATAATAACAGTAAAAAAAAAAATATAAACCACAAAACAAAAAAAAAAAAAATTTAACGTCTGTCATATTATTCTGGCTGATGACGATGATTTTATTTTATTTTCTTTTGTTCCTGCTACAAATTATAACTGTAGTATGACATAAAAATAAAAAATTGTCCAACAAATAAGAGAAAAAAAATGATTTTATATTTTACATAAATTTTTTTTTTTGTTTTTTAAATTTCCTTTAAAGTGTTTTTTTTTTCCACTCATTTTTCAAAAAAATTTTTTTCTTTTATTTTTTTTGTACATAAAACGCGGTAAAAATAACATCCTGCCTAAAATAAAATGAAATAAAAATAATAAAGAATAAAATAAATAATAAATTCTAACAAAAAAGTAAAAAAAAAAAACTCAATTCAATATAATATAGAGAAAAAAAAAAATAATATTAGAAAGGGAAAACAAATAAATAGTATAGGAAAAATAAAAATATAGAAAAGAAAAGGATTCGTGTAAAGGCAAAATGAAAAGAAAAACAAAATACAATAGACGAATATAAAATTTTATGCAAATATATAATAATGTATAATAATAACAAAATTTTATAAATATATAATATAAAAAAAAAAAAATAAAATAAATAGGTATAAAAAACAATATTCAAAATTGGTATAATATTTTCTTTAAAATTCTTGATGATCGTTTATTTTTCATAAAAAATATATGTACAAGGCTATACATATATCCAAAATATACCTGTATTTCATATATATGTATAAATATGTATATCTCTATAATAACGGTATATATCTATAATGGTAAAAAATAAATTTCTGTCATTTGGTTTTTTATTTCTATCAAGTTAAACATATATACGTACATACATTTAAAGATACAATATACATAGGTATAGGTAATATTTCCGTTTCGTTGTAATAACAAAAATTTAAAATATCAGTATTTTAAAAAGAAACATTTTATTAATATAATATATATGTATATACATATATATAATTATAAATTAAACAGGTATATAATAATATAATAAAGTTTAAATTTATAAAATTTATATATATATATGTATATATATGAATGTATTATGTAAGATGTATATTCCTAAGGAATAGTATTAGTTGAGATATTATATCGGTATGTTTTACGGTAAATGATTTTTTGATAGAAATATTATAAAAATATAAAAAAAAAAATAAAATAAAAATGAATTTGTCAAAAAGGTGTTATTTTCTTCATTTTATATAATAATAAACATTTAAAATTCACACAAAACTTATTAAATAAATACAGTAGAATTATAATGAAATGATTTTGATTTTTTTTGTATGTGTTAGGCTACATGTTATTATTTTTTGGAAGAGTATCTATTAAATACTAAAGCCCGGTAATCAACGGCTTAATGAAATTAATGATTCGAAACTGAAATTGAACTGAAACTTAGTCAAATGTGATTATTAAATGACTTAGTGGATGCCCCATGATCCTTGTGGGAGTCATAGAGTAAGCAAAACAATCTATTAAATAAAGAAAAGCATATTTATTTAATTCATTTATTTAATGCATTCTTCTGTTTCTATTCCATGCCAATTATGGACAACAACTAAAAATATTGTTTGCTAATTGTTAAAATTAATAATTTTACCATTTTTTATGTATTAACAATAATATTGTTAAAAGTAACAATAATTAACAAACTGTGGTGGATTAAAGAAAAAACTAAATTATTGTCAGCACTATCAGATCCTAGTATAACACTTAAAGTCGTTTCTGTACTTCCTGATTAGATTTGGTATAATAAAAATATATTTTTAATGAAAAACATACAAATCTTTTCTTATTTTGCTTTTGTTTTAGGTTACCATTTTCACTATATTCGTATCATTTTCAAGCCTAATTCAAACGACTAAAGAATAATAAAAAATTAAATTTGAATCTTCGATCTTTGAATATTTGATTGAATGTTTGAATAAAGAATAATCAAAAGTATGTATGTATTAGATTTTTGATTATTCTTCAGTTGTTCATTAGGTTTGAATTAGAAAAAAAAAAAAGATGAATATTTTTATTTTCAAAACCTTTAATTAGGTATGATTAATTATGAGCAAATTTTAACTTTAATTTCAGAAATGCCATATTTTGGTTATTTAGCCAATAATTTTGACATTTTTTTTTATATCATATTAATTTTTGTTTTTGACATTTTTCTGAATTTTTATTCGTTTCCTTTGATCAACATCAACATTCGATCAATATCAAAATTTCTTTTAAAAGTTCTTACGCTTAATAATTTCTTGTTTTTCATAAAATTTTCTTTTTTAATAAATATTCTCTCAAACTATATATTATTTACTATTAAAGATAATTTTCTATTAAATAAAAATAATTTTTATTAATCGAAAAAGTGTTTTTTTTAAACGAAATGAAAAATCTATGCTCAGATCAGAAGTATTTTTTTTTTTAAACGAAATGAAAGTTGCTAAAAGTTGAATCTCTCAATTATTATCAGCTCTCTATTTAGTATCTCTCTATTGAACCATAATTATGTAAATATATAAATTATATAAAGGACGAAATTAATTAATTTTACTTTAAATTAAATTAGAATCATTTCCTTAATTATTAAAGTCCTTTTTTTTTTTTTTTTAAGTTTTTAAAGTTTAATTTTTAAAAAGGATATCTCAGTCAGTACATATTTAAACGATATACTAAGTTCGAAAAATCATATTTTCATGACTCTACTGTATATTCATATAAAATATTAATACATATATACAAATATACATATATATTAAAGATTTTCTTTTTTTTTTTTTAAATATTCATATATTGTATTTATCTTGAATATTATTTGTTCAGTAAATAAAAAAAAAAAGCAGAAAAAAAAAAAAAATATCTTGTGTTAAAAAAAAAAAAAATCTTAAAGGATTAAAGTGGAAAATTGAAGTGATATATTCACCTTAATATTTTATTTTATAGACAAATAATCTATAAAAATAAAAAAAATAATAATTTAATATATATTTAAAATAATAAAGAAAAAAAAAAATAAATATTAATATAAATATTTTTTATGGGTATATGTATTTATTATATACATATATCTTTTTCTTTCAATATAAATGTATTAAAAAATATATATTTAAAAAGTGAAAAAAAAAAAAAAAATATAAAAATAAATTTAAAATCAAATTATAAATAACGGAAATAGGAGAAAAAAAAAAAGGAAAGAAAAGGAAATATTTTTAAATTTACAAACAGGAAAATTATCCTATATTTATATTTTTTAAAGGTTAGTATAATGCAAGAAAATTTAAGAAAGAAAAAAAAACAATAATAATATAAAAAGTGATTACTTATTTGTGATTGCTTATTTTTCATTGAAAATATATTTTATTGATTTTTTTTTTTTTGGTTTTACAGGTATTTTTTATATAGATGTACCTATATAAATGTTTTCTATTGTTTTTTCTTTTTAATCATATTGGCTGTTTTTTGTTGTTCCTAAAGGAGGTGGAAATCTTCTAGGTTAGAAATACAATTGAGATACAATCAGTTTTTTCTTTTTTTCTTTTTTTTTTTTTTTATTGATGAGTGAATTTATATGAGTTTAATGATCTGTTAAGTAATTGTAAAATATGTCAGTTTAGTGATTTTTAAATTTCATGTTTTTTTGAACATGTTGAATTGAATTTGAATTGAATAATGAAAAATAAATGGAAAAATCATATATTTGTAAAATATGATATACATTTAGCAGTTTAAAATAAATAATTTTGGTGGAAAAAATGATTAAAACAAAAAAGATGTGCATAATTTTTTCAAGTTGATTTAATTCATAACTAAATAATAATATTATGGTAAATGAAAAAATGATTTTAGGTTATTAATACATAAATCTTTTGGTCAGTAATAATAATTTTGAAATTACATTAAAGAATTTTTGTCTGTTCATTGTATAAGTTATATGTCGATGAAAAATGTATAGAGAAAATTTTAATAGAATGTTTACTTAAAAAATCTTAAAAGGTACAAAATTGATTATATATTTTAAAATGGGGCGGCCCAATTCGTAAAATCTATATTTTAAACTCCCATTTCGTCTAATGTTTTATGGCATAATTATTTATTTCACACTATTTAGCTTAGCAAAAGAACAATATCATAAATATTCAATTTTGAAAATCTGTAATCTAATTGATTCATTATTTCAGAATAAAGTTCTGAAAAGCTTTATGGTAAGTTCACATGGAATGCATGCATCCGGATGCAAAAATTTGATTGGTTGAAAATATATATATCGTATTCATTACATGCTCTTCCTTTCGCCCATTTTAGATGCAAAATTTTTTGCATCCTCTAATAAGAAGCATACAAGATGCAAATTTGTTTTAACGTCAAATACAGAGGTAAAATCAAACGTCAAACATTTTAAACGTTAAATATTTTGAAATATTTTGAAAATGAATATAATTTTAATAATTAATTTTATTATAATTTTAATTATTAATTAAAATTAATTAAATATAACATTAATTAAAATTTTTTATTACATCAAATAACAATTTTCTCTGGTTTAACCATTTTATATTTTGTAAATAAAAAGTGTTTTCATCAAATGTCAAAACAATATTTATGTAATTGTACATATGCTAGCCTACTAGGCACTTTCAAATAAAACTTTCAAACTAAAATTTTCGCCGTTTTGCAGCTCGTGAACGAGTGGATACATAATAGATGCAAAATATTCGTTAATATTACCGAAGAATACATGAAATGTAACCGAAATAATTTTTGCATCTGGATGCATGTAGCCCATGTGAACTTACCCTTAATCTTCAATTTTCATTAAACATTTTAAAAAAAGGTTTACAACAGAGAGTATTTTTCAAATGCTTGGCTGTCGATGACATAATTAAGAGATCATTATATCACTCTAAAAATATAATTTATCTGCCTTTTTCAGAAAATATCAAAAACCATATTTTTACTCTTTTTTTAAAAATTGAAGGCTTTAAATTTATATTTTTATTTATTTATAAATTGTTTACAGTTGAGACACTCTTTTTAATAATATTTTGCGAAATATATATTTATCGTATAAATTTTTGGGAAGTGTTTCATTATGCCAAACCTTACCTTGCAAAATAATCAATTTATACCAAAACGAAATTTATTATATTTCCCTTCTGTGAAAGACATTGAAATGAAATTATTTTTTGCAATTTAGTATTCGACTATTTGTGCTATACCTGTTTTAAAATTGTGATTAATTTTCGAAGAAATTTTGTTTTTCTTTTTAAGATTTAGATAAAAATCTATCTAAGATATTTAGAATTTATATTTAGATAAAAAAAAAAAAAACAATTGTCATTGGTAAAATATTGTATTTGAACTTAATTTTGTCGTCTTAGCCTTTGACTAATTATAATTATTTGAATATGTATATATATATTTTCTGATTTTATAAGGTTATATTTCCATAATCCTTGAATCTACATAAACATTTTTTTTTGGACAAAATTTAATTCTTTAATCAAATTTACTTCTTGCCAAAACGTAATTTCTTTTTCTCTAACGATGCCATCTGAACAAACAAACCAACACAGTAAAACTTAATCCAAATGATGTATGACCTAGTTGTAAATGTTGTAAAGAGTATGTATTGTGGTATACTTTAAAATGTTACTTTAATTTTAACTGAATTGCTATTTAGTATAGTGATAATTATGATGCATTGAAAAAAGGACATTTGGGAGAATAACAGGCACTATAAGATACAATCAATATTTGTGGAAATTATTTGAAAGAATCTATATCTTGAATTATCGTTGTAAATATCATATAAGAAATTAAACATTTTTTTAAAAGTAATTGGAAAACTTGTTACGGTATAAGAGTCAGTGGATTTTCTTTCAATGAGGTAGCATATTTTTTACTGAACTAAGAGTTTTTAATAATTAAAAAGTTTGTTTTTAAATAAAATAAAGTAATTATGTAATGTATACTTTGATATTTTGATATTTTTGTATTTAGATCATTGTGATATACATTACACCGTTATTTTATTAATTAATCAACATTTAACATTTAACAGAAGACACTAACACTAGACACTAAAATAGCGATAAATCTTTTAAAATTTTCTTTAAATTTTTTAGAACTCCTTTTTTTAGCACATTTTCAAAAAAATTTTGAAAAAATGTGCCTATTAGTTTTATTCTTTCCGTCCGTCCGTTTGTCCGTCTGTTTTTCCACACCATTAAAGATAGAGAAAAAAATTTTATCCATGGGTATGGGTCATAAAAAAATTAATTTTGTGGAACATCTTTTTCATGTAGTCCCATCGATCAGGGAACTACAGCCCCTCAAACTTTGAAAAAGCCCTATTTTTAAACGCGTATATTTCAGGTTTCGTTTAACAGTTTTTTAATCTGAAAACGCCATTCGATAGGAATTTTTTTTACCTTTACAAAGCAATATCAAAATTATATATATATTTTTAAATTTACTATTTAAATTTACCGTTATGTTAAAACCAAATTTTGCATGATATTTCTTTTTTCATAATTCCGGTACGCTTTGAGTTTGGAACCTGAAATTTTGAGACAAGAAAATTTTTTGGTAGCACCCCGTGTTTAAGAGTTATTACGCCTGTAACTTAGGCACCTGTAAACATTTTTCTTCGGTAAGACATGAAAATAATTAAAGGTTCAATAATATATTTTTACATGTGTTAACGGTTTTTCTTAGTTATATAGGGTTACTAACTTATTGCCCCTCAAAATTCCAGAAAAAGTCCTATTTTCAGGTTTTTTCTTATTACATGAAATTTTCAAATTTTTGTCCAAGTCACAATTCTAAACAGTTTGTATTGTCTTTTAGAAATGTGCGCTTTTAAAAACCATTAATTTACATTGTTTCCCACCTTGTTTATTTATTTATTCGATCCTTTGGTTTTTTTTTGGTTTTTTTTAAATTTTATTTAAAACTTTAAAATTAAAATAAATAAACTTTAAATTTTATATTAAAGATAAAATTTAAGCAAAATATTTATTCAAAAATTATTAATTTATGTTAAAAATTAAATTTTTATTTTTATTACCTACCTATATAATATCTACCTATACCTTTATAACATTTCAAAACCTAAACTTTGCAAAATTTAAATAATAAATGAGAAAATTCTAAATAAGTTTTTAATAAATTATATATTTCTATTAATTAAAAAAAAAAAAAAAATTTAATTTAAAAAAAACTTTTATTAATAGAATGTACATTTATTTCAATTTAATAGAAATTTTATTTTCAAATGTCCAATCATATTTGAATATTCAATTAATTAATTTTTTAAAATAATGTTTTGTTTTATATAACATTTAATTAAATGAATGACAATTAAAAATTGTAAATATTTAAAAGAACAAATTGATACTAAATCTGTTTTAAAAATTCTCTTTAATTTATCAAAAAAAAAAAAAAAAATATTATTTAAAATATGAAAAATTAAATTTAATTCAATTTAATTGTATATAAAGAACTTTAATAATCAATCAATAATCAAAAAATTGTACGATAAAGCTGAGCTCGCAGTATTACACAAATGGTAGATCAGCAATTCCTTCACCACAACATTTAGGATCATGCAAGGATGTACAGTCTCAGGTGTCCTACTCACAAGGAAAATATGCTCAATAAAAAGAGGTAAAACTTGGAGCCTCATAAATCAACTTGAAGGTATAGATTAAAGATGGTAAGAGCCTCACAAAATGGTATCTATCTCCAATCGCTTTTTATAAATGATATATAGAGCAAATTAAAACATTTTGAACAGCTTACCAAACACGGTCGATTCAAAATCAACTTAGAAAAAATCAAAGCGAAGGGGATGAATAAAAAGAAGTGAAATTTTCAGGGAAACAGCTGAAATCCTCAGAAAACTCGACCGCCCTAACAATATATTGCGCAGAACAATCTACGAAGAATTGGGTAAATGCAATATCTCCTGGGTTTACATATAAATATCAACGTAAAACAGCGTGAGATGCAGGTGTCAAGTGAAAGTCTTATGCACATAAATAAACGGGATTGAATTATTAAAGTACCAAAATTTCAAATATCATATTTTTGCATATATACATTTCTCCGGTACGTAAAAAGCTAAAATAAGTTCTTTTCGAGTGGTATCTGTAGTCACGTGTACCGTCTGAACGGAATTCGATTTAGTATTTAACATTTTGCCGCTCGAATTGAAAAGACTTTGGTAGAAATCCGTCAGTTTCAAGTGCCATTTTAGTTTACACGCTAAATCAATATTAAGGAAGAAATTTCTTTATACTATTGTATAGGTTTAGTTAAATGGGGGAGGAAAAACGGTAAGGAATTATGATAAATTATGAGAGGGTTGGAGAATATATTAGAAATTAATCCAAAAATGTTTTATTTTTGAGTATTTGCTCTAAAGAACATTATTAACAGAAGAGAACATGGAAGCATATTATGTTCCTTATATTAGAAGTTATTACAACGAATGAGTTTTCATAACAATTGACATTTCCGCAGTTTATTTAACGAAATTTTAAAATTTATTAAACAGAAACTTAAAAAAATTAATTTAATAAGAAAAATCTATTTATAATTTTTTTTTTTTATCATAAAATTCAAGGAAATTTCAATATTATTAATAAATTACTCATGTAATCAAATAAAATAACTATAAAAAAAAAAAAATAAAATAAAATAAAAAATAGAAATAATAAAATTAAATCATTATTTCAATAAAAGCAACAAAACAATTTATGATAAAAAAAAACCTTTTCACCTTTTAATTATTAATCATCTACGAAAATTATTATTATTTTCATAAAGTGGGTCATTTATTGTTAAAATTAATCAATTATTCTCTAGAGGATATCTGAGGAATAATTGTGCTAAATAATGACTATACAAAATTAAATTTTATTAATAAATTTTTCTTTTTTTTATAATTCTATTTCCATTTTTTTTTTTTATTTTTTACCTTTTTATAAAAAATAATATAAAATACGGTATAATTAATTTAAGCTTTCGTTTAAAAGTGTATTATTAAATGTATATATATACCATACTCTAAAAGTGTTCAAAATCTGCTTTATATTGTGTTTTTATTTTATAATGGAATGGTTTTGATATTTAATTAACTCAAAAGGAAATTATTATTAAAAATAATTATTTAAAACTTAATAGTAAATAATATGAATTTATCTGTGTTATTTCTTTTAATATAATGTACGTGACTATCATATTTTTTAAAAAATTAACAGCTTTTTTTTTTTTTATATTTTTGAAATTAATAACATTTAAAAATAAAAAAAATAATTAAATATGGTATTTTATGTAATTTTACTTTTATGATGAAATAAGTTTAATATCTATATTATTATAATATAATTTTATAAATCAATAATTTATATTTGAAATTTATTTTTTTAAGCATAAAGCTGGATTGCCAAATAAAATATCTACACATACAAATACATTATGAAATTATGAAAAATACAAATGAAAAATTATAAATTTAAAATTTGAAATCATGATTTTTTTTTTTTGTTGAAATTATCAATTAAAAAATAAAAATTATTGCACCTGAAGATATGCTTTTTTAAATCATTATCTGAATTACTAGCATTTTCTATTTTTTTAACGGTTCATATTAGTCTATTGAATACAACTACAAAACATAGGTCACGTGAGTATAGTGGGATCAAAATGGTGCAATCTAAGCTTAATTGAGGCCTTTACGCAGCATTGTGAAAGTCATAACATTATCTACCTACCTATAGTCTACTGTGGATAAGTACTATGAATTCAAATAAGAGCTATAAAATTTGAAACATACACTAAAATACTGTTAGTTAAATTAAATACTTAAGTAAAATGATTTATTATCTGCAGTATTTATTTTTTTCTTTTTCTATTTCTATAAGGTGCTTTGGGTATCCACTAAGTCATTTATTATTTATATTTGATTAAACTTCAGTTTCTGGAATCATTTGTTCAACTAAGCTGTTTATTACTCGACTACAGTATAAGTATGCATTACTACTGTATATTGCGCAGTATAATAATGAAAAATATACTGGTACTGAAAAATACTTCAATATGAATATAGTAGTGTAAAATAAGTAGTAGTGTAAAATAATCCTATTGAAACCATTATAATGGTCATATTAGGTGATAGTTTTAATAATATTGTATATGAAATAAATAAATAAATAATAATGTTTTTTTTTATATTCAGCAAATTCTGAATTTTAAAATTTAGTTGTTTTTAGTTAAAATATTTCCATTTCATTAATGGTCTATGGTTTAGAGAGCAAGGAACACTTAAAAATTCTTGAGTTTAATAGTTTAAATTTATCGTTTTCCTTTATGTATACAGTTAGTTATAAACAACAAGGAATCAATACTTAAACAGTTTTCGCTAATAAAAATAATTTCTTCTAAGGACATTTCTTAACTGTGACACTTAAATAATGCAGTGAAAAAAAAACGTTACTTAGTACTACTGAACTCTTCAGTAGGCATTGTAGTACTAATCTTCTGTGAGGTAATAATGTCAATTAAAATTTTTTTAATTGATATAAATATTAATTTATTTTATTATTTCGCAGAAGATTTTATAAACATTTTCTATAAGTCATATACAAACCTATGACAAAAAAACCTATTTATTTTATAATCTATATTTAAAATATATATAAAAGTAGAGATTTTCAGAAACAATGAAATACAGTTTGAAAAGAAACTTTCGTCGTAATTAATTTTTTTAAAATTTTTATTAATTATAGTTATATTAAAAAAAAAAAATGTGATTAATAGCCTTGAAATATAAATAAAACTTGAAAGATATTTTACATTTTACTTATATACTTTTTTAAGAGCTCAAATGACAAACGAGTGTCCATAACAATTTTAAAAAATCACCTTTGTTGCCCTTTAAATATTTCATCAAAATAATAAAGGACTTTTTTTTTAAAAAAGTTTTATCAATTTTACGTGATATATAGGAGGTAAAAAACAAAACTTGAAGGAAATTTTAAACTTTAAGCAATTTCTTGTGATACTTATATTACCAAAATGATTCAGAAGACCTTTATAAAAACATTTTTTTAACCCTTGATAAATCGTTTTTTTTTTTTTTTCTTAAAGTAAAATTTGAAAATTAATCTTTTAAAAGTTTCGAAAACATTTTATAAAAAATAAAATTAATCGATATTTTAAAGAAATTTAAATAATTGAAGTTCAAAAAAATGTATTCTTTAATATTTAAACAAAAAATAAATTGTTTATTAAATCTTTAAAAATCATAATTTTAGGATTAAATTCCATTTTTAGCACATTTCCAAAAAAATTTTGAAAAAATGTGCTTATTAGTTTCACTCTGTCCGTCCGTCCGTCCGTCCGTCCGTCCGTCTGTTTACAAAACTTCTACACCGTTAAAGATAGAGAAAAAAAATTTTAACCATAGGTAGGTCTTATAAAAAAAATAATTTTGTGGAACAACTTTTTCATGTAGCCCCTCCCATTACGGAGCTACACCCCCTCAAACTTTGAAAAAGCCCTATTTTTAAATGCATATATCTTATGTTCTGCTTAAGATTTTTTCAATCTGAAAACGTCATTCGACAGGTATTTCTTTTATCTTTGTAAATTAATATCAAAATTATACAATTTTTTAAAATTTAGTATTTAAATTTACCGTTATGTGAAAACCAAATTTTGCATGATTTTTCTACTTTCATAACTCCGGCACGCTTCTAGATACAAGCTTGAAATTTTGAGGCAAGAAAGAACTTTTAGAATTAGTATAAGTTTGCTCAGAAAATTTTTTCGGACCACCCCCTGTTTATGAGCTATTAGGGCTTAAAAATTGAAAATTTGCTATTTTTAAACACCTGTAACTTAGGAACCTGCACACATTTTACTTCTGCAAGATGTAAAAATTAAAGCTACAATAATATATTTTTACGTGTGTGAAAGGTTTATTTTAATTGTAAAGGGTTCCAAAGTTGCAGCTCTTCAAAATTGTAAAAAAGCCCCATTTTCAGATGTATATATCTCGGGCTCTGCGTAATAGTTTTGCAATCTAAAACCGGCAGAAGATCGAAAATTTTATTATCTATATGAAACAATATCAAAATTATGTAATATTATGTAATTTACGATTTAAATTTACCGTTATGTGAAAACCACATTTTGCATGAAATTTCTTTTTTCATAACTCCGGCACCCCTTTAGATAGGAACCTGAAATTTTGAGACAAGAAAGAACTTTTAGAATTAGTATAAGTTTCCTCAGAAAATTTTTTGGTAACGCCCCCTCTTTAAGAGTTATTACGCCTCAAAAATTGAAAATTTCCTATTTTTAGACACCTGTAACTTAGGCACCTGTAAAAATTTTTCTTCGGCAAGACATGAAAATGAAAGCTACAATAATATATTTTTACGTGTGTGAAAGGTTTATTTTAGTTGTAAAGGGTCCCAAAGCTGCAGCTCTTCAAAATTGTAAAAAAGCTCCATTTTCAGATGTATATATCTCGGGCTTTGCGTAATAGTTTTGCAATCTAAAACCGGTAGGAGATCGAAAATTTTATTATCTATATAAAACAATATCAAAATTATGTAATATTTTGTAATTTACGATTTAAATTTACCGTTATGTGAAAACCACATTTTGCATGAAATTTCTTTTTTCATAACTCCGGCACCCCTTTAGATAGGAACCTGAAATTTTGAGACAAGAAAGAACTTTTAGAATTAGTATAAGTTTCCTCAGAATTTTTTGGTAACGCCCCCTCTTTAAGAGTTATTACGCCTCAAAAATTGAAAATTTGCTATTTTTAGACACCTGTAACATAGGCACCTGTAAAAACTTTTCTTCGGCAAGACATAAAAATTAAAGCTTCAATAATATATTTTTACGTGTGTTAACAGCTTTTCTTAGTTATATAGGATTCCGGACTTACGGCCCCTCAAAATCTCAAAAATGTCCTATTTTCAAGTTTTTTCTTATTACATGAAATTTTCAAATTTTTGTGTAAGTCACACTTCTAAACAGTTTGTATTGAGTTTTGGAAATGTGCGCTTTTAAAAACCGTTGGTTTACATTCTACCTTGTTTTAAATCAATTTTATTTTTCGAAAAGGTTATAATGTTTATTTGTTTGTTGCTCCTTTTGCACAATTATAATTACTGATAGGAAATGTTTAGATATAAGTATGTTCTGAATATATATGTATAGATAAAGTTGCACAAAACTTTATATTTATTAAGTTAAAATGATTTAAAGCCATAAAAGGAGTTATTAAGTCTGTCACTCATTTTCGCATATATTTTTTTGTTGTTGTTTGGTAAAAGAGATAGGCAACGATTCTTACACTTAGATGCTGCAACCCGTTGTCCACGTCAACTTCATGAGACGCTTGTTTATTAAAGCGGCTCATAGAACCAGTTAATGTCTCTAAAGAATCGGATGATGAGCTTTTGCTTAAGCCATTTAATTCTGATTTGACATTTTAATTCTCACATATAGTGACTAATAAGGACCTGGGAATACATGGTATTGATTCGTTTCTATATTATAACACAAAACATGTATTTGTGATTTGTACTGTACTTCCGGTAATACATTGAGTTGCGAGTTAAGATTTTTCATTATTTAAGATTGTTCGCGAGTTAAGATTGTTCATAGGTAACACACGAGTTGTTTGAAATTTAAAAAATTAAATTAATAAAATAAAATATAATTCAGGGGTTGTCCTCAAAAAAGATAATAGACTAAACCATTAAAAGTTTTTATTCCAATTTCCTAATTATATAATTCATAATAATACAAAAATAATGAAGAGTTTAATAAAAAATGAAGCACTATTATACTATATAATCTTTTCAAATTTTATATGTTTTTAGTTTTTCATTAAAGAATGTGGAACGAAATTGTTTAAATTTGGTAATATTTACGATCTTCTGAATGCTTTTTATTGTAAAATATTTAGATATTAGTTGCTTTATGCATTCATTTTTGTTTAGTTGTATTGGACCACTATTAATATATATGTACTTAAATGTAGAACATCATTTTTGGAACACCATGTAAAATAAGTGATTCCGTAATTAGAACAAAAATATTTTGTGTTATGTATTTTTCTTGTTCTTTTTTTTTTGGTTTTGCAGGAATAGAATACAAGCAAGTAATTTAAGTACAACTGTAATTTTGGTAGTGAGACAAATTTTTTAACATTATTTTTTTAAAATATAAAAAAATACTAAAAAAAAATCAGTTTAACAGATAAGAATAACCTCATTAAAAATTCATTCCTAAAAATAATTTTTCTTTTTTTTTTGATACACAGAGAAAACATTAAGAATTTTCATGAATTTTTATTATTAAGAAAAAAAATACAAAAATATTTATATTTTAAAGGTAAAGCTCACATATATCGTATATAAATATATGTATATATATAGCAGTATAATATATTTTATATAGGTTAAGATATATAATAATATATAGGACATAAATTTATGTAAATACCTATATACTTGTATATTTATATATATATTATTGTTATAAAAACACGCAATAGTGTATTTTATATTAACCTAATCAACAAAAGGTTTTATTCTAGGTTAATGAATTTTCCAAGGATATATCAACCCTTTTTCTGCTTAATTTTTGTGTTTTTTTTTTAATTTTTTTATTTTGGTTTCTTTCCACAATGAACCATTTAAATTCCAACCGTTGTCAAACTATTCACCTGATGGGCTCTCACAGATTAATAAAAATATCAAATAAAGAGAAAAATATTAAATATATATATACAATAATATATACAATATATATATATATACATTATGTATAATATGTTTGTTTAAATACAGTGGGTAGCAAAATATAGAATGAGAAAGAAAATAATAGATAAATAAAAAAGTTCAAGGACAATATTATCCTTATAATTCTTAAAAAACAAAAAAAAAAAAAAGATACAAAATCTAAAACACTATATAATAAAAAAAAGAAAATAATAATAAAAATAATGAAAAGCAGGTTAAGATTATCTATTCAGGATGATAAACAAAAAGAAAAAAAATAAAAACAAAAACAAAAAAAAAAAAAAACAAAAAATCATACAAACAAGGAAAACGTTCATTGAATATAAAAATACAAAACTTAGGATATTGTGGAAATTGTGTTGTTGTTTAAAAATTTTATTTCGCTTTTTCAAAAAAAAAAAAAAACCGTTTTTTGTTTTTTAAATAATAAAAAAAAAAATATGAAAAAAAAAATATGAAAAAAAAAAAAATGAAACATAAAAAAATATCGCAAAAAAATTATTTAATTTAGAGAATTCTCAGTGGAATTTTCCTTTGGTTCGTTGTGTTGAAAATAAAATTAAAAATATTTTTATATCACAATGGAAACAAAAAAGATAGAAAACGAATGTGTAAGGCAAGTTACAATTTCAAAATTACATATTTCTTTTTCTTCGTTTGTAAAGAATTAACTGAATTGTTCTTAATTTGATAAGACCTACTTTTTAATAAGGATTAATTAAAAACAAAAAATTTTAATAGTATAAAATTTTTGAATAATAAAAAAATATTTATTAATTTTATTATTATTGAATACAAAAGGTGACCACACACTCATAGGTGACTCGTGCTCGTTTCACTACTCTATAGTGTATTTCGTGAATCCCATCTACCCTTGCAAAATAAAAAATACAAAAATGAACCTTTAATATTGTACGAAATTACGTTTCAATGAGGAGTATCAATAACATTAAGCTTGTAATACAACCTGTATATATAAGTGCTCATTTCTACATCGTGGAAATTCCCAGGTGGTTTAAAACTGGTTATAGAAGCTCTTTTATTGTGAGAACCCCTAAAATGTGGAACATGCTTCCATCCAACGTGTTCCCCTCTGATACAAATGGTCCATTATACAATTTGCTTTTCAAAAGAACCTATTCAGGTTCGTCTCCAATTTACCCGCCAATTCTCCTTTATGTTCATATTTTCCTTGAACTCCTCTGCTTCTTGCTCAAATCTACAATAATTTTGTAAAAAGGAAAACTTTCCTAGAGTTTGGGTAGCGTTTAAAAAAAAAAAAAATGTGTTATTATACCTGTTAATGATTATTTCCATAAAAACATATTCTTAAAATAGGTAGAGGAGGGTGAGTGTCCGCAAACTACACTGAACAAAATATTGAAAGCCTAATTTTGTAAGCAATTATAAAATCCATCCTAATTATAAATTCTCTTACAAATTTATACAAATTAAAAATATATTGGAAAAAGCGTATAGTCCTGATTTTAAAACCAATTATAAGATTTCTACCTATTCTTCTTCTTACATATAGATACATATGTAAGCAAAGTATTTGTAATTATACTCCATAATTATTTTAAAGCTTTCTGGAAAAGGAGATATATTTTTTTTTCCATAAAAATTTGTCATAAAATGTTTTGTTTTTATTACAATTGGTTTTACTTAACCTCCCTGGAAAAAAATAATATGTTCCTATTCAATCATTCATAGCTTATTTGAAGCCAGACATATATTTTTAAAAACTTCAGACTAACTTCAACAAAAAAAATTTTCTGGAATATGCGGAACAAACAATATGTTCCGAATGCAAAGCGAGAAAAGAAAGGAAAAAGAAAAGGAATGCAAAGAAAAAAAAATAGAATATTTGGAAAACCGAAATAAAGCTTTTTCACTTTATGAAGCAGAAACATAATCGATTTAAAAAAAATGACGACTTCGACTTTATTCGATTATTGGCGAGAAATCGCGACTTCGTCTTCGCCTTTCAAAAAGAAATAGAGCACTTTCGACCTTATTTCTTAGGGCATAATTTTGGATCATAAATACTACAATTAATATTTTTCAAATATTTTAGTAGAAATATACATCTCTTCATATATCAGCGTATCTTCCAGTTTACTCATGACATGACTATACATATGAAAAAAAAATTGAATGAAAAACGTTGAAACTTGAATTAAAATTTCATGATAAAGGAAAACTTGAACCAAAAACAAACCTTAAAAGTCATTTGATTAATGTACAAATAAAAAAAATCATTAAATTCAACTGCTTTTATACATTCAGAACATAAAATGTCATCATCAACTTCTATTTTTTTCTATCTATATTTTTTTATTAAATTTCTTTTAAATTATTTAAAATTTTTGAACTTTGTATTACAGAAGGGTCCTAAAATTTAAGATCTGTGGTTTTATATATGTACCTTATATATATATATATATAAATGAAAAAAGTTTTTGAAGATTTAATTTGGATTATATTTAAAATTAATCTTTACTTCATATATGTACATAAACATGGTTATATTACATGTATATATATATATGCACAAACACATAAATTTATTCTTCTAAATTTCTATTTTACTTTTATAGTCGAGACTTGCTATTAGGATTATCGTTAGTAGGTAACCATTTATCTATAGTATAATATGTTGTTTTTTTGCTTTTTTTTTTGTAAGATTAGAAATTTTTTTTTAAAAAGTTTGGTTTGGTTTTTTGTCGAAATACCGGGAGGATATTTATTGTTTATTCTTTTCTCATGATTGTACATGTGGGTGAATATAATGGCAAAAAAAAGGAGGCAATGAAGGTATATTATGAAAGTTTATTTCCAGGTACTTAGGTTTCTAAATTTTAGAGGAAAATATTTGTATATATATATATATACATGTTATATATGTTATTTTTTTTTTAAACAAATAAAGAAAAACTTTATATCCTTAGAAAAAATAAGGATCTTTAATATTAAATTTCTTTTCATTAGAATATATTATGAAATACTTGTAAAGATAAAAATATTAAATTGCTCCAAATTTAAAGTAAATTTTTTTTTTTAAAATAAATAAATATTTTTAGTTGATTATTTTAATTATATTAAATGTAAATAAAAATCGTGGCTTTAATAAAAAATTACCTATTTAATAAAAAAAAAAAAAACTAATACAAAAAGTTAAACAAAATTAAATGTTTAAATTTATTAATATAAAATCAAAAATTTAATATTTGTTTTGATTAAAAAGGAGGTTTGAAAGAAATAAATTTAAATACTATTAAAAACTAATCGATACAATGGATTGAGATCTCGATCAAAACAAATATTTTACACAACTATAAAGTACTTTCATTAGGGTGGCCAAATTTAGTGATATGAAAAAATGTGCTTAATAAAAATTCTTAGGATATTCTTAAGTTACATTTAAAAGAAATCTTTTAAAAGTTGTAAATAGACTAGAAGGTTAACTTCTTTTAAAAAAAAATTTTGAAAAAGCTCCTACTTTCTAAAATGTAAAAATTTTCGGTGAAATTGATGATTGAGTTCCAGAAAATATTTTTTATTTTCCAATTAAATTAAATGCAAGTTTTCCATTATATTATTGTAATATTAAATTTTTTATAAATAAATAGATTCTATTTTTTTTTTAAATTTTTTTTTTTTTTATATATTATATATTACGTTCTTTATTTTTTAAATAACTGTTTGAAATTCTGTTATTCTTGACAGTAAAATTCATTTTTTTAAAAAGTGAAATAAAAAAAAAAAAAGAAATTTTGTAAAATAAATTGTTTTGACTAAATTTTTGAGTTCAAGGTTTTGTCCTTCCAAATGAAAATTTCCTTCAAAATAAGTTTAAATATTTCATAAAGATTTAATACACTTTAAACATATATATATGCATAAGTATACATATATATACTTCTAAAAAAAAAGAAATATATATACGTATGCTTATGCATTTAATAAATTTCTAAATGTTTGATGATGCTGTGTAATATAAGTCCGTTTATTTTTTATTAAATTTTCTGTTTACCGCCCCATAGACAAGTGGCTTTACTTCTCCTTATGGTTATGATCCCAATTGTGCCTTAGCCTACGTTATAAACTGCCTCCATTGTGGTTAATATTTTTTCTATATTATCGATAGTAGATTGGATATGCTGATTCCAGCCCACTTTTGACAACTGTCATAACTGACACACCATAATAAACATAAGTGACAGCTGTCAAAAGTAGGCTGGAATCGGCATATCCTAACTACTATCGATCCATTTAAATTTTTAAGTATTTCTACTTATCTGCTTCTGGTGGGTTTTCCGTTAAAAAATTTTGTATTAGTATTTGTTCGTCAATTTTTGATGACAAATTGACTTTAACTTTGCTTTTTTTATAAATCGGCTGAGAAACATTTCACTATATTATTGATAGAATCATTCAAATTTAGTTTTTGCTCTGTATATACCATTTTGTTGTTTGGCAGGACCAAGATTTTGCCTAATATTTTTCGCTATATTTTACAAATCTAGTTTATCTCTATTTTTCTTATGTTTCAAGTTTCTGGATCATATACGATCTTTAGTGTAATTAATGCTTTATATAAATATATTAATTTTAGTTTTTTGGTAAATGTCACATGTGCAATAATTTATACAGAAAAAAGTAACATTTGTTACCGGTATTTATTCGCTTATCAATTTTTCTGAACATTTAAGGACTCATCATTCACAGTTGAGTCTATTTAAATTTCCAAACTTTTTAAAATATTGTATTTTCAAGTACTATTTGGTTGTATGATGTGTGTTAAATTTTTTGTTTAAGGCTTAAGCAGTCTTTATTTGGAGACCAAATTTTGATATAATTTCTTTAAGCTTCCTTTACGATTCTTTGTCCCTTCCAATTTTCTAGAACGATATTTTCTACCAACAATATAAAAATCATATCAGCACCTAATAGCTATGGTTAAAAAGGAATGAATGCTGAACAGCTGACTAGAAAATAATGAATGTACGTACTGTGACTCCAGTAAAAAAAATAAATAAATAAAGTACGTACTTACAAAACAATTTTGAAAAGTATGAACTTCAAATTATTGAAAATTATCTGTTGTTTTATGATGTTGATTAAAGTTGAGTAAATTACCAATGTACCTCGGGGCTTTAAATAAGTGAGAAAAATAAGGGTAAATAAAAAAGGTTAAACGTGTAAAATTTTTAAGGTCAGTCAGAAATTATGCGTGTTTTTTATTAAATTTCAAAGCAATGTAATGTTTTAAAAATCAAAGCATTGTTTTTGGTGAAGTGGAAAATTTTAATGATTGAAATATTTAAAAAAAAAATAAAATTAAAAAAGAAATAACATTTTATTTTTCGTGGAATTTTTGATTTGAAGAATTTAATAAGTTTTTTAAAAAATTGTGATGGAAAAAAAATAATAAAGCAACTTCTAATAATAAGACTACCTCACGACTTAAATTTTGTCTAGGTAATTGTTGCTGAAAATAGAAATCAAAGTAATTATATTATACTTTTAACACTTTTGAAAACCTATTATATAGTATTAAATATTTGATTATTTCTTTTTCTTATTCAAAATGTATAAATTAACCTCTTAACACCATACGACTTCTCTTCATCTATTTGTAAAATTCGTTATCAATTTGTAATGTAATTTCAATTTTTAAGAGTATTTATGATCTGCTAAGCATTGTATTAGGTTCTATTTCAATCAATAATATAGTTATTCACTATGTAAGAAGCTAGGTTTTCTGAATATAAAACCATGTTTTTTAGTGTCTGATTAAAATACTTTAAGTACCGAAGGATAAAATGCCATTTGTATGACTTCGTTAGTATTATAGTTATTTTGCTATACCTCGATTTTTTTACTAAAAGTGTAATATTGTTCAGATTTTTTCTAACTTCAATGCCTTTCTAATCTGAGAAATGGAGTGGGATAAAATAAATTGCAAAATAAAAATAAAAGAAAATCTACCAAGAGTTAAATGAAAACAAACAAAAAATTATACAGTATAATCTTACAATTTAATTTTATTCTTAAATGAGTACCTCTACGTCACTATTGTGATCATTTTCTTCTTGAATATTTAAAAAAAAAAAAACAAAAAATAAACAGGATTTAACCTTGAATATAAAAGAAAAAAGTTATAAGAATAATCTAAATTTGTTTTACAGTTTTATTTATTTAATTTTCTAAATTAAATGGCAGATAAAGTTAACACCAAAAAAAAAAAAAATATCTGTTTAATTTTGAATTTCAGAACAATCTTTAGATAATATATTTTGTAATTTTCTTTTTTTTTTTTAATTGATGAAGACTCAACTAACATGACTCTGTAATTATTAAACTTTAGCTTCGTTGTAAACCTTCAAACAGAGAAGAAACCTATTTAGAAAGAATTGTTATTAAATAAAGCATAATATTTAAAATTTTTATTATTTTAAATTATATTTATGGATTATTTTATTTTTCATTATAATTTTAAATTTATAACACACCCAAAATATTTTCAAAGCCCGTGTAAAAATAATGAAACCATTCAATGTTCATGGTCAAAATGTTTTTCCTTATGAATGACCTTAATTTCAAGGATAACTGGTATTTTTTACTGTTGAATTTTATTTAAAAGATCGTTATATACATAAGGAAAAAATAATTATGGACTCATTTAAATGTATCTTTGATTTTATTTAATTTTGAAAATATCCTTAACCAATCTTATAAATATATTTAAATCAAGTCTTTTTTGTAAAATGATGAGTTTTGAATTGGTGTAAAACTTTAAAATAAATATTAAAATTTAATAATTTGATTTAACACTAACAAATTAATATTGACAAAGAATATATGTATGTAATACATATATGTATATATATATATATATACATATTTTACAAAAAAAATATTACAAAAAACAGAAATCCAATAAATAATTTTTTTTTACAATCCAAGGTTAATAGATATTGAAAAAAATATTTATTATCCTTACTTACTATATAAAGTGAAGCAGTTAATTTTTTTCCCGTTTTTGGTTTATTTATACAATTATTTACTCATTTTTTTTTTTATTATTTTTGTATATTAAGAACTTGTGCATATACGCTTTTTGTATTAAATAAATAACAACATAAATAATGCAACAAAAAAACAAAAAAAAAAAAAAATCTCAAACTTTAGTTCTTTCTATCTATCTATAGATTTAAAAATTTTTCATAAAAAACAAAAAAACAACGGAAAAACATTAAAAAAATATAAAGCAAATAAGTGTTCTTCTATTCCACTTTATTTTAGTATTCATTCAGGATAACGAATATATCCTTTTTTGTTATGAAAAAGCGGTTTAAAGAGACTTTAACTTCTTCAACAGTTCTTAATAACAAAAAAAAAAAAAAACAAAAATCTGAATCTTGAATTAGAAATGAAATATATATACATATATGTATATAATGTATTATATTATATACTAATATGTATATTATAATAATCAAAATCAATACTTGAATAAAACGAAAAAAAAAAAAAAAAATTAAGGCCATTTAAAAAATAAAAAACGAAAAAAAATAACAAAATTTTTTTTTAAAATAAAAAAACATTTTAAAAAAAAAAGAAAATCTGTGAAAAAGGACTAAAAATAAATTTAATTCTGCGGTAAATATATAACGGATAATAATTTAAAATCCTTTTCCATCACAGTTTGTTTATCGTATTTTGTTTTTTATATTTTCATGTGTTTTTGTTTTTCTCTTCTTTGTTTTAGAATTTTGTTTAATTTTAAGTTTTACTTTACTCATACTCCAATATTTTTTTATAAATTTTTTTTTCCTTTACTCCTTTTTGGTTTTTTTTGCGCAATCGAAAGTTATTATCTTTTAAGATATTCTCATTCTTTGTATATTATATATTTTTTTAATTTTATAAAATAATAATATATGTGTACGTGTGCATTTATATTTATACTGTTATGCACATTTATTCGCTCATTTCATTGTAGGTTATAATATGCTGCTTCAACAAAGCTAATAATAACAACAAAATAAACAACAACAACAACAAGCAATGATAGAATTTAGTACTTGGATTCCTTGAAATTATTATTTTTTTTATTTTTTTTCTTGTTTTTTTTTTCTGTTTTTATATATTTTTTTTGTTGTTGTTGAAAAAAATGGACAAAAAATTTTCCCAAGAGAACAAAAAAAAATGTGAGCAAAAAAAAAAAAAACAAATTCTTAAAAAGAAACCATGAGAAAAATTGAACCAAGAAATGAGGAAAAGGAAAGAGTAAAATTATTATTATTATTATTATTATCAAACGAATTGGAAAAATCAAACCTTTGTCTGTGTTTGTTGAAAAAAAGAAAATGAAAAAAGAAAAAAATTATTTGTTTTTATTTTTATATAATTTTTCTTTTTGTTTTTTATCTTTTTGTAGTAGATAAAAGAAAAATAACTAAAATTAATCCTGTTAGTTAAAAGATATTATGGCTATATTGAGCCTGGAATATGATATTTGTTTCATTTTGTCAAAGATTTTTGCATACCCTCATTTTTATTTTTTATTTTTTTAATGAAAAATAATTTTTAACTAAAAATCTTTTCGAAACTTAAATTTAAATACTTTTTGGGGCCTCGGTGGTTTAGTGCGTAAGTGCGTATAAAATACGCTTTAAAACACCGAACGAGTGTGGGTTTGAATCCTACACACGTCGTAAGAATAAATCCCCCACGACATTTACAGCCACGCCTGAAAAGTAAAGGCTGTGTAATTTTCTTGTCACATTTTGTGGTAGAGAAACGCATTAAACAAAAAAAAAAATAAGTTTTTTTCTTATGTTCTTCTTTTGCTTAACGATATATATGGATTTTGAAGAACTTGATAAGATAAAGTACTAGATCGATAATAAGATAAATACTGCTAAGAAGCCAAGTTGGAAGTATATTCATTGGCTTTACGAACTAACGCCCGAAAAACCGAATCGACATTGAACTAAAGCTCGAATTAAAACAAGAAAAATAATTAACCGACACCCGAAAAACTTTTATTCATAGGCGTTAGTTCATTTTATTCAGGCTAAATTCATTCTTTTCGGGGGTTAGTTTATTTTAATTTTATTAGGGTATTCGCTTTTTCTTTTCGGGCGTTTAAATCCACTCAAATAAAAAGTGGAATCAGGCATATACGTATGTAGAAATATCTGGGGAAAAGCAAATAATTGTGAAAGAATTTAAGAGTTAGTAAGTTATAAAATCAGGATTATTTGTTTTTTTCAAACTCTTTATATCGTGGCGGGAATTAAAGTCCAAGCTTCATGGACTTTAATTCCAAAACTTCAGGGAATAAAGTCAATGGACAGCAGCCTCCACTATTTCAAATGTATTGTCAGGAAAAGTTATCGAATGTTGTTTTTATTGCCTGCAAACATCTGAAAAAAGGTTCACAATGTCTTAAACAATTATTCAATTATAAAAATCAAGTAAGTACAAAAATAAAGTACAAGACTTATTATATCCATTTTGTAGAAAACTATTTGAGGGAAAAATTCAAGTTTTTGTTTAGAATAAACATTAATTAACTGTATACCTCTAAAATTATCAATAAAATTTTCATTCATCAATCATTTTGAAACCTCTGTGCTTGTGTTAATAAAACCTTTCGGTGAAAGGTCAATATTTTCACTTTTTGTATTGAATGTCTGTTTAATTTTTTCGTGTATTTGTGCACTTTGTTCTGATGTTAGTTCATTTTTAGATCATGAATAAACAATGGAAAAAAATTGAATTAACCCCCGAAAATTTTTTGGTTTTACGGGTATTAATCCAAGAAATTTATTACCTAAGATGTGTTTTAAAAAGGATAAAATATATTTAAACTTTCAATTAAACCAAATTTTAAATTACAAGTTGTCTATAGGAAATTCAACACTACATTCGTATGAAGAGTTCAGTAGTATTGAAGAAAGAAGCATTCCAAAAATACAATTAATATAATTATAGCGTTTACATAAGTAAAGATAATTAATAACTAACTAATCATAAAGATATTCTCAGATTTGCCAAGGCACAATGCGCTAGACACATGAGCAGAATGAGTGAAAGCTAGGCACGAAAGAAGGTTTTCGTTATAAGGCCTGATTTAAGAAGAATCAGAGATGAGATTGTTAAATAATATTGAGAATGATGTTCGTATACTGTAGAATAGAAATTGGAAAACAGTTATTCAAGATCGTGATACATGGATAGATGTTGTGAAGAGGACCAAAGTTCACACCAAACTATACCATCATAAGAAGAAGAATATATAAGTAAAGAAAAATAAAGTTAGATTTAAATTCTAAAATTTTATAATAAAAACTTATTCTTAAGTCTTGCGATCAATCGTCAAGAGGGTATCGTTCTTCTGATATAGAAATAAAATTTGTCTTAACTTTCTAATAAGTTAGAAATAAGCGAAATTGGTGAAAAATAGCAAAGCGGGACTTTTCAATACATTTTGAATTCTTAGTAATTTTAGAATAAAGGATAAAAACAGATAGATTCGTTATATTCTAAGCATCAAACGCATAAAACGGAACTTGAACTCAAATCTCATCTTCTTAAATTTGATAAAATGGGAGTTGAGTTCATGCTAAGTTTTATGCATTCGATCAAATTACCGTTCATTTATTTAAATGCGTTTTTTAAATCAATTAAAAATTAAATTCATGTCTTTATAAAATTAATTTAAATATGAATAGTTCAAGGAAATTCAAACGAAATATAAAATAAATGGGCTTAACAACGTTTCTCAAATTTCATTCAAATGACAACTCATTGAGTATATTTTTTAGTTTTACTGTTTTTATCACCGTTAATATTCAATTGTAATTATTTAAAAAAAAAAAAAAAATTGTTACCAATGCTAAAGAAAATTGTAATAATTTTTCAACTAAAATAGTGTTATAAACTATAAGAAATTTTATAATGATCCACAATTTTATATTTTAAATTTTAAAAGAGATCAACAGTAGATTTTCAATATATTTTATATATACATATATATATATATATATATATATATATTATATATATTTATGTATTTATTGAATATACAGTACAACTTATTAATGCTAGATGTAAAAGGATTACAGAAAAACAAAAATAAGCAAAATAAATTCAAAAAGTAAAAAAAAAAAAAAGGATATACTACAGCTATTAATTCGTGTTATCCTTTTGCTGTAATATAAGTGATATTACGAGTCATTTTATTTGCATTCATAAAAACTTTATGAAAAGGAAAAATAATAAACAAAACAACAGAAAAAAAGAACAACAAAAGAATAGGACAAAAAATAAAACAAAGTAACAAGAAAAAATAAAATAAGCCATTATTGATATTAAGGTTTTGAAATAAGTACAATAAGTATTTACAATTTTTTAGTCTATCTAAGTTTTTGAAAAAGGAAAATTTTTTAATTACATGTATTTAAAATGTTGATTTTTTTTTTTTTTATCTTATTAGGTTGGTAAGTTTGTTTACACCGCAGATACAAGTGGAAGCAAGAGGTAAAATATGCGGAAGGATAATAGTAATATGAATAGACAATGTTTAGCAAAGATACATGTATAGAGAATTGGGAATATATTCATATTATTAGAATTTATCTCAATGAAATTCGCATTCATTTATATTTATTTACAGGATTAAGCCCTTCCTAACATACAATACAATTAAGCTTGTTCATATTTTATTATGTTAGTTTTAAATTTTGTTACTTTTATTTCATATTTAAGTTATATGGAACAAATTCAATTTTTTTGTTTGTATTTGAGTATTTGAATATTTGTTTATATTAGGATATTTTCTTTTAATCTGCGAGTTATAAAGATATAAATTAAATTTTTTTTGTTTAAGTTGGATATTTGTTTTGTTATATGTTTATATTTTGAAATTATTTAAATCGGATTAATATTTATTCGTCATTAATTTAGATACAATGCTGAATTGAACCTGAATTGAAGCTGAATTGGTTGAAAAACTTGAAAAACAGCTTTTCACTTTTACAGAAATTCGAAATTGAGTACCCCGAATGAATGATATCTAAAATTACTATGCTATTCAGCGGTATGTCATTTATATCTAAAAATAAAGAATTAAAGATTTTGGAAATCATAGGACAAAAGATATAAGAATATATTCTATTCCTTGAAAGAAATTAAAAATTAAAATCAGTAATGTTAGTTGTAATTTTTTCGGTTTTAATATCTTATACGAGTATATAAAATTGAGGTGGCATATTCCATATTTTTTATCTATTGTACTGAGTATCCTATATATTGCTAAAGTTATCTTTATGAACAGAATTATTAAAGATTTTAAATATCAATAACTGAAACTTTAAAAATTTAAGTTTTCTCAAAAAAGTAAAAAAAAAAAAAAAACTAGACAAACAAAATATTAAGCTTTGTAATAATTAAAAATTTTTATAAATGATCTAAAAACGTTCTTGCAATAATATAGGATAAAAATTTAATAACAAATAAGAATATTGGAAAAGAAAACGCATAAAAAAAAAAAAAAATATATAAATTCTTTTTTTGTTTTAAATTAAAAAAGAAAATTTCTTTACTATGTTGAAAAATTGTTTTTCCTTATATTATCAGAATGTGGAAAATTGCGTAACAAATTTTATTTTATATTTTTTTTTGTTTTATAGTACTTTTGCTTTCTTTTACAATTGTACTTTATCTTTTTGTTTGAGTTCAAGTTTTTCATAAAGAAATAACTTATCTGTCATCGAAAAAAAAAAAAAAAACAATATTTAAAATAATATTTATTGAGCTTTAATATAAAAAATTAATGATAGCGTTAAAAAAAGTGAATGCATCAAAAGAATAAATGGTGAATGATTGAAATGAATATTTATTAAATAGTACAATATGTATTGCAAACGAAAAATAACTTTGAATTTTATTAGTTTTTAATAATTTAAAGAGATGCTGTTTTTTTTTCATTGAAATGAGTATGAAATTTAATATTGTATTCATTTATTAAAAAACAGTTTACTTTTTTCTTCAAAAAAATGTAATTTTTTTTTTCCATTCAATGTCAATAGCATGTAATAATTAAATATAACTTATAAATAAAAAAATTAAATTATTTTCTTAAAAAATATAATCTACATATTACTACAAATTATATTTTTATTCATTCCATCCATTCGTTTGTTAGGTTTAATAGTTTACAGAAGGGCCTCAGTGGCCTAGTGGGGAAGAGCGTATAAAATATGTTGTAAACACCGAAGGAGTGTGGGTTCGGATCCCACACACGTCGTAAGAATAATTCTCTCTTACAACATTTACAGTCACGCCTGAAAAAGGAAAGGCTGTGTAATTTCCTTGTCACATTTATGTGGCATGTGAAATGTCCTACAAAAAAAAAAAAAAAAAAAAACTTTACAAAACTATTTTTTTAAAAATTGTGGAATTTTGTGAAATATTTTATTTTTTTAATAAATGTACATTAACTCTTACGACGTGTGTGGGATTTTAATCCTCACTCCCAACTAGACCACCGAAGCCCCTAATTGTAAAATATATCTTTTATAGAATATTTATTTAGAATATTTTTTTCAAAAATTTGGGCTTCCAATTTATTTTATATACAAAATTTATATAGACATACGTTTTCACAGAAAAAAATTTTGTACCCGCACCGTTTAATAGTAAGAGCTGTAAACTTATAATATTTACAATATATTTTTATTGTCATTTTCGCAAAAAGCATTTACGGCCGTTTTAGTACATTTTTAAAGTAAAATTTGAGAAATATGCTTATTAGTTTCATTCTGTTCGTCCGTCCGTTTGTTTCTCTATTTACAAAGTCTCTACACGTAAAAGCTGCTAATGACATTTAACACCTAAAAGCTACTACAGCTAAAGGTGCAATAACATTTTAACCATGGATAGGTATCTTAAAAATATTAATGTTATGGAACAGATATTATATATCAGGGCCTATTTTATTAATTACAGCCCCTCAAAGTTTCAAAAAAGCCTTATTTTGAAATGTATATATTCTCATATGTATCATATAATGTATCTCAGGTTCTCCTCAATATTTTTTCACGCCAAACAACAGGAAATGCGTATCAAATTGAAATTTAGTATGTAAATTCACCGTTATGTGAAAATAACATTTTATAAGATTTTACTTTCTTCATATATCTGCACAAAAATAGAATCTTGAAATTTTGAGAAAAGAAAAATTTTTCAGAATTAGTATAAGCTATCTCAGCAAAATTTTTTTTATACCTACACCCTATTTAAAATCTATTAGGGGACAAAAAATTTAAAATGTGCTGTTTTTAGAAACTTTCAAAATTTTTTTTCAAAATAAAATTAAAAACTTAAAGCTTCAACATCATATTTTTACATTACTTTTTTTAATTATATAGGGTTTTCTTAAAATTTAAGAAATGTCTATTTTTTTTAACAATTTTTTATAACAATTATGAAATTTTTTGAAAATATTTTTTTTTTTTTATATTTCATTTCAAAAGTGGTTTGGGTCTAAGGAAAGATATAATTATCTCTAAATAAATTTTAATAATTTTCAATATATTTTAAAGTTTGAGTTTCTTTGTAACAGGACCTTATTATTTCGGTTTTAGGACCGTTTTATAAATATTATTATGGGTCTTATATTTTTCATGCCTATAATATTTCAGTTAATAATGTATAATTTTTATTTTTGATGAAATAAGTTTTTTTATTTAATTAAATCATTTATGTCATTTGCTTCCGCATATAAAACTTTAACCTTATAACATAAACAAAACAAAAACTGTTTAAAAAATGGTATTTGTGTATAATAAATATTATTAAAAATTGATTATAATGTTGCTGTAATATTTTTTTTTTTTTTTTTTAGTCCAGACAACAATAATTTCTACCATAATACGAGTATACAATTTTTGTTTTATTCGTTATTTTGGTTTGGTGGGTTTTCAATCTATTATGGTAAAAAATAGTTAATTTGCGGTCTGAAAAATTAATTTAAAGGAATTTTTAATTAAAATTTCAACAAAATTCATATAAAAAGAAAAAAGTTATAATAATAAAACTATTTAAATAATAATATATTAAAAAAAAAAAAAAGAAAAATTTGATAATTAATTTTATAAAAGTTGAGATAATAAAAAGTTACATATAAAAAAAAAAATGAAAACAAAAAAAAAAAAAAAATAATAAAAATTAAGTGAAAATTTCATTATTTCATTCTGAGCCCAATCAAAAATTGAAAATTTTATTAAAAAGAAAAAAAAATAATTATTTTATAATTTTTAATTAAAGTTCATTAGTATATGTTTTTTTTTTTTATTTTGAATAGCTTTGGAAATTCTTGGCATAAGAGAAGACTTAATAAATAAATTGATTAATTTGCTGTGTTTATTTTGATGTTTCCTATATTTAAAATACCTTCTGAAGAAGCTTCAATCTGAAAAAAAAAAAAGAAAACAAAATTCATTAAATTAATAGTGATAATTATTAATTAATGGTTTCACTATATTAAACTTTGTTTACAAAATTGAAATCAGAAATGAAATTTAATTTTTAAATTAAAGGACTGACTATTAGAAATTATTTTTATATAGTTAATATATCCTTACATTTTAGCACATTTTCAAAAAGCAATGAAATTTTAACTATGTATAGACATCGGCAAAACAATTAATTTTATGCAGGAATTTTTATATGTATGTAGATCCATACGTTACGGAACTACAGCCCCTCAAAGTTTGAAAAAGCCCTATATTTAAATTGTTATAATACAAGTCCTATATAAGGTATCAAACGTTCAAAAGTTGAACGATAGCTATATTTTTATGAGCTTTAAAAAAATATATGATAAATGTATAATTAATATATATTTTTGTCATACGATTTTTTAATTTACCGTTATTTAAAACTTAATTTTTTGGTAAATTTTTGAATCCTTCTATCTTTCAAATGATTTCAGTTAGAAATTTTAAATTTTCAGAGAAGTTAGATCATAGGAAACAAGTATGAGTTATTTCAGAAAATATTTTTGTATCGCCCAACTCTCATTTAGGTATTGTAAGAGGTCAAAATCTGAAAATTTCCTATCAAATTAAAAATATCAATTCAAATTTTATTGAAGTAATATACAGAAATAATTAAAGTTTTAAGATTTTATTTTTATTTTGCAACTTTTCTTAACATACGGTTACATACGATAACATACCTTAAAATTGGACGAAAGTATATGTAACTTATTTTTCTCAATTTTTTTCTAACAAATTTTCCTAACAATTTTTTTCAATTTTGGTATTTTTATAAATTTATTTTATTTCAATATACCTATACTTATGTTTTATCCTTTAGCCAAAACTTATTATGGAATTATTTTTTAATTTTGGAAATGGGGTTTTTTTGGAAACCTTTGGATTTTGTCATTACTTATTTTATGTTTTATATGATTTCAAAAATGAAATTATATTCAATTTATGTATGTATGTAAAATGTATGTCGAGAAATGAATTATGATTAATAAAGATAAACATTAAAAATATCCAAATATCGTTAAAAACTTAAATTTTGAATAAACGTATTTAAAAGTTTTAATTAGTTTTTAATTAATATTGTCATAATAAATCTATTGTTTTAAATTCTGTCTTTATTTCAAGTTACTATATAAGTAATTTTGAACAAAAAAAAGCATAAACAATTTTTATTTAATTAAATTTTTGTCAATTACACAAAAATTTCAATTTATTAAATTTTTTTTTTGTTCTTTTATTCATATTTTTCATAATAATATTTAATTATGAATTAAAAAATTTAATATAAAATTTTGAAATAAAAATAAAAAAAATTTATAAAAGTCCTTTATTAAAACAAAATAACAAATGTAAGCCATGATAATATACCAGGTTGGCCAATAAGTAAATTGCATATTTTTCGGTGTTTTCATTAAAAATAAAAATTTTTATAATGAAAACACTATTTTTAAAATTTTTTTAAATTTTTAAAAATTTCTAAATTTAAATATTGTTAATTTTTACTTTCCAATCCAGCGTCTTGACTAGCAAGTTGCTTAATTGAATAAGTCCCAAATAAGTCCCAATATATTGAAATATTTTACTAAACCAACACAACCGAGAAAAATTTGACATTTCTTATAAAAGGAATAAATCGTTTCGTATGAAACGTTTTTTGTATAGAGATGTCACAAAATGTCAAATACTGAACAAAGAAATATGTGTATGCATCTACTTATAAAATAAAAACATCAGTTAAAGAATTTAAGTGTTATCACCCAATAGCTTAAACCCTTTTCCTTACTTAGGCATGTGGGTCTGATTGCATTTATTTTACAAATACATTATACTTAATCTAATAATTCAACATTTGTACTAATTGTTTATATATTTATATGCCATGTAGTACATTTGTTTAAATAAATAAATTTTAATTTAAATTTTAAATTTTTTATTAATAAAATTAAAATCAAAATATCATCATTTGTAAGGTATACAATTATTATAGATGTCGCTATCTTCGACTTTGAATTTATTAATATTTTGTCACTTGACTACCATTAAAAAAAAATGCTCGACTAAAGTTATTGTAATTAAAAACATTATTTTTTGACAACTAATATATTATAAGTGTACTTATTTCTTTGCCACTGACTTGAAAGTCGCACGCAAGGCTCACAATTAATTTCATATTTCAGACAAAATTTGTCATTTTTTAGACGAAATAATGTCAGGAACGATTTAATGTCTTTATTAAATGTCTTTAATGTCAGTTTGCTTATAGTAACATAACATAATATAATTTATCTAGTGTAACTGAAAGTGTAAATTCGTCAAACGTCCTCCATGATCAGTTAGTTATTTTGTTTCCGAAACATTATAAAATAAAAAAACCTTATAAAAAGTTGCGTACATTTTTTAAAAATTAAAAAAGAATTTAATGCAAAATCTTGTTTTGTTTTTAAATCAAAAAAGATCAAAATTGCAAGTCACATATAAATATTTGCAGTAGTAAATAAATTTAGCTGCATTTTTAATCATTTAATGTATATATACGAATCCACTCATTTACTCATCTCATGTTAGAAAAAAACTTATTTACCTATTGAACAACCTTAACTTTTATGATAAAAAGTGTTATTATAAAGTTACCGTAGGGTATAATAAAAATAATTAATTTTATGAATATAAAAAATATATAATTTATATTAATTTGAATATTAAACCGTTATTTAAAAAAAATAATAATAATATTTATGCTTTTAAGTTTTTTTTTTAACTTTTTATTAATATTATAAAATGTCAGTATATAATTTTACAGTTATGGTTGGTTTAATATAGAAATCAAATTATTTGATTTTATTATCATTATATAATTAAAATTTACCATAATTATTAAAATTTGTTAATAAGTTGTTAAAATTGTTAATTGTAAAAAAAAAAATTATACATATTTTAATAATGGGTAGTGGAATTTTAAATTAAAATTAAATTATACCAGAATAATTTTTATAAAATTAAAAAAAAATATTTTTTTCTTGTTCGTGCAATTTGTTTGGAATTTGTTTTTTTTTTTTTTTTGTTTTTTTGAAATTAGCATTAAAAGTTCCTATAAAAAAAGTTAAATATATAAATTTGTTAATGAGAATTTTTTATGTTTTTTATTTTTAAAGATTATGTCCCTGCCAAATAAATGTGACAAGGGAATTATACAGGCTTTCTTTTCCAGATGTGGCTGTGTCATAAGGAGGGCTATGTCACAAAAGGGCTACATCATAAGGGGGTATTATTCTTACGACGTGTGTGAGATTTCAAACCACACTCCCTTAGTATTTGCAGCGTATTTTATACGCTCTTAACCACTAGGCTGTTAATGAGATATTGCATTGTACCTAAAATATTTTTATATTTAATAAATAAATTATATGTATGTATGTGTGTTATAAGCAGGGCTGCAAACCCACAAAAAATCGGGTTCATTTTCGGGTTCGAACTGGAAAATTTTAGTAGGTTCGGTCCGGGTTCGGATTCGGGTTCAAATTTTTTAATCAACATAACAAGTGCAGCATTATTGATTGCAAATCAAAATCTATTAATTTTACTTATGTATTATTTTTTGCTTTATTTTATTTGCAAGTGCATAGTAGGCATAGAAATTAGAAATCTTGAAGAAACATGAAAAAAACAAAAACAAATTATGTTTACTTCTTTCTATTTGGAATGGAATATTTATACTATGACTAGCTATACCAAAAGCAATACACATTTGGATATACAAGTAGAATATTATCTCTCTAAATAATTTTTGTAGTTGTATTTACTTACTTACATATATTTCTAGTAGATATATTACTAGGTACATACATATTTAAATTGCTAAGCATAATACGTGTGCTTGCACAGTACGCAAATATGTGGCTATGTAAGTATTTTACTATTTTGTTTTATATTTTTTTTATTTTCAGTTTAAAATAAAAAAACGTTGTTGAATTTGATTGCGAATGAAATGGTGAACCTGAACCAAATGCAAATTTTTTACTTGGTTCGGGTTCTGGTTCGTCAAAATGCTTGTTCCGGAGCGGTTTTGGGTTCGGGTTCGGGTACGGTTTGCAGCTCTGGACTTATAAGTATTTAATAATTTTAATTCAAAATATTTTTAATTTTTGATTTAAATAAAAACTTTTTAAATTTTTTAAAATAATTTTTTGTTTTGTTTTTTGTCATTGTTATTCGATTTCTTACTAATACATAATATGTGATTTTAGCGATGAATTAATTAACAAATTCGTAATTTTGGCTTTATTTCCCTTCCGATGTGGATGAATCCCCTTCAGTTTCGACTTTATTACCTGGAGCATTTTTTCCAGACACTATAAACGCATATTGCAGTTACGAAGGTAATAAAATTTTTCAAAATATTGTGTTTACATAATGGTAAATTTAAATACTAAATTTCAAAAACTTGTATAATTATGATATCCTATCGTTTGGCATATTCACATTTGGAAAATAGAGTTCTTCCAAACTTTGAGGGGCTGTAGCTCTCTAATGTATTATGCTAGATAAAAAAGTTGTTCTACAATACAGTTCTATCTTAAATGGTGTGAAGATTTTGTAAATAGAGGGACGAATGAATTAAACTAATTTCTCTGTTTTTTTTTTGTACTAAATTTTTGGAAAATGTACTAAAATTGAATTTATTTTGCTTACTATAAAAAATATAAATTTAACAATGAAAATTTTCACTTTGTATTATTCTGCAAATTAAAAAAAGAAATCAAAATTAAAAGCCTTAAAAACTTAAAAACAAAATGGCATCGCTGCTTAAATTTCAATAAATACTTATTCCTAAACATGTTATAAGGTATTGTTTTCATACTAAAAATTTATACCCGAGATTTTGGCAAATATGCACTACTCCGGTGTGGAGAAGGCTGTAAAATTTTTTTTAGAATGATGTCCGTCTGTGTGTGTGTGTGTGTGTGGATGGGTGCGTGTGTGTGTGGGTATGTCTGTGGGCACGTGTACAGCTTAAACGATTGAGCGGAATTTTTTGCAATTTCTAATTTAAGGTTTTGACGTAAATATCTCGGATTGGTAAGCTTTTGAAGCAAATCGGACAACTACAAGTGCTAGTTTACTAGTGTACTTTTTAAGTTTTTTACGAATATTACCCACTAGGCCACCGAGGTACCTCATTATAATTTTAAAATATTAATAAATTTTCAGTTTTTTTCGAAAATACTTACACTTACCAATCTTATTATCATTTTCCATTATATATTAAAAAAAAAAATTCCTTAAATTTATATAAAAAAAAAAGAAAAAAAATAATTTTATTGAAATATTTAATTGAAAAATCATTTAAAACTAAATTTACCATAAAATTCAATATTTTGTAATTAATGTGTTCATGGGTGATATGATACTTTCTATATCATTTATTTTTCTATATGTAATGTTAATTTTTTTTTTTTTTTATAGATTTGCAATCTGTTGACCATGTTGTAAAAAATTTTTTCATAATTTTATTTTAATTGTATATATTATGTAGCTTTAAACAGAATATTTTGCAATATTTTTCTTAAAGTTGTATGGTACATTATATTGCAGTGTGTATATGTATTTATACATATATATTTTATATGATATTATACCTATTTATTTATTTAATTTTCTTTTTTTTTTTGTTATAAAAAACGTATAAAAAAAAATTTTCAAAATTTTTTTGTATTAAATTTTCTGTAGATTTTTGTCATTAAAATGTATACAAAGTGTCAAAAAGTGAACACGTTAATTACCTAAGTGACATATTAAAAACAAACAAAAAACAATAAAAAAACTAAACAAAAAAACAAAATACTGAGCAAAACCGAAAGTTGATCATTTTATAATGTAATTGTGGTAATATAAATTTTTTATTTGTTTGTTTTTTAATTTGCTTTTAATTTAATTAAAAAAAAAAGAAGATATTAATCAAATCCAATCACATTTTAATAGCTTAATAAATGGATATTTTGTTTTTCTTTGTATACATACATATAATATCTTTTATAATGTATGTACCTACTTAGCTATAGCTAGCTACAAAACACTTTATACTTTTTTTTAGAATTTGTTTTTTTGTTTGTATGGCGTTACAGTGCAATGACAGTTTTTTGACTTTTCGTAGAGTTTTGACATTTCGTCATAATACACATTTTTATTCAAAGTAAAAAGATTTTGTATGTAATATTATTGTACCTTATCTACATACAAGCGCATATAAATACGCCTCTCGTTATGCTGTCTATACTCATCAAAGTATCAAAGTAGGAGTTAAATGTATTAAATTGTATGAAAATGTCTACAATAAACACTGCTGTGACATAGTAATGACATAGCTTTCTTTACGCATTGAAGTGTCAAATAATTGAATTGTATCAAAATAAATGATAAAGAGAAGCTCTTTTTATTAACTAAGGATATGTAAGTAAATTTTACAATTTATACGATTTCTCTTACGACACGACACTCTTTTATAAACTGCGTTAAGAGAGCGCAACGAGAGTGTTGGTTGTAGACGCAGCATTAGTATTCCTTGTACTCGTTCTATTTTAATATTTCAGTTGTGCAGTTTGCAACAATATTAGTTGTTTTTAAGCTGAGTGATTTTAAATATAACATTGAGATCCAATTGCAAGTATTTAGAGACATGTAGTTAACATTTCTGACTATTAATTGAAAAATAATTATTTATATGGTTTCAATATAGTGTATATGTTTACATATATATATGAATAAGTATATATGTATAATATTATTACATACATACCATAGCAGCATTTGAATTATGTAAATTTTAATTTAATTAAATTGAAAATTCATTATTTATAACCGAAATCAATTTTCATTTTTATTTTTTTTTTATTTTTTGTATTTTATTTTGTTACCTAATAAAGTTTGTATATATTTTTAATTTAATTTTTTTTTTTTTTCGAGTAAATTAAATTTTAAAATATTTTTTTTTTGTTACTTTTATTTTATTTAAAATGCCTGAATATAAATTTTTAAAAATTGATAATTTATAGTTATATACTTATTATTTATAACTTTTACAAAAATATATACATAAATGCTTTTTTTATATTTTATTTAAATTATTGGAAATAAAATAGAATGTTAATTATTATCATAATATATTGGAATTAAAAGATATTATACGCCTGATTTAGTATTCCCAATTGCTTTTATAAAGATTTGCTGGAATAAATAAAATTAATAAATATGTAAAATACCGCATAACGATCGCTCTCTTTAAATATTTTTACTTACATTTCAATTACTGAAATGTTTTTTTTTTATTTTTTGAAATTTGAAATTTTATTTGGAAAATGTTTTTCTTTTTGAATAAAGTTCCGCTAAGAGGTGATCATAGATTTAAATGACGTCGTCACATAACGGTACTTTATATCTCCAAGTTTCCGAATATATATGCCATTAGTAGCCCAAAAGTGCATTACAAAATCTCCGTAACATTTTCTATAATTTTAATTAAAAAGTTATATTTTTACCGTTAGACAATAAACTTGAAGTATTTTCTGTGATATTGTAGAGCATAATGCTGCCGGCAATATACATCTTGTTTTATCTTAATTGGTACTACCGTTTCTGAGATATTGTAGTTTAAAGTGGAAATCAAAAAAAAAAAAAATAAAAAACTTTCAAAATTTTCGAAATTTTTAAAAATACCCTATATTTATTATTATACCGTTAGAAAGTACTTTTCAAACTATTTTCAACGGTATATAATAAATATAATATATATTGGCAAATAGCCCCACCAGAGGACACAAATGCGAAACTGAAACATAAATTTTAATGAAAAAAACATTTTCATACCTTATTTCTAATACATTTATTTGGCCTTTTTGTTTTCTTGTTAGAATATGTATGTAAAAATGTAAGTAGGATGTACTTTCGAGTTGAATACAATGAAAAGTTGCGTTTTGATAATTGGTTTTTTTCCAAAATCTTGCATGTTACTAACTGCTTATGTCACACAAAATACTTAAAAAAGTGGAGGCTGCCGCACCCAAACTCCCACATACATATTTCATGTTACGTATTAATTTATAGCAAAAATACAGATTAGCCAAAATTTATCGAAATAGTATATTTTCTAAAAACTTTGGAAAAACGGTATCACAGATTTTTAGCACATTTCCAAAAAAACTTTAAAAAAATATGCCTATTAGTTTCAGTTTGCCCGTCCATCCGTCTGCTTACAAAATTTCTACACCGCTAAAGATGGTGAAAAAAACTTTTAACCATGTGTAGGTCTCATAAATAAATTAATGTTATAGAACAACTTTTTCATGTAGCCCCATCCATTCCGGAGCTACAGCCCCTCAAACTTTGAAAAAGCCCTATTTTTAAACGCGTATATCTTATATTCTGCTTAACATTTTTTCAACCTGAAAACGCCATTCGACAGGTTTTTTCTTTTTACCTTTGTAAATCAATATCAAAAATATACTTTTTTTTTAAATTTACCGTTATGTGAAAACCAAATTTTGCATGATGTTTCTGCCTTCATAATCCAGAACGCTTTTAGATAGGAACTTACAATTTTGAGGTAAGAAAGATTTTTTTATATTAGAGCTGTTTAAGAGTTACGCCATTTTACGCCATTCGACTGGAATTTTTTTTTACCTTTGTAAATCAATATCAAAAATATACATTTTTTTAAAAATTTACCGTTATGTGAAAACCAAATTTTGCATGATTTTTCTGCCTTCATAATCCAGAACGCTTTTAGATAGGAACTTGCAATTTTGAGGTAAGAAAGATTTTTTTATATTAGAGCTGTTTAAGAGTTACGCCATTTTACGCCATTCGACAGGAATTTTTTTTTACCTTTGTAAATCAATATCAAAAATATACATTTTTTTTTAAATTTACCGTTATGTGAAAACCAAATTTTGCATGCTAATTCTGCCTTCATAATTCAGAACGCTTTTAGATAGGAACTTGCAATTTTGAAGTAAGAAAGAACTTTTAATATTAGAGCTGTTTAAGAGTTATTAGGGCTCAAAGATAGGAAATTTGCTATTAATAATATTTCAGTGAGTGAAAAGTCTGATCTGAACTATAAATATAATTTTGAAGAAATTGAGAATAATGCCAGTGATTTATCAGTACTAAACTTCTCTATGAACAATTTTATAGCATCGATAAAAGAAAAAACGTAGGTATTCTAACAAAAAATTATTATAATTTAATAGAATTATTTTTTTTTTATAAAACTAACATTTTTACAACAAATAAATTAACATTCGTATTACAATATGTGAACATGTCAGCTTTGATTCATAAATCCAAAATGGTTAAAATAAATTCTATAAAAATTCCACCTATTCTCTTTTTCCCTTTGATTCTAAATAAAACTTTAAAGCACATTGCAAAAACATTTTTTACAAGTTTAATTTATTGTTTGGATGTATTAAATGGTAGTCAAATGAATTCAAGAATTCTTATACTTTTAATTTCCCTTATACTAGTATATGTCTCGTTAGGGGTAATTCATTATGTGTGTATCGTTCGCCCTAGTATATTTTAGGTACAATATAGGAGTCAAGTATGATTCCTATTGTATCAAACACTTGTGAACTGAATCGAATCTATTCAAAAATCTTTTTTTAGTTTTGGCTTAAGAAACCCATTATGGGATCACTCAATAATTTTACATTCTGACAAGAATTGATTAAACTTGATTCACCTAAGTACATTAAACTTAGAAGAGGTATGTATAGTGATGTCGTTTTTTTTTTACCAGAAATAGAAAATGATAAAATAATATTACATTCCATCTTAATAAGAATTCTCGTTTTAGATCTTCTAACATGTTCATAACTACACATCACTAATTACGTCAAAAATGGAATCTATTTATAGAATCGTATTGGTGGACTATAAATATAAATCACACATTGACTTCAGATTTTTTTTCACAGTTATATTTTTCTATAAAGGATTGACTATAAAATATAAGACTTATTTTAATAAATGTACTGTGAGTATGAACTTTTTTTTTTTTAATTTTAAAGCATAAAATACACATTTCAGATGTAAGGATATGGTTCTAAGGTAACCTAACACAAAATCAGCGTGATATTTAAATAATAATTTTCCAGGAAAATAATATTTTTTTAAAGTTTTTAATATTATTTTAACAGCTTATCTCGCTTATGTCTATGAAAAATAATCTAAAATGTTTTGTTTTTCATATTTAACATCTACATATTACATAATGTGTGTATACATATTTGTGATAAGTTTTTCTAGGATTTATTAAAATAGGGCTCTTTAAAAAAAAAAAATTAAATAAAAAGGATCATAACGTATATTCAAATATTTTTATCCCATTTTTTCCCCGACGCGTTCAAATATATATATTTTTTTACTTTGCCTTTTTGACACTGGACCACGTTCTTATTTTGTCTATACCCAAATGTTGTGTTTTGTTGTGCTTTCAAATGTATATATTTATTTATTTTAATATGTATATATATTATGTTATGTATAAATAAAAATATATATGGCTTAAGACTAATTTTACAATATGAAATTTTTGGAATTTTTTGAGTGCGATATAACGATAAAAAAACGTTGGGTGCGATTTGGGACGACAAAAAAACAAAAAAAAAATTCTTTAAATATTAGAATTAAAAAGTTTCAGTTATTTTTGTGTACATTTTAAAAATACAAAAAGATTTTACAAAAATTTTCTTATTTGAAAAAAAAAAAAACAATTTTTCATGTTAATTTTTGAGCGATAAAAAGTTTTTTGTAATAATACAAACATTCTGATTTTCTCTGTTTTCAACATGACTACAATCTAATTAACATTTATTCTTCTTTAATTTTGAGAAAAAAAAAGAAAATGTCTTAGTGCATATTTATCCTATAATGATATCATAAATTAAAAACAAACAATATATATGGAGGAAAATCTGAAAGGCAAATCAGATTTCATAAAATCTAAAAAAATTTTTTGGACAGTTTATTGTTAGAAACTTGAATCAGTCTTTGAAAAATCTTTATATCGAGATTTCAATGAAGAATGAGCTAAAAATTAAAAATGAATCTGCAATGATCTGAAAATGATCTCCATAATTTAATATATTATGATTCCTTAATGTCTATCTATTATATTCCAAATTTAATGTTATATGCTTAGAAATTAAATTGACTGTTACATACTGATTAAATCACTGAAATTTTCGTTCTGACTCACGTATCTAATATAAAAGTAAAAGTTAGGTTTAGTTCTGCTGTAAAGGAATTTGCCGAAAAATCGTGTAATGCAAAAATTGACATGTAATACAAAACTATAAGAAAAGTGTAAGTGGTCCCGATAATTATAAAAAAATTTTCTATAGTTATTTTTATACCCGTACGATAAGATCGGGTATAATAAAATTACTCCTCCGTTTGTAACACCTCGAAATAAGCGAGCTAGATATACCTTCAAAGGTATGGATCGGATCAGAAAAAAATTCTAAGACTTTTGAGCCATGTCCGTCCGTCCGTTCGTCCGTCAGCACGCTAACTCAAAAACCAAGAAAGCTAGAATCTTGAAATTTACACAAAATATTCTGGGAGTAAATTGTAGGTTCCCTATTTTTTTTTGGTTGAGTTTGGACCAAAACTTAGAGTAGCTCTCGAACACCTAACTTTTAGATCCCCACATTTTTTTTGAAATAGAGCTATGAAATTTTAACTGCTGATAGATTTTATAAAAATATTCATTTTATTTTTAATAACTTTTTTTTATAGCCCCACCCATTACGGAGCTACAGCTCTCCAAAGCTCAAAGCCCAAAGCTTCAAAAAAGCTCTATATTTAAATTGTTATAGCACAAGTTATATAAGGTAAATCTTCATTTTGAAAACGCCAAACGATTACTACTTTTATTAGCTTTAAAAATATATATACAATAAATATATATTTGTGGCATACGGTGTCTTAATTTACCGTTATGCGAAACCCTTAACCCTTAAACCCTTAACCCTTCTATCTTCTAAACTGTTTAAGTTGGAAACTTGAAATTTTAACAAAAGTTAGAAAATAAGTATGTCTTTGAAAATAAGTATGAGTCATTTCAGAAATTTTTTTTGTATCACCCCCCGTTTAGGAGCTGTAAGGGGTCAAAAACTGAAAATTTCCTATTTTTAAACACCTGTAACTTGAACACCTGTTAAAATTTTTTTTGAAGTAATACACAAAAATTAAAGCTTCGACATTGTACTCTTATTTCTGTTAACAACTTTTTTTTAATAATATAGGGTTACTTTATAATTGACGAAAGTGTTACTTGATTTTTTCAAATTTTCTAGCAAATTTCTTTAACGAATTTTTTCCATTTTATTTTACTCGATAATTTGAAATTGTTGAGGATATAATGCGTAGTACAAAAAATTGTAAGTAAATAAACAACATAACGGTTGCTTGAAGAATTTTTATTTATATGATATTGATATACATACATACTTATATAATATCATGTTTATTTACATATCGTATATGTCACTAGTGAATGAGTGATAAGAGTATAGATGTATATTATATAGCGCCGTATTTACATACATACATATATGTATTTTATTGTACTTATAAGAAATTATTCTGTCAATGGAATATTTAAATATAATATAATATAATATTTAAAATTATATTTATTATTTTGTACTAAGTAAACTTAATATACATTTACCGCTTAGTATTAAATGGTAGTATAGAATATTTGAAAAAGTTTTGGATTGATAATCGTTATGTGGAAGGTTAGAATCTGCTTTTGAAGAATGTACATATAAACATATAGTTTGAATATATGTACAACCCATAGTACTAGAAATTATAAAATTCACCCAAATTATTTTAAAATACTAAAATATTAAAAAAATAATATTGTAAGCAGAGTGACAGGCTGTGAACATACTAACGGTTCGTACGGGTATCTAAGAGTTGACAAAGGCAACTGTATTCTTCCTCGTTTTCTTTTGAAATTTTTATTTTCTTAAGGATTCACATAAAAAGTGTTAATTCGAATGCAAATAAATTTTACACAGGAAGATTCTAAGAAGCCTACATCATGTTTTTATAAAAGTTTTTTAGTTTTTCCTTATTTTCTTTAAATGTTTAGTCCGATCGAGATTTAAAATTGCGTTAAAGTTGCCACTAGGCAAAGAATTTCGCTTAATCAATATTCACCCAGCAATTTATTAACTGGTGCTGGCCATTCGATCTATATTAAAATTTGTACCATTTTATGTCCATCACGAATTTTATAGGGTAAAATAAAGCTTGCAAGAAATTATTATTAAGCTTTGGAGTCATACTAACGCAAAAACTATGTTCAAAATATTTTGTATTGTACCGATATATGCTCGCTTAGGTAGTATTTAATAAAATATACCGTTTTTAACATCATTCTTATTTTAAAGATTTTAAACAAATGAATAATATGTAAAATAGAAAAAAAAATAATATAATATAATATATTATGAAAAGATCTTTTCGTACATTATTCTTTGAATTGTACAATTCATATTATAACTGTACATATATGAAAATGATTTTGTCCTTTGAATAGATACATAAAATATCATAAACCTTTAAAAGTTCAGCTTTAAAAATTTAAAAAAAAGAAAAAAGTACAAAAAATAGAGAAAAAAAAATTTCTTCAATATTAGTCACTAAAATGAATACAACTTTAATTTTTGGTCTAATTTAGAAAACATGGAAATTTTTCTTGTTAAATCCAAAAAAACTAAATCAGAGGTAATGAGTTAAAATAACTAAAACTTTTTCTTTAAGTTTTTTTATAAAAAGAAAAAAACAAATTTTATTTTTCCTTCAGTTTGTACAAAATTTATTAAAAAATTTTAATTCCGTTTAAAACTACCCAAAAAACTATACAATATCATACTCATTTTTATGAAAATAGTTTTTCAAAGGTAAAAGAAAATTTTTTAAAATGAATTTGGGTTCAGAACATCATCTACTCTCACACAAAAAAAAAAAAAAAAATGAAAATTTTTGTTATTCCGTTATTTTGTTAAATATCCTTTTATTTCGGATTTTTGAAAATTTCAAAGGTCCTGTATGTTATAGTAAAAATTTAAAATGAAATTTTTTGTTTAAAGTTTTTAATTTAAAAAAAAAAAAAAAAAATGTAGTGTTATTTTTAAAGGTAAACAATTTTTTTTTTTTTTTGTTGCTTTAAGTTCGTTTATAGGTACTATAGAAATTTATTTTGTATATGAAATTGAATAAAAAGAAAAAAAATGTAAAATTTTGATAGCGAAAATTCATTTTCACTTTTATATTTTCTCATAGTAAAAATTTATTACTTTGTAAAAATGTAATATTAACCCTAAAGGGTTGGGTGTATTTTTTTTTTGTTTTTTTTTTTTTGTTTCACTTAACCTATAAAAAAACACTGTTATAATTTTTGATATTGTTAAATTTTATTTCCATTTGAGGTTATGTAACTTATAATTTTTTTATGGTGGTTTTTATTTAATTTTTATATTTTTTTGATAAAAAATAAATTGAAAGATTTTCGATGTTTAATATTTTATTTATATTAGTTAGTATTATTTTACACAGATGTTATATAAAGATATATATAATTTATATATATAAAATGTAAGGTTTATATTATATAAATGTACTATATATATACCTAATATAGTGGTAGAAGACCCAATACAGTGGTCCAATATAGAAATAGAAAATATATCTAGTAAGAATATTATTAAGTATAATAAAATTTATAAATTTAATAGCGTTTGGCGGATTTATTTTTTTCAACCCAATAGATATATTTTAATTATCTTAAAGTTTAAAGTCATCTTTCAAAAAATTAATTTTTATATTGATTTTAAACAAATTTTTTAATTTTTAATTCGTATACGTTTACAATTCTTATATCTTTAATAAGTTATCACCTCATCTTGGTAATATTGACTAGAATTTAAAAGATTTCCGATTTATTTATATTAAATATCTTTAAATTGAAACTTTAGTTTCTTTAAATGAGATGATATAGTTTTGCGGGTATAGTTTGATAGGTTTGCGTTTATAAAAAAGAGATAAAAGCAAATAGTAGTATAAAAATTTATAATCTTGTTCTTTTTTTTTGGGGTCAAAAAATTTTTTTTTTGTTTTAACTACACACATTTTCTTTTTTGGAACCTTGGTGTCCTAGTGGGTAAGAACGTATAAAATACACTGGAAACACCGAGGGAGTATGGGTTCGAATCACACACACGTCCTAAGAATTATTCACCCTTACGACACTTACAGCCACATTTGAAAAGGAAAGGCTGTGTAATTTCTTTGTCACATTTATGTGGCAAGGGAATGACTAAAACAAAAAACTGCAAACATATACACATTCACCCCGTATTCATTTACATCAATTTGACATTTTTTTCGTTTAAAAATTAAAAAAAAATGGCAATGTATAAATTAAAAATAAATGTGAAAATTGTTCAAATATTTATGATTCAAAATTAGCGTATATTTATAGTGAATTGGGAAATTTTTTGTTTAGTGTGTTATTATGATTTTTAGCACATTTCCAAAAAAATTTTGAAAAAATGTGCTTATTAGTTTCACTCTGTCCGTCCGTCCGTCCGTCCGTCCGTCTGTTTACAAAACTTCTACACCGTTAAAGATAGAGAAAAAACATTTTAACCATAGGTAGGTCTCATAAAAAAAATAATTTTGTGGAACAACTTTTTCATGTAGCCCCCCCCATTACGGAGCTACAGCCCCTCAAACTTTGAAAAAGCCCTATTTTTAAATGCATATATCTTATGTTCTGCTTAAGATTTTTTCAATCTGAAAACGTCATTCGACAGGTATTTCTTTTATCTTTGTAAATTAATATCAAAATTATTCAATTTTTTTAAATTTAGTATTTAAATTTACCGTTATGTGAAAACTAAATTTTGCATGATTTTTCTACTTTCATAACTCCGGCACGCTTCTAGATAGAAGCTTCAAATTTTGAGGCAAGAAAGAACTTTTAGAATTAGTATAAGTTTGCTCAGAAAATTTTTTCGGACCACCCCCTGTTTATGAGCTATTAGGGCTTAAAAATTGAAAATTTGCTATTTTTAAACACCTGTAACTTAGGAACCTGTAGATATTTTACTTCAGCAAGATATAAAAATTAAAGCTACAATAATATATTTTTGCGTGTGTTAAAGGTTTATTTTAATTGTAAAGGGTTCCAAAGTTGCAGCTCTTCAAAATTGCGAAAAAGCCCCATTTTCAGATGTATATATCTCGGGCTCTGCGTAATAATTTTGCAATCTAAAACCGCCAGAAGATCGAAAATTTTATTATCTATATAAAACAATATCAAAATTATGTAATATTTTGTAATTTACTATTTAAATTTACCGTTATGTCAAAACCACATTTTGCATGAAATTTCTTTTTTCATAACTCCGGCACCCCTTTAGATAGGAACGTGAAATTTTGAGGCAAGAAAGAACTTTTAGAATTAGTATAAGTTTTCTCAGAAAATTTTTTGGTAGCACCCTCTCTTTAAGAGTTATTACGCTTCAAAAATTGAAAATTTGCTATTTTTAGACACCTGTAACTTAGGCACCTGTACAAATTTTTCTTCGGCAAGACATGAAAATTAAAGGTTCAATAATATACTTTTACGTGTGTTAACGGCTTTTCTTAGTTATATAGGATTCCAGACTTACGGCCCCTCAAAATTTCAAAAATGTCCTATTTTAACATTTTTTCGTATTACATGAAATTTTCAAATTTTTGTGCAAGTCAAAATTCTAAACAGTTTGTATTGAGTTTGGAAATGTGCGCTTTTAAAAACCGTTGGTTTACATTCTACCTTGTTTATTTTGAGGTTGTATGGAATGGAAAATATTCAATATTAAATCTTTAGTTTATAACAGTGTGTACCTTTTAAATGTGTTGTTAAAAAAAAATCAAAATTGTTCTTAATTTTAAAATTAGAGTTATGTATAAACCAAAGTTTTTAAATTCGCAGATTTTCAAAAAGACAATGAAAATATAGATTAAAATTGTGATTAGAATTTGTGTTTTTTTGCTAATTTATTTGTACATTAAAATACGTTACGTTAAATAAAATATTGTAGAAAATTAAGAGACACTTTCTTCATTATTAAGGAAACTATATTTTATTTAAGAAAAGCTATTAACATATGTAAAAATATGAAATGTAATAATGTTTTAATATAGACCCCAATAGTGGATGGTATAAAAAATTTTTTTTTGTTATAACTTATACTAATTCTAAAAGATCTTTCTTCTCTTACAATTTGAAGGTTCTAAAATCGTGCCGGAGTTATAAAGAAAGTAAAATCTTGCAAAATTTTATCTGCACATAACTGTAAATTTAAATATTAAATTTAAGAAAAATTGTATAATTTTAATATTGATTTATAAAGCGTTTTTATAAATTGAACAAATGTGAAGCGGAACTTAAGATATGCATACATATGAAAATAAAGTTTTTTTCTAACTTTGAAGGACCTCAGTTTATAAAAAAGGTGTTTCGCAAAATTCATTTATTTATAAGACTAAAAGACTGGTTAACATTTAATTGCTCTATAGTTTTAATCGTGTAAATGTTATCTAATCAAACGAACTGGGAGTAAAACGAATAAAACTAAAAATATTTCAAGTTTTAAATAAAATTTTACATTATTGATAAGTATCTTATAATTCATAAAAAATTATCAGTTAACACAAAAAAAAATTAAATATTTTATATGGGTAAATTAAAAATAAATTTAAGAAAATTAAAAACTCAATTCTCTCTGGTAATGTTGAACTTGAACCAACCAAATATCATCTCCCTTTTAAACCAAACATTAGCGATTAGAATCTATTGTACAATGTAATAGATACTGTTTAGTTTGGGGATTGGTAAAAGTAAGAATAAAGAAATATACATAAAAGAAATTGGGAAATATGGGATGTAACTGGATGTTGGGAAGAGTGTTTAGAATAAAAATGTTAATGTTGATGTTTTAATAATTTTATTCAATGCTCCATATTTTATGATAATCAAAAAGAAAATTTTATACATACATATATACATAGATTATATTCTAAACATTTAAAGAAAAACATTGTAAATTCTTTTTCTTATTTCTTATCTCATTCTTTTTTTTTCTAATTATTATACATACATATCTTTAAATAAAATTTAAAATTCATTTTTTTATTTTGAAAATATTTTTCATTCATATATTTTTTTTTAATATGTACATATGTATGCATGTATATGTATTAGATGTTTATTTTTTCTATATAAAACTCATTTTATGCATATTAATGTTTTATTAAATTTCATATTTTCTTTGTTTACATTTTGTTTTTGTGTTTTTGTTTTTAGCCTTCAACAACAAAAACAAAACAAACAAAGCTAAATAAAATCAAACCCTTCCACCGTTTAAAATTTAAATTTTAACTAAATTAGAACACAAAAAAAAAAAAAAACAAAAATAAACATTCTCAGTTTTTTTTTTTCCAAAATAATTTGTTTACTAAACAATTTTTTTGTTTTGTTTATTCCATATTCAAATCTTTCATTAAATGTTTTGGGAAACCATTGTTCCATCTTACAGTGATTGTAACCGCCATCACCACAAAAACAAAATTAAATCAGAATACACATAACATTTTTTTAACAATATTTAATTTAAACTTTGAAAAAAAAAAAACAAAAAACAAACAAAATATATAAAAAATAAAGAATAAAAAAAAAAAATAAAATGAAAAACTTTACCTTCAAACATTTTTTTTTTGTTGTTTGTTTTTTAACCTTCAAAATAAAAAACATTTTCTTTAATATCTTTAAAAAAAAAATAAAAAAAAAAAAAAGCTTAGAAAAACTTTCGTACATAAAAAAAGATTTTCCGTCAATGTTTTGAAAATTGAACTTAAAAAAAAGTTCAGACTTTGTATATATGCGATTTTAAAATTAATAAAGAGTGACACCATACGGAAAAAAGAGAGAAAAAACAAACAAAAAAAACGGAAATTGCCGAAATGAAAAAAAAAAAAAAACAAATAGTAGACGTTCACAAAAAACGTCAGTAATGATTAAATACACTTACTGATTGTTGATAGCTTATGTCAAAAAAAAAACCAAAACAAACGGTTAAAGATAAAAATATAATAGGGGTTAAACTACCAAAATACAAACAGACAATCAAACATGTAGGAAATCATCTGTTATAATACATTTTAATTTTTCTCTGTACAATTTTTCCCTATAAATTTCATATTTTTTATCACACAACAGGTGAATTTTATTTTTCTGTTTCAGGTTTATTTTATTGACCCATCGCTATACTTAAGAATGTAATTTTTAGGATTATTATACATATTCGATTACTGTTACATCTAAATGAATTCATATAATAGATTTTCAATTTGGAATGATGATTATTTTATAGAGTTTATCCAAAATAAAAGGAAAAATTGCTGTAAATTGTAGCAATATGATACGATGTATTAAACGTTATTATCTATTTTTATTGAAATCGAGACTTAAATGAAATTATTTTAATATAATATAAATTATAATAATGATAGATTTGATGTTGAATATTAAAGGTTTTAGTTAAATGTATAAAATATTAATTTTAACATACTTAATGTAATGTTAAAATTCTCTTATGTTGTTGTATGAAAAACGAGGAAGAGTTACTCTACTCTACTGAGACTGTGTCAACTCTAGGATACCCGTATGAACGTAATATATACTGGTTTTATAAGTAATGTAGTTAATGTAAATTTTTGGAATAGTATGACATCTAACCGAACCTGTTGCACCAGAACAACCAAATGTTACAGAAGTTACTGCTCTGAAACCTTATCGTCTTTTATAAGATTTCAGATCCCTAGCTTCATTAAATTTCAAGAGGTGCAAGAAGCTTGAACCGGTTGCTCTAGACCAATCAAATTTCACAAAAGTTGTTGGCATGTAACTCGACACCTCTTCACTAAATTTCAGACACCTAGCTTCAATAGACACTGAGTTATTTTCATTTAAAAAGAGAAGTTGCGTGGCAGCTACCGGAACGTGTCTCACCAGTGCAACCAAATTTTACAAATGTTGTTGGCCTGTAACTCGACACCATTTATCAAAATTTCAGATACCTAGCTTCAATAGATACTGAGTTATTTCCATATATAGAAAGAAGTTGTATGGCAGCTACTTGAATCCGGCGGCCGAAAATGCTGGAATTAAATAGCGAAACTCACAATTTTGCAAAAGTGATGTTAAAAAAATTCCAGTCTCCTAGGTCTTTCATTTTTTTGAGTTATCGTGCGGAGAGACGGTGAATTTATTATACCATTGAACATAGTTCATACGGGTATAAAAATGAATTTGAACTCAAAACTCACTTTTTGAAACAAAAATACAATTGCAAGCGTACTTTTTGTTTGAAAATATTTTTTCTCAATTATTTTGTTATGGGAGAAATTGAACTATACGTTGATTCTAGTTTTACCTTTTAAATTAAAAAGAAAATTTAGTAAGTGCAAGTTAACTGATTAAAAAGATGCAAGTTTTTGTAGCAGTATTAACTGTACAATATGGTGATTAAATTAATAAGTAACGTTCCTGTTAGTGTACCCCACATCTTCAAAAAGTGGAAAAGGTAGGTGTTTAACTGAAGAAGAAGAAGAAAAAAAAGATTAAAATGCAATAAGATATATTAGATAAGTTATTATAGAGAAGGACTTCTCAAATCGATAGAGTTAAAAATAGTCTATCATTAGTTTATAAATAGTTTTATACGTTTTGTGCCAATACCATTTTTTTTTTATTGCATTACCATTACCATTTTTTTTTATTTTTCTTAATAAAAATTCTTTTTATTAAGGAATGAAAATTGATTTTTGTATATTGTAAAAAAAAAATCAACATTCATTCATTTTCAACAGTGCAATAAATTTATACTTTTTATATTCCAATGTTGTAAATTTGTAATGCTTTTAGTCATGCTTTTTTACATTATAAATTTGTTAAAAAAATTTACTTTGTAATTTTTATTACTATTTTTTACAACTACCATTTATGTATATAGTTACAATCTTATAAATTTCAGTATATAGGTAAGATACTAAATGATTTTCATATAATTTTTATTCATTTTGAATAAATGACTGAAAACTTTTTGTTCCGCTGTTTTAAATTGAATATAGTTTGGGTATTCAATGTGATAATTTTTTAAATCAAAAAATTTTCATTTTTAAGAATACATCACTAAATTTACAATTTGATGTAAGATTTTATTATCTTAGATTCATTAAATTTATAAATCTTACACAGTTTGTAGACAAATTTCTGCAAAAGAACAAAAAAAAAAAAAAATTAAGTATACAAAAAAATTGTACTATAAATCAAAAAGTACTGTGATCAAGTATAGAATAAAATAATTTAGATATAAACGGTTATGACTTTGGATGACAATATAAAAATAACTTAAAAAAAAAAGAGAAAAGACTATTATTGATTTGACTGTTTTTACTGTTATAGGTTAACATTTTTTTTCTTTTCCCTCTTGAGTACATTTTTTTACAGTTTTTTTTAAAAGAAAAAGTTTACTCAAATTTCTTCTTAAGTTTTGAGAATTCATTCAATTCAAAACCAATTGTTTTCAATTTGACTACAACTTGGTTTTTTTTTTCATGTTTTTGTTTTTGTTTTTGTTTTTGAAATTTATTGTCATTTTATGTGGCAATAACTTGACAATGAAGACACCAAAATTTATTGGAATTTTTGTTACATTTTCGTTTTATTATTTTTATATTTTTTTTTTTTGCTGAAATTTTTTTTTGTAAAAAGGACACAACAAAAGTATATATACCAATCCTAATATCCTTAATGTTGTTGTATTTTTTTGTCATTTTGTTTTGTTTTTTATTTTTAATTTCCGATTACATTCTTACAGATATTTTGAGAGTAGAGAAGAAAAAATAAGAAAGAAAATGTCAAAAAAAAAAAAACAAAAAAAAAAACAAAAAAAAAAAACATAAAATAAAAACGAATTCGATTAAAGTAAAATTAATAAATTCTTGAGAGAAGAATTTTTTTTTTTTTGTTTTTTTTTTTTTAAAGTGTTTGATATCATACCACCATGTTGTTTATTTAACACATTTTTTTTTTTTTTTTGGGTAGGTATCTAAATCTTAAATCTTCAGATTTTTGTAAAATATTATTTAAGTAAAAAAAATAAAAAACAACGAATCTCAATTTACATGTTGTCTAAAAATATATTTTAATGTTCTTGGATTATAATTTTTTATTTTTTTTTTTTATTTATTTATTTGTATCTTAATAATAAATTTTTTTTAAAGGTATTTAGAATATTATACTTTTAAAAGTCTCATTTTGAAAAATTTGGTTCGAAAAAGTTGAAAATAATCAGAAAATATGTAAAAGGAAAAAAAAAAATGACAAAATTTTTCCAAAAGATTAATTTGGGTCAAATATATTATTATGTATTCTTAGGGTTAAATTTTATATCTTTTCTTAGTATTATTTTGTATCATAACTCTTTAACAAGGGATGGTTTTTTTTTTTTTTTTCTAGAAAGATTTTACCAAGAACTGTTAAGACTTTTTTTAAATTTAGAATTTGTTTATTTTATTTACTAACTTGTCTTTTTTGTTTTTATTAAGTCCAGAAGAATTTAAATTGAGTTTGAAACTGGACAGAAAAAGAATGTTGTTTTTTTTTTTGTATAAAGGGATGAAATTTGGGATTTTTTTTTTTTGGTAGTGATTATAAAGTTATTATATTATTATCATGTAGTGATAATATTGTAGTTTCTTTAGTTATCACTTAATATTTTATTGTCTGATGATTTTTTTTTTGCAATAGTTAAATTAAAGAATTTTAAAAATAAGGTAGAATGTAAATCAACGGTTTTTAAGAGCGCACATTTCCAAAACTCAATACAAACTGTTTAGAATTGTGACCTGCACAAAAATTTGAAAATTTCATGTAATAAGAAAAAACGTGAAAATAGGATCTTTTTGAAATTTTGAGGGGCCGTAAGTACGGAATCCTATATAACTAAGAAAAACCGTTAATACACATAATACACGTATTATTGCACCTTTAATTTTCATGTCTTACCGAAGATAAATGTTTACAGGTGCCTAAGTTACAGGTATCTAAAAATAGCAAATTTTCAATTTTTGAGGCGTAATAACTCTTAAAGACGGGGTGCTACCAAAAAATTTTCTGAGGAAACTTATACTAATTCTAAAACTTCTTTCTTGTCTCAATAATAATTTCAGGTTCCTATCTAAAGGGGTGCCGGAGTTATGAAAAAAAAAAAATTTCATGCAAAATGTGGTTTTCACATAACGGTAAATTTAAATCATAAATTACAAAATATTGCATAATTTTAATATTGTTTTATAGAGGTAAGAAAATTTCCGGTCTTTTAGTGTTTTTAGATTGTAAAACTACTACGCTGAGCTTAAGATATATGCCTCTGAAAATGGGGTTTTTTCGCAATTTTGAAAAGCTGCAACTTTGGAACCCTTTACAACTAAAATAAACCTTTAACACACGTAAAAATATATTATTGTAGCTTTAAGTTTTATATCTTGCAGGAGTAAAATGTGTACAGCTTCCTAAGTTACAGGTGCTTAAAAATAGCAAATTTTCAATTTTTGAGCACTAATGGCTTACAAACAGGGGGTGGTCCAAAAAAATTTTCTGAGCAAACTTATACTAATTCTAAAAGTTCTTTCTTACCTCAAATTTTCAAGCCTCTATCTAAAAGCGTGCCGGAATTATGAAAGTAGAAAAATCACGCAAAATTTGATTTTCACATAACGGTAAATTTAAATACTAAATTTAAAAAAATTGTATAATTTTGATATTAGTTTTCAAAGTTAAAAAAAATACCTGTCGAATGACGTTTTCAGATTGAAAAACTCTTAAGCAGAACATAAGATATATGTATTTAAAAATAGGGCTTTTTAAAAGTTTGAGGGGCTGTAGCTCCGTAATGGATGGGGCTACATGAAAAAGTTGTTCCACAAAATTATTTTTTTTATGAGACCTACCCATGGTTAAAATTTTTTTTCTCTATCTTTAACGGTGTAGAAGTTTTGTAAACAGAAGGACGAACGGCCGGACGGAGGGACAGAGTGAAACTAATAAGCATATTTTTTCAAGCAAAATTTTTTTGGAAATGTGGTAAAAAGAGTTAAAAAAATGGACAAAAAATTATATTAAACTATATAAATTTATTAAAAATTTAAAGTTTAAATAAAAATTTTTGTTGCTTTATGGTTTATTATGGTTATTTATTAAGTGTTATACGTATCAACTAACAAGTGAGAAACTGACATCAAAAAAATGTTGTCGATTTATTTGTTGAAGTGTTTGTTTAAATCAAAAAAAAAAAAAATAAAAAATTTATAATTAAAATCAAAATTAAGCAATTATTTTTTTAAAACTTTATTTTTTAAACTTTTATAAATTAAAATTAAATTTTTTTCCAAATTATTTTCCAAATTAAAAAATTATAAAAGGTTAAGTAATAATTTTAGGGTGATTTTTCAAAGTAATCGGCCTTAATAAAAGAGCCTTAAATATCCTTCTTGCATGAAAGAAAAAACTAAATTATGGGGTTGGATTTGGTAGCTTGCACTGCAAAATTTTGCTTTACAAAATCTGCAACAACAAAATCCTGCATTACAAAATTTTGCATTACCAAATTCTATTATAAAAATTAAACAAAATCTTGCATACGAATTGCGCCGTATTTCATTTTCTTCGATAAAATAATATAATATGGTATACAATTTAACTGTGCCTAAACAATTAATTAATCCGTTATCATTTATAAAATAAATTACTTATTAATCAAATTTCTGTTACTCTTAACAATAATATATAAACAGGAGAGAAATTTTAATAATATAGAGCTAGATTTTTTAGCTTTTGGCACACATCCAGGGCCGGCCCTTCCATACGCAGAGATAGCACAGTAAAACAGGGCACCAAATTTATTCGATATAGAAAATTATGTGGGTCTAGTGTTTGTTGAAAAACAAAATGTCGAATTAAAAATGTTGAAAAACAAAATGTTGAAAAAAAAATGTTGAAATAAAAATATACTCGAATGTGGATTTAAAATAATTTTTTTAAATTTTATTTACCCCTCCTAATGCACAATGTCACATATACATATATATAAATATTCTGGAAAAGTCGTATAACCCTGTGTTTTAATCTAACTCTAAAATCCCTGATAATTCAGAATCTCATATACACATATATATAAATATTCTAGATTTTGTTACTGAAAAATTTTGTGATGCTGTCGTACATACCGCTCCTAAATTATGTTCTTGTATTAATATGCTATAGTATAGTAGTCGTATTAGCAATTATGATGCAATTTGAAAATCTTGTGCAAAAGAGTGGTAAAAAAAATTTTTTTTTGGCGAAGGTTAGTGGAAAACTTCAAAAGCTCTCTTGAGAAATTGCACCTGTATTTTCCCGATAGTGTTGATCTTTAACCAACCAAAACCATCCCCTTTTAAACTAAACTTTATATTATTATTATTATTAATATCGGATAGGAGTTTGGCAACGATTCTTGGGAAAAAGGGATTTATGAAAAATTCAGAATTATGTAGAATGGGTATTTTTTAAAATTTCATATTAATTTACTTTTGCTTCAGTATTCTCGTGCTCAAAAATGATTTTTGAAAATGTATTTAACATTATTGGAAATCATTTTTATGTAATTAGGTGAAACTAAATATGTATTTAATTAATAACAACTTTTCAGATCCTTCATAAATTAATCGGAGGGTATTATTAAATTTTTTAATATTTAACTGTCTTACTGAAAAAAAAAATTATGACACAAATGAAATAATTTAATATTTTGATTTGATTGTTAACTATATTACATTAGAAAAATTTGTAATCATGAACAATTGATTTCGAACACATTTCTGCTGGAGTCCAAGGATCCGTTTTATAGCGAATTCTTTACAAACTTATTTATATTAGATATTCTACCAATAAATGATTGCTTAACATTCAGTTTTATAAATTATACGGTCTTACTTAATTCCGACGTACTTAATAAGGGTATTGAAAGTAAACTTCAGAAAGTATTAAATTAACTGTGAAACATTTTTCCCATATGAAAAACATCTATGAATTCAGAAAAATCAAATGTTATCTTCTATACATGTAAATTTAAAGCAATTTATTTGCATCAGGCTATTTTAACTTTGAATACAACACAAAAATAAATTAAGTTGATTCTGTTAAAAATCTTAAGATCAATTTAGATAAGAACGTTTCAGGAACATATAATTTGGCAAAACGACGAAAACCATTGACAACGTGAACAATACAATAAAAATTCTGTACCCATTTATAAATTGTTAATCTAAGCTATCAACTGCACCAAACAAAATTATAAGTCATTTGTTTTAATAATACCTTATGGTGTGCCAGTGTGGAGTAACTTTACAAAAACCAAGCAAACATATAAACAAAATCAAAATAGCACTCATGTTAAATCTTAATTTTTTTCTTCACGACAAATGGAATTTTAGAACTTTTGAAGTCTAGTCTAAAATTAATAATATTATAAAAAAAAAAATCAATTGTAAAATTCATAATCAGGGACCCTATTGTTCCAATCACTTATCACTAATTAAATAATCAAAGAATTATTTCTTTGGTAAATTTTTGTTGTACCAAAACAGTATTTGATAATAACACAATCAAGTTTTGATAAGGAAAAAAAGAATTAGTAATAAGTGGTAGATGGTAGGCCCATATCATTGATCTTAAAACAAACTAGAATAAGTATAGTTAAGCATAGAAAAAGTAAAGTTAAAAGTAAAATAGTTTTAAGTTTTAGTAAAAATTTAAAAATTAGGTTTTTCCGATCATCTTTACGAAATGTTGACTATACTTTAATTTTTTTGTAAGAATCTGACTGTTTGACCTTTTATCAAAAATTTATAAAATTGAAAAAAAAAAAAAAGAAAATAAAAATTAATTAGACAATTATATAAAAACAATTAATATCATTACTATAAATTACATTCAATTACAAAATCTTATAAATAACTTGGTTCTTTATACCCGTACGATAGGATCGGGTATAATAAAATTACTCCTCCGTTTGTAACACCTCGAAATAAGCGAGCTAGATATACCTTCAAAGGTATGGATCGGATCAGAAAAAAATTCTAAGACTTTTGAGCCATGTCCGTCCGTCCGTCCGTCCGTCCGTCAGCACGCTAACTCAAAAACTAAGAAAGCTAGAATCTTGAAATTTACACAAAATATTTTGGGAGTAATTTGTAGGTTCCCTATTTTTTTTGGTTGAGTTTGGACCAAGCCTTAGGGTAGCTCTCGAACACCTAACTTTTAGATCCCCACATTTTTTTTGCAATAGAGCTATGAAATTTTAACTACTGATAGATCTCACAAAAATATTAATTTTATTTTTAATAACTTTTTTTTGTAGCCCCACCCGTTACGGAGCTACAGCTCCCCAAAGGTTCAAAAAAGCTCTATATTTAAATTGTTATAGCACAAGTTGTATACGGTATATCTTCATTTTAAAAACGCCAAACGATTACTACTTTCATTGGCTTTAAAAGTATATATACAATAAATATATATTTTTGGCATACGGTGTCTTAATTTACCGTTATGCGAAACTCAAATTTTGCAAAATTCTTTAACCCTTCCATCTTCTAAACGATTAAAGTTGGAAACTTGAAATTTTGACAGAAGTTAGATCTTTGTTAGAAATAAGTATGAGTCATTTCAGAAATTTTTTTTGTATCACTCCCCGTTTAGGAGCTGTAAGGGGTCAAAAACTGAAAATTTCCTATTTTTAAACACCTGTAACTTGAACACCTGTTAAAATTTTTTTGAAGTAATACACAAAAATTAAAGCTCCAACATTATATTTTTATTTCTGTTAATAACTGTTTTTAATAATATAGGGTTACTTTATAATTGACGAAAGTGTTACTTCATTTTTTCAAATTTTCTAACAAATTTCTTTAACGAATTTTTTCCATTTTGTTTTACTCGATAATTTGAAATTGTTGAGGATATAATGCGTAGTACAAAAAAATGTAATTAAATAAACAACATAACGGTTGCTTGAAGAATTTTTATTTATATGATATTGATATATATACATACTTATATAATATTATAATATCATGTTTATTTACATATCGTATATGTCACTAGTGAATGAATAATAAGAGTATAGATGTATATTATATAGCGCCGTATTTACATACACATATGTATTTTATTGTACTTATAAGAAATTATTCTGTCAATGGAATATTTAAATATAATATAATATAATATTTAAAATTATATTTACTGTTTTGTACTTAGTAAATTTAATATACATTTACCGCTTAGTATTAAATGGTACTATAGAATATTTGAAAAAGTTTTGGATTGATAATCGTTATGTGGAAGGTTAGAATCTGCTTTTGAAGAATGTACATATAAACATATAGTTTGAATATATGTACAACCCAAAGTTCTAGAAATTATAAAATTCACCCAAATTATTTTAAAATACTAAAATATTTAAAAAATAATATTGTAAGCAGAGTGACAGGCTGTGAACATACTAACGGTTCGTACGGGTATCTAAGAGTTGACAAAGTCAACTGTATTCTTCCTCGTTTTCTTAAACAATCCAATTAAAATTTATATTCTTTTTTTAAACTTTACTATAATAAATTCAGGCATAAGGTAATATAAATTTACATACAACAACATAACTCTATAAAAATTATAATTATAATTAGTAAGCCTTAATAAAGTCATAAATTTATTTTCTTTTTATAACTTTTAACCCTTTCTTAAGAGATCAAAAATAATGTTAATACAATTAGTTGGTTATTTGAAACTATACAAAAATTAAAAATTTTATTGTATAAAATTTATAATGGCATTCATGTCAAACAATAAAGAATTTTATTCTTTTGAAATTTCATTTAGAATTTAATTTTTTTTTTTTGCATATAAATAATCTTTTACCTTTAAAATTTATTATATTTTGGATTATATTATATATATTATTTCACATACGTTTTTTATATTTTTATTACCTATTAACAATATTACATTTTATATTGTTTTTCTCTTTTTTGTTTTTTTTGTTTTTTTTATCCATTTTAACGATTATAACCCCTTATAATTATTATCTCTATGCTAATTCATAATCATAAAATTAATTGAAACAAATTTACATTATTCTTTATGTATATATATATTTAAATTACCTAAAATAAAATATCCTTATAATCTTATATCTTATTAACAATGTATTTGTATCTATAGATATTTAGATACTTTTATATAAAAAAAAAAAAAAAAAAAAACCACTTTTTTATTAGTACAATTATTATAACCTAATTCAACACTATAAAAAAAAAAAAAAAAACGTATAACTAATACTAATATTTTACTTAGCTAGTAGCATTTTCGTGGAGTCATGGGTCATTAAAATTAAATTTAATATGACCCCATTTTTTTGTTTTTTTTTGTGTTATTATAAAAATGTGTATTAAATAAACCCTTTTAAAGGCCTCTCTTTTCTATCAAATAATATGATAATAATAAAAACAGTGCATATTGTTATTGGATTGAAAATTATAATTTTCTTCCCTCTTTTTGGCTATATGTGTTGTACTTTTATATTTTTCTAAAAATAAGAAAAGCTTTAAAAAAAAAAATAAAAATACGGCTTTAAAAAGGATATACTTTATTATTTTACTTTTATTTTTATATTTTTTTATTAACTTACAGATTCTGATTCTGTCGACCTACATATAAAAATGAAGTATGAAGGATAAAAAGAATAGAGGGGAAGAGTAAAATAATAAGAAGGAAAAAGCAATAAAAAAAAAAAAAACTAAAATAAATGATTTCAAATTCGGTCATACCCAAAATGTCTGTAATGACTTTTATTGCATAATACAAGAATATGTGTATTGTGTACTTGTACATCATATATAAACTTTCGAATATGTAAGAAAGAGAGAGTGAATCAAATGAAATACAAGGAATAACAAAAAAAAACAAAAAATTTCATCTTTAGATTTTTATTTTCCATTTCTTTACTACTAATTTTATTTTTTTTTTTCTGTTCATTCTTTTACTTAAATTTCTAGATTTAATATATCTTTTCTATTATATTTTCTAATATTTTTTTTTATTTTGTTTTGTTTCATCCTTCTTCCTCTCTTGTTATGAAAATATAGAAGGAAATGTAATCCTTGAGAGAGTAATTTTCAATTCATTCATGTGTAATGATTTCAATTTCTTTAGCAGGCAAAAAGACAAAAAAAAAAAAAAAAAGAAGTAACACAAAAAAAAAAAAAATATATAAGAAAAGCAACAAGGTGATGAAAATGTTATCGTTATCAAGATTACGAAAATTTAACTATATAAGAATTTATGATTTAATATATTATGATTAATTCATAATGCATTATTATAAGATTATTTGCATTTAATATATTAAAATTAATTAATCGATATGTGTATATCTCATAATATAACTCTATAGTTGCTTAAATGTTTTTAAAGACTTAAAAGTTCTATTTGATGGATGAAAATATTTAAATAACAGTTATAGTTAGATTTTGAATTGATATAGAATGCTAAATTAATTATTTTATTTCTTATTATTCCTTAAGATGATTTTTTTTTAAAAAAAATCATCATGAAATTCTAAATCCTTGAAAAGAATGAGATTTTTAATCATTAAACTTACATAGATTCCTCTTTATAATACGAATATCCTAAGGACTTGTGCAATGTATAGTGACTCTGGAGTAAGTGTAAAATAATAAAAGAAAAAGACAAAGTTTTTAGCAAAAAGGTTTGGAAGTAGGAATAATGTAGGAGTTTGGAGTTTGATGTGGGAAAAAATCATGACATATTACACCGCAGACGAATATCGCACGACATCTTGATCTACATTTTCATTAATGACTTTTTCCTTTATTTAAACAAAAAAAAAATGAAAGTTAAATTAAAAGAAAAGTATTAAACTTTTTCTTGAATTTTTCCAAATTATATACGAATAAATATAAATATGAAGGTAATATTTGAAATGATACATAAAAATTCCTGAAAGTATGCAATATTTCGCATTCATTCATTAAACTCAATTAAATGAAGTTTTTTAAGGGCCTCGATGATCTTAGATTTAAGCACGTGGTTAATTAATCGAGGGTTCAAACCCTTCACAGAATCTAGATAATCTAACTAAATAAATAAATAGAATTTTTCATGTAAAAAGAAGTTATATATATAGTGTATAGTAAAATTTAGCATAGTACGTTGAAATCAATCAAAAATTAAAGCTTGTAGATGACTCTATGAATCTTAGTTTGTTATATTTCTCTAAAGTAATCCGTTCAAAAGTTATAAATGTTTTTTTATGAAAAATGGCAAAAAAATATGTAAGGGCCCACATCTAAAAAACGGTGGAAATCACAGCCTTTCCTTTCTCATATAATTTTATGATGATCTTTACTACCTGCAGTAGAACTGATGAGATTCTTATAATTTAGTTTTATAAATTAAAAATGGTAAAAATTCAAAAATGTAATACAACTCCAAGATAAAGTTAACTATATCAAACAAGAAAAAGACGAATTCTTACATTTTATCCTTCAGTGATAAAAACAAACCGAAGAAATAAACAAGAGTAACAGATAGGAGTAATATACTACAAAAGGAAGTTATTTTGTAAACAATTTTGAAACGCTTTTATCGACCTGTACCGCAATACACTTCACGATTTATAAAAAAAAACTAAGATAAAACTAGTTCTAAGTTGATTTTTTACAATATATGTGACACAATTTTTGGTTTTATAAAAATTGACTTGAATATTTTTTTCAACTCAAAAGTCCTCTTTAAAGTGATAAGGTTTTTCCATGTAGCCGCAATATCGCTTTTGCAGACTGTCTGACTAATTCGTAAAATAAATTTAGGCTATCCAGAAATTTACAAATAAGTTAAAAAGTATAATAAAAATTTCAAATACCATAAAAACCGAAGAAGTAAAATCAAATAGAAAAACTATATGGTAATATACATAAAGTATTATGTACGTAAAATTATAAACTTTCATATGTACATATAGGTATATGTATGTAAGCTAAAAAAAAGATAACAAAAAAACATAAAAAAAAAAATAGTTTTTTTTTTTTTAACATAAAAATCTACTAAAATCTAAAGTAAGTCAAAGACCTAGGATAATTCAGTGAACATTGGTAATATTTCGGGCAAACATTTTTTTTTTTTTCTTTTTTGTTCAAGGCAAATATACCGCTACAATTGTGAAGTAAATGGAAAATTCGCTAACAAACATACGTATATATATATAACTTTTCTCTTTTTAGTTATTTTTGGAAAAATAACTTTAATAAGTACATGTGTCTATGTATATGGATATATGTATGTAATATGTATATAAAATATGTAATTTTATAATATTAAAGAAAAGAAAACTATACTAAGATAAATCTTTAAACAAAATGCATTAGAATGAAAAAAAAAAAAAAAGGAATCGTGGTACATATTTTTTTATAGACTTTTAAAATGTATGTAATACCTATAGGTTTTACAGTTATTGTAATTAAAATTTTATTTTGCATTTTTTTTTTTTAATGTATTTTAAGATAATTTTTTATAATAACCAACAATATTTTGTGTATAGTTATGTAAGTTTTTTTGTTTTTAATTTTTGAGTTAATAATGATATTTAAAGAGGAAAATTTAATTAAAGGATTAACAAGAAATTTTCAAATTCTGAAGGAAATTTAGATTATATAAATTTAATATATTTATAACTACAGAGTTTTCCAATTTGAGTGATATGATTTCTTTTCAAAAAAAAAACACACTAATTGTTAAGTAAATTCAAATGTTTTTCAGCAATAAACCAGACTCTCTTCAAGCTTTAGAAGTCAATATTGAACGTGCAATTCATGATATATCTACGACTTGATTTAGTGGAAAAAATGCTCGAAAATTGGGTTCATCGAATTCGTTCCTGACTTTCCACTAAATCAAGTCGTATGTCATGAATAGCACGTTCAATATTGACTTCAAAAAAGAAGTCGTGGAGGCCATTTGAATGACGTTTTATTCAGAGCTTAATTGTATCGATTGTACTTCACATTAAATAAAAAACATTTGAATTTCCTTAACAATTAGTGTGTTTTTTTTTTGAAAAGAAATCATATCACTCAAGTTGGAAAACCCTATATAAATATAAAAAAAAAAGCTACTTTTAATTTTCTATTTAAAATAATTCCATTACATATAGCTATTCTATTTTTTTTAAAAATAATTTTCGATCATGCTTAAATGGAATTACTGGATTTCGATCATAATTAAATATGTTCTTCGTAAAGGACAACCATATTTTTTTTTTCCTTACCACTGTTATAAGGAGCATAGGGCATCCAATAAATCATTTAATATTAATATTATGAACTAAGCTTCGGTTTCGTGAACCATTAATTTCACTAAGCCGTTGATTACGTGGCTGTAATTACTATACAGAACTATAAGATTTTTCTGTTATTTCTATGCCATCTATTATCTTATGCAAGAATTATGTTTTTATTATTTTATTATATTACCTATTACAATATTACAATATGATATTAATTATAATTTATAGGGCATACATATATACTTATTTTTTATTTTAATTATATTATACTAATAATTATATGTTATAAGAAAAATCGATATTATTTTTTATTAATTTATATCATCCAGCCGGGGTTTGAACCCGAGGTATTTCATATGAAGGTCGGTGTTTTAATTACTATACACCATTGGCTGAATAAAGGACATCCACAACCTATATATAAAATAAAAAAATTAATAATAAAAGAAAAAGTATATTTATGTATATATAGTAAACGAAAAAACAAATACTTATTGTTGATTGTAACATGTTTTGGTAAATATCCTTAAAACTATTTCTATTATAAAATTTATTTTGAAATTAAAATTAAAGCAAAATTTAACTTCTATGAATTAATTGACCTGATTAAATCTCTGATAAATCTGACAGTTAAAATAACTACGTATATCGAAGTTCATTACACAATTTGTTTATTTTTTTTTTTTTTTTGATGTTCAATTTGGAGAACCTGAATATATTAAATTAGATAAGAATATTGTAGAATATGGAAGAATATTGTAGAATATGGAAGTGCTTAGCCAAAAAAAAAAAACAAAAATCAATAAAAACATTTTAAGAAATACGTATCTAAAGGATAAACAAAACTGTATTAGTATCTCAATGAAATTTTTATTGTAAAAAGATGTCTATTGAAGAATTCCAGTCATTACGTTTTTTTTTTTTTTCATAATCAAAAAGAATGAATTGTTTTAGTGAACTAAAAAAGGCTAAAGAAGAACCAGAAAATGTTAAGCACGGTCTTTTAAATTGTATACACATTCATGAGTAAAATTTGTAAGTTTTGTTAAAAATATACCATTAGTACAGTTGTACCCATTAGTACTGAAATTATTAACTTTCACACCAATTTTTTTAAAAGTTTTAATGCGAATTGCCATTGCCCTACTCCAGAAAAGTTTACACGGCGTTTTAAATGAGTTTTAACATTTAATTTCTTAATAAAATTCTTGTCGTTGTTTCGTAGGGAGGAGAGACAATTATTCTTACATTTAGACTCTGCGACCTACAAAACGCTTACTAAAATTAGTTTAATTTTTTCTTTTTTAATGTATGAAAATCTGTAAAGAATAATCTTATATATAATTTATTATTTTCGGCTATTGTAAAATTTTTCTAATATAGTCTAAAAGTTTTTTAGAAATAAAAAAATGAAATGAAATTGAATAACGATTTTAATTTAAACAACATTTGTATGTTCCACAAAAATTGTATCAAAAAAAAAAAAAAACAAAAAAATGTTTTTTTCTTTATTTCAATCCTTACAAATAGTGAAAAAAAGAAAACAAAAAAAAAAACGCAGAAAACAGAAAAAGAAAAAAAAAAAAAAGAAAAGCTGTCAAGTAAAAAGAAAAGGATAAAAAGTGGAATGTAGTAAAAGTAGTTGATATAAAAAACTTCTTAGTACAAAAGTAACATACTATATTAAAATAGAAAAAAAGAGAGACAAAAATAAAAGGAAAAGAAGGAAAGTGTAAATAAACACACGAAGAAAAAATGGAAAAATCTTTAAAATCTAAGGAAGTTAATAGAAAATGGAATAATTTCTGTTGTATTAATTTTGTTTTTTTTGTTTTTTATCCTTTTACTTTATATTTTTTGTTTTGTTTTCAGTTAAAAGGATTAACTATAGATAAAGGCGGAAATAAAGTTGAAATAACATCAGAATAAAGACTAAGAAAATAAAAAACAAAGAAACAAAAAAAAAAAAAAATATTTTTTTTATAAGATTTAAAGTAAATCTATATGTAAACAGTATAAAAACTGTTTGCATGTATGTAATTTTTTGGAGAAAATTTTTTGTTAAAAAAAAAAAAAGGTTACGAAAGGAAAAAAAAAAGAAGCAATTTGTGAAATAAGTGAAATTTTATTTACAAAAAAAAAAAATATTGAAATAAATATCTTTATTTAATTTTTTATTAAAGTTCCTTAAATAAAAATGGAAAAAACTAACATTATTGTTCTTAAATTTTTAGTTTTATTGGTATTAAAATTTTAGATTTTAAAATTTAGTGTTGAACTCTGTAAAAAATAGAGAAGTCTAGTATACGAGTATTTGCCAGTAATGAGAAATCAACATTTTACAAAATTTTTAGATCCTCAATTCAAAAAAAAAAAAAAAAAAAAAGAAACGCTTAAAAATAGAAGTGGAACAAAAATTAGTATTCTTCCCTAAAAATTAGAAAATTAGATATTTTTAGATACTTTGGATCTTGGTTTGTAATGTTATTATTAATTTTTTCAAGCATAAGACGCGAACGACATATATGTAAACGGTTTTCTTAATTAGATAGGGTGTCTTTAAATTTGAAAGAAGTTGGTTTGTTTAGTTGAAATTTTTATTGTCAAATAGTCAAATTTTTTTCTCATTTCAAACATAACATTTTCTAAATGAATCGAAATTCTGAACAGGACTAAAAATTACTTAATCAAAAGATATTATGATTTTATTAACTAAAAATATGTTGCTGTTATAAAATCTAAAATTGTTTTAAAATGGAATAATTTTTAATATTTTATTGTATTGATTTAAAAAAATTAAATTTAAAAAAAATATTTTGTAATTATTTTGAAATTTATTAAGATTGAATTTCTATACCTATAAATCATTACTTAATAGCATTCAATTAATTTTAGTTTTATTTGAATATTAACCAAATCATTTTAAATGAAATGATAAAGATTTTATTTACCGTTAATATGATTTACTTTATTCGAAAATATTTAAAATATGTATATATATATATATATATATATTATTAAGAGAAAAGAAACCAATAATTTCAAAAATATTTTGTTTTTATTCAATTTTAATTCAATGAAATTTAAAAAAAAAAAGTTAATTAAATACATTTCAAATATACAAATGTGTAAATCTATATACCAGGGTGATTTATTAATGAATATCTTTACATGTATTACGGTGTACGGAATAATATGTAGAGAAAACTTTTGTATACGGGAAAAATTGTGAACTCAACAATTTTGAAGCTGAGAGATCAGGAGATTTGATGAAATTGTGTTTGTTTTGATTAAAATATTCATAGCCTCTATTAGAAACATGATTAAAGTCTTCTTTTAAAAATTGTGATGTTACAATTGTGAAGTTATTCATTAATGAATCACCCTGTATATATAAGATGTATAATATTCACAGTTTTTCGGGATGTTCCTAATAGATAATATTTTCAATCGCTTGGGAGTTGTGCGATCTTAAATTTTTTCTTTCTAAAATTTTTGACCTCATAACTCACCTCTTCCTCCTATCAGATTTATGCCATATCACCCTGTTTAATAAATTATGAATTATGAATTATAAAATATAATATATAATTTTGTTATTGTATTAAACTGCGTTGTAAACAATTTTAAATAAAATTCAACTAAAAATAACGAAACTAAAAATTTTTAAAATTAAATATGTAATATAAAATTTAATAATTCGTTATAAAAGCCTGTTATAAAAACATTTATAGAATACCATCTTTTATAAACAGATCAACATTTTATCAAACATTTACCAAATCATTTCATTTTTGAAATTGTTCTTATAATGTACCATATTTCAGGTATTGAATGAAAAAAAATATTCTCATATACATACAGTGACAGTCAAAAATTAGAATAATTTATGTATTGATGTAAGACAAAAATATTGAAATTTCGAAGATTAATTTTTGTTTAAGCTTAAAGTTTTTTAAAAAATTATAATTTTCAAGTATATTTCTATAGATTTTTTCTTTTATCAAATTCCAACCACAATAGACGGTTGTTGTGTTGTGTAAACTATGTTGTGTCAGTTATGTTGTGTCAGTCACATTGAGAAATTGTATTTGACAGTGTTATAGATCATTTATACATTATCGGCTAGGATGGGGCTGTTAATTTGTTTTGCCATATAAATTTGTTAAAAATTTCTTTGTAAACTAATATAAATAAATTGGTTAAATTTTGTATAACTATAAAAACCCGCATATAAAACATCATAAGAATTAATTGTCACTTAAAGAAAAATTTACGAAAATTTGTTCCACTTTTTATACACAATTTTTGACATTTCTTCTATATGTGGTTTCAGATATTCTTAGTTTTTACGAAATACGGTTAATATTGAAAGTTTTCCTGAAGTGTTTTAAAAGCAATTTTTTTTTGGAGTAGCCAGATAATGAAAATTTTCAAAAATAAAGGAGAAAAATATTTTACCAATAATAATTTAAATGCGCTGCAGTAACTGTTACTTTTTCGTCATCCATAATTTTTCAATATAAGTTAGTAATAAAATAAAATTTTCAATTTGTTAAAATTTGTTAAAAAAAAGATAGGCGATTTTAAAAAAGATTAAAATAAGTGAAAAAATACTTTTTAAACGTTTTTTTAAAAAATGTGTAGATTATGACAATAAATGTATTAGAAAAGGTATAAAAAACTTTACCGTCTTACTATGCCACCTAAAAAATTATGTGTTTTCATTTAAAAAACAACAAAAAAAAATGACAGTTTAAACATTACCCACCTTCTGTTATTTCTGAATTTTAATTTTAAAGATTTTGTTTTAAAAGATTTTCGAAAACAAGATTTTGTATGCAATATTTGCTCGCATTAGATTTTGATGTAAATGATAATGTAGCAAACCCGTTCCATTCTTTATACAATTAGAAAAAAAGTTTTATAAAACTAATAGCCTTTACAGTTATTTAATTTGTTAAGTTTTTTCTATAATATTAGGGACCTAAGGGACTTCTGACAAAAGGATTTATGACATGTCACCCTATGCAACCACCAATAGTTTGTTTATAATTGTTTATTTTTTTTTCAGTTGTAAACATGTCATATTTTAATAGATTAGTCTAATATTCTGAGGGTTATATTCTATACACTTGCACGTAGCGCGCCTATTATAGTAATATAATAGAGGAACATGCTTGTGATTTTGAATATACTCTTTAGATAAATAAAGTGTTCGGGTGCAATGAACTCCGTTTTTAAAGTATTTTTTATATTCGCAATCACTTCGAAAAATCTCTTAACATGTTCGAAAATGGTCTAATATCCAATAATACATACTCGTATTACCATAACGGGGAGTACATTAAAAAATTTTCCATTGTTGACCATTGTTTTATATTTTGAAGTAAACATAAATTTTATTTAAAATAAAGATGCATTTAATTTGTCAATCTTATATTTTTGATCGTAACTGTGTTTATTTACATTGATAATGTAATATTCAAATGAAAATTGCTAATTAATTTTGTTTTTTTTTTTTTTGTAAATTAAAAAAAGTTATTGAATTTCGAATTGATTAATAAAATAATTTTTCAATTTTTAATATAAGAAATTAATGCTTGATCACGTCATATTTAGTATTCGTACATTAAAAGTTGTTATTTCTGTATAATTACACATTATGTAATGGTATATATACTGATACATATTATACGTATTTATAAATTATATGTATTTATAAGATCAACACTTTTAAATAAATTTTATAATTAAAATCTTTTTTATCCAGCCATTGGTGCAGTGGTTGACGCACCGCTTCTCATTCATAAGGGAATGAGAGGTCTCGGGTTCGATTCCCGGCTGGGTACAATAATTATAATATAAAAAAAAATATTCATATATCGCAATATATAAATACTTAAATATATCACATAATATCTCGTACACACCACATTCCTACCAGGGAACGGGGGTTATAGCTACCTGGCACATTTATGTACCACGGTAACTGTATATAAATAAAAAAAATAAAATCTTTTTTAAATATTAGAAATTATATACAGCAACATATACACTTACATTTATTACAAAAACTTGTATATTATAAATGCAATGTATCATAACTCATAAGTATGTGTATATAAGAACATGTATACTATGTATGTATGTGTTTTAAATATGTTTTACGGGTTGGTTAATTGTTTAGTGTTCTTTAATAAAAATTCAAAAATATTTGATCAGAAATCATTTAATGCAGGATAAAATGAGTCTGGAAACTTAATACATATACATATATTGTGAAATATTAGCATTTTATTCATATATGCAATAAAAAATAATATAATATATGTATATATATGTATACATTTTTTAATATAAAAAAATAAACCACTAATATTAATGTATAGTGTATTTATTTCGGTATTTAAATTATTTTGAAATGATACAAAGTGTGTATTATGGTTGTAATATAAAATGGTTGCATTTTGAATTTTAAGTGATTAACTGAATATTATGGTGAAATTATTAATCTTTTGGAAAGGAAAATACTGAATCCGTACAAATTGTATACACTTATACATATAATATAACGACACTTTCTCATTTATTGAATATTTTAGTAATAGAATAATGGTTAAGTTAATAATGAATAGCAAATAGGATGATGATTTTCATCTTTTTTGTTTAATTCTTACACAAACTTGAATAGTTGAATAGTTTCATTTATTTAGAAATTTTGTCAGTTTTTGTTTGATGAATATAAAAGTAATACCGCAGAATTTCTGTTATAAAGTAAGTAAATATTTTAGAAAATAAAAGTTTTTAAATGAATATGTTATCTCACAATATCTTGTCTTTAAGTGCCATATACGCTCGATATGGTATTGATTGATATTGCACATATATCAATCATCGAACATTGGCTATCATGTAGTTAACTTTGTACATTGTTGCTCTGAATAAAAATTTTGTTGACGAATTTAACTATTATGTGAGATGTGTTAGCCAAAATATTCTTATTCCTCTTATAGACCCCGGCCTTCTACCTTGAATTTTGTCTTCAAGAATGACATTTAGAAGTCTATATGTATTTGTCTTGATGTCTCATAACATGGGTAAAGTACTTTGGTTTTAAATTGGTTTGTTTTATATCATTCTTACAAATTTCGTTGGTTTTCCTATTCTTCTTAAAATTTCTGTATTCGTAATTAATTCTATATGATAATATAATAACATCTAAATTATTAATGAATTCTTAAAATTTTTTATTATAAGAACTTTAGTTAAAAAATTAATTTTATAACATAATAAAATTGAAAAATATGTTAAATGTTTTTTGTACATATTTCTTTTTTTCGTTAATTCTATGTATTTGAATATTTAATAAAAAAAAAAAATAATTTTTGAATATAAGTTGTGATATTTTTTTTCTTTTTCTTTTAATGCATTTCTCTGCCTTACACAGTCTTTCCTACACAGGCGTGGTAGGAAAGGCTGTGTAAATGTCGTAAGTAGAAAAAACTTTTACGACCTGTGTGGGATTCGAACCCACACTCCCTCGATGTTTACAGCCTCGATGTTTGTATTTTATACGCTGTTACCCACTAGGCTATTGAGGCCCCTAAATTGTTATATGATCCTTAAAACAAAAAACACTAAAAATATTTGTGTATATTGATGCATTTATAATTTAGTTAGGTTACAGTTTATATTCGTTTATCAAAATAAACATATATGAATACTATTTCGACAATGGTATATTATTGCCCCTAATATTAATGTATAATACATATTATGTACTTTAAATCATAAGATTTAAAATATCTTTGGTTCTCAATTTTATTTTTAACTAGAAATATATTAGAAGTTGAGGTTGGGAGGAAATCATGAATAAAGATTCGGTGCAGTATTTGATTTTTCCTTTTAAATGATTTTTTCTGAAGTTTTTAATAAAAGGATTATCTGTTTAATATATTAATATAAAAAAAATGAAGAGTAAGCCAAAAGAAAAATGCAAAACAGGTTAAAGGATTGTAAAAAATTTTCGTTCCTAATAGTAATTAACTTTCCCTTCATTTTTAATTCATTTCAGCTTTAACTAATGTTCTAAAAATTTCTTATTTTACTATATGGTTTTAGTTTTCTTTTTCTGTTTCGATCCTTTTTTTTACAATTCCAGTTTTCTCTCAAAAGCTTTATATTCAGCTCTTAAAATAACATTCTTTAATAGGATCGTAACTTTTGCGTTTTCATAAATAATATATTAACCCTTTAGTACTGCCGCAATATTTTTTTCATAAATATTTGCACTGGGTCATATTGACCCACACTTAGAAATATATAAATGTGTGTTAAATATATTATTAACTATAACATATCATCTGAATATTTTTTTCAAATAATATGTTTATTTTACAAATAATAAAAACTTTATTTCATATATATAATTAAATTTGTTTAACAAAAAAGAAAAATTCAAAAAAAATATCAAAATAAAAAACATTCATAAAATATTTTATAGTTTTTATATTTTGCATTTTTAACACTTTTTGTTGCAGCAGCTATAAATATGCACCAAAATTCATGAAACTTTACAGTCATATGTAAAATTTGATAACAAACATTTCTTCAATACAAAGTTTCATATAGTGTTTAGAACAAAAAATTCAATATAAAAACAAATAAATATTTTAGAAAATTGGATTGGATTAAGTGACTCAGACTGTCTGCAAATATGAACAAAGTTTTTAAAAAATCAACGAGAAAATGACAGTTATTGTTTCAGAAAATATCTGCCACTGGTTAAATGAAGAAAAAAAAAAAAAGTTATTAGTTTCTAAAATAGATTTTAGATCCGTACTGGAGTACAGAAGGGTTAACATTGAATGACAGTATGCATGTATGGATGCTTCATCATATTATAAAAAATAATTTTCCTTTGTTGCATATGAAAACATTCTTGTAAGTGTTTAAACTACTATAACAAAAGGTAATCATCATCATTAACTGGTATGTAACTGGTATGTTTGGCTATATAAACTGATGTATGTGTATGTATTTGCAAGAATTTTCTCAAGTGTTTGATAACATTAAAAACTTTTCAAAATTTTTCTTAAATAAAAGTTATTAAAACTATTTCTAAAATAATTGGTTTTTATGTTAAGTAAAGTAAAATTTATTTATCCCGAATATACAGATTTAAAACAATTAAAATCGTTTATGACGATTAATTATAATAAAATATACATACATACATACATATATCTATACTAATTTAGAAAATTTTATATTTCGTTTTAATATTTTTTTTTTCCTTTCTATTTTTAGTATCACATTTTATCATTTAGTACTAATAAAATGCTAAGTTTTAATTTAATTGCTGTAATTTCTATGTCCCTAAAGGATACAATAAAAATACGTAATCTTAAAGTAAATAAATATATACATCTACATATATACTTACATATTAGAGTTGGAAATCAAAATAATTTTTTTTTTGACATTTAATCCCATTTAATTTTTATAAATTAGTATTGCTTTTATTTCTAACTTTTGCCTCCTTCTGTTGAAACATTTTTCAGTCTCAACACTCTACAAAAAAGATATATATATATATATATATATATACATATATATGTATAATAAGAAAACTTATTCTATGACTTTTTAAGTTAAAAAAAAAAAAGTTCCATTTAAATTTGTTCTTTTAATACTATTTAAACTTTTTTTTATACTTGCCTCTCATATGATTTAAGCTATAATCTGTTATTCTTTTTATCTAAAGATAATTTTATTACAAAATATATAAAAGACATTTTATATAAAAATATGTTAACAAAAAATATACATATTATATTAATAGATATTTATATATATATATATATATAATATGTAAAATATATGTGTATTTTTTACCTATATTTATATAAAGAAAGTAAGTTCTACAAAAAAAACGTAAATCGTTAGTTCTGTATACTGTTGTTGCCAATGAAAAGAAATGATAAGAAAAGGAATTAAGAAGCAATACTCAATGAAAAAAAGCCAACCTCAAAGAAAACAATTTTAGTTATAAGAAATATATATATATATATAATGAGGTTTTCGTATTCATTTATTTTTCTACTGTCTGGTAACATTCACAGTAGATTTAGACTGTTACAGAGGAAGTGTACTAACTAAATTAATACAATATTTAGGAAAAGGAAATCAATAATATATGTTATTGCAGTAGGAGACATTTTTATCTAAATAAAAAATAAAAAAATATTTTATATGGGCTGTAATTACACTTAGGCAAAAATAATATTTGAAACTAGTTAAAGTAATTGAAGGCATCAAATAATGCTTTTGTAAGTAATTTGTTTTTTTCTGTTAGATTTTTTTTTTTTTTTAAGGAGAATGGACATTTTCAAAAGACAACATGAAATCTTATACTTCCTTGTAATGTGATATTTCTATAGTCACTAATGATATGCGTTTAGTAGCTGTAGCTAATATAATGGAATGATTCCTAAACTATACTTTATCAGTAAAATAACTTGGTAGTAAAGATGGGATAGTATATCAGCTGGTATAGAGATATGTACATGTTTTTCTTAAAATTGCAGAGTAGATATGGATAATATAATGTAATTGGAAAATGTTTACATGTATTTTTGCCAGTAAAATAAATCCAGTAACATAAATTATGGTAGTGTGTTTCATAATTTAGGCGTTCTTGTCTAATTTTTATTTATAAATTTCTGCATTTCGGTGGTATAGTTCGAATAAGCTTTACTGTATATTTGTAGACTTAAGTTATTCTACGAGTATTGCACTGGAAATTTAAAATTTTTGACATAATACTTTTAATTTAAACGAGAGGCGTCACCTGAACATTTTTTATATAGAAAAGGTAAGCAAATATAAAGTTTCGACGATGACTTCGTTCAGTCTTTGCTCCCTTTAAATTAATTTTTGGCTCGTTTTTGTCTGTTATTTAGATACTGGATCATACTACTTAGTGCACCATTGAAAATAAGTGAATTATGTTAAGGTCGTCATCCTATTTTAAAAAGGTATTGCATTTTTACGGCACTTTTTGCTTCCAAAATATGTAATCGTTTCAAGAATATTTTTCTTTTCTTGTCATACGTTGCATTTTTCACGTTTCGTAATTTCGCATATTTGCATTATTAAGTCGAATTATAACGATTTAGCTTTTTACGATATTTTTTATCTGGGTAACAAAAAATAAAACATCAATTTCAACTTTTTTTTTTTGTTAAGGAGCATTCCTGGTAACACTGATTATATTATAGCGAAAAGCATAAAAAGATTGAAGGAAAATTAACTGAAGGGAGCTAAAATATATAGGAAAAAAAAAACATACACCAAACATACCATGCAATGTTTATCTGTTAACAATACTTCATGTGTACCAAAAATGAAAGCAAAGAAATGAAAAAAAAAAAAAAAATTAGAAATAATAAGCAAAAAAAAAAAAAAAATACAACAATAAACTATAATAAAAACTTTTACGCTCTTATCCTGTTTTTTGGCAATTTATTTATTTATTTTTTTTTTTTTGTTATTCTTTTGTTTGTTATCCACCTTGGAATTTCCAAGTATTCTCAATAGGATTTAAAACAGACAACATACGGATTTTTAGAAAACATGTAAAAAGTTTTATTGCTTGTATTAAACATTTCCTAGAGTTGTATTTTTTAACACATTTTCAAAAAAAAAGTTTATATTATGGTTTCATTTTGTGAATATGTTTGTCAGTTAACAAAACATCATTTCTATATACGGTTTTTAAGTAAACAAATGAAATATTAATTAAATTGATAGAACTAATTGAAAAAAATCATTTTGTAGTAAAGTGTTTTTTTTATTTCGCCTCACCTGTTGCAGAGTATAAACTACTATCAAAGTTTGCCTTTGAAAATCCCTTTATTCCAATGGTTTATTCTTATATTAATTATTATACGTCAAGTTCTTCCGAATATCCTTTCAATTTGGAAATATCAATCAGTAGATTTTATTTTAAAATTTATAAATTAAATACGATTTAGAGTTTACATGAAACCGTTAAACTAAGTACACACGAAAGACTAAAATAGAGTAGAGTTGAGACCAAAATTTTGGTAGAGCGATCTACATGTGTGTTAACCTCCACATTGATTCTACTAGATTTTTTTTTGTTAGACATTTTTCTACCATGTAAAACACTTTCAAGCAAATAAATTTTTGTGTCTACGATGACTTTCCATGTGTTTGTAGACCTGTAAAGATTCTTCTGTATATTTTCATGTAAATCACATGTGTATGTTTGTATAAGTAACCAATGGTAAATATTCTGTTTTATAAAACTGATTTTCTTACCAAGAAATTAATCAAAATAAATCCAACATTTAATTACTTTTATTATTATTGTTATTTAATCGGAGTTTGCTTCTGAATAGTTTGAATAGTTAAGTTAATCACGTTAAGTTAATCACTTAGTTTTAAAGTTAAATTAATCACTTAATAAAGAAACATTTTGTTAAATAATTAAATAATACACGGTAACCGTAGCAGTTTTTAATTGTTCTGAATTCATATTTGAAAGAACTGTTTACAACAAACTGATCTATTGTTTGCAGCAAGGTAATCTATTTTAAATACAATTCTATTTATTACTCTTTTACTGATCTACCATAGAGAAAAAATTCGTAAACCGTGTAAACAGTCGTTAGAGTAACATTCACAGCTCTACGAAAAATTTCTTAATCAAATTTTCATAGAGTGAATTATCTGTAGAATTACACTCTCGTGTAAGCACACTCCAAAAAAGGAAACTTTTTGTTTCCGTAGACCTCTACTTATTTTAGTCTGCCTCTCGTGTTAAGTACACACTTAACTTTATCTTTATCCTTGTATAACCTGTTATTAAATGTGTTATGATGAAATATTATGTTTTTGTTTTTGGAAATGTGCTACTTTAAATATAATTTTATTTTACTCGTTTCCATATTCCCGGTTTACATTATTCTGTTTTTTTTTTTAAATTGTAGATTTTTTCAATTCTTTGTTATAATCAACAATATAACTTTTTTTTTTTTTTTTTTGTAAAAATATATACAATATGTTTTATTTATTTATATATAATACTTGTGAATATATAAAACTTCTATTATGTATTTTATATACAATATACAAGTTAGTTGTTTGGTTAGTTTATAGGAGAGTTAAAGTTAAAAAGCTCTTGTTTTTAACAAGTTTTTCAATTGAAAAAAGTTAAAGTGCAAAAATATTAGAAGAAACTATTAGACAGAATTTTTTTTATTTATAGTTTTTCTTTTTTTTTTTTTTTTTGATGAAAAAACAGTTTTAAGGATAAAGTGGAAAAATTAAAATGAAAATGAAAATGTTATGATAACTGATATACATATGTACACTTTTTAAAAATTAAAAATAATAATATGTGAAAATATGTGGGGGATGGGGTTGAAGTGCGTAAGGGATGAAATTTTGTTATTATTATTATTGTTTGTTTTTTTTTATGTAGTTAATCTAGTCATAATAATGAGAAGAAAAATAAAAACGAAAATAAAAATAATATCAGCTTCTTTTATTGAATCTTTTTTTTTGCATTACTTTTAAAATTGACAAAAAAAGGAGGAAATAGACATATATGTGTACTAAGAGACAAAATATCGAAAAGAATATCGAATATCGAAATAAAAAGATTTTTAAAATTAATTATATAGTCTTATATAATATTTGGTATATTCTAAATACAGCAGAATTCTGATATCTTATTTCCGAAAATCTCAAAAATTTCAAAATCACATAAACCCTAATCACATAATCTCAAACTTCAAAATCCCAAACAAATAATCTCTGAATTGTAAATTTTCATATGTAAATATAATAGTGTCTAAAGGAAAAAATTGGAAATGCTTTACCGTTATATTTTATTTGTAAGAAAATAAGAAAATAATTAAAGGAGTTTTTAGAGCTTGTTACAAAATCAGGTTTTCAATAATTTTTCGGCGGCACTAATTAAAATGCTTTAGTATTGAAATATGTATGAAAAAAAAAAATGTTTAGGAGGATTTTATTGTTGTTTGCCAAACTAAAGTTTTATTAATTTGTTTTGTTGGCGGTTTGGGGTGGCAGTCACTACTATTTTATATATTTTGTAAAAAAATATTTTTAGAGTTGGTTATAAAATCAAAATTATTTTTCTAAAGTAATTTTCTGATTTGGGATTTGTGATAAATTGGAAAAATTGAAATGGGATTTCGTATCCAATTCTCCTAATACAAATACAATGTTAAATATTTATGAAATACTAATATTTGACACTTTACAAATAAAATGTATATTAGTAGATTCATTATACTCTTTATTAGAGACAAATCTTTTTATTTAAGACAATAATTACGATTATTTAAATAAAATACGTTAGAGAAAATCTTTTTAAATTTTATTTAAGTTACTTGAATTTATTATTATTTTTTATTACCCTAACTGTAAAAAAATACTTGTATGTATATATAGTAGTTATTTTTACTTTTTATTTTTTTGTAATATTTTTTTTTTTTTTGCAAATAAATTTAATGTACTTTTACTCTTATATTCAATTTTTATGACCGAATTGATTGTGACTAATTTTTTGTTATTATTTTGTATATAAATATTTACACATATATATATTAGAAGATATTTTATTATGTATTATTGTGTCGGAAATTTATTGCTACAAGAATATTGTTAAGTATTTATTTGGATGAGAAATAAAATCAATATATAAAAAGAGAAGCTTAATTTATCATATTAAACTTCATTATTATTTCTATTAAAACAATAATAAAAATAGAAATTTTTTAAATAAAATTGAAAGGATATAAAAGAAATTTTCGTTTAATCCTGTAAGTATGCAATTTAAATAAAATTAAATGTGATAAAATCTATAATATTTTTGTTTTGTCCGTTTAACTTTAATAAGAAGCGTAGTGTTATTCGGATTATAGGGTTACAGAAATAGGCATAGAATCCGTTTTATTTTAATTAGAAGCATAAGATTAGCATCCATTAAATTGCTTATTACTCTATTACCTTTAAGTAGTTTCTTGAATTATTATTTTTACTAAGTTGTGGACTATCAGACAGTAGCAATTTTACAAGATTGTGAAAAACAAATACTATATTGTGCCGTGTGCGATAAAACAGATAAAAGAAAAAAAAATCTATAATATTACTTATTAATTTTAATTATATATTTTACCATACGCTACTAAAATAAACTATCTTGAGATACTTTCCTAGCTTGAAAGTTATCTGCTGTCTTTCGAGTGTCTGTGACTCTATCAGTTCATTTTATTTTAAGCAAATGGCGAAATGGAAAACAACATTTCGAAAGTATTTAACTAATTCATAGTATTTGATGCATTTCATATCAAAGTTTCCACATTAATTTTGAATGTCCTTGTAAAATTGCATTTTTTTGTTAATTATGGTATGGTGCGTAAAAAGAAAATTATTTTTAAACCAATTAAATTTTCTTATAAATAGAATTTTCAAGGAAAAGAATAATTTTTTTTTTTACGTTACGTTATTATGACTACATATCTAATTAAAAAGCAAGGATTTATTTTTCAAAATTGTAACAATTACTAAAAATGAATTAGGAACAAAATAAAAGTATCAATTAAATTGAAACACAGATTTTAGTTTATAAATTATTTAAAAAAAAATCTATCATTCATATGAATGGATTTTCTGACATTCATAGTTAGTTAAATTTGTTTTATCTCCAGAGGTATGTACCTAATGAAGAAAACAATAAAAAAAACCAAGGCAGAATGTAAACCAACGTTTTTTAAAGGCGCACATTCCCCAATGACAATACAAACTGTTTAGAATTGTGACTTGCACCAAAATTTGAAAATTTTCTTAAAATTTCATACTCGTATAATAAGAAAAAAATGTGAAGGACATTTTTGCAATTTGGAGGGGCTGTAAGTCCGGAATTCTAAATAACTAAGAAAAACCGTTAACATACGTAAAAATATATTATTGAAGCTTTAATTTTTATTTCGTGTCGAAGAAAAATTTATACAGGTGCCTAAGTTACATGTTTCTAAAAATAGCAAATTATAAATTTTTGAGCCCTAATAGCTCTTAAACAGTGGATGCTACAAAAAATTTTTCGAAAGTTACCTAACTTATTCTAATTCTAAAAGTTTTTTCTTGTCTTAAAATGTCAGGTCCCTATCTAGTTATGTGCAGGTCCGTGCAGGTCAAATGTCAGGTCCCTATCTAGTTAAGCGTGCTGTAGTTATAAAAAACGAAATATCATGCAAAAATTTGGTTTTCAGATAACGGTAAATTTGGAAAGTAAATCACAAAATATTGCATAACTTTGATATTGTTTTATAGAGATAAGAACATTTTCGATCTTTTAGTGTCTACACAGACTGCAGAGTCTGAGATATGTACATCTGAAAATAGGGCTTTTTTGAAATTTTTAGCGGCTGTAATCTGGAACCCTAGAAGTAAAAGAAACATTTAACACACATACAAATATATTACTGGAGCTTTAATTTTTATGTCTTTATGTTGGTCCAAAATAAATCTCGAAGGAAACTTATATTAATTCTAAAAGTTCGTTCGTCCCTTAAAAGTTCAAGTCTCTATCTAAAAGCGTGCCAGAGTTATGAAGGTAGAAAAATCATGCAAAATTTGGTTTTCACATAACGGTTAATTTAAATACTAAATTTAAAAGAATTCAACAATTTTAATATTGATTTACAAAGATAAAAACAATTCCTGTCAAATGGCGTTTTCAGATTGAAAAAATGTTAAGCAGGGCTTTTTAAAAGTTTGAAGACCTTTTTAAATAGGGCTTTTTCAAAGTTTGAAGGACTGTAGTTCCTTAATGGATGGTTCATTGATTGATTGATGGTTTTCATGGTTCCTACATGGAAAAGTTGTTCTACAACATTAATTGTTTTATGAGACCTACCCATGATTAAAATTTATTTTTTCTACCTTTAACGGTGTAGAAGTTTTGTAAACAGGCGGACAGACGGACGAACGGGTAGAGTGAAACTAGTAAGCACGTTTTCCAAATTTTTTTTGGAAATTAAGTAAAAAGAAAACTCTTTAAAACGCAAAGATTTAAAAGTCGGATTTTTGCAAAATGATAATGCATTTTAGGTTAACATTTTTTTTAAAGGAATGATTTTTTTTTTAATTTTAGAGTAAAACCATATAAAAAAGAAAAAAATTTATTTTTATACTTTAATTTATCTGATTAATGAGCGGACGAAACTTAAGTCTCGGGCATTTTAATAGAAAGGTATTGATATCAAATCCAGGTTGTAAGTATAACACAAAATATTTATTTAAAGAAGCAGAACAATTTTTCAATCTGAATTCACATTAGAACTATATTTTTAATTTTATAAGGTTTTGTAACAATATTATGCTATTTATTATATACATATTTTGTCTGATCTTTCGGACTTAAGAGAAGTTCTGGGTTACAAATGTTCGAGTTATGTTGGTTTCTTTTGTGTATTTTTTAATGTCTATTATTGATTCTCATGTTATCATAGTTCAAGAATACAATACGTTTGTGACACCTTAAATCAGCCGAACTTCATATGACAAATGAGGTACATATGATAATTTTTTCTCAGGATTGATTTATGAGTCAATCCGTTCGTTTCCACGATAACTCAAAAAATAAAGTGTTAACTCAAAGATAAAGGATAAATTATTGTATTTGTAATATTATTTAAACATATTGAAAACTTTCTCAAGATAAAAATTTCTTTTTTAATTTTTTTTTTTAATGCTTTTCTCTGCCACGGCATGAAATTACACAGCCTGTAAATGTAGTAAGCAGAAATAACCCTTACGACGTGTGTAGGATTCGAACCCACACTCCCTCGGTGTTTATTTTATTCGCTCTTACCCACTAGGCCACCGAGGCCCCTTGTTTTTAATTTATACATATTACTTTTTTAAAATTTATTTTTGGCAACCGCTATTACGATATCTAAATTGTATAATCAGATCGTAGGAACATATTATCGAATAGAACTGTAAAAAAAAATGCATTCAAATTACATTTTACATGCTCCAAAAACAAATTGATTTTCATTTTCCTGTGAATTAACTTTAACTTTATTGATGAAAATACCTGAACGATGACTAAAATAAAATTGTAAGATATTTAAAAAAAAAATAATTGTTTTTAATTTCCGTTTTCGTTTTTCAAAGTTGTGTACAATAACAAAAAAAAAAAGAAAAATAACGTAGATACGAAACCGCCTTAAGTAAAATTATTTTAGTTCATTAATACGAAAAATAACTTTGTTATTTATTTGTATTCTAATACCGTAAATTTTTCGTATATTTTTTGCAATTTTTATCCTTAAATGTAAAATATGCAATTTTATGAAAAGAAAAAAAAATAAGAGTATTTACCCTAGACTTGCTCGAATGTCGTAAACCGGTTTTTAGAACTTCAATAACTTTTATTTTAATTTGCAATCAAAATGGAAATGCAATTATAGTTTCCTTTTAGTGGGTATATACTGGGTATATCAAATAATAAAAGAAGTTTACAAAAATTTAAAGAAGAAAAAATTTTTAATTTAAATTTTTTAAAGTAAATCTTAGAGTTGATTTTTTGTGCCTAATTTTACTGTAATAGTTATAAATATTGAAATGTTTCATAAATGAATTTTTTATATAAAACTTCAAAGCGAAAATGTGTTATAGTAAATGTATCAGGCTTGAAAAAATTAATAAATTTTTATATCTACACCCCTTTACGGAACTAGCAACAAAGTTGATAAAAGTAAAGTTTTATATTCGGTTTCATGTTTAGAGATCAAAACAGGTTATGAGAACCTATTATTGGAAGCCGAATAGAAAAATTGTAAAAAAACTTTTTCTTCACCTTATTATTTCGAATTTATGTATTATAATTCAATAGAGTTCGATGAGAATTTGTTTTTGGATTAATTGTTGTTACCTATAATAATTTTTAAATTACACGAGAAAGAGTGCATAAGAGTAGACTCTGTTAACTCTGGAATACCCGTATGAACGTAATATAATGTAATTTGATAATCTTTTAAACAATTTCAGATGTTTTAGTACCGACGTTATACCGAGATATTATATTTATGCAAATTGTGGAGTTGTATGACAGCTACCCAAATCTATTGCCCCAGTATAACCAATTTTTACAGAAATTGTTGCCATAAAACTTGATCTTCATTTGTAAGATTGTCGACGTCTAGCTTCATTAAGTTCCACGAGGGGTAAGAAGCCTGAACCGGCTGCTCTAGACCAACCAAATTTTATAAAAATTGTTGGCATGTAACTCGAGAACTCTTCACTAAATTTCAAGTACCTAGCTTCGATAGACACTGAGTTATTTTCATTAAAACAGGGAAGTTGTATAGCAGCTACCCGAACCTGTCGCACAACCACCACCAAATTTTACAGAAATTGTTGCCATAAAATTTCATCTTCATTTGTAAGATTGTAAACGCCTAGCTTCATTAAGTTCCACGAGGGGTAAGAAGCCTGAACAGGCTGCTCTAGACCAACCAAATTTTATAAAAATTGTTGGCATGTAACGCGACACCTCTTTACAAAATTTCAGATATCTAGCTTCAATAGATACTGACTTATTTCCATATAAAGAAAGAAGTTATATGGTAGCTACTCGAACCCGGCGGCCAAAAATCTGGTTTTAAATAGGGAAACTAACAGTTTCGCAAAAGTGAGGTAAAAAAAAATCCAGCAATATTCCTAGTTCCTTTATTTTTTGAGTTATCGTGCGGACGGACGGACGAATGTACATGGCTTAATCGACTCAAAATTCGATTCGATTCTGAGTCGATCCATACCTTTGGCAATATATCTAGCTTGACTCCTTTAAGGTGTCACAAACGTAATGGCAAATTTATTATACCCTTGAACATAGTTCATACGGGTATAATAATATCTATATTATATTGTCATACATATGTTTTAAACTATTTTATCCCACATTTTATTTAGAAGAAAAATATATACAATTTTATAAGAATTATCATTTTTCGAAAATTTAATATAGTAAAATATTTAAATATATATTTTAATATATAAATTTTCCAAATATAAAACATATACCGTATTTTCATTAATTTACAAAATACATTTATATGAAAACGGCATCTTTTCTAAATAAATGTATAAAAGTAATTAAGAATTTTTGCACTTGCCATAGCACAAAGTTATTCTACAACTATTCATGAATCCATATTGTTTATTTCTGTACAAAGAAAGAGTGATCCGTCAGCCAAATAATATCTTGACTCCAAAATCTCAGAACTTGTGGGTCCAAAAACGTTGATTTTTACTCTTTTAATTTATTGAAAATGGTCATAAAAGATAAACAGAGTTATCACAACATTAAGTTCACAAATAAAACAACATTCAATAAATTTCTCAAGGGAAAAAGATCATACATTCATTTTTTCCTCGTGAAAATCTTCTAAAGCTAAACAATTTGCTTTAACTTATAGTGATACTTCATAGATTTTGTAGTTACAGTTTACTTTGTTTTAAATTTCTTTTCTTGTCGTTTTTCATTTATACCGTAAACCATAAAAAGGGATTTCAACAGAAAATTTATTTTTGTATAACAATTTTCTTAAAATATGTTTTTAACCTTATAACCTACACTAATATAATGCTTATCACTTTTATATCAATAGTAACTATAATTTCTGTCCTTGATAGTCTGGAGAAAATCTTAAAAATTTCTTTTAATATTACCAGTTATGTAAGTTTTACTTAGATACAAAACAAAGTCTACTTCTACTTAATGTTAAATTGACTCTAGTTATAAAAGACTCATACTATATAGGGAAATTACTAATAATATATAGAAATATATACCAAAGCTAACAAGTGGGCCAAAATATGTCATTTTTGATAGTCAAGGAATAATTTTCCACAACATTTTGATGCTAACTAATTTAATGTTGTTCGCCGTTAGAGTTATCTGAAGTCGAAAAAAAGCGGTAAGTTTCATTTCATTTACATTTCAATTTGGCGTTTTGAAAATGAAATTTTATATTTTTTTGATTTTAAACTTTTAATTTCAATTTCAAGAAAGTTTTATCTTCTCCACATTACAATTTAATATTTCGATATTTTTGTATGATAATCTACTTAAAAAACCAATGTTATATACATATGTACAATTGTTCTGTTATGTTTCATATCCAGTGTGTATTGTTTTTTATCCCAATTATGTTACTCTAATGTTTTATTCGAATTTCTGATCTATTTGTTAATGAATTATTTTTAATAACAATTTATGGACGTAACCATAAAGGTGATGACCCAATGCTCACATCACTCCTAGCGTCGCTTTGACATTTAAGTAGAATACATTGATTTAAATGGATCTTGACCAAATAGAAAAGCGACGCTAGAGTAGAGCAATTTTCTACTTTTACTCGCGTTGGCAATAAATTTTTTTGATTTTTTTATTTATTTTTTATTTTATATTGGTTGTTGGTCATAAAGCGACGCTAGCATTTGGTTTTTATTTATTTATTACGCGACGATAGAAGCGGCACTAGAAACAACGCTAGAAGTGATGCAAACATTGGGTCATCACCTTAAGATGTTTATGATATTTTTTGACTGAGTCTATGAGATGGTATGTTGCCGGTATTATGTATATATATTTAATTAAAAAAACCTATCAACTGAGTTGAGTTCAATATTTTGAAATTTTGATCTAAGTATCTACAAACATAATTTTTTCAATTATAAACATTCAATTTTATTCTCATTCTAAGTACTTTTTTCAAAATTCGGGTGCTTATCTTTGATATTTAAAATTAGGTTTTTGTTAGAATTAATATGTATTTTGGTTTTAGTTTTTAAGTTTCTTTTTGCATGATTATTTTTTAGTTTTTTTTTAAGGTTTTTTTAAAAAAGTATCAAAACTCTTACATGATTGAAACTCTTATAATGAAGCATATTATAAGGATTATGTTATGATTTCAAGATTCATATATAAGTTAAATTAGCTTTTTAAAAGTAAGATCTAAAAAGTAATTCTCATTAGACAATTTTTATTTCGGTGAATTTTTTACTTGTTCCAGGCGGTCGGTCGTCCAATTCCCTTGAAAGTGATAATAGAATACATTATTTTTTTTTTTTATGCATTTCTATGCCACATAAATGTGGACAGGAAATTACACAACTTTTGCCGTTCAGGCGTGGCTGTAAATGTCGTAATGGGGAATAACTCTTACAACGTGTGTGGGACTTGAACCCACACTTCCTCGGTGTTTACAGTGTATTATATGCTCTTACCCACTAGGCCAGCCGAGGCAAATGTCCAATGGTTATTTTAAAGAAAACCTTTCGTTTTCGAACAAAACTATAAATTTTACTAATACAAATCTGTTCTGGTAAATCAAAAAAAAAAGATTTTTTAAATAAAGTCATTTTCTTTTTTAGTATGAGTTTGAGTTTAAATTTACAATAAATAGACATTGAAATATAGAGACAGATAATAGAAATGTAGAGATAGATAGAAATAAATATATTTGCCGTTCTACACTGGTATAAAAAAAAAATTTTCTGTAGATCTTAATTAAAATTTTAAATTATATTAACTATAATGTATATCTGTTTGTTATGTGTTTTAATAAATTATAGCGTCTTTAAAACAAGGGGTAGCTAGGGCAAAATATTTTGGTAATATTTTTTTTTTTTGGCTTCCCTTGATATTCGTCCTAGGTTGAAGCTATTACTGTTTTATAGATACTTTGCAGCGGGTTGGCCACGAAATCTCAAATACAATATCCCAAATACCAAAATTTCAAAATTTCAAAATTTAAAACCCCAAAAATTCCAAAATTCCAAATACCAAAATCGCAAAATTCCAAAATCCGAAATAACAAAATTCCAAACCACTTCCGTTATCATAGTTCGTTTTGAATTTTTTTATTTCAGATCTTCAAAAAAATCTTGAACAAAAAAAATCTAAAATTATTTATTTCTGAAAAGATGATTTGAAAAGAAAAAAATTGTGGCTGACGCCTCCAAAACCCCGCCAAACAAATTACTGGAACCCTGATTTTGTAACCAACTATAAAATCTCTCCTAATTATGTTTTTGCATACATATTTGAATATTAAAACATTAAAAAACATTTTAAAAGAGTGGGAGCTGCCGTTCCAAACTCACGCTAAACAAATTATTGAAACCTGATTTTGTATTCAATTCTAAAATCACCAGTAATTTTATTTTTTACATAGGTACATATTTTAAAAAAAGAAACTATTAAAATATGTTTCTCGAACGAATAATAATACACATCCCCGTTAAAGAATTTTTCGGAACCCTTATTTCAACTATAAAATCCCTCCTAATTCAGAATATGGCATGTACATATACATATTCTGGAAAAACAGGCAATCCTGTTTTTGAATCCAACACTATAAAATGCCTCCTAATGTGAATGTGGCATTTTGAATCCAACTCTAAATCCAAAACAAACTATAATATCAAAACTACTTTGGGATTTTGGTATTTTGAAATTTGGAATTTGGGATTTTGGTATTTTGGGATTTTGGAATTTGGGATTTTGGGATTTGGAGTTTTTTTTTTGGGATTTTGGCATTTGGAATTTCCATTTGGCATCCCAAAAAAAAATTTCGTGGCGCTTCCCTTTGCAGCTTATAAATATCCTTTATTCAAAATCGAATCTGTCTTCTTTTAAAGAATTGTAACATAACATTAACGATAAGTTTCAAGCATATTTATTTCAATGTGGATGTTTTTAGATCGCCATGAGAATTTTTAAGAATTCATCTTCCACACGGTTATTTTCGAATCCAATTATTACTTAAATTTCATTCCCTCTTCTCTATAAACTAATTTTGTGGTGCAGATTCCATTCTTCGTTTTTGAATCCGAAATTTTATGCTGTGTAAGTGAGAAGCCGAGGGAAAAATTAAGTTTTTGTACTAACTTTGTAAAAAAATCATAAAAATGATTATTTTTCTATCCTCATTTATTTCATAGACTTAATATCGCTTCAAAATTTATCAAACATATAGAAAGAATCTACTTTGTGAAGAACTATGTTGAACTAAACAGCAGTTAAAAATCGGACTCAAAAAGACCCATGTGGAGTGATCCAAATGGTTAAATTTATTTTTTTGTTGGAATTTTTATATTTTCGTTATGCATATATACTTTTTAATTTTTATTTATTTCCTGGTTGATATTTTTGAGATTTCATTAAGTCAAATGTACGGTTAAATATAACAAATGTTTCCTTTCAATTTTTAGTTTGCATGCAAAAAACAATACCACGTTCTTTTAATTAGTCGAAAACAGTTAATTTCCGTTTTAAGTGTAATTCAACTGTATTTCAAGTATGATTAACTGTTAACTGTTCACTTATACCTATAACTGATTATTTATTTTAGAAATTTTAAATAAATTTGAAAAAATTTTATAACAAAATGTATGTAAACTTTTATTACTAAGTGTTAATACAAGGTATAAAATATGATACAGATACAGAATAAGAAATATGATAAGAATATAGACACAAAAAAAAAAGGACTCAAATCTGTAGTAAATATTAGTATTAATGGAGTCGTAAAAAGTATTACAATTACATACAAAAAAAAAGAGATTTACATAGAAGATAATCGATTCTTGTATATATATAGAAACTGCAGGGAACCAATTAAGATTTTAATAATGATTTTAATATTAATTTTTTTTTCCTAGTTTTATTTTAACAAATATAATATATACATATGTATATACTTGTTCAGAATAGTTACACAAAAAATACACATACACATACAGATACACATTTACTTTATAATTTATTTCATTTATTTAAAATAAAGAAATGAAAGAAGTATTTTTTGTTTCTTCTGAAAAATTTAGGGCAAAAATCTAAATTATAATGAAAATTGGCATCAATAGAAAATATGGTAATTAAAATGTTTTTTTTTTTTTTTTTTTTTTTTTTTTTTTTAGATTTTTACACATAAAACAGATGCTTTATAAGATTTTAAATGAATTGAGATTTTATTGAGATTTTAATTGGAAGATTTAAGAATACGTATATATATTGTATCGCAAATGGTCCTATCCTTTCTAATGTCTATTATTTAATTTTAAGGCTACCATTTATTTTTGTTTTTGTATAATTTAGTTGTCACTTGTATTGTAATAAAAGGTAAAATTTAATTTTTTTTTTTTTTTAGTATTGCAAAAACTGATTTGTTATTATTGGGTAATTTTTAAGATTAGTAATATAAAATTTCTGATTGGTCTGAAGTCTGAAAATAAAGAGGACCTATAGCTAAATAGGAAAAAGGCTCTGATGATAATGAAGATGATGTTGATTTGGAAATAATGTAATAAAATTTATATTCCGAAAAAATTAGAAATTATATTATAGTAATTTAAATCTTGTTATTATTATTAGGGTAAATGGACTATTAAAGGATAAATATAATTATAAATTTTTTGTAAGAAAATTGTAAGAAATTTTTAATAACATCCAATAGAATTTACAATTAAAGATAATAATTAAAATATAATATTTTTGGAAAATAAAACAATACTGAAAAGAATATAAAATTCAATAAATTGTCTTTAAAGCAGGGGTTTGGTGAAATTAAAAAAATTTTATTTTTTTTTTTATTTTTATCTTTCTTTTAAAAATTAAATGATTGTAATAACAAAAATTATATATGTACATCCTTTTAATTGTCAAATTAAAATTAGGATAATAATTTTTTAGTAAAATTAAATTACAATAATTTGTGTTTTTTGTTTAAAAATTTTTTGAAGCTGAGCAAATAAAATTCTTTAAAATATTTAAGTATCACAATTGATAATTAGTACATATTAAGATGTCAACAATTACACACGATAGAGATTTGGTCCATTATGATTACAAAAATGATAACCTCTTATTAGTCTTTTTAATAAAAACTAAATACAAATTTTATATGATATTAGCAGTTCTATTTCATAGTAAGTCACCTATTAAAACTTTACTGGTGCACATACAGTATGAAACATATTTAATGTGGGATCATGAATAAAACAAAGAAAATACTTCTGCTCTCAATATTAAGTGTAAATTCTTCACAATTTATGAGTAAAAAAAAGATTTTGCTTCATACTGGGACGTATGAGCATCATCATATTTGATCTTGAGCAAAGCATTTACTAAATGTAGCACGTGGTTTGGTCAATGTGAATAAAGTGAAAGTAAAACTACTTTAAACTTCAAGCTAAAGCTTCAATTTATGTTTGGTTTATATGGCAGCGTTTAATATCTATGTGTCATAAAAATTTTTTCAAAACTTGCCTTGAAATATCAGGAAGGAGGAAATATATAGGTTCATAGAAAATATTGTCCGATAGGTAACTGATCATTTTCTAAATCAAAAAAACTATCATTTGAAACATATTTCTAAAATTTTTAGAGAAGTGGTTCTTGCAATAACATATAACAAAATCGTATAAATGGATAAAATTTCCCAGAAATAAAATAGATTTCTGAGAATCCAATAAAGCAGAAATTATAATTTTCTCACCTGCGTGGGTGCACTTGATTACGCATACATGTACGCATATATGTATATATAACAAATGCCAAACAATCATGGAGATGACTTTATAATAGTTGACATCAATTGGCGAGAATTTATGTGCAATAGCAGAATATAGTGAAACAAATGCCTTTATGAAAGATAGATTTTGGAAACTTCTTACTTCTCTGTGATACATATGGGTTTTGAACAGATGTTTGAGTATTTTGTGAAATTGTTTTTATAGGAAATAGTGAATCACATCGAAAATAATTGTTTCATGTTTATATTTAAGATTGATAATTAGACAGAAATAAAAATGCTTCAAATTTAGTTTAGAAAACAAATCAAATACTTCAAGGTGTCATAAGCAATTTCTTCTAGGAAGGATCATATAAAACCTTGAATTATTTACCTTGAATTATTTAATATGATAGGAGGAAATCTTGAAAAACAAACAACTTAAAGCAAAAAAAAATCTAGAATTTTATCTTGAAGGCGAGTATTTTTATCAAGAGTTTTGAAAAAAAAATTAAGATCAAATTCAAAGATACGTAGAGATTTTAAGTGCTTTGTTGCTGAAATATGTATGGAAAAAAATAATTAGGAGGAATTTTAGAGTTGATTACAAAATCGTGGTGTCAATCATTTCATTAGCTGGGGTTTTCATCCACTATTTTAAATACTTTGTTCTTGAAATATGTAGGTAAAAAATAATTAGGAAGAATTTTAGAGTTGAAATAAAGAAATCCATTCCAAGTTTTATTTGTTTTAAAGATTTTGTCTGAAAAAGAGTTTATTTTTGTTGCTTGCCACTCTTATAAGAAGCATAGGGCATCCACTGAGTCATTTATTAGTTATATTTGAATTTCGGGAATCGTTAATGTCATTAAAGGCGGTTAATCGTTAATGTTGATTACTCGGTTGTGGCTGTTGTAAAAGTGAATGAGACTTTTTTTGTTATTTTTACGCTATCTATTACCTTATACTATAGAGTTTTATTATTATTTTTATAATTTATTATATTATTTAATATTAAGTATGATATTAATTATAATTTATCAGATATAATATTAATACATAAGACATATTTTTTATTTAATTATAATATACTAATTATATATTATAAGAAAAAATTATATTATTTTTTATTAATCTACCTACATGATTCCAGCCAGGATTTGAACCCATCACCTTTCGTATGAAAGGGCGGGTGTCTTAACCACTACATCTGCATTGGCTGGATTATTTTACAGTATAAATAAAAATAATAATTTTATCTCAATATTTTTCATGCCTTATAAATATGATTTAAATGATTTTTTTTATTATGATTATTTTATAATATCCCTACTATATAAATAAACAATAAGCAAGTATATAAACTCATAAAAATGTGAATTTTGAAAATTTAGCCTTGTAAAACTTTTACAAAAATTTTTACCATTATTAACAAAAATACACAATAATTTAATATTAATTAAGAAATTATTTTTCTTTGTTTTTCCACTTCAATAAAAATACATAAAAACAAAAAAAAATTATTTTGTAAATAAATATAATGAAATGTATTTTTTTTAAATTTATTTGAATATATGTAATATATATGTAATATGTATATGTAATGTACAGGGTGATTCATTAATGTGTGCCACATATATACACCACCCTGTAGGGAATAATATGGAGACAAAACTTTTGTATGGGGGCAATATTTTCGGTTCATTAGTTTCGGAGCTGTGAGGCCTTAAAAGGTATTTAGTGAAATTATTTATTTTGATTAAAATACCCATAACTTGTGCTACGAACGAGTTTATATCATTCTGAAAAAAGTTTTTAAAAGGATGACAAAGAAGCTTTTCTAAATGTATTACTTATTATTACTTAAATAAAGTTAACAAAAGGTTTTCAAGTTAAAAATTTTTAATGTTTTTAATTTTTGATAGAAGAAAATGCCCATATTTCACTAATGACTTATACTATGTTCATACTATGGGTGTTTAACATGAAGTAAACAGGTTTTGAAAAATGGTGTTCATACTACACAACTAGTTTACGGTTTGACAGCTATCAAAATCAAAAATGAATATTAGATAAAATTTATTAGGTTTATATGCCAATTATGATTATTGAAAAAAAAAAAAAAATTTCTTTTTTCTTTTTGCTTGCTTAAAATATATGTAAGTCTTTATTTTTACATCTTTTTTTTTTTGATTTTAGTTAGGAATCTAGTTATTAAAATGTAAAAAATACAATCTTTTTTTTTAAAAACAAAATAAACATTGGTTTGTAAAAACAAAAATAAAATTTGGGAATTAAATATTTTGTATTGATCATAAAAAAATGGAAAATAAATTTTTTTTCCGTCCATTTTTACATTTACAGTTTAACAATGCATTTAAAAAAAATTAAAGTTATCAAAAGGTTATGAAAAATACAGAAAATTTCGATTCATCGAAAAAAAAAATCGATTATGTCAAAAATTAGAATATACAACCTTGAAGATAAACTAGTTTAAAAATGACAGATTTTTTCAAAGAATATTTTCTTGTTAAACATGAATTAAACTAGTTTATCGAGTTAAACATATTTAACTGTGTAGTATGAACATTGTATTAGTATGAAAATTTTTTTAGGTATTTAAAGCTTCAAATAGCCCATTTTTCAAGCTTTAATTTGGTATGCTATACGTTAAATTAGCTTTCACCGTTCGGAAGATTTCGGGTTTTATAGCTCCGAAACTATTTGGTCCACAATCTAACCCCCATATAAAAATTTTGTCTACACATTATCTCCCACATGACGGTTTATGTCAATACAATTATTTTCGAATCACCCTGTACATATCCATTTATTTGCATAGTATACATATGTATATATATAAAAATAATATTTATATTTGTAGAATGTTAAAAAAAGCATTAAATATAGAAATGCAAACACATACATAATATATTAAAAAATAATAATTTTTCTTTTTTTTCTATAAAAAATTCCATCAGTCTTAATTAAAAATATAAATTTTTTTTTGTTTTTGCATTTTTTATTTTTTTTATAAGGTGAAAAAAAAACAAAATACAATTTTCAAAAAATTTATCAACAACAACTTGTTATTATTATCACAATATTATATTTTTCAAATTCTATTACAACAAATAAAATAAAAAATGTACCTACCTACCAAAACAAAACAAAATATAGAAAAAAAAAAAAAACAATTAAATAAAAAAGAAATTAAAAAAAAAAACCAAAAAACCAAAAAAGAACATGATATAAAAACAATGTGCCACAAAAACCTGTTTAGCTACTTCACTTAATTTAGTTTTTTTTGTTTTTGTTTTTTTGAAACATCCCTTATTCAGTTCAGTTTCAGATTTATTATAAAACTTCATATTCATGTGTATGTTTTACAATACAAAATATTTTTTTTTTATTTTTTGTTTTTCTTTTGTTTTTTGCAAGTTCTTAAATTTTGAATTTTTGTTTTTTGTTTTTGTTTTTTTTTGGAAAAATTGAATGTTCAAAATTCAAAAATTTATTTTGGAAATTAAATTTAAAAATTCCCAAAATATCTGATAAAATATTTTTTTTTTTTTTTTTCGATTAAATTCACTTTTAAAACAAAAAAAATACATCGACAAATAACATAAACTAAATACATAAGAGTATAAAATAAAACGTTGTACATTTTCATTTCATTTAAAAATTTATGTAAAATTGTAAAATTTAAATAAAAACAAATATGAATTAATCCCTTTTTATAAGACCAATATAGAATTTAAATTAAATATAATTTTTATTTTAGAATACAATTTTGTAAAATAAACATTTAAGTCCTAGAACATATTTTTACATATTGTGTATTTGTACATACATACATGATTATTAATTATTGTTGGTACCTATACTAATTTTATATACAAAACTTTTTTATTACTTGTTATTTAATTTTTATAAAAGTGTACTTATGCATAATATATTCTATAGGTAGATATACCATTTTAAAATTTCTATATTATTGGTCAAAATTATAGTAATAGTGTTCTTTAACATTTAATATTAACATTTTTTGGAGAAAAAAACTAACATCATTTTTAATCACTCACATGTTAATAAGATTTTTAAGATTTGATAAAAAAAATTTATTTTATATAAGTAAATGATATTAATTTTATTTTTTATTTATCAAGGCTGAGCTTAATGAGTTAGTAATCACTACATTTAAAATGTAGAAGAACCTATTCGGTCGGAGTTGGTGTTAAATTCCCTTGATATATTCCATAATGACGGAACAAGGTTTTAAAGATTCTCAAATTCATGTCAGAGGGTTCATCTAAATCTTGGAAAAAGAAACTACCGAGATATTTCTGTCTTTTCCTTGACAAAGTAGGATAAATGCAGAGAAAATGCTTTAGAGAGCGTGAATCGCGTCAATTCTTCTGCCAAATCTTAAATGTAGATCTACATCCATACCTATTCTTTCTTGCATGACTACGGATAAGATAATGCCCTGTGATAACACCAACCAATTGTCTGATTTCCTGTTTATAAAGAAAAATTATGAATTTGGATATTTTTTAATTCAGATTCGGCTATAATACTCTGGATGTACTGCAAGGTGCACCTGTTAGCCACATCTCAAGAAAGTTCTTTTTAGTATTGAATCTGAGCGTCTGTACTAGCACCTGGACAAATGGGATATTCCCAATGCTCAGCTTAGTATAATTTCTGATTATACACACAAGATGTTGGCCAGATCTATAATAAACTACTCACACTGAATATCAACTAAATGATGATATTTCTGTATATTTATTGAATAATTTAAAATTTTATTATCAGAGACACAAACTTTTACTTTTATTTTCGACACAAAATTTAAAGCAAATTTTTAATTTTTAAATTTGACTGCAACATCCATTATGAACTGGTCGCAGCGGTAAATTAAAAATAAATTATTAATCTCCTGTTGGCAGTTTTCAAATGACTCTTTGTTTTGAAAAAAATAAAAATACTCTTAATAAAATTAAAAGACTTGAAAGTGAAAAGAGCAAAGTTTATAGTAAGCCTTATATTTATAAGAAAAAAATAATAGGCCGATTTTATTGTTGATTTTGTTTTCACTATTATAAAAGCTGGTAAAAGCTTCGCAGCAGACTTTAAAGTAGTTTTGTTTATTTAGGTTGGAAATTTGATTTTTTAAGCTGCATTTTTGATATAACATAAAATATTCGAATTTTTTTATTAATATAAAATTGGGCAGACTTAGCTAATTATATTTTATAACATAAATCAGAAACTTACTAAATATTATAGAAATGGATATTTTTCTTAAAAAAAAAGAAAAAATAACATAGAAAATATCATTTTAGAAGTCTTCTCTCACAATAGATTCATAATTTTGTACTAATTTATTATTAGACCATTAAATGAAAAAGCTGTCGAAAACGACCGTCACAAAAAAAAGCCCCCGAAAATTTATGAAATTTCATTATCAGAGACATGAATCTTTTATTAAATATACCAAAGATCTCTTCCAAAGTACATTTAAATAAAATAAATTCAGCAAATTTTTTTCAAGCAAAAAAAAAACAAGTTAAAGTAACAGTAAGTCGATGCAACCGACTTATTTATACCCTACACCTAAAAAATTCAAATTAAATTAAAAATCCATAAGTTATTTTAGTTAGGTATTTAATATACCTAAGCTAAAAAAATACATGTAATAATCCCTGCCTTAATACAGGTAGTAAGGGAGTCAGTATGATAACGTAAATGTTTTTGAATCTATAGAAATTGTGCAATTGCACAGGGGATTTATTTATTTATTTATTTATATTAATATTACATACATAAATGTAATGCAATATTATTGAACCATCGGCTACTTTAGGCGATTATAGGTTTTTATACTATTATTAAATTATATACTAATATTATTTATTTTGTTTATATATTATGTACTATATATTTACATTATATTTGGTCGTAAGGTGGTATGTAAAGAAAAAAACACTTACGACCTGTGCAGGGATCGAGCCCACACTCCTTCGGTTAATACGCCACACGCCTACCCACTAGGCTACCGAAGCCCCTGCACAGGGGATTTTCTAGTATGTTTATAAATACATGAAAAAATTGCATATTTTTAGGGAGAAAAAAAACAACAATTAAAAAATATGTATTTAAAGATTATCAAAACTTAGAGCGAATATAAATCTTGTTTTTTTTAGCCCAAAAATACCAAATTTTTAAGAGTGTTTCTAATATTTTGAACAGAACTGTATATATATAATATACATAAATATGTGAATAAGGTTTTTGTTTACTTCATTTGTTGTCAAAATAACAGAAACGATAACACTTGAATTTTTTATTAAAATTCACGTTTTTTTTTTTTGGTTATTCTTTATTTTTCTTATTTCTAAAAAAAAAAATCAAATAAAATAATAATAAAACGAGTAAAAAAACACTCTAAATATATATAAGTAAATTAAAAAAAAAAAAACAATATTAACTCGAATATAATAAAACTTTTAAATAACAAAAATATCAGTAAAACTAAATAAAATAAACAAAAAAAAAATCAACACTCTCCACCACAGGACCGACCCCCACTGCACGAAAAGTACAATGCCAAAACTTATAGATTTTTTACATAATAATTTATATCAAAGCAAAATATGTAACTTGTAATAATTTAACAACATTTTGTTTTATTCAATAACAATAATAAGCAATGAAATCGTAAAAATATAGGTGCATTCATTCGTATATACATCTATTTACATTATTATGTATGTACATGATATTTTTTTCATTCAAAAATATTAGAAGTAAAAAATAATAAAAACTGTAAACAAATACAAAACAAACATAAGATTAATATTGAATCTACTAACAAAAATTTTACCGTTTTAATTTTATGTCACCAACAAAAGAATAATATGCATAGATATAAGTACATATGTATATAAATTTTTGAGATATAAAAAAAAACAAAAAAAAATTGTTGATATAAATTCATATGGCGTGTTATGTATGAAATTTGGACTTAGAAAACAAATTAAATAAAAGTTAAAGTTAGTCGGATCAAAAAATATTCTATGGCAAAGTTGTTGCTCTTTACTTGTGTAACAACTTTTTCTTAATAATTTTTCTCATAAAATTTTTCCGTTACGAAATATTCGTAAAAAGCTGAAAAAGTACACTAGTAAACTACCACTTGCGGTTGTCCGATTTGCTCTAAAAGCTTGTAAATCCGAAATATTTATGTCAAATCCTTAAATATGAAATTGCAAAAAATTCCGCTCAGTCGTTTAAGCTGTACACGTGCCCACAGACATACCCACACACACACAGACGGACCTCATGCTAAAAAAAAATTTTACAGCCTTCTCCACATCGGAGTAGTGCATATTTGCCAAAATCTTGGGTACAAATTTTTAATATGAAAACAATACCTACCTTATACATTCATGTATGCGGTCGTTAAAAAAAAGCTAAAGTAATATGAAATACAGGAATTGAAAAATAAAATACATATATACACACATACAAAAAATATTTTATATTACAATCCCGCCAAAGAAACCTTTCACATTTAGTCAACCAAACTCTTCAGTTGAGTTCAGGTAGAGGTTGAGTATTAAGTTGAGGTTGACTGCAATGGAATGGAGAAAAAAAAATAACTAGTTTATTTATATGGTATTATTTTTGTTTTTTTTGTTTTTTTCAGTTTTATCTATGGTTTTATATTAGTTATTTTTATTTTAGAAAACCTGTAAACTAAAAAATAAAATTTAATTACGATAAAAAACATTTTTTATAAATATATTTGTATATATTTGTATGTTTGTATGTTTGTATGTTAGTCAATAGTATTTGCAATATATCCTGGCAAATGTGTTTTTTACCATATACTTAAATCAGGTATTCAAAATTTTTTTATTAAAACATAATAAAAAAAGGTTTTTTATTTTTTATTGTTTTATAGGGTAATCCTTGAAATGAATGTCAAGTGCAAAATTATTATCACTAGTAAAAATTCTATAGATGTTTTGTTAAGATAGTTTTGTCTACCGCTTATGCGAAATATTACGAAATAAGTACATTTTTCAGTACTTATATGAATTAACTGATTACTTTTAGTATCTGAAAAACTATAAACTACAAATCTTAAACAAAATGTTTTTACTTTGCAATTGCTCATAATTGGATTTAAGTTTACGTTACCACTTTAATTATTTTTCTTTTGGGCATGTTTTTGATCAAGGTTAATTTGATAAGTCAGTCTGTATCACAGGTACTTAATTATATATTGGAACAATAGGGTACATATGATAATAAAATTGGAATATATAGTGAATAATTTAAGGAAATAGGGTAATATAGGAATAATTGGAATATAATTTCCTGTATGGCATAAAAATGTTTTTTTTGAGTTAAAGGCAACTTATAATTTAGTAATAGAATTTTTACTAAAAAAGGAACATAGAACTCAAGATTTACAAAACTCGATTTTTATTTTAGGATTTTATAATCATCGTATATAATAGGTTATGTATGTATGTAAGAAATTTAGATGACTAAAATTTGCATTTGCATATAAGATTTCTCAATTTTATTTTTCTTATTTGTATGTTTTTTTTTTTATGAAGGTAAGAAAAAGGTAATTAAATTTATTGTGACATTGGATTGGGTTCATTCATATTGGTAGTATTTACAGGAATGTTATACGAGTACATTATAATATACATTTATAAAGATAATTTTTGTTTTCCATTTTTTTTTTTCCTGAAGTAGAAAATAGAAATGGAAATGAAAATAAATTTTCTATTGAGTTGTAAACAAAAATTTCTAATAAATTTAAATAAATTATTTTTCAAGGAAAATAATGATAATATTTTTGCTCTGTTTTTGTTTGCATTTCTTGAAAACAAAAAAAAAAAGAAAAAAAAATGTTTTTTTACCTCGAATTGTAATCGTTTTTTTTTTTTTAATTTATTTTAAAATTATTTTTATTTAAATATTTCTTTTCTCTTTGTTTATTTATTTATTTAATTATAAATTACTGTTTATTTTGATAAGGTTCTAGAAAATAATGTAAAAAGTGTAATGATTTTAATAAAATGAAAATTAGCGGAATAAAAAGTATATAAAAAAAAAACAAATTTAACGTTTTTCTACAAGGTATTTTACAACATTATTTTTTAATTTCTGATGGTTGTATTTTGTACAAAAGGAAAAAAAAAATCTCTTTCACTATTTATTATTGTATTCCTGATTTTTGCTTTACAACGAACTTAATTTACATTTTGAGTTCTTAATTTATAAAACAGATGTCAAATTTCATAAAATAACGTCAAAAATAAAATGATGTGAAATTTCAAAAAGTTATTTTTGTTTTTTTTTTTTTTTTATTTAGACATATTGGCGTGAAGTTTGCTGGTTGTGTTTTGAAAAATAAATTTTGACATTATATTTTTTAATGCTTTCCTCGAATAAAGTAAAGTTTGGGTGAAATTAAAAGTGAAAGTTTGGGTAACTTTGAAAATGAAAGTTCACCGAAAAATATTCTTTCATAGAAAATTGAATTTTAATGTATCATTTCTTTTGATCGTAAATAATATCATTTTCAAACTTTAATATTTGGATAAAATGAAAAGCGCTTTCATTTGCCTTTATCAACATATTTATAATGTTGTTGCAAGTTAATGTATCTAATAATATTTTAAAATCAAGAGATGCATTCTTAAAACAGAAAACACGAACGCAATTGGCGCCGGAATAAATTAGATCCGAAAGTAAATATTTTCGCCGCGGGTAAAATAAAAGCGAAAACGGTAAAACTTTTTGACATTTAAAATGATTAAAAAACTTAACCGCATATTATATTTACTTTATGTATTTTATAGTATAACAAAATTTTTGTATTAGCACACTGTGTGGTGTTTTTAAATAGTAAATGGAAATAAATAATAAAATGGAAAAAATTTTAATTTTATTATTTAAGTTTAAAAATATTTTTTATTTTATTGTATGATTAATTAAAATTTTAATAAAATGGTTGTATTATACAACTAAAATTTTAATAAATAATTAAAATTATAAAAATTAAAAATAAAAAAAAATATAATGTAAAAAAAAAGAATAAATTTGTTGGTATTATAAATTATTAGGTATATTATTTAATATTCATTTTTCCAAATTTTTTGTTTAATTTGAATTTAACTTTAAACAAGGTAGAATGTAAACCAATGGTTTTTAAAAGCGCACATTTCCAAAACTCAATACAAACTGTTTAGAAGTGTGACTTACACAAAAATTTGAAAATTTCATGTAATAAGAAAAAACTTGAAAATAGGACATTTTTGAGATTTTGAGGGGCCGTAAGTCCAGAATCCTATATAACTAAGAAAAGCTGTTAACACACGTAAAAATATATTATTGAAGCTTTAATTTTTATGTCTTGCCGAAGAAAAATTTTTACAGGTGCCTAAGTTACAGGTGTCTAAAAATAGCAAATTTTCAATTTTTCAGGCGTAATAACTCTTAAAGAGGGGGCGTTACCAAAAAATTTTCTGAGGAAACTTATACTAATTCTAAAAGTTCTTTCTTGTCTCAAAATTTCAGGTTCCTATCTAAAGGGGTGCCGGAGTTATGAAAAAAGAAATTTCATGCAAAATGTGGTTTTCACATAACGGTAAATTTAAAACGTAAATTACAAAATATTACATAATTTTGATATTGTTTTATATAGATAATAAAATTTTCGATCTTCTACCGGTTTTAGATTGCAAAACTATTACGCAGAGCCCGAGATATATACATTTGAAAATGGGGCTTTTTTACAATTTTGAAGAGCTGCAACTTTGGAACCCTTTACAACTAAAATAAACCTTTCACACACGTAAAAATATATTATTGTAGCTTTAATTTTTACATCTTGCAGAAGTAAAATGTGTGCAGGTTCCTAAGTTACAGGTGTTTAAAAATAGCAAATTTTCAATTTTTAAGCCCTAATAGCTCATAAACAGGGGGTGGTCCGAAAAAATTTTCTGAGCAAACTTATACTGATTCTAAAAGTTCTTTCTTGCCTCAAAATTTCAAGCTTCTATCTAGAAGCGTGCCGGAGTTATGAAAGTAGAAAAATCATGCAAAATTTAGTTTTCACATAACGGTAAATTTAAATACTAAATTTTAAAAAATTGTATAATTTTGATATAAATTTACAAAGTTAAAAGAAATACCTGTCGAATGACGTTTTCAGATTGAAAAAATCTTAATCAGAACATAAGATATATGCATTTAAAAATAGGGCTTTTTCAAAGTTTGAGGGGGTGTAGCTCCGTAATGGGGGGGGCTACATGAAAAAGTTGTTCCACAAAATTATTTTTTTTATGAGACCTACCTATGGTTAAAATTTTTTTTCTCTATCTTCAACGGTGTAGAAGTTTTGTAAACAGACGGACGGACGGACGGACGGACGGACGGACGGACAGAGTGAAACTAATAAGCACATTTTTTCAAAATTTTTTTGGAAATGTGCTAAAAACCTATAGGTAGTATACAAAATGTAATACGCAATTAGTAATACGCAATAAATTGAAAATTTTGAAATTTGTATAAATATTTTTGATCAGCGGTTGGAATGTATTTTCAATTTCAATGATATCCTAAAAAATTTACGGCTCTACAATTATATGCAAAGTTTTCAATGATTGATTTTCTTTTAAAAAATTAATATAATGGGTGTTCAAAATTGAGGTATCATTTTGATTTTGCCGCCATTTTTTTTCTACCTGGAATTTTTATACGAGGTTTCTTTAGGTATATTCTAAATACATTCCGGTTAGTTAATATGGAACGGTACACGAAGGAACAACGTGTTTTTGTTATTACAACATTTTTTGAAAATGGTAAAAGTTTTCAAGATGTAATTAGGAAATTTCGAACAAAATTTGGTAGAGAAAATGCTCCAACAAATCGTGCCATCAAGCTGATGGTTGATAAATTTCTAGAAAATGGATCTGTTCTTGATAACAGAGGCAACATTTATCAAAGTAGTGGCCGTTCAACCGAGAATGTAGCAGCTGTGAGCAGAAGTGTTGAAGAAGCTCCAAAAACTTCCATTCGTCGTCGTTCGCCGCAATTAAATATCAAACCATCCACATTATTCAACATTTTGCATCGTGATCTCCATTTAACGGCTTATAAAATCCAGCTGACGCAAGAATTAAAACCAACTGACCATGGATTATGTCGACAATTTGTTCCTTGGGCAATCGAAAAACAAGAAGAAAATGAGAATTTTTTTAACAAAATAATCTTCACGGACGAAGCTCATTTCCAGCTCAATGGCTACGTCAATAAACAGAATTGCCGCATTTGGGAGTGAAGAGAATCCAAGGGTTATCTTAGAGCAACCAGTACATCCACAAAAAGTTACGGCTTGGTGTGGTTTGTGGTCAGGAGGAATCATCGGACCATATGTTTTTGAAAACGCAAATGAATTACGGTCAATGGAAATCGCTACAGGGAGATGATCCGAAGCTTTTTGTGGCGGGAAATTGATGATTTGGACGTAGAGAATATGTGGTTTCAACAGGACGGTGCCACTTGCCACACAGCAAGAGAAACAATGGTTCTTTTGAAGGAAAAGTTCAAAGATCGCATTATTTCTCGTAGAGGAAGAGTGATGTGGCTACCAAGATCGTGCGATTTGACACCGTTGGATTTTTTTTGTGGGGTTTTGTGAAATCGAAAGTCTACAGCAATAATCCCACAGCAATGTAAGAGCTTAAAGAGCTTAACAACATTATCGAGCAGATTTCAACCATTGAGAACAGTTTATCGAACAACGTGATTCAGAATTTTGGTAAAAGATTGGAAGCCTCCCGAAGTAGTAGAGGGGGTCACTTGGCCGACATAATTTTTCATTATTAACCGGAACCTATTTGTAATAAATTAAAATAAAAATATATTTAATATTTCAAAAAAAAAACCTTTTTTTATTAAAATTAAAATGATACCTCAATTTTGAACACCCTATATTTACAATATTTCCAAATTGCATTTGCTGTGATATAGGTGTAACTGTCTGCAAAATATTATCGCAAGTCGAATTTTATAAGAAATCTGTTAGGCATCTGCCAAAACAATTTTTCTTTGCGATTTGTGTTCAAATTTTGTATGATGATTATATGGACTTAGGAAAAATCCGTGACAAATTTTCATTGAGTTCCTTCCGTTTCGTTACCAGGGCCAAAAAAATTAAATTCAGTACAAATTTAATTGTGATCCATCAAACCGCAATTTTTTTTTTTAGTTTTGTTCGATTAAAAAAGAATATAGATATAGTTTTGGTGTGGGTTGATCCTACATTATTGCAAAGAATGTGAAAAACGAGTCAGTATGCAGAACCAAAGACTTTCTAAAGCAGCATATTTTTCAAGAGATAATAGTTTAGAATTGTGACTTGCACTAAAATTTGTAATTTTTGTTAAAATTTTCTAATAAAAAAATAGAAAAAAATGTGAAAAATCAAGAGATATTTTCTTCAATTTTTAGAAAATGTGTTTTAAGGAAATACCGTTAATTAAAAAATTTATTAACAAATATAAAAACATAATGTTGAAGCTTTTAATAGTGAAACTAACAAGGAAATTTTACAAAATTTTTTTGAAAACTACCCTTAAAAAAAAATAATAATAAAAGTAGAAAACATTTGAAAACAGTTTCCAAAGAATATTTTAATTTTCTCGCTATCATGATTAAGAGGCAGTGTCTACTTTTATGGTACTGTAGCTTTATAAGGATATAACAATTTTTGATCTATAATAATAATATGTACGTATAACGGGTTAATTGTTTATAATAAAATTAGTAGAGTTATCTCTTTAAAATTAGGTAAAATCTATTAATTTTTTTTTCCATAAAACTCATAAAGTTTAGACGATTTTAAAGGCTATCAATTTTCCCGATCACTGGCGGGTTTATCCGATGCATTTAATAAAACTTAACCATTCAAATGTAGTGCTGGGCTATATAAAAACCATATTCTTCAATTTAATGAAATTTTTTACGTTTGAAATTTTATTGGCTTATCTCATTAGTATATAAAACAATCAGATGTTCTAAATAAACAGATCAACGGACAGATTATCGGTAACCTAATAAGTACATTTTTGATAAATTTGTTTTACAATTTTCGTATCTTGTATTTTGTACCTTTAAAAATATTTGGACATTATATGAAAATACTTTTTTACTGTTAAATAGATAAAACTTGTTGCAATCAACCATTAATTTAAGTTGTGAACTTGTTGATTTGTTTTACATTTTATTCATAATTTCTTGCAGCATGAAAAATTTTGATTTTTTTTTTTTTTTTTGTGTATTTTCTAATTAATAAAAAATATATATTTTAATATTTTTTAAGGTTTTTTTTTTTTATTTTATTTTATTTTTAACATATGGATTATAATATATATATATATATTGTACATATAGTTCAATATTTAATATTTGTTCATTCTATGCATGTCCCAGTTCTTGTATTACTCTAGTTTTTTTTGTTTCCTATATTTTTTAATGATTTTGCATAGCAGAAAAAAAAAAAAAAATTATTTTATGTTTTTGTATTCCGCGACATTTTTCCAGTACACGTACATATAAAAATTTTGTTTTTTTATATTTTAAATAGTTGTGGAAAAAATTAAAGATACATTTGGAATTAAATTGTGGTTTTTATTCTTTGAAATGCGCCATAAAGTTATGTATTATGGGTGGTTTTTTTTTTTTTTTTTTACAGTAGGTAAGTGAATCAATAGACATCGAGTCCTGATCCATATCCTAAACGTCATGTTATAATTATTTTAAAAATAGAGCATTGATTGATTCTACGAGTATTACAATTTTAGTACTCTGTGCGACCATTATGGGATAAAATGTATAACAGCAAAGTTAAATTATAATATAAATGCCAAATACATTAGATGTAAATATTTATAGAGTAATAAAATAAAAAATAAATTAATGTCATATAGTGTATAGTAGCTTAAAAATTATCACAAAATTTCTGAACTTTTTCCTTACTTAATTAGTCGTATGCATGAAACTGAGCTTGAACTCAAAGCTTACTTTTCCAAACAAAAATCAGAGTTCAAGCGCAATTTTTGTATGAAAAAGTGAGATTTGAGTTTAAGCTCATTTTTATGCATTCGACCTAATATCTTTGTGTGTGCAAAGAGGCTTAAAAAGGTTGTACTAAGAAGGACTCTAAATGACATTAAACGAGGCACCTTAAACTTTATTTAAGAGTTTTTATTTTTTCATTTAAAAGTATTATGCAAAAGACGAATACATACATGTTATATTCTTGTGACTATTACCATGTATGTAATCTTAAGTATCAGGGATTTATTCATATTATGGAATTTATCTTTTTTTTTTTCTGAGTTAAGAAGTAAAAGATAAAAACTGTTTTGTAATATATTTGTTTAAAATGGACAATTTGTTGGAAATAATCATTGTATTATCTACCTATTGGGGTCTACCTATTGGGTCTACCTTAATATTTTGTTTTTCCTAAGGGGGTAGAAATCTTCCAAAGACAACAAGAATACGCCCTTGATAGTGTCATATTCTTACTGACTAAATCCACCAAGCTCTTTAGCCAAAATAATGGATGAAAGTCCTAACTGCTAATGCAGTATATTTTTATTTTTTTATGCATTTCTCTGCCACATAAATGTGAACAGGAAATTACACAGACTTTCTTGTTCAGGTGTGGCTGTACATGTCGTAAGGGAGAATAACTCTTACGACATGTGTGGGAATCGAATCCACACTCCCTCGTTGTTTACAGCTACCCACTAGACCACCGAGGCCCCAAATGCAGTATGGCTACATTACTCTACAATAGAAATAAATAAATAACGGTAACTAAATAAAAGCTTTGTGTAGAACTTAACTTTATTAAATTTTTGTTTTGCACAAAAAACTAAATTCTTCAATATTAATGTTCGCAAATGTAGGAAGGCTATGTGTATAGCAGATATATAAATTGCAATTAATGGGAAAAAAAAAACGAAAATCTTATATGAGATAACAATGGAGGGTGCTTACCTATAACTTACAAATACGTACTACTAGTGTTGGTGTCATTGTATTTAAAAAAAAATATATTTTTATTTTAAATTTTTTTATCTATTTGTTTTTTTTTTTGTAAAAATTGTTATATAAAAATTCCTCGTTAATATAGCAGATAACGGTTTTAATTAAGCTTTGGAATTTTGTATGATGCAATTTACAAAAGAAAAAAAAAAATATTAAAAAAATTAAAAAATGTTTTACAATATTGAATTTTTGCAGCTGAAATCAATAACAATGGTTTAATTTGAATTTTTTTTACTCAGAAAAAGTTTCGGATATTGGTAAAGAAATTTTTTTTTTTAAAACTTTAGAATTTTAAATGCTATAGCCTATAATACTTCTTATATATATTATACATGAAAGTAAGACTTATTAAATAACAAAATTTTTTATACATTTATAAAATTTTATAGATGAGAATTGAAATGAGTGGTAAAAAATGACAGACTAATGATTTTGAATAAATTTAAGATAAAATTTACCTTGATTTCAAAATAATTTCAATATAAAGCGGTAAAAGTTTTTAAGATACATATAACTAAGTTACTATTCTAATACATATACCTAAGGTGCAGCGACCAAAGTCAGATAGCCAAAAGTTCAATTTGTCAAAACCCCGTGAGGCGTTTGCCTTAGTGGTTTTTAAATGGACTATTGGTTCATTAAAGTGAGACTCAGTGTTTTTTAATAGGACTTTTGGCTCATTACAGTGAAAGTTAGCGCTTTTTAATAGGACTTTTGGCTTATTAAAGGTCATCAAAAAAGACGATGATTAACCCCAAAAGCAAAATGAAGTTAGTCACTATGAATTAGTCTCTTACAAAAAAAAAATATATTACAATGAGTTGAAGCATGCAAACAAAATAAATAGCAAAGATTTTAGAGTTAGTTTTAAAATCAGAGTTTCAACAATTTGTTTAATGGTGAACGTTTTCCTTTTTCCAGAATATTTATATATATACATATATATCGATATAAATATATTCTATCAAAAACGTAAATCCTCATTTCATAATGCACTATAAAATCCCTTTTATATTTTCCAAATAAATATTTGAACAAAAAATAGACTCCAACAAACAAAAATTCTCCAATGGGACTTTTGATCTGCATCTTGTATATCACGTGTTAGAAAATTCAATGAAAATAATAATAAAATTAAAATATTATACAGTATTGGTTATTTGTTTGTGCACGTCAAAATGGGAATTTAAATTTAATATAGAAGAGTAATTCAAAAATAAGGACAGGCAGGCAGAATTTTTTTTTAGATTTGAAAAATACATAGCTATTATTACATATTTTAAAGTTTCAACTAGTTGATACATTTTTATTAATTTTAGTATTTTGTTTTCTTTTTGTTATAAATATGAAATTTAATTGATATTGCTTTAGTTTTTTTTTTTATTTAAAACATATACATACTAACTACTACATATATACAGCTTGTCATTTTTTACATATTATTATAATATATTTTTACATATTATTATTCCATATGCATGGCTATTTATATATGGAATCCAGTTCATATCAGATTCCTTAAGTGTTTTCTGAATGTTTGATGAAAAATTATTGTCAAAATGTCAAAATTTATTTAAAATTTAAAAAATATATTTTTTTGGTATTTACGTATATTTATTTTAATAATAAAATCTCGGCTGGTTACAATAATTATAATATTAAAAAAAAATATTCATATGTCGCAAAATATAAATACTTAAATATATCATATAATATCTGGTACACCTCACATTCCTACCAGGAAACAGGGGTTATATCTACCTGGCACATTTATGTACCACGGTAACTGTATATAAATAAATAAATAAATAAATATTCTTAACATTTCATTTATTTATTTTTTAAAAATATCGTTAAATTTCATTAAAAATCACGTCTTTTAATTAAATATCATATAGTAATGTTTTATGTCACGTGAGTATTTTGAAAATCTAACTTTTTTATTAAAAATCTAACCTTAAAACCATTTATTTTATTTTCCTATTATTTTTTTTTTTGCGAGGGTAGGTGGTAATCATCAAAAGACACTATAGAGGAGTAAAAACGAGCACGATTCCTCTATGACTGTGTGGGACTTTAAACCACTAAACACCACCTCCCTTTTTTGGCCAAACAGTAGGTTATACGACCTTTAGTACTACTGTACAGCGTGGTCATAGGAAGTTGAGTTAAGGAATGAAAATAGGTTTCAAATTGGCAGGTATATTGTGAACAAAGTTGTTAATATTTACCTTGAATCTTTGCATGTTGTAAATGTAATCATCACTAATTCTGGGAAACACATGAGGTGGAAGATGGTTCCACATTCGCGATGTTCGTAATACAAACGAATTTCAATAAGCCGAATTAAATTGTTTTGCAAATAAGGTGTTTTTTGGGAACATTTAAAATTGATGTTAATGATTTTAACGAAGTATGAATTTTAATTAATAGGATATAAATAATATTATAATTTTTAATTATTATAGAGAGGACAAGGAATAATTAGGTATATAATATATGTTGTATAATTTTATTTTTATTAGTTCTTGATTTTATATACAAAATAATAAAATTTAAAAACTACATACATATATTATTTTCCTATGAGATTGAAAAATCAACTAAATAAATAAAAATTCGTCATAGAATCTATAGATTCAATTAACTCAAAAATAATTTGGCCGCCTTCTTTACGAGAAGAAGTAAAAGAGACGAAATAAACCTTAATAATGGAAGGCGACCAAATTATTTTTGAGTTAATTGAATCTATAGATTCTATGACGAGTTTTATTTATTTATATAATATAAAAATATATTTTTTTATAAATATAGGTTGTGTGCCGGTTGAAAATGGTTTTTCAAAGCGAGCTGTTTTTGTTTTTTTTTTGCATCCTACATCTTCCCCACATTTTAAGTGAGGTGAATAAAGAGTAAAAAAGTTAAAATGTAATTTTGTATCAGATTTATTGTATTTACAAAAAAAAATATTTTTGTCTTAATTTATAATTAAATTTAGGGCAGAAACAATAAAAAATTAAAATTTTTTTTTTGTCAACTTTCATTGAAGCAATTTTTTCAATTAAAATTTCTAAATTTAGATTTTGTGCAATTTTGTCCCGTTGCATTGAAATTGTAGTCAAACAATCCAATTTTTCGTGAGTCATTTTTGTACGTTGGTACGTCTTGATCCATTTTAATTTTATATATATATAATAATATGAGTACTCTTTAAAAAGTAAAAATAAAAAATAAAAAAATAAATTGAAAATCCATTTTGTATGAACAGTTTAGGAATAGAAGAAATTTTATGACATCTTCAAACTTCAATTACAGAAAAAATTTCATACAAATTTAAAATTTCATAGAAAAAAATAAAAATGGTATGCGACGATTTGTTCATTAAGATTTTGGCATTCTTTTCTGGTTTCATCTAAAGTTATTACCTCATAGCTCCTCCTTCTAAATCGGTCATGTATGTAGGTTTCCTAAATTATTCAATACTACGTTTATAAAAAGCTATAAAGTTAGTTTTACATTCAATTCATTTTCAACATATCTGAGAAACTGTTCTAATTTAGTAGTAAAACTCACTTAGTTTAGATATATAAAAATTGTATAGTTTTGTCCTTAAAAAATAAAATAAATTAAAAATTTATTTATTTATTTATATACAGGTACAGTGGTACATAAATGTGCCAGGTAGCTATAACCCCTGTTTTCTGGTAGGAATGTGGGGTATACAAGATATTATGTGATATATTAAGTATTTATATATTGCAATATATGAATAATTTTTTTTTTATATAATAGTTATTGTACCCAGCCGGGAATCGAACCCAGGACCTCTCATTCCCTTATGAATAAGAAGCGGTGCGTCAGCCACAGCACCAATGGCTCGGTTGAAAAAAAAATTTTTTTTATTTTATTTAATAATAATTTTTTTTTTTAAATTAAAATATATTTACATTTTTATTTGATATTTATTTATTGTGATCTTCTTTACATTTCTCTACAATGGGATGTACTTTTTCTACTTCCACTTCTCCAGTTTTTAAATGATATACTTTCTAAAATTATGTAACTTTAGTTCGGTTAAAAATCCATGAATGATACAGAAACGTAAATATTTATCAAATTAAAATCAAACAAGACGGAATGTAAAATCAAACGTTCTTAAGTTTAAATTCAGTTTTCATGCCTGATAGCTTCCCCTGTTTAACAAGGAAAGATACAACAAAAATTTCTAATTTAAGTAACTTATGCTTAACTTATAAATTTTCTAAAGTAATAGTTATTTTAAAAGATATTTTTTTCTCTTAAAATATCAAACTTTTTTCTAAAAGACTTCCGGACATATTATGAGAAAAGCAGAATATTGCATAAATTTCCACATAACGTTAAATTTGAATATTAAACTGGAAAAAAAAATGTATAATTTTGATAATGACTTATAAAGTTCAAAAAATATCCTGTCACTTGACGTTTTTATATTGAAAAAAATATAGCAAAATCTGATACCTTATATACATACATATTTGAAAATTAGGACTTTTTTTAAACACCAGATCTAATGGTTAAATTTTTAATTTTTCTATCTTATGCGGTATAGAAATTTTATAAATAGACGAACGGATGGAGGGGCAAATGTACAGAGATTTCTGAAAAATTTTGAAAAATATCGTAAAAACAGTAATCTATTAAGGATAATTAACATCGAAAAATTTATTGAACAAGTTAAATTAAAGTAACGGTAGTTAAATCTAAATTAAAATAACGGTTCTGAAAATTATCAATCTCCAAATGGTAATTCACTTGTTTAGATTTTTCTTTCTATACTTTTTCTTCATGATTTATCTGCATCAGCAGTGCTTGGTATGGTACATATATTGAAAAATATATAATAAATATTTTCATAAATTGATTTTAAATTAAAAATTCAAAAATAAGTTGCTACTTAAATACAATGACACTTTAATAATGCTTTTTTTTGAGTTTTTTTTTTTTTTTTTTTGTGGTACACCTATCATATAATATGTAAGTACTAGTTTTCAAAACCTTCAAAAAAAAAAAAATATATCTACAAATTAAATTTATTTGTTTCATATGTCGCCGTTAATTTTATGGAACATTTAACATGAATGTAAATGACATTTATTTTACATTATGTTTTTGTAAAAATTCTCTTTTTTTTTTTATATATATATATTTATATTTTCAGTTTTATGCTAAATTACCTTCGCGAGAACACATATATATCTCAGGTATAAAAAAAAAATAAAATATTGCGATAGACAGAATCTATTATTTTAAATTTCATTTAATATACATATATATATATAATATAAACATAGGTATAGGAGTATATATATTTTAAAATATATAAAAGTAAATATCGTAATTCGTAATTGAACGCATATACATATGTATTTCATTTTATATTTTTGGTTATTCGAATATCTAAAGAATATCGAAAGTAGCATTGTATTTTCTTAATTTAAAAAAATTTAAAGACATTGTTTTTTTTTTAAATTCATTTTTCATTATTTTAACTTCGATGTCAATAGCATATAATATTATTATGGTATATATTACATATAATCAAGGTTGTCGTCAGCATTAAAGAAAAAAACAAATCATATACGAGTATATTTTAGAGAATTAGAATGATGTTTAAAAATTATAGGATATCTGTTGAAAATTATTTTGATATCTATAACAAATGTATTATATTTTATAGTACTTATACTATTAAGTATAGTATAATATCCAGTCAATGACAATGATAAAGACAACAAAATTTTGCAAATAAAGATTAAAATTTTTCAAATTCTCGAATTTTTTTTTGGGTAATCTATATGACTTGGCCGGGATTTGAACCCAAAAGACCTTTCGTATAAAAGGCATACGAAACGCCTTGGGTTCTAATATTTCTTATGAAAAAGTCTCGGATTTAAACACCAGCTTTTCATACGAAAGGTCTTTTGGGTTCAAATCCCGGCCAAGTCATATAAATTACCCAAAAAAATATTCGAGAATTTGAAAAATTTTAATCCAAGGACTTTAATAATATTCACTTGTGACTATAAATCTACTAAAAGGATCTTCTTATTAAGCTGAACAATAATTTTTAATCTTTACTTTAAATAAATCATTTGTATTATAGGATTTTAAAGGATGAAACCAATAAAACTTTAGTTAAGCTCTTGGGTTGTAATCTTTGATACGAAATATCTCGTGTTCAAACCTTTCTTATGAAAAGTCTCGGATCCAAATATTATATTATCATCAATAATTAATCATTAGTATATGATTATCATATTAAAATATTTAGTGAAAATTAAAATATACAATATTATTGCAAACGTTTATTTACTATCATAATAATATAGATTCTATTTTCTATGATTAATTTCGTGACATATTTCGTGAAATTTTTACATAGATTACAAAACAATCACTTATATTGATTATAAGATTGTTTCATAAACGTGAGATTCTTGACAAAAAAAATAAAAAAAATCAATTCAAAAATACTCAAGTATACAATCATCTTCATACGTATATGCCTACATTATTACTTATATATTTATATGATTTTATTTATATTTTTCAATTTTTTATCATTATTTTTAAAACAGTTTTTATGTCAAAAAAAAAAAAAAAAAATACCAAAATATTCCACGGAGGCATTCATACATATACACACACACACACACACACACACAATACAAATTATATATATATTTCTTCCTTTGATTTTTGATATTATTATTATTATTATTATTATTATTTGTGATGATCCAATATTGCCATAATATTGATACTTGACTCATCTTCACTTTTTTATTCATTCATTCATGTTTTGTTTTTTTTTTTTTCTTGGTGAAGAAAAAGAAGATGGCACTTAGACAAAGCACGTACATCTAACATACTTGTAATTCGTCTTCGTTTGGTCTTTCAATATTCAACTCGGTACATATTTTGGAGAAGCTAATAATAATATAACTTTCAAATCTGTGAACGATGAGGACAAAAAAAAAAAAAAAAAAAACAAAAACACTACTGCTCTATAGACAGAAATAAATTAAGAGGATGAGAATTTGAAAGGAATAGTGGTGGTAAATGTGGTGAATGAAGGCCAACAAAAACAAAAAAAAAATCTTAAAATTTTTCATTTATTTCAAAGTAAAATGTGAGTTTCCATTGAAAAAAGTATAATATTTTAAAGTGTCATTGAATACAAGTAGTATGGTTGTACTTCAACAGAACATGAACATATATAGACATTGAGTGATATAGAAATTGAGTGATATTAGATATAGATAGTGAGTGATATAGAAAAGAAATGAAGAAGTCAAAAAGTTCATGTAAATATAATATGTAATCTAAAAATTTGATTAAATTCAAGCAAAAAAAAAAAAAAAAATAAAAGAAAAAATTGTCTAATATAGTTTCTTAAGAAAAGGATATTTGAGAGATTAATATATGTATATGTATGTATGTAGGTATAAATTTTTATTTTTATTTGAGGTTTTCTTTTGTTTATTGCGCTATAAGAATGTGCAAAAAAGTGTTATACTTAGTGTGGATATCGAATAATAAAGTGGAAATAAATTTTGTTTTCGTAGTAATTCACTTATCTTTTGTAACCTTAAAATTTAAAAATAAAAATCTTTAAATAAAATTTTTAAGTTTATATGATTTAATTTTTAATTTTTTTAAGATTGTTCAATAAAACAATGCATTTTTCTTCTTTTAGCATATTTAAAAAAAAAAAAAAACATTTTTTTATAAATTTAATTTTGAGGGTTACCCACCATTAACAACATGAGAGTTACACCATTAAGAATTACTATATTATTAAAATTGGTGTCAATTTATTTTAAAACTATTTTATTTTATGGTTTTTGATGATTTTAATTTTCAATGAAACAAGTGGTTTTTTAACAATTCTTTCATTTTCCATTCAATTGTATTTTTTAAACCAGTTAAATTATTAAATATATGATGAGCTTATATAGTCTTGAAATATGCAGTGACTTATATGTCTAATAATGATTTAGTATATCAAGATTTTTTATGTATTGGAATCTTATGGGTTATGCAAGAAAATTGGAATTTTTTTGATTAAGCAAAAGCAATGGTGAAATTAATGCAAAAGTATTGATGAAATAAAGGTTGTCTCAATTAAAGGTATATATTTAAAGCTGTCATTGTCAATATTTATCATTTTAAGTTATGAACAGTACGATACACCAACTCGTTGTAATTATGAAAACAAATTATAAAAATGAGAAAAATTTTACCATTTAACTTTACAACGAAAGTATTTAATAAGCATATTGTCATATTTAGAGTTCAAAGAGTTCAGAGATGATTTAAAAGAATTTATTTGATCCAAATACTACTAGAATAATACATTAAATTGTGATTGACGAAATTAACCGAGACAAGATAACAAATTACTTTGAAAATAAATATAATTTACGGTATTGATGTTAAAAAAATGTCGTTTCAATAGCAAGGTGCAAACTGATCGCGAAGGAAATAATAGAGCTATTTGATGTCAGGTTGCTAGGTTAATTCATTTATTATTTTGACAAATAACACTAAAGTGATTTAAATCGCACAGGATAGAGCTCACGTATAATTTTGCAATTACAAAAAACTTATCGTCTTTAAGTCATCGCCGAAATGTAGGAGCTACTGTCTTGTCTTTTTTATAAATACCCCTTGTGCAATCCCTTTTTACAAATACCCCTCTGGCAAAATTAAAAGTATCAAACCCAACCTTCAACCAAGTAGACGTAATACACGTAGAGTAGCTCTTTCCCATAATTACGTAGTAGAGTTTATTAGAACTAGAACAACAACATAATACAGGAACTCATTCTTAGCTTGTACGTCGAAATTGTGGAACACATTACCATCACAGGTGTTCCCCGACTCATATAATTTAGAGTTAGTCAACTAAGCATCTGCTAAATTTCCCATTTAATCCCACACCTACAATTTAAGATCAATTTTCCTCTTCTTTATCCCCTTTCCTTTTCTTAACTTATTCGTCAGTTATTAGACTGCTTTTGAAGTTAGGGTGATTAGTTCATTAAACTGGCTACGGGGGGAGGTAGTTTTAATAGATAAAAATCCCATACTACCAAAGGTACCTAAGTTTTATTTGGTGTCTTTTGAAGATTTACACCTGCGGCAGAAAAAACAAAAGGATTGAAATCTATAAATCCAAACTTATTAATTATTTGACCACGAGCATGATATTATAGATAGTTTAAATCCACTATATTAATTTTAACTTGAAATTATAATTTAAGTTTTTCCTCCAATAATGTATAGAATTTATTTGAAATTTAAAATTTCTAGCTCTATAGTTGAGACATCCAATACTTAGAGTTAGAAATATACCTAAGATTTCTTTAAATTTTTTACTCAACAGTGTTGATATAATAACGATTAAATACACATTTATATTTAGTTTCTGTTGAAATTTTTTTTGATTACTTTATTGAAATCCTTTCTAATTTTAAAAAAGGATTTTCGATATTAATTACACAAATTTCTTTTTTTATTAAATCTTGAAACTAATGGAATTTTTTTTTTTTATAAAATTCAATATATATATCTTTTAAAAATGAAGAGATAAATGGTTCCTTCAAAAGAGTCAGAATCTTTTTTTTTTACTTATTTAAATTCTATTAACTTGGATTACTAATTTAAGCTGTAAATAACTAAAGATCTTGTTATAAGATAATAAAATTTTATTTCAATTTTCACCAATTTTTATTAAATTTCTTTTTTTTATTTTTGTTTTTTGTTTTTCCTTAAAAATTTTCAATTGAACATTTCAATTTTCAAATTATATTTTTTGTTATTGCGAAAGAATTTTTATTTTTTCTGAAAGTAAAGAATTCTCTTCTAAAAAATTGAATAGCATCCTTCTTTTGAATACTAAATATATATACATATATAGAAACATATATGTATTAATAAAAATGTATACATATTAAAGTCCATACTGCATTTGAACAATGTATGCTCATATAGTAAATAAAGAATATACACATATATGTACGTACATACATACATATATTACAAATCAATGAAGATGAAGATTAAAATTTTTGGGCGTAAAATTTTGCTGTCATATAAAATAATGATTGTATCAAAAAAATATAAATTTTGTGGAAATTGAAAAAGGATATTTAAGGATTTATTTTTTTCTTTTATTCACTCTATCATTTCTGTTTTAAAGCCCGTTCATTCATTCATTCACATAAAAAAAAAAAAAAATTTTTTTTTTATTCTTTTGTCGTTAGTATTCAAAAATATTTGTGTAGTCCTTGGCAAATAACAAATTATTTATAACTACTATAATATAAGTATATATGTACATTAATTCATTTACAATTTAATTTATATATAATATGATTTGTAATGTTAAGTGAAAATCAGTTAAAAATAAGGATTGGTGGATTCTAGGAACGCTATTTTAGAAAACATTTTTTATATAAATCTCTTAAAATTAAACTTAAAATATTAAATCAACAAGAATTCAGTTGCCCTTGTCAACTGTAAAATACTTATAGCTCATAGTAGTACCCTTTATAATATTTTACAATGTCTATAACTTCTCTTATAGTATATTTTTTTTACTTTTCATTATGTGTTTTTAAAATTAATAGCAAAAATTTGCAAGGTAACTAATTCAAGTTGAAAATCACTCTTAAAAAAATTTACAGAGACAAGAAGTCGAACAAATTCAAGTTTTGTTTTTTTTAATCTTATTTCGTTTTGAAGAAATGTAATCTAAGTTCAGAAATTTGTACGACACCGAATCGAAGGTACGTTGGTACGATGTCCACGATGTTAGGTTATTACATATACACATACATAGAATTCACATATACCATTTTTACTTTAACTGAAGATTTGTTTTAATTTAAGTGAATATTTTCTAATTGAAGTGAAGACATTTTTACTTTAAGTGGATATTTTTTACTTTAAGTGAAAACATTTTTATTTTAAATGTCTATATATATTTATATTATATTATATGTAATTTTTTACTTTAATTTTTGTTATAAATGTTTTCATTTAAAGTAAAAAATTTTCATTTAAAGCGAAAATTTCTTCACTTAAAGTAAAACTGTTTTTAGTTAAAACGAAAAAGAGTGCAGTAGAGTAGACTGTGTCAACTTTGGGATACCAATATGAACGTAATATATCCTGTTTTTATAAAACTTGATCATCTTTTAAAAACATTCAGATGGTTTAGTACCGACGTTAACTACAGATATATATTTATGTTGGATTTAAATAGCAAAACTAACAATTTTGCAAAAGTGACGTAAAAAAAATTTAAGCTTCCTAACTGCTTTAATTTTTGAGTTATCGTGCGGACGGACGGTTGTACATGGCTTAATCGACTCAGAATTCGATTCTGAGCCGACTCATACTTTTGACACTATATCAGCTCGACTCCTTTAAGGTGTCACAAACGTAATGGTAAATTTATTATACCCTTGAACCTTTCATAGTTCATACGGGTATAATAAAAAAGCTGTATTCATTGTTATTTAAAGTAAGGAAAATCTTGTACTAAAAGATACAGATTTTTCCAACAAAAATTTCAACATATAGAAATTAATTATTCTAAAGCTATCCAAACCTTTAGTTGAATCTCAATCAAAAACAAATCGAAAGCTAAACATTGTTCTAAAAATATTTTAAATCCCTTAGTCTATAGGTTTTTCAATTTTTAAGTTATCGTGCTAGCCAACTTACAAAGGGACAGATCAACAGATGAAGCTGAAGCAACTAATATTTCGATTCAGATCGGATTCACACGCTTGATTTTATATCTATCATGCTTATTTTGATGATTTACAAATGAAGCCAAAGTGGTTATCGTTCGAGGGTGTTTAATAAATATCTGAATAGTTAAAATTTTATAGAAAATTGAACAATTATTCATTTCTAATGTAAACAGATTTGATGTTTTGACTGTAAGAACAGAATTTAATAAATAAATGTAAGCATAAGACTAAAGCGTAACTGTTAACTTTGAAATTATTCAAACGGTATGTTTTTTAAAATTATTGAAATTGTATCAGGAAAATTAAATGAATAGGTTTTCACTATTGTAGGCACATATATGTATAGCTTTTCACTCTATAGGCACATATAATTCTGATAAAAAAATTTTAAACTTATAAGACATAAGACAAACTCATTGAAAAAATTCATATGTTATTATAAAGGATTTCAAGATTTATGATGTTTGATCTTTGGCTTAAAATACATTCAATTTTACTTTTTCTACATTCATAAGAACCATATCTCAATGATTTTTTCATAACCTTTGATAAGGAAAATATATTTCAAGAAATAAGAAGAAGTCCGGATTACAGAATTATGGTGTATGGTGTATGGTGTATGTTGTATGTTGTGTATATGTATAATGAACTCTTATTCATTTATGTTTGGACACTGAAAAACTTTAGAAAAAAATTATGAGAATTCTTTATAACTGGTCATCAGAAGTTATTATAAACGTATTATTAACATTGTATTTTTCATAGTCAACTATTCTTAAAATAAAAGAGAAAAGGGGGGACAAAATCAATCACTCTTGTAAGAATTTAGAGGGACAATGAAAAATAACATGCGTACAAGTTGGTTGTCGTTCGTTTTAAATTTATGCCTATAACATTTTTTCGTTGGCAATTTGTTTGAAGTTAGCCAAGAACAGAAATAAAATAAAATAATAAAAAACCAAAAGCAGAAAGAATTTCGAGAAAAGTTAAAAAACTGTTTCAATTTTTTATTTTCTCTTTGTACCGCATCTCTGGTTTTGCATTTTTCTTTTATTTTTCATTTTTTTCCGATTGTCGTTTATAACAATAAAATGAAAGAAAAAGATAAAAAATTTTTTCGTTTTATTATGTATTTTAGTTTTTTTTTTTTTCTTTTTTTTTGTATTCATTTTTTATTCAATTGCATTGCAATGCATTTTAGTAACTTGTCAAACAAAAATCTAACACAGTTCTTGTGTTCAAGTGGTGTATAAATAAAACGCCTCAGCAATCATTTTCTTTTGTTCGACGGATTTCAAAACTATTTTTTATGTATTTTTGGTATGTATTTTTTGGCTAAAATTTATTTTTTTGGTTTTGAAATTTTATTTTATTTTTTTTTCTATTTTCACAAAATTTATTTTTGGGGTGTTTTAAAAATAAAATAAAAAAAAAAAAAAAATTAAACAACAAGAATCATATGAAAAATGAAATCCTTGAGAATAAGAATTTAATAGTTATGTAGGTTATAATTCAAAGTCATTTTTTGTTGTTATATTCATATTTAAAATATTATTTATTATTGTATGATTATATATATATATATATGTATATGTATGCATATATTCCTCTAAAAAAATGTATTATCAATGTTGACAACTAATATAATGCATAATAAAAAAAAAAACTCTTTGTAAAAAAATTTTCCATCTATTTTCATGTGGTTAAAAAAGGCACAAAAAAAAAATTTAAGTTCGAAGTTACTAAATGTGTAGCAAAATGAAAAAGATGAAAAATAAAAAGAAAAATTTAAATGAAAAATTTAGAAGAAAAATAGATGACAAATATATTTGTATAGAATACAAAAAAAATTATTATAAATACAATTTTTTAATTTTAGAAATAAGGAAATGTTTTTTTTCCAGGAATTCAGAGTGGTTCTAAAAAATCTTATTGGAAATTTTATTATACGTTTACTATCATAACATAATTTAAATGATGTTAAGTCACATGACTTCTAAATAAATTTTTAAAATTTTTATAAAAATAAATTGTTATAAATTTAAAAAATCCTTCTATCTTCTAAATGCTTATATTTAGAATTTTAAAATTTTTAATGGGGTTAAAATCGTTAAATAAGAAAATAGGTTACTTAAAAAAAGTTTGTCTTATTTTCCTTGAATTTGAGACTAATAATACATCAAAATTTTAAAACTTTCTAATTTGAAATTTGAACATCTGAGTTTTGAACTCTTATAAATATTTTTAACATCCTAACATCATATAATTATATTTTATTTATTTGTTAAAAACTTTTCGTAATTATATAGGGTTTCATTAAATGGAAAATTCAAAAGAATTTCCTTTACATTTTTTTGAAATTTTCTTCATATAAAAATTTCTAAGAAAAATTTCCAAAAGCAATAATAATTCTAGAATATAAATATGTATTATCATTTTATAAATATGCGCCCTTAACCAATTAACTTGGTTTTACATAGTACCTACCTGATTTTTTTTTTTTTTTGCATAAAAATGAAGGTTTATTTAAAAATCTGTAATTAAATTAAACGGGATTTCCTTGAATTCGGGTTGCATATCTACCGAGGGAGTGCGGATTCGAACCTCGCATTAGTTTAAGAGTTTTTAACAGAAAAACACTAGGAAGAATACAGTTGCCTTTATCAACTCTTAGATACCCGTACGAACCGTTGGTAGGTTCTGTATATCTGTCACTCTGTTATAATATACAGAATGTATGTCTGTCACTCTGTCACTCTGCTTATAATATTATTTTTTAAAATTTTTTTTAGTATTTTAAAATAATTTGGGTGAATTTTATAATTTCTAGAACTATGTGTTGTACATATATTCAAACTATATGTTTATACATTCTTCAAAAGTAGATTCTAACCTTCCACGATTATCAATCCAAAACTTTTCCAAATAAGTTTTTAGTTTTTGACTCTATACAACTCCGAAACGGGGAGCGATACAAAAAATATTTTCTGAAATGACTCATACTTATTTTCAGAGACCTAACTTCTCTCAAAATTTCAAGTTTCTAACTAAATCCCTTTGGAAGATAGAAGGGTTGAGGAATTTTGCAATAATACAGTTTCGCATAACGGTAAATGCGTCATAAAATTTCATGGGTCTACTTCAAGCGATGTAAAATGTTTGAAAAATTTGTATGAAAAATGTGGAGATCAAAAAGTTAGTTGTTCGAGAGCTACCTGAAGTTTTGATCGGATCTCAACTAAAAAAAATAAAGAATTTACAAATTGATCCAAAAATATTTTGTGTTAATTTCAATACTCCAACTTTTTTAGTTTTTGAGTTAGCGTGCTGACGGACGAACGGACAAAGCTTAATCGACTCAGAATTTGATTCGGATCCGATCTATACTTTTGAAGGTATATCTAGCTCGCTTATTTCGAGGTGTTACAGAGGAGTAATTTTATTATACTCGTAATTTATCGTACATTAAAGAAAAAGTAATTTTTATTTACATAATCGGTAATCCCACTTGTGACCATATATTATGTAAAATATATAATTTGTACAAAATAAATAATATTATATATAAATTAATAAGAGTTAGAGAGATGGTCGACATCTCCTGTAAGCAAAGGGTTCAAACCTTAATACATTAGAGTTAGACAGGTGGACCACATCTCCTGTAAGTAAAGGGTTCAAACCATATCATATATCATTCTTACCTTAGTTGCAAACATTATTGGATACGAAAAGCAAATAAATATATAAATAAAAGTTAAACTGTTAATTAAATCTTGAAATTTTAGAGGAATTTTTTCAAAATATTTTCTTAGAAAATATTTGAAAGAAAAAATTAATATTTAATTTTAGGTAATTGGTTCAATCAATAACCTTGGTCTATTTATTTATTTATTTCTTTAAACCTTGCCTTGACATGTTCAGATGTTTCAGTTTTTTGTAATAGTTCACTAAATGAATAATTTAATTGATGCTTGGATTTAGCAAACGTCTGATACCATAAATACAATAGATATAACTTATTAAAATTTAATTAAAATAAAAATAAATAAAATTTCAATAGAGGGAAAAAAATTGTTTTTTTTTGATTCCGAATTCTTTAATACATTAATTGAGAAATTTTGAAATGTTAAATTGTTACAGTCAGTATTTGTTAAAAAAAAAAAAACTGAAATCAACTTGTTATTAACTGATTATAGTATCATAAAGTGCATTGACAGATGCCCGCGGGCGTTTATTCCTAATTCAGAAACTCGTATATGCATTTATCTAAACATTCTATAAAAAGCGTATAATCCTGATTTTGAATCCAATTCTAAAATCCCTCCCAAAATACCTGAGGCCCTAACATTGAGACAAAAGTCTCATGGGACTTCTGGCTTATTGAAGTGACTCAAAAGTTCCAATGGGACTTCTGACATGTCATCAAATAAAATCCAGTCAAATGAAATATAGACTCATGATAGTAACCTTTGTGTTACTCAATGGGTTTTAATTCCTTTTCGAAATGGACTTAAAGCCCACTGTCTAGTGAAATTAAGACCCATGGGCTTTAATACGTTTTTGAAAAGGATTTAAAAAGTCCACGGGCGTTAATTTCCAAAATTTGCCAAATATTGGGCCCTACGGATCTTTAAAATTATTGAAAGCTTTAAAAAAAATGCAAAGAAATTCAAAATAATTATACGGTTAAATAAATTTAGTGATCTATTTTAATTTAAAGTTTTCAGTTAAGAGTATTTGTTTTTTATAATTCAACCAAAAAAGTGTAGTGGTTAATTGGCTGGGATTATTTTATAATATATAATTAGTAATAATGTTTCAATGTTTCCGTATCCATTTCCTATCCTTTCCTATCCCGACTCCTTAGCCAATATATTGCGTTCTCAGGTAAGGGCTTCAACTCATTATATTGGGTAAAGGGGGAGGTGGGTTTAGGCAGTAAGAATCTGACACTACCAAGGGGGAAATTGGAAGATTCCCACCTCTCTTAGGAAAAATAAATAAATAAAATAATTCTTCAATAAGATAATAAATTGCGCACAAATAAAAATATATGCATTTCACAGTTTTGTAGTTAGTTATACAGTTGAGTTAGTAACGGTTTCTTAGAGGAAGTAGGGCTGACAGAAATATTATAAGTGGAGGAGTGGAATATTATAAAATCCACAACACGTAATAACAGGAGGAGCACGTTAATTCTATATCAAAAGATCGCAGTATCATTTATATTTCTTCTAAATAAATCCAATCTAATTTAATCAAAGGTTTGGTGAAACTAAGGATTTCAGAAACTATGCTTGTTTTGGGAGTATAGAAATGAGGAAATATCATCCTAAGAATTTGTATTTAGAGAATTAATCGAAATTAGCAAATTTAAAATTCCTAAAGAATTTTCTTTCTGTTGTTACTAAAACAAACAATATTAAGTACTATCAAAAATTGCACAGAAAAATTAAAATTTCTTTATAACAAAAATTTATTATCTAAAAGAAATTTATATTTTTTTCTATATGTAATAAAATTTGTACATTTTTATATTATTTACTTAATTTTTTTTTTTTGTTGTATTATTTTATGTTGTAATACGTTAATTTAGGTAATTTTAATAAATATATATGTATATACAAGCATATGTATTGTACATAATATACTTATTTCACTAACTCAGATAAGTATTAAAAATCCAATGAAATATGCAATAAATATTTATATGCATCTATGCATATTTCAACAATAAACCACTTAAATATATTTCACGAAATTAAAAATAAAAAACAAAAAAAAAGCAGAAAATAAAAAAAAATCCTTAAAACATTTTCTGAATTTTTTCCGCAACCACTGTTCATTGTACTGTAATCAGGAACTACTTATATATATATCAGAATTAAGAAATATTCAACCCAATTTTACATAACAGAAGAAGAAAAACATTTTTCAAAAAGTTAAAAAAAAAACTAATTTTTTTTTTTAAATGACGCTGTGAAAATAATGCTCATGCGAAGCTCGCTCACGAAGTTTGATACATCATCTGAAAAAGCCCCTCCAGAACTCCTTTTTTATAAATATGAAAGGCTATTATACTCTCATCGGTTTACCAGTTATTTACATCAATATGAATTTGTATCATTATCCTCAAAGAGAAGTTGCCGTAGGAAAAAATGTTTTCGAAAATTGGCACCCGAGTCGAAAATTATTTTTTCTTCTTAAAGTATCGTTAAACATGAATTCACTTAAAAAGGGAATGGACTGGACTTTTTTGGCCCAAATAGGTCCAATATTTAAATTTACCTAATATATTTTAATCAAAGTAGAAAGTTGCATATTTCTTTTTAGCACATTTCCAAAATAATTTTGAAAAAATGTGCTTATTAGTTTCACTCTGTCCGTCCGTCTGTCCATCTGTTTACAAAACTTCTACACCGTTAAAGATAGAGAAAAAAAATGGGTAGGTCTCATTAACCATGGGTAGGTCTCATAAAAAAAATAATTTTGTGGAACAACTTTTTCATGTAGCCCCATCCATTACGGAGCTACAGCCCCTCAAACTTTGAAAAAGCCCTATTTTTAAATGCATATATCTTATGTTCTGCTTAAGATTTTTTCAATCTAAAAACGTTATTCAACAGGTATTTTTTTTAACTTTGTAAATTAATATCAAAATTATACATTTTTTTTAAATTTAGTATTTAAATTTACCGTTATGTAAAAACCAAATTTTGCATGATTTTTCTACTTTCATAACTCCGGAACGCTTTTAGATAGAGGCTTGAAATTTTGAGGCAAGAAAGAACTTTTAGAATTAGTATAAGTTTGCTCAGAAATTTTTTTGGACCAGCCCCTGTTTATGAGCTATTAGGGCTTAAAAATTGAAAATTTGCTATTTTTAAACACCTGTAACTTAGGAACCTGTACACATTTTACTTCTGCAAGATATAAAAATTAAAGCTACTGTAATATATTTTTACGTGTGTTAAAGGTTTATTTTAGTTGTAAAAAGTTCCAAAGTTGCAGCTCTTCAAAATTGCGAAAAAGCCCCTTTTTCAGATGTATATATCTCAGGCTCTCTGTTTCTATACGCCTTTAGATAGAAACCTGAAATTTTGAGACAAGAAAGAACTTTTAGAATTAGTAAAAGTTTCCTCAGATAACTTTTTGGTAGCACCCCCTCTTTAAGAGTTATTACGCCTCAAAAATTGAAAATTTGCTCTTTTTAGACACCTGTAACTTAGGCACCTGCAAAAATTTTTTTTTGACAAGACATGAAAATTAAAGGTTCAATAATATATTTTTACATGTGTTAACGGTTTTTCTTAAAAATAAAGGATTCCGGACTTACGGCCCCTCAAAATTTCAAAAATGTCCTATTTTCAAGTTTTTTCTTATTACATGAAATTTTCAAATTTTTGTGCAAGTCACAATTCCAAACAGTTGATTTACATTCTACCTTGTTTTTTTTTTAATTGATTGCTTGCAGTTACGCTTACAACATTACAGTTTAGATAAAAATGTATGTATAGAACAAATTGCAATTTAAGAGAGAAAAACATTTTCATCTCATTTTTCATAAAATTCAAATAATAAATTAGTTCAAAATTACAAATTATTTTAATATAAAAAAAATAACTATATTACAAAAATATTTTGTTTTTTTTTTATTCCAATAAATACAGTTATCTTTGCAACGTTAACTCATCTCTTTGTAGCATGTTAAATTATAATAGTGAATGAATTTAAATCATAATATTACGTATGAAATATGAAAAAAAAAAATAAATAAATAAAAATTAAATATAAAAATGTATACATAATTTTATTATAATAGAAAATTCATATAAATTATATACTTAAAATCTGAATCCTTAAACAAAAAACAAACACAAACAAAAGTAAAATTTTTTTTTTTTTGAAATAAATAAATTTCATTCTATATTAAGTATATATATCATTTGATAGTAGATTCATGATATAAATATATCGCATGCTATTTGTTTCAAGTATTAAAACAGAAAATAATATACATACTTACATATTGTTTATCGCATGCCACATTATGATCTTAAACATTTTTCATTTTATACATTAACATTGTACATATTTACAAACCTATGTAGATATATTTAATTGTATATTTATTATTTAAATACTTACTTACATATATAGGGTGACTAAAAAAACAAATTTAAAAGTATTATGTATATTGAAGGTTATACTAAACAATTATTTAGAATTTAGATAATAAAATGAGTCATAAATAATTTGGTTGTGTAATTGGTTGTGTAATTGTAATTTGGTTTGCTGTTTAAATTTGAATTTAAATCTTTTTTTTTATTTAACATTTTAATATTATGATTTGAAATTTTGTTATTCCTATTCAATTTTCTCCATAGTTCCTATTTAAAGTCTACAACTGTTGTACAGATAATAAAGTCTATAGACAATGTAACATCAAAGCTCTTTTTATTAAGTTTTCGATAGATATTTAGTAGGAGTGGGAATTTGTTTCGACGAAATAAAAAGTCTAATGTCTCCACTCAAAGTTTTCTAAAGAGAAATAAGGAAAGCCCCTACGTAGTTGAAATACTCATAGATGGCAAAATTCAGTATATGACAATTATTTTGTCATTCAAATATTGTGAATGTGGAATCATTTACCACCTCATATATTTTCTAAAATTGAGGATGATTACATTTTTAATGTATATATAAGTTTAAGAACATCAACATCTTCGTTTATCATATCCCTGCAAACTTTAAACTAATTTTTATTCCATAGCAGAATTCTTCTCTTGCCATAACAGTACAGTAGTCCTAATGGTCCTTTAACCTATTGTTTTATCAAAAAGCGAAGTGTTGTTTAGTGGATTAAAGTTGTACACGTGCTTGTACCGAAGAAATCGTTCTTGTACCGCTCCTCTGTAGCGTCTCTTAATGATTCCCACCTAGGTACCCTCGTAAAAAAAAAACCTATTAACTTATAGGATTCCCTTTGTACTCCTTTTTGATTTAAATCATTACGTGTATTGTGCTCTAACGACCGCTATTCTTGGTAAACCCTGTATATATATATTATGTATTTATTTATATTATTTATATTTATACATAATATATAAGTATATGTATACAAATTATATGAAAGAATATTTTTATTGCTCTTGTTAGATTGCACTAGAGAGAAAAAGTAAATCAATTGGAAAAATATATACATACTTTAGGTTTAACTATAGATTTAAATTTTTTTTTATGTTAAGTATTTTTTTTTTTTTTATTATTGTTGTTATTGTTGTATTATAATATTTTTCTTTTTTGTGTTGGTTAATAAAATGAGAAATATGAAGAAAATTCTATATACATACAATGAAAATAATATTCTTGTATTAGAAATCGATTATTCATCGTTATTGCGATTATTGTTTAAACAAAATGTGATTTTAATTTTAGAGGCTATTTCTAGTATAAGCCTTGAATCTTTTTTTTTGTATTAACTACGTAAGTAAATGCTAATTTCATTTTAAAATGGTTGAAAAAATTTTGTAGAAAGCATTTAATATTTTTAAAAATTTCCATTTTTCAATTATAACAAATACTAGAGATTCGTGTTCTCGACTAATACTAGAAGATCTTTTGTTTTAGATAGCGATATTTGGAAAACAAAACTTCGAAGTACGGTATGCATTCCCATGTATTATTGAATAAGTGAATAATTCGAAAATGTGTGTTCGTTTAGTGTAACATATTTCGAAATTAGATTTTTTTTTTTTAAATAAAATGAAGAATCTTTTAGTGTTCAAATTGTTTAGACAGTATAGAAGATATTTTATGTGCTTTAAGAATAGCAGATAAATCGAACATATGAATAATAGCAGACGATTGGATAAACGAAAGCTAAAGAATATAAACATATTTCAAAATTTTGAAATATGTTAAAAAAAAAAATAAAAGAAAGAAAAAAAAAAACGCAATTGCTTAAAAAATTGATTTCGCTTTTATAAAACAGTTTTTTTTTTTTGTTTTTTGTACCGTTTTAGATTTGAATTTAATCCAATAAAAAATAAAAATTGTCTCAAGTGGAAAATCTATTGAAATTTAATTATATTTGGATACTGGGTAATATTTGATATATATACAGTACAGAGAGACATTGATAATGATAAAATATGCTATAAAAAATATTATAAAGAGGGGTGCTAATTGATACATAATTAGTTAAAAAAATTGCCCCAAGTTACAAATTTGAATAAAATTTCTTTTTTAAAACTTTTTATTTTTTTTTTGTGTTCAACATAAATTTGATGTTTTCGTTTTTTCTTAAATAATTTTATTATACTTTCACTCTAATACTAAATATTTTAATAGTAAAGAAGTTTTTTTTTTATGGAAACAATATTTTTATTTAATAATAAAGACTTTTAAAATTCAACAGAAATATTGTGGCAAATTGTGACTTAAATTTGAAATCAATACGAATTTCTTGAAAAAATACAATATTTAATTTATCACTATCATTCTCTGAAAACGCTTTAAAATATTAGGATTTAATTAAACTATAAGACTAGATTAATAAAGATATTTAATATAAAAAATTAGTACGACGATCTGATGCATTTTTAATACAGAAATCGAATATGATCAGATGACGACGCATTAAAATTTCATATAATAAGAGACTTTTTCTTCAACAATTTTTAAAGTAGTTGTCATTTTTTTGTCTAAGTGAGGTGAGAATCTTCCAAAGACAACAAGATTATCTGCTTGGTAGTGTCAGATTATTACTGACTAAATTCACATTCCCTTCAATATAATGGGATAAAACAACTAACTGCAAACGCCATATAATGGCTACGGAGTATGAATAGAGGATAATAGAGAATATGACAAGGAACCGGTAACATTGAATTGTGGGATTGTAAGGACTATAATGAGTGGGACTGTACGGGAACAATGAATCCGCCTATTATTGTTGTTATTATTTACTTTAGTAACGATAGCAGCGTTTTATTTTTATATTCAATACTACGCTAGTAGGTACTGTTGTTGTTGTTTTATAGGCGAGATATTATACAACTATTTTTCATCTAGGCTTCACAATCGGTTGTTCATCCAAACTTACGGTAATACTAAATATCTTAGTTTGAGATTTGAAATAATTTGGACAAATAAAACAATGTGCCAATTGGTTTGAAAAAATGTGCCAATTGGTTTCATTCTTATCGTTCATCTGTCTCTCCGTCCATCTGTTTATAAAACTTCTACACCGTTAAAGATAAAGAAAAAGTATTTTAATCATAAGTAGGTCTCTTAAAAAACTTAATTTTGTAGAACAACTTTTTTATTTACCCCATCCATTACGAAGCTACAGTCCCTCAAACTTTGAAAAATCCAATTTTTAAATGCGTATATCTTATGTTATGATTAACAGTTTTTATACCCGTACGATAGGATCGGGTATATTAAAATTACTCCTCCGTTTGTAACACCTCGAAATAAGCGAGCTAGATATACCTTCAAAGGTATGGATCGGATCAGAAAAAAATTCTAAGACTTTTGAGCCATGCCCGTCCGTCCGTCCGTCCGTCAGCACGCTAACTCAAAAACTAAGAAAGCTAGAATCTTGAAATTTACACAAAATATTCTTGGAATAATTTGTAGGTTCCCTATTTTGTTTGGTTGAGTTTGGACCAAGCCTTAGGGTAGCTCTCGAACACCTAACTTTTAGATCCCCACTTTTTTTTTGCAATAGAGCTATGAAATTTTAACTACTGATAGATCTCACAAAAATATTAATTTTATTTTTAATAACTTTTTTTTGTAGCCCCACCCGTTACGGAGTTACAGCCCCCCAAAGTTCGACAAAGCTCTGTATTTAAATTGCTATAACACAATTTGTATAAGTTTTATCTTCATTTTGAAAACGCCAAACGATTACTAATTTTATTAGCTTTAAAAGTATATATAGAATAAATATATATTTGTGACATACGGTGTCTTTATTTACCGTTATGTGAAACTCAAATTTTGCAAAATCCTTCAACCCTTCTATCTTCTAAACGGTTTAAGTTGGAAACTTGAAATTTTGACAGAAGTTAGATATTTGAAAATAAGTATGAGTCATTTCAAAATTTTGTGTTGTATCACTCCGCGTTTAGGAGCTGTAAGGGGTCAAAAACTGAAAATTTCCTATTTTTAAACACCTGTAACTTGAACACCTGTCAAAATTTTTTTGAAGTAATACACAAAAATTAAAGCTTCAACATTGTACTCTTGTTTCTGTTAACAACTTTTTTTAATAATATAGGGTTACTTTATAATTGACGAAAGTGTTACTTGAATTTTTCAAATTTTCTAACAAATTTCTTTAACGAATTTTTTCCATTTTGTTTTACTCGATAATTTGAAATTGTTGAGGACATAATGCGTAGTACATAAAAATGTAAATAAATAAACAACATAACAGTTGCTTGAAGAATTTTTATTTATATGATATTAATATATATACATACTTATATAATATCATGTTTATTTACATATCGTATATGTCACTAGTGAATGAATGATAAGAGTATAGATGTATATTATATATATATAGCACCGTATTTACATACATATATGTATTTTATTGTACTTATAGAAATTATTCTGTCAATGGAATATTTAAATATAATATAATATAATATTTAAAATTATATTTACTATTTTGTACTAAGTAAATTTAATATACATTTACCGCTTAGTATTAAATGGTACTATAGAATATTTGAAAAAGTTTTGGATTGATAATCGTTATGTGAAAGGTTAGAATCTGCTTTTGAAGAATGTATAAACATATAGTTTGAATATATGTACAACCCATAGTTCTAGAAATTATAAAATTCACCCAAATTATTTTAAAATACTAAAATATTAAAAAATAATATTGTAAGAGTGACAGGAACATACTAACGGTTCGTACGGGTATCTAAGAGTTGACAAAGGCAACTGTATTCTTCCTCGTTCAATTCAAAAACGCCATTCGACAGCATTTTTTTTACCTTTATAAATCAATATAAAAATTATACAATTTTTTTAAATTTACCGTTTTACATGATTTTTCTATCTTCATTAGTGCGGCGCTGTTTTAGACAGGAACTTGAAATTTTGTGGTAAGAAAGAACTTTTGGGATTAGTATAAGTTTCCTCAGAAAATATTTTTTTGGACCAGCCCCTCTTTATGCGCTATTAGGATTTTTTTATTGTTATTGTTATTGTTGTTATAACAATTATTATTTTTACGTGTGTTAGTAATTTTTCTTAGATATATAGGGTTTCGAACTTACAGCACCTTAAAATTCCAAAAAGATCCTATTTTCACATTTTTTTTTTATACGAAATTTTCAAATTTTGGTGCAGAGTCAAAATTCTAAACAGTTTGTGTCATCTTTTGAAAATGAGTGCTTTTAAAAAACGTGAGTTTAAATTCTGCCTTGTTAAATTTATTAATAAATTCGCACTAGAATTTTTTTATATTTTAAGATTCAATGGACTGAGCAAATATAAGCTAATAATATGATATGGAATATATTAATGTGTATATTTTTCTGCTGAATTTGGTATTCATAAACAGTCAAAAAAAATATACAATAAACAACACAAAAAAAAAAAAAATAAACAATACATAGGTACTCTTTTAAAAGCTGTAAAAGACCACATTTTCTCACTCAGGGAACTCTGCTTTTGCAATAAAAATATGCCACCTAGATACATTTTTTTGTCGTCAAGTGTACACAAAATTTAAATATCTACTATTAAATAAAACCACCTTCTAGTAGTAGGAGACATTTCGTTTTTTTTTTTTAAATGAAAAGAAAATTAAAAGAAGTATTTTGCTTCCTGCCATCAGTAAAAAAAAAAAAGAAAAATTTGTTCAATTTTTTTTTTTTTTGGTAATTTATTAAATTTTTCCACGAATAATAATACTGTAAAGTGGTGTAAAAGCATTTAAAAAAAATAAAACAAAGTGAAAAGGATATTTTTAGTCCTTTTCTTAAAGAAATTATAACTATAGATGTAATTAATATAAATTTTGAATAGGAAAAAAAAAAAAAAAACAAAAATAAGCAAGAGAAAATAAAAAGGTAAATATAAAATCTAATCAATTCAAAAATTCTATGAATACCTTGAAAATTCTCAGTAATTTTTTTCAAAAAGAAAAATTTATAAAAGAAAAATTTATTACTTTCTTTTTCTTTGCTTATAAAAAATTTTAAAGGTAATTTCAAATCAGCCGCTTTATTCGGTTTAAGATAAGAGATAAGATTTTGTGATTGCTAGTGATAATATATATATATAGCTATATATATATATATATATAGCTATAAATAAAACACTAAAATGGATCTATATAAGGTTAAACTATGTCCCAATGCAATAAAAAACGATAATAAAAGTAACAGAGATGTCACCCTTAGTAAAAGTAATGTGAAATCTATCTTAGTATTCTTACATGAATAAACATATAGCCTTCTAAAACGCTTCGAGAATGAAGGAAAGACATTTTTTCTTTTTATACCCGTATGAACTATGTTCAAGGGTATAATAAATTTGCCATTACGTTTGTGACACCTTAAAGGAGTCGAGCTAGATATAGTGTGAAAGGTATGGATCGGCTCAGAATCGAATTCTGAGTCGATTAAGCCATGTACGTCCGTCCGTCCGTCCGTCCGCACGATAACTCAAAAAATAAAGGAGCTAGGAGGCTGAAATTTTTTTACGTCACTTTTACAAAATTGTTAGTTTTGCTATTTAACTTCAGCATTTTCGGCCGCCGGGTTCGAGTAGCTGCCATACAACTTCTTTCTTTAAATGGAAATAACCCAGTGTCTATTCAATCTAGGTATCTGAAATTTTGCAAATGATGATCCAGTTTTATGGCAACAAATTCTGGAAAATTTGGTTATGATGATATGGCAGGTTCGGAAAGTTGCCATACAATTTCTCTTTTTAAATGAAAATAACTCAGTGTCTATTGAAGCTAGCTATCTTAAATTTAGTGAAAAAGTGTCGAGTTGCATGCCAAAAACTTTTGTAAAATTTGATTGGTCTAAAGCAGCCGGTTCAGGTTTCTTGCATTTCTTGGGACTTAATGAAGCTAGGCGCAATAGATTCGGGTAGCTGTCATACAACTCCACAATTTAAATAAATATATCTCTGTAGTTCGGTACTAAAACATCTGAATGTTTTTAAAAGATGATCAAGTTTTATAGAAACAGGATATATTACGTTCATACGGGTATCCCAGAGTTGACACAGTCTACTCTACTGCACTCTTCCTCGTTTTATCATAATATAATTTTTATATTTTCGTTTCAATTAATTGATTAATTGTGAAAAAATAATTATTACCTGGTTTAAAATAAAACAAGGAAAATACCAAAAAAAAAAAAAATTGCATATGAGTTTATTCGAAATGCTTAGCTTCAATTTCAATGCCATTTGTATTGTTAGGGTAATTAATAGAAATGTTTTTTTTTTTTGTTTTTCTTAGAATTTTCTTTTATATAATTTTTATATATTTTATTGTAAAAACCAACATAGGTGTATTCAAGGTAATATTATTTTCCACTTTTGTTAAAATCAACCAATTAAAATAAAAGTGGTTTAAGTGCCATTTAAAAGATATTTATGTTTTTAGAAAATTATTCTGGTTTTTCTCTTTTTTTTTTTTTGTCAAATTTGACAATTTGTAATACGATATAACCTTGAACAATTTTCTTTTATACGTATAGGTATTACAGTAAAGGGGGGAAAATATGTATAAGAAAATTATTATTAAGACTTTAAATATGAATGAAAATTTTCTTAAGGTTTTTTTTTTTTTTTTTTTGTTTGTTTTTGTGTGCCTTATTGGAATTTTAAGTTTTTCCTCAAGATTTTCTTTTTGGTATTTTTCTTTTCTAATTTTTTTTTTTTTTTTGTTTTTTATTTTAGGTTTTTTCTTTTTTTAAATATTTTAATAGCACTTGTAAAATCTTAATTTTCGTATCTTTTAGAATAGAAATTTAGTTGTTGTTATAATGGTGTTTGAAAATTAGTTATTTTCTGTTATAATCTTATAGATATTTTTATGAAAATTTTCCAAAAAAAAATTTTCTTTCTTGAAAATGGGATATTTGAAAAAGAAATTTTTTGGAAAATGATTTGAAAATAAAAATTTCAGTTTAAGAATTATAAATCTTAATTTTAAAATGAAATAATTGATGAAGAAAAAATAAAAGGATAATATTGATTTAATGTTATAATTCATTTTCTTTATTTTCGTTATATATATATATATATATATATAAAAAAGGATATTTCATTAAATTCACAACAATTTATAAAAAGTGTCATATTTTATTTTTTATTTATTGTTAAAAAATTTTAATTACATTTTTATAATGAATTTATAATTGAAATGAATGCCTCAAGCAATAGATTTATTTATATTTATAATAAAATGGCTAATGAGAAAATTTATGGTTTATTTATTAAATGTAAATAATAATTAAATATCAACTATTTGAGTTAATAATAAAATGTTAATGAAAATTTTAAGATAAAAGAAAAAAAAAAAAAAAGAATTTTCTAAATTTAATTAAATTAAATAATTATTTTATGGTTTAAAATTCGATTTTTTTCTTTTTTTTGAATTAAAAGACACAATTTTCATTTTAAAAGTATATTTTGGTAGTTTTAAATTTTATAATGAAGATTTATTTAATACTATGAGAGTATTTTTTCTTAAAGATCCTTAATGATGATCAATTAGAGGTGGTTATAATTAAGTCAGTTCATTTTAAAAATTCAAACAAATTAGATTGTACCTTGTACTTAAAATGGTATTTTTAGTAAATTTTTATCAAAATTCAAAAAAAAATTTTGAAATAAATGTTTACTTATTAAATTTATTCTGTTAGTTTGTTCGTCTCATAATCTCATCATCCATATGTTTATAAAATTTCCTTACAGTTGTAGATAAAGTAATAAAATTTAATATCGTAGATAATATTGTTATAAAATAGTTCTAAACACTTTTTTTACGGAAATCTATTATAGATATCTATTAGATATGAAAACCCATTATGAAGCTATAAGCTACAGCATTTCAAAGTTTGGAGATGTTCTATATTCAAATTGTTATTATTCAAGTTCTATTAAGAAGGATTAAAGGAGATTTAACACTTGGAGTGATATGAAACTTTTATAAGCTTTATTAATCAAACGTTTACAATAATATGAGTTTTTTGAGTTATAAAAAGTTAAAAATCTAAAATTCGTTATTTTAAGATAATATATAACGAACATAGTGTGTGTGTTCATTCATTTTTCACAATTTTCCTTCCAAAGAAAACGAAATCTAAAAAAAATTACAAATTTTGATGCAAACCTGGTTACGATTTAAGAATACTTATTGTTGTTTTAAACATCTGCACCTCTGATTTATCATACTGTCTTGGTCACAAGTATGTTATTACTCAGATATTTTTATAATATTGCTTAGTAGAAACAGGGAACTTACTATTGTTGTTTCCAAATGGAAGAGCGAGGACGGGCTTCTAACTGCCCTTATTTAACTGTCTTATATTTTAATGCTTTTACATCTAACTGCCTTTATATCTAACTGCTCTTATATCTAACTGCCCTTATATCTAACTGTCCTTACATCTAACTGTCCTTACATTTAATTCATCTTACATCTACCTGGCCTTACATCTAACTGTCCTTACATCTAACTGTTCTTATATTTAACTGTTCTTACATCTAACTGACCTTATTTCCCACCGCACTTAAATCGAACTTCTTCTGTGACAAGACTTCAACTACTTTACCCGTTGTGCTCTGAAGCTCAGTGGTTCGCTCGTCGCTCACGTCTTTTCATCGAGCCAATCTATTTATTATCAATTTAATCTAACTTACTGTATTGTAAAAGAATCTAAATGAAAACACGTGATCGTAAGTATAAATGATGAAAAAATAAAATCTTGTTTCATATTTTTAGCTCTATTATTACCAGGTGTTTTAAAATTGTTTGAGTCAATCTTATCAATGTTGAATGAAATAATGAAATAAATTTCTCTTCATTTAAATATCATTAAAATAAATCATTAGCATTAAAACAAATCATTTTATTGCATAAATAAAAATAAAATAAATGAAATAAAAACTGTCAATTCAAAAAAAAAAAATAAAATAATTATATACCATCAGATTTTAACGTTTATCTGAAGTTACGGCATAAAATATTATAGTGTTGTACCAAATAGAGAGTTGTGTCGATAAGTAAAATAAATCGAATAATACGAAATAATTTCTCTAAAAACTATTAATTCAGTATAAAATACAATTCGTAGTATATAGTTGCATTTTAAATTTAAATCATACACTTATTTTTTTATTGCTATACAAAATAAATTAACTTATTTTTTAAATTAAATTGAAAAGTATTAAAAATATACGATATATCCATAATCGATTATTTTGTATTTTTTTTTTTTTTATAATAATAAATAAATGTGTTACAGGCTCCTTTTGATGCAATAAATAAGAATTAGTTACTGCAACTACACATATACATATGTGCATATTAAATAATATATGCTACAACAAAATAATTTTGAAATTCGTAAATATTTGAAAAGGGATGCTTTATTATTATATTAGTAGTAAATAAAAGTAGTGTTTATGAATTTCTTTAGTATTATATCACCGAAAAAAAAAAACAAAGTGAATGTAAAATCAAAAGGTTTTTAAAGACGCGAATTTTCCAAAAGTTTATTGTCGTGAATACAAAGCAGTGTAACTTAACTAATTGTGAAAGATCAGTTTTCCTGTCAAAATTTCAAGGTTTTGTATCTGAAATCTGAAAACTTTTTGGAGATATGAAAGAAGGAAAATTACAAAATCTTACAAAAATTTGTGTTCACGTAACAAAAAATATAATTACTAAATTTAACCTCTATAATAGGTACTATGTACCTATAGAACCTAAGATATACCCATTTGAAAATGGGATTTTTTTTCAAATTTGACAGGCTGTAACTTTTTCCAGTGGATGGGAACCTCTCAGATGTACACATTTAAAATAGGAAATTTCATTCTTCATTTCATCTTAAACAGTGTAGAAGTTTTGTAAACAGACGGACGAACGGACAGAGTTAAACTAATAACTAAATATGCACTACAACATTTTTTTTTTGAAAAATCTGCTAAAAACAGTCTATATTTTTGCATCGGAATGTATGCAACGTAATTTATTGCCTGTAACGTACATATAGCGGCAAACAAAAAAAACTATAAAAAACATTGTTTGTCAATAATTATTAAAAAATGAAAAGAAAATCAAATAAAGAAATTAGTCTGGCTGACTTTCTATATAAAATTTATAAAACTATTTAAACAATTGAATAATTGTTGATTAAATCATTTTTCTTCATTTTAAGAACATTTTGTTAGCGTTCCTTTTACACGAAAAGAATAGTTGAGAGTAGTTGAGAATGATTGGTGAATGGAACACTAATTTTACATTAAACGAATTTACTCCTAGTCTACTACTTTTCAAAGGCTGGTGTAGTTGGAAGTAGAAAAGTGTAGTTTACTCTGTAAAAGAAACGCAAACGGTTTTAACAAATTACTACATAATAATTTAATAAAAATTTCTTTTGTAGGAATTTGTTAATTTTCAAAGTAATATAAAAATAAATCGTAGACTTATGCTTAAAGTACTCTTACATTTACTAAATCAATCTTATAATAAATGCACTGATTTAAATGATGTTGCTAAAATTTAACTACCACAATTTTACACAATTCAAACATATTAGTTTGGTAATACTTTCTATTAATTCACGTATACGGCTATGCACTTTGATATTATGGTTTCAATTTGATCGGTCATGATCATTATTATACTTTAAAACTTCTTTAAAATTTTTAATTTGTACATTAAATAATTAAAAATTAATTATTTCTAAACATTTTGTTAAAAATATTAATTTTGGTATTTGCAATTATACTTGTGTTATTATATTTTCCATCATTATATTACCTGACTATTATGTATTTTTTACCTCTGATATCAAAACAAATAAATTATATTGGAAAAAACTTGATTCTAAATTTTTTTTATTTTGTTTTTTTTTTTTTTTTTACCCAGTTTTACCCAGAACTGAGTCATCTTGTTTATTTGAATAATTCGATATGCTGTTAGAATGGTGCAACATTTAAAGGAAGCGAATATTTTGCCTGTATGATTTAAATATGGGAACTGTGTAATAGAACACAGCTGTTGGTACTTTTTGTCTATGCAGATTCATTTTAAATACACCTTCATATAACTAATACAAATACATGTATGTATATTGTATGTACACATATAATATAATACATATTATAGATATTAAACATAATATAAAAGATTCTGGGTATAGTTTTTTCTATGGTTTATTTGAATTATTACTGAAACAACAGAAAAAAAAAAAAGAAACCAAAAAGAAAATATCAGTAACTCGGTGCATGAAAAAAATTTGTTGTAATAAACCTAAAGTTATTTTTGTAGGTACTGTGTTATATTGTTGTACTATTAAAATTTGCATAATAACTCATTTGACTTTTTAAGTATTTTTTAGGATTTTCTAGATATAAATATATTTTAAAATCACTAATATCTTGTAGATACATCCATATATGCATTTTTACAGTCATCCTACATTTTTATACCTTTATTGTATTATATGTTAGATTGTATGTTGGTATGTAATTTTAGATGGTTAAAATTTCTTTATTTTGTTTAGAAAATAATATTAAATGCCTTTAAAAAGTAGAACTGGTAGATTAAGAATACAAATCTTCTTAATCAGTTTCCCTCTTTTCTAATGACAATTATTTTTCGTTTTTTTAATTGAGTTAAAAAAAAAATAAAAGAATTCCAAGAAGTGCTTCTATGACAGTTTTAAAAGATTTATTTGGTGAATCTTAAGGATAAAGATTTTGTACTTTGAAAAGTAAAAAGCACATTTTTAGCACATTTTAGAAAATAAAAAAATTGTAAAATTTTTGTATCAATTTTATTCTGGTCGTCCGTCCGTCTGTCTTTTTAAAAAACTTCTAGTGAACGCTAGAGGAATTAAGTTCTTCTTAAAACTATAGAGGAATGAAATTCAACATTGGAAATATCATTTGTATATATCTCAGATTTTGCTTAACAGTTTTTTATTTGGCTTTATTGGGTAGAATTATGTGGGACAGGTATTATGTACATTAAATATTGAGATTTTAAAAAGATCCCAGTAAAAAGTTCTCAAGATGATAGTGAGTGCATATTGGCTTGTCAGAAATGATGACATTAGACGAGATTTAAAAATCAAATTAGTCAAAAAAAATGCTAAATCCAAAAGATTATCGGATGAGAAACTCATCTAAAGCAGCTTTAGATGGCTAAAAAATATCACCCACTTGATGTATCAACCAGATTTAACAACACCTAAAAATTAGCAAAATATTTATCATTGTTTAAGATATAGCTATATGAAACTTAAAAAAGTAATGTTGTAGAAAAACTTTTTTATGTAGCCCGACTCATTACAGAGCTACAGTTGGTCAATGTTACAAGAACTCATTTATCAGATATGTAGATATCTGGTTCAGCCTAACATTTTTTCAATTTTAAATTTTTGGAAAATGTGTACGCTTTTAAAAACCTTTGACTTTATATTTTACCTTGTTTTATAAGCTAATTATATATATATATATATATATATATATATATATATGTATCTAAATTAACAAAATATGTACAAATTTAAAAGTATTTTATATGATTAAATGATATTCCAAGGTTAAATAATAAAACATGCTTTAATAATGAAAATAAATTTTAAAATTCTTAACTTAATTATCAGAATTTAGTCTTAATTTAATACATACGTACATATTTGTTAATATGTTTAATTAATATTTAATTAATTTTTTATTTTTATTTTCTTACAGGTAATGTCAACCAAATTTTTTAAGAATTTCCCAACTGTGGTAAGAATATTTTGATTTTTTAAGATGTTGTTTTCAACAGCTCTAGTTATATAATATTGGGTCGAATGTATAAAACAGAAAACTGAGCTTGGACTCGTAAATTTTTTTTGAAAAAATCCGATTTAAATTCAAACGCAATTTTATCAATTAGATCCATTGAATAAGTAAAGATATAATTAAAATCGATTCATAAAAATTATTATTGTGATGTTTATGTTGAGTTCGAATGGAACATGCTTTTTTTTTTATTTTTTTTTTGTTCTTACTCTTTATAAGGAGCATAGTTCATCCACTAAGTCATTTATTATTCATATTTGGCTGAGCTTCAGTTTCTGGAATTATTATTTCACTAAGCCGTTGATTACTCGGCTGTAGCTATTGTACAAGAGTAGTAGGCGTTTCTTTAGTTATACGCCATCTATTATCTTACACAAGAATTATATTTTATTACTATTTTATTATATATTACAATATATTATTAATTATATATACTTATTTTTAATTTAATTATATTATACTAATTATATTAAGAAAAATCTATATTATTTTATTAATTTATATGATCCAGCCGAGGTTTGAACCCGAGACCTTTCGTATGAAAGACGGGTGTCTTAACCCCTACACCATTGTCTGGATTTTTTTAATACCACACATTTATTTGAAAAAAAGATTCTGAAACTGGATTTTATATTTATAAATTTGTACAAAATTTAAAATATCTCTTCAATTTAAATTCAATAATTTTTTTTTTTGTTTAGTACTTTTAATTATGTTTTTTTTATTCTTGTACAAAATATCTTAACAGCTAAAGATTAAATCAAAGTGGTCGTTATTGACCCTTGGTTGGTTGGTGTAGGAGCTGGCCACCACCGCTCATTGCAGTGACTCTGATCACAAGGCTTATAATAGGGCTATATTAGGTTTTATTTTAGATCCATTTCGTTGCGTTCAGAAACCTTACCATTTCTGCAGATTGATTAACCGCTAGATCACTTAGATCGTTGAATTGCCAGAGTTGCTCTTCTGGAGCTAGCCAGCGCTGGGCACTTACAGGTGAAGTGGGATACCTAGTCTGGCCGCATGTTCACCAATTGGCCAGTGATCCTTGAACACACCTATTTTTCTGCCTATATTCCGGCGGGATAACTTCAAGAAATTATCGGTTGTTTTTTTACCATACGATGGCCAGACTTTTCTGGCCGTACAACATGTGGTTAGTTCATTCCACCTTAGTTTTGATAAGAACAAAAAGTGGAGGAAGGTATCTCTCTTAATGCTGTTTAGCGGTGAGTCTACCTTTTCCGCCTGTAAAGCATTTAGGCTGGAACTCCTCCTTGCTAACTCATCAGCATGTTTAGTTCCTGCGATGTTCCTATGTCTCTGGATACTTTAGTGCTTAATCTTTTTAAATTTTTTTTATCATAATTTTTGTTTCCTTATCTTGATTTTAAATTTTATAATATTATGTCAATGTCAGTTATTTTTATATCAAACATAAAGTTTCTTTTAGTAATACGTTAAATTTTTCATCTAAGATTTTTTGGTTTGTCATTATCATTCTTATGAAAATGTGATATATTACTAAAATAGCTTCCTTACTTTTTTTGTATATAATTTTTAGAATCTAAATACACAAAAATGCTTCCGGTGGGAACCAATCCATTTTCTATATTGCTTGATTATAATATAAATTATTTGCGTAAAGGGTATATATATGGGTAATTTGATTATATTCAATATTTGTAATTGTTTTAAAGTACTCTCTGATTAATTATAATATAAATTAGTCTATTCTTTCTATATTTGCATTAATATATATGTATTTGTTCGGATAATATTTAATAAATTGTCTTTCAGTTTAATATTCGATATTTATTAATGCATGATCTCAGTATTTCTCTTTTCAATATTCTTATTTTTTCAAAATTGCTTGAACTTATGTTGTATACACAGATCTGACATGCATAATATAAAATGGGTCGTATTAAACTTTTATAGGTTACTATTTTAATTTTATTTTTTATATATATATTTCCAAAAAAAACTCATTAGTTAATCCTATTGTTTTTTTTTGCGAGTGAAATTTTAATATTTGTGTAATTCAGAGTATTTTTAATATTTAATCCAAGATATTTGACTTGTATTTTATGAAGTGTTTTTATTTTATTCGTATAGTTATTATTTGAAAATTTCTCCAATTTCTTTTGACAATATACGAGTATTTATATAATTTTGCAAGTTTCTTTTAAAAAGTTTTGGTTCATACTTATTATAATTAAATATTTTTCAATTATAAATTCTAATTATGAAGAAAAGTTTCAGCTCTTGTAATTGTTTTTCTATCTTCTTTACTCTTGTACCACTTGAATATATAATGATATCATCGGTATATGTTATAACCGTTATTATAATTTCTGTTAAATAACTCATTTTTAAATGTATCGTAAATAAATGTATTAAAAAGAGTAGGTGCCAGTTAGTTTTGCATCCTGTTGCTGACCTGATTGAAAATTTCTATACTAAATTTAATTTTGTAAATTAAATATTTTTTTATATCAACTTAATCCATTTTAATATCTAATTTAATAAATATTCTTGTGCGTTAATGTATTTTTACTTCCATTATTATTATTTAGTATTCAAAAAGTATATTTCGAATTCAATTTTTTACCATTCTTTTTTTTTTAAAGATAAATTAAATTCTATCCTGTTTTTTCCTTTTTTTAATTTAATTTTTTTTTACCTTTTAATTTAAAATTTAAATAAATTCTTGAAAAAAAATTATGTAACAAAAGGCACACGTCTCAGAAAAATTAAATTGAATTTTTAATTTTCCATTGAATCTTATAAACTTATTGATTTTCAGGAAAAATGTGTAACATTTTTTTTTTTTTCTTTTTTTATAATTTTTGTAAAAATATGTCTTATACATTCCTTTATTTTACAAAATTGAATATTTACATTAATATTTTCTTTTAATTTTTACATCTAACATAAATTTTATTTTTATTCCTCATAGGATAAATCAGTGGCGTAGCTAAGAATTTTGGGCCCTAATGCAACCTAATTGAGCCCTCTATTCATTTATTTCTGAGCAAAAATTGATATTTTTAATTTTAATAACATTATACTTTAACTTTAATTATATATTTTATATATTACACTTAAATTAAAACAAAAGTAATAAATACTAAAATTTAAAAAGCTTCTTTTTTTGCTTTTACATTAACAAAATTTTGAAGTAAATCACTTAATTTCATTTTTGCAGCTTCTGTTGAATCAATAACTAGCTAAGATTTAAAAAACTAAGTAAGATTTTTAAGTCTATTTTGGCCTGTTTAATTTCTTTTATAGTCTTCCATTATTTTTAGCTTTACCTAGAATCTGTCAGTGGCAGCGTACAAAATGAAGCAAGTATATCTATATATATATATTTAATTTTAAATATAAATCTTCAAATAGTTGTATGGCCTTATAAGAAATTATTTGTTAGAATTTTTAAATTTTTTGTTAAATAAACCGCACTGACAAATTAGCATGTAAAATTTTGCACATGCAAAAAAATTTCTGTTGTAACGGCATCCAATAGATTTTATCACATCAATAGCAACAAAAAATTAAATTAACAAAATTCATAATACAAAATAACATGCATATAACATACATACATATAATTACATTAACTGTTATAAATAATTATGCTAGAAATAGAAGTAAAGTAAAGGCTTTGTAAGTTTTTTTTTTGTTTAAAATTTCTATTTATATAATTTTAAACAAAACAATTAAAATTTATTCGATTTCATATGTTGAATCATAGAGAACAATAATGAATTTCTCATAAAATATTTGGGCCCTCTCTTTTTCCAATTCCAAACAGGCCGTAATGTTTTGCATTACCACGCTGTTAGGTAGCTACGCCACTGTGTTAAATTTAATATAAAGAAAGATTTTATAAATATTATCTAAGAAAATTTTTAAAAATTATATTTTAATTCAAAACATTAAAAATGAAACAGAAGGTAAACAGATAACAAGTCAGTATGTCAAACCAAAGATTTTTATAAGGACATATTTTCAAAATTTTATTAATGGCCCATATAAAATTGAGTTTGAACTCAAATCTTATTATTTCAAACAAAATCTACATCTGAAATTGTAGTTTATGTTTGAAAATGTCAGGTTTGAATTTAAGTTTAGTTTTATGCATTCGCTTAAGTTTTCTAGAAATCTATATGAGAAAATGATATAGGAATCATAACTAATTTGAATACAGTTTTCTTCATCCCGTTTCCTAAACCCTTTGAGTAGTTACATGCTGAATAAACTCATGATGCAGCAATATAAAATTATAATTGTACACAAAATTTATTTAATAACTGTGGGCCCTCTGTACTGCAAAAGTTCTTCTGCAAAAATAATTTTTTAAACGATGTAAAAGTTTTGTAATGAGTATGGATAAATGAATGGACAGATTGACAGATTAGCGGACGAATAAAAGTGAAACATATAATAAATATACAAATATTTTTGAGTTTTATTTTTTTTTTTGAAAATATTGTTAAAAAATGAAAAATGAAAGCTTTTCTATACTGTTTTTCATTTTTTATTCTATATAACAAAAAAAAAAAAACGTATAGAAAATATTTTCCAGTTGATAACCCCAGTCTATCAACTTATACTCTTATATATGTGTTAACTTATATAATAATAGAAATTCTATAGATAACTTTTGTGGCTATCGAACATGTAGAGACAAACAGATGAAACCTTCTTTTATAATAAATATCAATTTTCCGTTTTTCCTTTATTCTTGTCAGTTTTTTATTCATTTTATTATAAAAAAAAAAAGATATTTTGACATGTTGATGGACTGCATAAGGAAATTGAAATATTTTCCAAATAACGGATATGTGAGTAAGTAACAAAACAGTCATATATTATAAATTTTTTTTTTTTTTAGAAAATTTTTATTTATTCATATAGATACATTTTATTGTAGGTGAAAAATAATAAGCCTTGTGGTTATTCTATTGAATTTTTGAATAAAAAAAAAAAAAAATTGTTTTTGCTTTTCAATTTTCTATGTTTACCATTCTTTTGTTGTGTTATAAGTGTGTTTAACTTTTCGTTTTTTTTTTTTTTTAGCTTTTATAATTATAATAAATTCTAAAAAAATTTTATTATAAAATATGAAGTCACTTAACAGTAACTGTTATTACATAAATTAATAACTGTCAAATATTAACCTTATTTTAGTTCTAAAGAAAAGTAAAAAAAATATAATTAAATCATCATACTATAACTTAAAGTGCAGAACGTATATTATGTTAAAGGTTTATTTTTCAGCTTTCCTAGGAGTCTATGGGGAAGCATAGGAATCATAAGAGTTTTATAAGAAGCGTAAGGCATCTACTAAGTAAATTATTTATTATTTAAATTTGACTAAGCTTCAGTTTCTCTGATTAATCGGCTGTAGCTATTATAAAAGACTATTATTTTTGCGCCATCTAATATCGTATATAAGAAAAATTTTATTTTTATTTAGTTATATTGGGGCCTTCGGTAGCCTAGTGAGTAGGCGTGTGGCGTATTAACCGAAGCAGTGTGGGTTCGATCCCTGCACAGATCGTAAGTGTTTTTTCTTTACATACCCCCCTTACGACCAAATATAATGTAAATATATAGTATATAATATAAACAAAATACATAATATTAGTATATAATTTAATAATAGTATAAAAACCTCTAATGGCCTTAGTAGCCGATGGTTCAATAATATTGCATTACATTTATGTATGTAATATTAATATAAATAAATAAATAAATTTAGTTATATTATACTAATTATATAATATTATAAGAAAAATCTATGCATTACCAGGAATTTCGAATTAACCTGGATAAAGTTGTTAATGTTTAGTAATATAATTTTCTGAAAAATATACTTGTAAAAAAATGGTTCTTTTAATTTATATATAAAGGTATCTATTCTATATTATTTAAAAAACAAAAAATGAATTTTTTGTTAGTTTTTTTTTTTTTAAACTGTTGAAAGTAACATTTACTTCTTATTTAATCCATAAGAGACGCACTTAAATACAAATTCCTTAATTAAAAGTGTCAAAGTCATTTATAGCAGCGCTATATATGTAGCTATTTATTAAAATTTCGGGCGGTCACAAGATTTTGGTAGGTGAGTTCACTTAATTTCCTATCCAATATTATATATTTCCTCTATTTACATTTCTTAAACTAGAAAGACTATTAAAGCTCTAAAAAGCAAAATAACAAAACTTTTTGACAGATGCATAAAACAATATATAGTATTTAACAGTTTAAGTATAAGCGGTGTTTAAGAAAAATAAAATTTTTTTTAAATAAAAAAATAATTTTCAATTTTACTGCCTTTAAACATTGCTCTGTAAATTTATTGTATTTACAATTTGTCAGTTAAGCTGAACATTTTAAATTTAATTTTAAAAAAATATTTCAATTTTCTCTTAATAAGAGCCTAACACGTGACTTTAGCACGATCATAGTTGGATTTACCAAATTATTTATAATAAAAAAAAAAATATTTAGAGTCTGATAATATTATTTTATATGTATTTACACTAATATGCTTTTTTTAATTTACCAGATACCCTTTATCAGTGTGATTCAAAAAAAATTATTTAATATAAATTTTGCAATTAAATATTCAACTAGTATTCGCCCGCCCTTCGAAATTCGAGGTGTTTTAATTAGCAATTCAGCAATCGAACTTGTAAACTCAAGGCTCCTAAGTTTAAGAATCGGGCACTCTACCACTGTACCAAACCTTTAACTGAAGTTTATATGTTTATATTCAGTTATATTATGAAATTCCTATTTCCTACCATCCAAACTATATTTTAAAATTTTATTTATGTATTTAGAAAAAAAAAAAAAATATATAAAATTTAACGGAATCAAAGAGCGCCTTTTTTGAATATGTATATTATAGGTATAGATTACACATACTATATGATACATGTGTATATTCTTTACATGGGTTTTTTATAAAAATGGAAAATTATTAATGAAAATCAGAAAATTTTGGAAAAATATTGATATTGTAAGATGGCTGTACTGAATATGAAAGTTGGTTGGAAAAAAAAAAATGAAAGTCGGTTGGTAAATCATTGAGTAAAAGGGTTTTAAATGTCTATCATTTACAGATTAAATATTATGATTCAATAAATTAAACAAAGCTGAAAAAAGGTTTTTAAAGTAACACATTTTTCAAAAGACAATAAAAACAGTTTTTAAAATAATTGTGATTTGCAACAAAGTTTCTAAGTTTTCTTCGAATTTTATATGTATGAAAAAATGTGAAAAATCAAGAGACAGTTTTTTCAATTTTAAGCTAACACTTCCAAAAAAGTTTCTGAGATAATTTGTACTAATTCTGTAAAATCTCTCTTTTGCCAAAATGTCAAGGCTCCACCTTGTAACATTGCAGAGATATGAAGGAAGTAAAATCTTGCAAAAATTTTATTTTCATATAACGGTAAATCTAAATACTAAATTTAATAAAGTGTATAATTTTGATATTTATAAAGATAAAAAAAGTCCTGTACGTATGACGTTCTTAAATTGGAAAAATGTTGAGCAGAACATGAGATATGCATGTTTAAGAATAAAGTTTTTTCAAAGTTTGAGATTCTGTAGCTCCGTACCGCTCCGTGGTAGGTACATAAAAAGTTGTTCTACAAGATTAATTTTTTTATGATTTATGATTAAAATTTCATAGTTCTACTTTTAATAGTGGAGAAGTGTTGTAAACGACAGACATACAATAGGTAGACAGACGGATAGGCGAACCGACGAACAGAGTGAAACTAATAAGGAAATTTTTTTGAAAAAACTTTTAATATTGCATTAATAGGTTATCTAAAAAATCTTGTTTTTAAAGTTTAAAAATTTAATGTGATGAAAATTGTTTAAAGAAAAAATATTTAATTGAAATTTTTATTTAAAAATTATTTTATGCCTTAAAGTGCAAATATATGCAAATCAATTCAATGTTTTTTTTTAAGCAACCTACGTAAAAGTAAATAATTATTATATTAATTTTCCATAAGTAAATTTTGTTTGTATATATAATTACAAATTCGTTTAAATAAATATTTTCATTAGATGAAACCACTTTAAACACTAAGAAGTCTTTGTTATTTGAAGTAACCAATATTTGTAGAGCGTTTTCAATATATTTTTGTATATGTATATTATATAATATTGTGTATTTTTAAGGATTTGTTTTTTTTTTTTGCTTATTTTCTGTCTTACACAATTACACCCACTAGTCATATTTAAAAGAAAATGCTTACAGTTAAAATAAATAATCGTAAATAATGTTGAAGCACAAATAATTTGAAAATATGTAGACATATGACTGTAAAATGCGACACTATAATAAGAAAATATAAATTTTATTTTTCAAATCAAATCAGTGGCTTTTTTTTTAAATCGATTACGGTAAATTAGTAAAATCGACAGTTTCAACATGGTACATTCAGTAAATGGTGTAGGACTGTAGTTGTTAAGACAGCGTCCTTTCATACGAAATGTCTCGGGTTCAAAACCCGGCTGGGTTATATACATTAATAAAAAATAATATAGATTTTTCTTATAATATATAATTAGTAGAATATAATTAAACTAAAAAATAAGTATATATGTATGTCTTATAAATTATAATTAATATCATATTGTATAGCTATATAATAAAATAATAATAAACCATAATTCTTGTACAAGATAATAGATGGCGTAGAAATAAAAGAAACGTGTCATAGTCTTGTATAACAGCTACAGCCGAGTAATCAACGACTTACTGAAATTAATGATTCCAGAAACTGAAACTTAAGCGTCAGTTTTAGCTTTCATTGAAATACTTTCAAAAAATGTTTATTTTCAATATTTTGCAGCAAAGACATATAAAATTTAACAAAAGTGTTGATTTATTGATTAAATAATTTTTAAAGAATAAATTCTGCTACGAATTTTTAAATTTTAAGTTAAATATTTAAAAAAAAAATCAATTTTCCGAATTGGTAAATATTTTCCTGAACAACTGATCAGTAATTTTGCTCCAACGACATATGTTTCATTTCTTCCCATTTCAGTTTGTCATTAAAAAAAAATTCTGATGCAATTCCTAAAATATTTCATTATGATTTGATTTTGTATTTTAATGAGTTTAGACTTAAATTTTGTTTTTTTATTATTTTGTTTAAGTTTAGTTTTAAAATTTTTTGTTTTAAAATGGAAATTTCAAAAAAAGTAAAAAAATTAATTCTACAAAATTTTTATTTTTTTATTCTCTCAATTCAAACAATCTGATTATTAAATAAAAAAATCTTTTTTTATTCTTTATTAGTACCATTTTATACCAATAATAATTAAATAAATTAAAATAATAAAACTTTATTTTGCAAACATCGAAATAACGCTAACAACAATTTAAATTTAAATTACATTTATTTTTATTTTGCCTTCATTATTGTCATTTGCCATTTGTCAGATAATTTAACTAACAGTTTTCTCTGATTGCTATTATAATCGCCTATAGGAAAAACTGTAAGTTTTCAATGAAACATTTTTTCCGTATGCATTTCAATGAAAGCTATAACTGGCGAATCAAAACATTTTTAAGGATAGAAAAGGGGTTTTGGTTTAGATGAAACATTTTTGGACACCAATCTGCCATATAATTGGTTTATGTAAGACAATATTTACAATACAGTAAAAATCGCGCAAATTTTTTTTTTATACAGATTATATAAACAGTATAGTACAGTTTTATTCTACAGTTCAGTACAGTTTTATTCTACATATCATTAAAGCCACCGAAACTTTAGTCATATGTAGAATAAAATTTTGGTGGCTTTAACCATATGTATATCATAGTCAAGACCAATTAAAATTTCATGAAGTCAGATGTGTTATATAATAATATAAATACAAAATGCAGTTGATAAACACATCTCACAGTTGATATGATATTCTTGTTTGTAATGATTGTAACGATTTCAATCAATTCGTAAAAGGCGTTTATCATTATTTAAATTTAAATTTTTGAAATTAAAGCAAAATAAATTTTCTTACAAAAGCAGGATGCAAAGCATTTTTATAACAAATAGATAAAAAAATAATATAAATATCTACAAGGCATATATTATACAATAATATAATGTCCAAAAAAATACATACACCATTGCAAATTAATATAATATGTTTAGAATTTATATAATATGTAGTTACATATTATGCATATACTTATAATACACGTCTAGATATACGAGTACATATGTACCTTGAGAATTAGTGTATTATTAAGGACAAAATGTATATAACAGAAAGTAGTTCTGAAAAATGGTAAACGATTTCATCTCACTCGTTTATCAAACAATTATTACATTTATACATATATATATATACATACATACATAAAATATATGTATATATTCAAATGAATTCGCATAATAAAGAGGACAAAATGATGAATATGAGAAGAGTAAACACTAATTTTGGTACATATAAAAAAAAATTTTTTTTTTAATAACAAAGAATTTTTCTGTGTATGGGAGTTTAAGTAGAAAATGAGTTTTTATACGATAAACATATAAACAAACAAAGCTTTTTGTTTTATTCTTATTATTATTAATGTTTTTAGGTAATAATACCTACGTAATATCTACTTTAAAATACAACAAAAAACTATAAAAAAAAATAGTTAAAAAGAAGTTACATAGAGTAGAACAATGCCTTAATTTTTTCTATTCAAAACTTGTGAAAAGACTGCTCTTCTTATAATTTTAGAATTATATGAATGAACAATTGAAATTGACTGACGTAGAACAATTTATTTGTACGCAAGTGGAATTTTTACAACAATATTCGTTTTACATATTTTTATTTCTTGGTTTTCACTATATACTTTTTCGGTTGTCTTCTTAGGACGTTTCCGAATCTATCGTACTAGCACTTACTTATAGACACAGGTACTATAAACACTTGACCTTTCTTTTTGTATATGTATCATTCATCTTTAAGTGTAAATATTTTGGATAGTCGAGAGTTTGACATATAATTCAAAGCGATATTTTCGAATGCACAAAAAATTTTTTGGAGTTTTTTGGAGTTAATTAAGTGCAATTACTAAGCAAACAAATTATTTACTATTTTCTTTTTTTGCGAGGTGGGTATCTCGAAAGACATGAATGAGATCAATGCGCATGAGATCAATCGGCATCAACGCGCATGAGATCAAAGACACGAATGAGATTAATCCTTTTGGCATAGTGTTAGACTTTAGCCAACCAAATGCTACCTGAATTTTAAACCAAATATTATAGGTTAGAGCCAATATGTATGATACAATGACTAGTTGGTTCGGGGGTTGGTAAAAATAGGAATAAAGGAAATAAAAGCAAATACTATATTTAATTATGTATCTCCCATTATTCAATGTACCGTTATATAATATAATGATTAAACATTTTTTTGTGATTTTCATTTTAAATATTGCAGTTTATTTTTGCAATAGGTGGTAATTTTGTAAAACACTTGAAAAAAAGCACAAATTCCAACACAAGATTTTATTTCATTAAAAAAAAAAATGTTAAACTAAAAAAAACAAAGAATTAAGGTGGAAAAAATAAATAGAAATGTGATAAAAAAAAATATCAAAATTAAATAGAACTATGAATGTTTTTATAGTGTAACTGTGTTTTTTTTTTTTTTTTTTAAATAAATTCATAAATAAAAATTATGTTTGTTAACGGCATTTTAAATTAGAGAAATTTTTATTGTTAAATACGACAGAGAAAAAAAAATTATATTGTAAACTGAAAAATTAAAAACAACTTTTTCATTGTCTTTTTTTTTAAACAAAAAAAAAAAAAAATATAGGATATAGAGAAAAAAAAAGAATATTATATAAAATTATTTAAATATTATTTTTTTTTTTTTATTAAAAATATCAGTTACAGGAATTGGAAGTACAAATTTTAAACGGAAAATAGAAATATTTTATTTTAATTGTCCTAAAACCCTTGAAATACATGATAGGATATGATAGATCCGAGACAAAAAAAAACTCAAGGCATATATTGGTAAACATGACCTAAATTCTGAAATAATAACATACACATATTTAATAAAACCTATAGGTACAAATTTAGAACAAAGTCAAAAAATCTATTAATTTGATTTCAAATATTGTTGAGTTGTAATTAAATTTTTTGTTGAAAATTATGAACACAGATTTAACCGTTTCATATTTTGTCTTTGTAATGGGTGTATCTTAATGAAAAAATTACGTGATTAAGTTTCAACCATTGCTATAGTCAAAAGATAACATTTACAAAGTCATTAATCTTATTTATTAAGAAATATTTCATAACGTTATGAAAAATGCAATAAAAGAAGCAGTTTTTTATATTAATAGTTCTCATTTTCGTAAATATTTATGAGAAAATTATGAGAAACACCATAAAGGGCCTTTTTGTATTAAATACTCTCATTTCGTCAATATTTACAACAAAAAACAAAAATTGTATAGTCACTTTTATGCCACTCTGTACAAAGTAATATTATTCCATTTACTAATGAATTAATAAAGTTTATCTATTTAAAGCTGCTATATCAGGATGACAAAAACTAGAAAATGATAAAAAGAAAAACTAACTTACCGTTATATGTTTACATTGAAAAAATAATTTAGTTCTTTTTATAATTTTTAAACTATAGGTATATCCTGTACAGTTTCCTTCTTAAACTTTATATTATATTTTTCCTTATTTTTAACCCTTTAGGTAATTTATTTTTATTTAAAAGTTTAAAATATAATTTCTTATTTTTCCTTTTTTAAATGTGTTCATTAAAATTATATTATCAGATGATTTAAAAACTAAAGTGAGTCAAAATGTATATGATGAAATGATATATTTATGTGAATCAAATGTTTAAATATTTATATAAGAAATAACTTTAGCAAATATGAAACATTAAAAAGTTATTATTGTGTATCGTTAGTCTTTTTAAATTGACATTTATTCAAAAATAAATATATAAGTATTTTTAAGGCATGTTGTTATACTTTGAAAGTTTGACTTTACTCAGTTTTTAGCACATTTCCAAAAAATTTTTGAAAAAATTTGCTTATTGTTTCACTCTGTCCGTCCGTCCGTCCATCTGTTTACAAAACTTCTACACCGTTAAAGATAGAGAAAACAAATTTTAACCATGGGTATGTCTCATAAAAAAAATAATTTTGTGGAACAACTTTTTCATGTAGCCCCTCCCATTACGGAGCTATAGCCCCTCAAACTTTGAAAAAGCCCTATTTTTAAATGCATATATCTTATGTTCTACTTAAGATTTTTTCAATCTGAAAACGTCATTCGACAGGTATTTCTTTTATTTTTGTAAATTAATATCAAAATTACACAATTTTTTTAAATTTAGTATTTAAATTTACCGTTATGTGAAAACCAAATTTTGCATGATTTTTCTACTTTCATAACTCCGGCACGCTTTTAGATAGAGGCTTGAAATTTAGAGGCAAGAAAGAACTTTTAGAATTAGTACAAGTTTGCTCAGAAAATTTTTTTGGACCACCCCCTGTTTATGAGATATGAGGGCTTAAAAATTGAAAATTTGCTATTTTTAAACACCTGTAACTTAGGCACCTGTACACATTTTACTTCTGCAAGATATAAAATTTAAAGCTACAGTAATATATTTTAATGTGTGTTAAAGGTTTGTTTTAGTTGTAAAGGGTTCCAAAGTTGCAGCTCTTCAAAATTGCGAAAAAGTCCCATTTTCAGATGTATATATCTCAGGCCCTGCGTAATAGTTTTGCAATATAAAACCGCCAGACGATCGAAAATTTTATTATCTATATAAAGCAGTATCAAAATTATGCAATATTTTGTAATTTACTATTTAAATTTACCGTTATGTGAAAACGATATTTTGCATGAAATTTTTTTTTTCATAACTCCGGCACGCCTTTAGATAAAAACCTGAAATTTTGAGACAAGAAACTTTTAGAACTAGTATAAGTTTCCTCAGAAAAGTTTTTGGTAGCACCCCCTGTTTAAGAGTTATTACGCCTCAAAAATTTAAAATTTGCTATTTTTAGACACCTGTAACTTAGGCACCTGTAAAAATTTTTCTGCGGCGAGGCATGAAAATTAAAGGTTCAATAATATGCTTTTACGCGTGTTAATGGCTTTTCTTAGTTATAGATTCCGGACTTACGGCCCTTCAAAATTTCAAAAATGTCCTATTTTCTCGTTTTTTCGTATTACATGAAATTTTCAAATTTTTGTGCAAGTCAAAATTCTAAACAGTTTGTATTGAGTTTGGAAATGTGCGCTTTTAAAAACCGTTGGTTTACATTCTACCTTGTTAATTATTTGTAAGTTTACTATAGTTTCATCTTTTTATCAATTGAAAGATAAGTTACTTATATTCAAATAGTTTGTTTCTTTGCATTAATGTTTACAGAAAAAATTTTTTATTTTAGGAAAATAAGTTAAATAATAAACATTTTTTGTTGTCTGTTTATAACGCCCGCCTGTTTATAAATTTTTTATAGTCTAAATGACCCCTCAAATCGAAATTTTTAGTGTATACAACCCTGTTTAAAAATTTTATATAACAGTGAAAATTTTAGTTTTATCTTTAATTCAATTAAATCAAAAACGTTATATTAAAGTTAAGGTGCCTATATTTTGCACTTTTCTCAATTTTAAATAAAAACGAAAGAAAAAAAATTTAAGCTCACTTTTTCCGTATGCATTTCAATGAAAGTTATTATTGGTTGGTTTAAAATTCCAATTAAAAATATGTTTCAATTGCAAAGATGAAATTATGAGTATAGGTACATAATATAATCGTTCTATATAGAAAATTTTAAAAATGCCAGTCTGTAAGTATAACATTAATGTTTTAATATTTCATGTCCAGCTCTGTTTTTTATTTCAAAAGCTACTCAAGTTATTTTTTGTTACATATATGTACCTTTCATATAAATCTGTGGATTTCTTGAGACTAGTAATTTGTTTTCTTGTGATTCTATCTGGTTGGTTGGTTAGTATACATGGCTGGTGCTGTCAACCGTGAAGAGACCACAATTAGCACGTTAGCACCGTTTTGCTACCACTATCGTGACCACAAGACATTATGTTTAGGCTATATCGGATTTAATTTTAGATCCATTTCACGGCCATCATGAGCCTTACAATTTCTGCAGATTGTTTAGCCACTAGATCGCTAAGATCGTTAAATTCATGGCTACGCAGACCAAATGTTCTGGCACTGGCCTGCGCTGGGCATTTACATGTGATTCTATCTAGTAATTACATTTCTTTTGTGATTATTATATAGATAATTTTCCAATATTTATTTATTCTTCAAATTTTTTATTGGTTTAAATTACAATAACACTTTTATTAAGGCAAAAATGTCTTTGTTTTGCAAATTGTTAAATTTAAATAAATATAATTTTCATGATAAAAATCAACTCTTTGATAAAAATCATTTTGATTAGGAAGAATCCAGTTGTTAATAAAGATTAAATAGGTAAATATAGATAAGTGTAGAAAGGAGCTGCAGATGCATACTTAAGTCAGTTTAGACCCATTGTATAATAAAATAGATGCCTTTTACTCCAACTAAAACCATTGGGAGCTTATTATAAAACTCTGTAAATCGATTAAGATGACTTTCTACAGATTAAAAAGGTTATAGTTAAGAATAATCTTGGCAAAAACTTTGAATAAATTAGAGTAGTTTCTTTTTACTCCTAATATAAAGTGTTAGATAATAAATAAAATATAATTATAATAAGTTGATTTAAACAAACAAAATTTATATATAACCTAAAAACAAAAATTTAAATTACAAATAGAAAAAAAATTATGATATAAATAATAATAAAAGTGGTTAGTAGATGAAGTTTTTACATTTCTTAATTTCTTAAAGTTTAAAAAAGAAAAATAACAAAAACAATCAAAAAAAAAACAATATATTTGAGATTTTTTAAATAAAAAACTTGACTATCTCAAAATATCCGACACTATTAATACCTGTCATAATTTACACAATCCCATCATCCATCAAATGTGATGTATTCACAAAAAAAAGAATTTTTTTTTTTGATTTTTAAATTAAGTTTTTATTCTATTTTTCTTTTTATTGTTATTTGTTTGTTTGTTCGGTCTTATTATTTAATATTATAATGACGTTAACCTTCCACTTAAATATATAATATGTACCTAAATAAATTAAAACATGTACCTACATATAATATAATGAAAGAATATTTGGTAAAAATAATGTTATATGATATTTATATATATTATGTTCTTGTTTATATTTAGAATATTTCCCAAATGAAGTATTCTGGTACATTACCATACATCAGTATCATTTTAGCACACCCACCGTAAGAATTTTTTTTACTAAAATATAGTGTGTGTAATTATTTTGCTAAATCACTTAATTTCATATGTATTATTTTAACTTTTTACCTAGTATAGGTAGAGTTATAAATGATTTTTTTTTGTATTTTTGTTAGAATTAAAAAATTTATCGTTATTATGGTAATAGTAAGTGGTTCTTAACAGTGATCCTATATTTTTTTATGTTTTTCTTAAAAAAAAAAAAAGTAATAAAGAACAATAAATTGGCAAAGATTTTAAAAATGTTATTATAAACATATTTTTGCTTTAAAATAAGTGCATATAGGTAAGTGCATAACGACCTCAGTGTAACATCAATGCTCACTTCACTCAGCATCGTCGTACAGTTGGGTCACTGACCTTGTTTTATAGATATCTCGTAGGTATATCGTATTAACACATGTTCCAAAGAAATAAAGCAGTTAATGTCTCCACTCAAAATTTTCCAACAAGAAATAAGGAGGGCAACAGAAGCTCATCCCTACCATGTAGAGTTAGTTATCAAGATGGCGAAAGACAGCTTATGGAAATTGGTTTGTCATGCGCACGTCCCGTTTTGTGGATCCGTATACCATCGTATGTGTTCCCTAAAGTTGGTAATTCATATGTGTACGACTTTCTTAAGTTTAAGAAGAATATTAACATCTTCCTTCAAAATATCCCTCAAAATTTTCCTACCTATCCCCCATAATCCAAATTTCCCCAAATATCCTTCCCACATCCCTATACCTAAAACCAAACTGTACATTTGTATTAAAGGTTCCATCCTAGAGTTTGATTTTAAAAGAGGGGTGGTTTTGGTTGGTTAGACTATCCTGAGAAAGGGAATTTTGTTTTGATGACTTTCAAATTTTCCACAACCCTCGTAAAAAAAAATATAGGTATATCAAATTTTTTTTCAATTGAAAGGAATTAATTAATAAAAAAGTAATATTTCTTAAGAAATCCTCCTCCCCTAAATAAATAATTAAAAATATAATGAATACTTCCAAATGGACTTTCATCAAATAGCATCGAATCAGTCTCAAAATTTAAATATAATTGGATATAAATAAAAATAATCTATAATATATGAACAGGTGGAAATATGCGTTTAATCCTCTAGGAATTTTGGTTAGTATTGTTAATGCTACTTGGGCTAGAATTTCTATCATATGACTTTTGTAGAAACTGCAAAGATAAAGAGCAATTAATCGTTCACCTTCCTTTCGTTTTAATGTTAGGCTCTTCCTCTCAAAAGAAGAAAGTTTCTGGGAAAATTCTTCTTAAACAACCATTTCGATCTATCGAAGGTGAATTTAATCTATTAACAGCTGGTGTATTACAAAAGCCGGTTTATCATAATCCTGTTTTATTAAAATTATATTGAAATCTTATTTTTTAAAATCCTGTTTTTTTTTAAATTCTGCAAAAAGCGTATAACCCTGATTTCGACCCCAATTCTAAAATTCCTCATAATTCAGAATCTTGCATATACATACATATATATATAATAAATATCCTGAAAAAGCGTACAACCCTGATTTTGTACTCAATTCAAAAATCCACCCCAATTATTTTTTTAAATATATAACCGGCGAAATTAAAATAACAGGAAATTTCAAAAAACAGGATTTTAAAAAACAGGATTTGAAAAAAACATGATTTTTAGAAAACAGGGTTGTGAAAAACCAATTTTTGATACGTTCACATTAACAGCGCTTTGAAATAAGATCTTACTAATTTAATTAAGAGAAAATAATATTCAGAGTAACAAAACAGGCCTAAGTTGGTCTGAATGTTCAGCTGTAGCTACTTTTTATCTACCTAATGTGACTCGACTAATTGGTAGTATAGCACGATTGATAGTATTCGATTTATTTTTTATTTAAAAAATAAAAATAATCTTGGTAAATTAAATTAAAAAAGCAAAATAATTTATAAAGACAGACTAACAAATAATTTATAAAGAAAATTTATTTTCAAATTAAAATAAAAATAAATTTTATTATAAAAAGTATGAATATAAGTAAATATGAGTATGTTTAAAAAAAGAAAAAAAAAAAGAAAAAGGATAATTAATTAAGATCAAGTGAATTTTTTGAAATGGAAATATATATTTCTCTGAGGCATAAGTTATTTATATATGATGAAGTGCTAGAATTCAAGTCGAAACTTACATGTTTTACCTCAAAAAAAAAAAAAAAAAAACAAAAAACATAAAGTCTTTTGTTTCAGTTCAGATTTTTATTTATTTACTTTGTTTTTTTCTTTTTTTTCTTACCATTTTGAAACAAATTTTTCACCTTAAGAGTTGAAGACTGGTGTAATGAAAAATAACTGAAACCATATACTTTTTTTTTCTTTTTTATTTTTTATTTTCTGTTTTTTTTTTTTTTTTATAAGAAATTCGAATAAGTATAAAAGAAAAACTTTGAATTTTCAATTTCTTTCTTTGGGTTTTTTTCTTTTGTTGATTTTTTCTCCATTTTTAATTAATTTTAAATGCTTTAAATATTTGTAAGATAAGAACAGGTATATTTTAAAGCGTTTTGTACTATAGACGATTTACAAAGAACTATGCTTATATGAAAAAAAAAAAATATTTTTGAGAGTATGTGATCTTTTATAATAATTAAATGTACCAAAGCGACATCTATGATCATTTATTTGTTTTAATATATACAGAGGGATTCATTTTTTTTTTTTTATAACATTTCTTTTGAACTTTAGAATGCATTACTTATTTTTTTTTCTAATTATAATTTTTAATTTTAAAATTTCAAATCTTAAAATAATTTTTTTATTACTAGGGGACACTATAATTTAGTTGTTAATGCTTAAGTTAGAATAAAAAAAAAATAATGCTGAAGGCTAGTAAAAAAAATTCAAATATATTAAAGTGTAATTAGAGCATAATTAATAGGTATATGAGTGTTAATTTTAATGTTTAGTCTCTCAATACTTTTTGAATAACCAAGTTATATTAATTTAATTAATATTTATTAAATAAAAAAAAAAAGTATTATAATTAAAATTAAAAATAATTTTTTGTTTTTTTTTTTTGAAACTGATATAATTTTCAATGACTACGTAAATTTGCTTTATATTTAATAATATGGGTAACTAAAATTATACATTCTAAATAAAATATGTCAAGTTAATTTTTCCATATTCTTAAAAATAATAATAAATTAATTTTGCGGAGAAGTAACAAAAAGTTTAAAAAATTAATTATATATATATATATACACCTAGACTAATTTTAGTAATAGAAAGAGAAAGTTATTTGTTTTATTTGAATATGTTAATGTCATCTCTTACAAAATTTAACCGAGGGCTGGCTAGGATAATATCTTTAGCTTATAGAACCCCAGATGTCACAGCGCCTCACATAATAATGCGTTTATAAAACATAGAGTGCAAATATGGATAGCTTGCCGCCGAAAGTATTCCTAAAAGTTGGCAACAATTAATGTTTATAATATCGTTAAATTCAAGAAGAATATGAACATCTTTATTCTAAATAATCCCTCCAACATCCAGTTAGAAATGGAAAGGGATATGGAAAGTTATATTTTTCAATTAGTTTTGTTCTTATTCTTTATTTCAATTACCGTCAATCGCCAAACGAAACGGTAGATTGTACCATAGATTCGAACTTGATTAAAAAGGAGGTTGCGTTTGGTTAGTTCAAATCCTGTATGTACTACTAAAGAGAATTTGTGCGTTGACCTCATTGGTGTCTAATTGGTTTCGAAAACATTGGTGTAAATTTCTATGAATATATTCCATTAATTTTTAAAAGTAATTTAGTTAATTATTACATTTTATGTTAGCATTTACCAGGTATTATTTTATTGATCAAATCTAAGCTACCCGTCAGTAAATAATGGACTGTAGGTACGTATAGTGCATCTTCAAAGACATAGGAAAACTTATTCGACCACAGTTTGGTATTAAATTTATGAATGTCAGAAAGTTGACCTAAATCTTTGAAAAAGAGACTACAGTGATATTTCTGCCGTTTTCTTGACAGAATGGAACAAATGCAGATAAAGGACTTCACGTTCTTTATAACGGTAACTCTACTGGAAAATTTACAGTTAAGATCCACATGCATACCTTATAGTTTAGTTGCTTTCGATTGCTAATTTGAATCTGTTCATTTCTTTCCATTTTCCATTATTTTACTTTAATACTTTGTCCGATTCACTTCAACTTTACAAAAATTACGGTTTTGTGGCAGATGTTAAGAATTTCCAGAAGTAGCAAAATCAGTTACAATTGATTAAAAAATTCCGGCACATTTTATTGTAATACTAAAAGATGTTTTCTATGCTAAAATTCGTACTCTTTTTTCTTTTTGTTGTAAATGGACCAATTGTTCATTTATTTGAAGTATAAATAAAATCCGAAATATATTTAATAATAAAATTAATAATATTATATATTATGTTTGGAAATATATATAAAATAAATAATTTCAATTTATTTTGTTCAATAGCTTAACAATATACATATTATAAAAGTTTTGTTTTTTTTATTTGATGTTATAGGAATGATAATTTCGAAATTATTTAGACTTAAATTAATAATATTGAAATTATTGAATATGAAAGTATCTAAAATGTACAATAATTCCTATTACCTACATATTGTCATATTAATATAATAAAGTTTATCATATTTTATAAATAGAGTAAAATATAACTAAAATATAATGTAATATAAAATAAATCCTTAACATAAAAAAAAGTAAACCATATATTTTCTTTCTTTGATTTGTTGTATAAGCTGGGTAAGGACAACTGAGTATAATAAATATTGTATGCATAATAAAAAAAAAAAAATCTTAAGATTAAATTAATAATATTAGTATGTATAATATCTAAATTATAAGTTTTCTAATTAATAATAAACATTTTTAATACTTATGAAACTCAGAGAAGTTCAAAACGATCGAAATGTATCAAAATCTTAAGGCCGTTACTTTTAACTTTCCAATAATTTTCGTTATCTATGCATACGAGAAGGTAAAAAATTAAACGTCGGCATAAAAAATGGCATTTTTAGCACAGTTTTCAAAAAATACTTTCAAAGTCCTATTTTTAAATAATTATATTTAAATTTATTTGATGTTTTATAAATTAATTTGAAAACAATCTATTTTTTTTTTAATTAAGCTTAGTACTCAACTAACAATAAATTCTAAAGGGATCTGTCAATTTACTTTTAGATTTATATCTTTGATTAAAGTAGATTTTGATAGATAACATTAAGAGTATTCACGAGTTGGTGCAAAGTGGTCTTGCACCAGTGCAAAATTTTGCACCGTAGCATATTTCAATTTTTTGACAGTTAAAGTGCACAATATGTTGTTGTTTTCATGAATAAAAAAGTGCAGAATTTTGCAAGACTATGCAAGACCTAAACCCTATTGTGTATTTGTGCAAGATCATTGCAAAGTTTGTTTATATATTTTTTGTAAGCGCTATATTAGATAAAAATTTAAAAAATGCCTAAAAAAAGTGGAAAATTATTTCTGATTATTTATTATGTCAAGCATATAAAGATATACAAATATCTGAAATTTTTGGTAACCATATTAAACTTTTATGTAAACAAAACAAGCACATCAACGATATTTGACAGTTCAAAAAAAATTCATGGAAAGATATACGCTACGGTGCAAAAAAAATTTGCACTTATGCACCAACTCGTGAATACCCTTATTATTATTGTTTTGTTTCAAATTGACACCACAAAAAAAAAAATTTTTTTTGGTTAAATAATTTTTTTTTTTTGTTCAAAACTAAAATATTTATCAAAGCTCTTTTAAAAAATGTATATTTTATATAATGCATATATTTCTGACAGAAAATGTAATGACGACGCTACTAGTGCTATCTGTCGCAAAATGTAATATTATTCAAGTTTCTTTTTGAACTGATATAATGGAAAGAAAAGTTTTAGCGGAGTACTAAGCTTTAATAGTTAAATATGCCGTAATGTGAAATCAAAGATTTGCAAAAAATGTAGTTGCTCCATACCTCGAGAACGCTATTAGTCAGTACTTTGAGATTTTAAGAGGAAGATTTTTCAGAATAAATATAAGCGTTATCAAAAACAAATTTGCAGTTTACCCTGTTTAAGCGGTTGAAAATTTAAATTTCCTATTTGTAGACACCTGTGGAAATATGTTTAAAATAAGATCAAAAAAAAATAAAGTCCACGCATTTGCGACACCTTTAATAGACGAGATAGATATGAAAAAGTATATAATATTCTGACTCAAGAATGAATTTTGAGTTGATTTAGCACTGAAAAAAGTAAAATATCTGAAATTGTGTTGAAAAACCTTTGTTAAAGTTGTTGAAATTCTAGAGAAACTTTAAGGCAATAACTTTGGTAAAATTTTGATTAGTTTTGATAAATGCAGTCGAGTAGATGTCATACAATTCCGAAATTTATATATAAATAATATCTCAGTACTTATTTATTTTATTTAAGAAAATTCCCTGCCACATGCAATATGTAAGGAAAATGATGGCTGCCTTTCTTTTTCAAGTGTGACAGGGTGTCAGTACTTAATTAAGTTAAATATTTTCATTACATTTTCTAAAAGATAATTTCATTTTATTGAAACAGCATAATATATTCGTTCGTGAAGGTATTCTAGAGTTGACACAATCAGTACACGTATCTTATATAGATACTTATATATGTATGTATTTCATTTATGTCACATCTGACATTACTAATTCTTTGTACTGTATGTATTCTTCAAAAAACATGGTATTTACGTTTCTGTTTTTATTATGTTTATTCTGATCGTATTTTATTCTGTTTTTTCTGTATTTTCAACTTATTTCAGTTTTAATTGATTTTTGTTTCATGGCAACACTATGTTTAATATTATATTTTTTTTTTATTGCATTTCTCTTCCACATAAATGTGGACAGGAAATTACACAACCTTTCCTGTTCAGGCGTGGCTGTAAATGTCCTAAGGGGGAATAACTCTTACGACGTGTGTGGGATTCGAACCCACACTCCCTCGGTGTTTACAACGTATTTTATACGCTCTTACCTACTAGGCCACCGAGACCCCTTAATATTATATTGTGTTTAATTACAAATAAGAATTAATTGTTTAGCATTTATTTTTTCATTCTATATGAAAAACTTTATTTAAAATGTCATTGCTGTGTTATGTAATATTAGGTAAATAAACCTAAAATATCAACTTAATTAATTTGTTTTTAATTTTTATTAATAAATTACGTCATTTTTCAATTAAAAATTTTAAAATATAATAATTTATAATGGACTATTTTGACAGTATATAAGAAATTTCAAAAAAATTATTAAAGGTTCCTATTATACTAACAAAAAAAATACATAATTTTATACATATAGGTTTGCTACCTTATAAAGTCTATTTTATTGTATTTATCTTTTTTTGTACGTTCCAATACAAACATATACATATTTCTTTTTTACTTAAATACATGCTTGTCGTACGCAAATAATTATTTTGGACAAATAATAATTATATAATTGCTATTTAATTTTTAAGATTATTTCGTACATAACGGATTTTAATAAATCAATAAGTGGGTGTTCTGACGATAATTATTTATTTTGTTCTTATATAACAAATTTTTCATATTTTTAATGAGGATTCAAATTAACAAAGATGAAACTAAATGTTTTTCTCATCTCTCACTAACTAGTTTTTTTGAAAATAAATATGAATTTTAAACCAAATATCACAATCTTATAGATATTGAATAATTTTTAAATATGCTTTTTTCCTATTACAATCTCTGCAGAAGCCAACGGTTTCCATAAACCATCTATATCGCACTATGTTGTTGGCCGGGTTCACCCCATTATCTGGAAAAAAAAAATTACAAATTATAAAAAATCTCGAAAAAACAAAAATCTGTAGAGTAAAAAGCTCGAAAAAAAATATATTGAAAAAAAAAAAAATTACGAATTTTAAATCTCGAATTCGAGATTTATTAGTAACATTTATTTTAATCCTTGATTCTGAATTAGAAGAGACTTTAAAGTTGGATTCAAAAGTAGGGTTATATATATATGTATAGGTGAGATTTTGACTTAGAAGAAATCTTAGAATTGGACTCAAAATCATGGTTACCCCTTTTTCCAGAATATTTATTTATATGTTTAGAAGAAATTCTGAATTAGGGGTGATTTTAGAGTTGGATTCAAAATCAGAGTTATACGTTTTTTACAGAATATTTATATAAATGTATATGGAAGATTCTGAATTAAGATGTATTTTAGAGTTGGTTACGAAATCAGTGTATTTTCTCTTTTTCCAGAATATTTTGTATATGTATATATGCGTGGTTCTGAATTATATTGATTTTATAATATTACTTAAGGTTTTTATACATAATTTTAACTTTAACATAAATTTTTAAATAATTATTAATAATACATTACCTAGAAACGGGCTTTGATATGTAAAAATGATAAACATATTGTTTTTGTTTTGTTTTTAAACTTTTTTTTTTGTTTATACATATTTTTATTCTATCCTAATATAGAGAAAGGTTTTGAAAACAGGTTTTACTTTTATTTAATTTCACACTTTTAATTTATTGCTATTTAATACTAAAATACATATTTATTAAAAGTATACCTACTTACTTATATAAAAGTATAAAACGATATAGTTGTTTTGGGATTTTTGGCTTTGGTGATTTTGATTTTTGGGGATTTCGTACCCAACCCGCTTTTCAAATCATAAAAATTCGACGCCGAATTTTTATAATTTCAAAAACAAATAATTTTTTTTGGAGATTTTTTTTTCGAAATATCGGGGGTGATCCTTGTTGTTCTGCAGCTTAATATCTGCCACTGTTTTACCACTGTCTACAATCTCCTTCTCTATTGAATTTCTCCACTATATTTTTAGTCTTTCCACACTTATTTTTTCCTGTGGTCAACCCCCTGACGAGCAATGAATTTTTAAATATGTTTGCCTTAAATAATTATATGCCTACTGACATATGTACTATAGAACTGTTTTTTTTTTTTTTAGATAACTGACATGCTTGTTATTATGTTTTTAATTGGAACATACAAACGCTGATAGAAAAAAAATGTAAGTACAGAATATTATCAGAAAAATAAATTAATTTTTGTTTGTTATTTCTGTTATCAAAAATAATTATAAAGATGACCTCTTATAAATAAACATATTGAATGAATAGTAAGGACTAAAATTTCATTTTTAGTTTTGCTGTTTTTGAAATCGAAAGAATTCAATTTTTTTTTCTTGCTTTTTGATGTTTATCTTAAACATGCAATCTCAACAATAATTAAAAGTAAGTTTAACTTTATTTGTACATATATGTATACTAGAAAATCCCCTGTGCAATTGCACAATTTCTATAGATTCAAAAACATTTACGTTATCATACTGACTCCTTTACTACCTGTATTAAGGGAGGGATTATTACATGTATTTTTTTACCTTAGGTATATTAAGTACCTAACTAAAATAACTTATGGATTTTTAATTTAATTTGAATTTTTTAGGTGTAGGGTATAAATAAGTCGGTTGCATCGACTTACTGTTACTTTTTCTTGTTTTCTTTTTTGCTTGAAACAAATTTGCTGAATTTATTTTATTTAAATATACTTTGGAAGAGGTCTTTGGTGTATTTAATAAAAGACTCATGTCTCTGATAATGAAATTTCATAAATTTTCGGGGGCTTTGTTTTTGTGACGGTCGTTTTTATTTTATTTAAATGTACTTTGGAAGAGGTCTTTGGTATATTTAATAAAAGATTCATGTCTCTGATAATGAAATTTCATAAATTTTCGGGGGCTCTGTTTTTGTGACGGTCGTTTTCGACAGCTTTTTAATTTAATGGTCTAATAATAAATTAGTACAAAATTATGAATCTATTGTGAGAGAAGGCTTCTAAAATGATATTTTCTATGTTATTTTTTCTTTTTTTTTTAAGAAAAATATCCATTTCTATAATATTTAGTAAGTTTCTGATTTCTGTTATGAAATATAATTAGCTAAGTCTGCCGAATTTTATATTAATAAAAAATTCGAATATTTTATGTTATATCAAAAATGCAGCTTAAAAATCAAAATTCCAACATAAATAAACAAAACTACTTTAAAGTCTGCTGCGAAGCTTTTACCAGCTTTTATAATAGTGAAAACAAAATCAATAATAAAATCGGCCTATTATTTTTTTCTTATAAATATAAGGCTTACTATAAACTTTGCTCTTTTCACTTTCAAGTCTTTTAATTTTATTAAGAGTATTTTTATTTATTTTTTTTCCAAAACAAAGATTGAAAACGCCAACAGAAGATTAATAATTTATTTTTAATTTACCGCTGCGAGCAGTTCATAATGGATGTGGCGGTCAAATTTAAAACATAAAAATTTACTGAATTTATTTTTATTGAAAATGTGTTTTTTAAGTATGTACTTCTCCTTTTTTGACTGTACCAACTTTTAATGAACGGTTTGTGTCTCTGATAATACTTCTAGTGGAAAATTTGGTCTCTGGTAATAATATTTACTAAATTTATTTATATTTTTAATTAATGGTTTGTGTCTCTTGATAATACTTTGAGTCAAAGACTTGTGTCTCTGGTTATAAAATTTTAAATTATTAAATAAATATACAGAAATATCATCATGGCCGTTTAGTTTACAATCAGTGTGAGGGTTTTATTATAGATATAAAATATATTTTTTTACATGTTGGCAAGGTCTCGCCAACATCTTACTTACCATACATATACTTATTTTTAATTTAATTATATTCTACTAATTATTATATATTATATAATTTATATTATTTTTTATTAATCTACATGTCTCAGCCGGAGTTTGAACCCGAGACTTTTCCTATAAAAAGTGGGTGTATTAACAACTACACCATTGACTGGATTAACAGTATAGTACAGTAATTAACAACTGTGACATGTATAACATAAGTATAGTAAAGCTAAATATTTTTACGAAACCTGTTATAAATTTTTTTTTTCAAATTATCAGTTTATTTTTTACCTTAAGGTATTTTGTTTTTTGTTTAACGAAGATAGGTGGAAACTTCAAAACTGGAAAATTCAAAGGGATTACATTTGTTTCATTCGGATAGCAATGAATTTTAGCAATATAATAGCAATTGGACTTTAGCCAATCAAGATATAAATTATAGAAGAACATAAAACATATAAATTAAGAAACATAAACAAATGTGTATATTGAACAATTTATTTAATCGGATTACCTATTTAAAATTATAAAATCAATTATTTGAAATTATAATTTAAAGTATTATAAATGTATTATAATTTAAGGTATATTAACACAAAAATCAGTTTTTTAATTCTTAATGTTATTATGTTTACATAATTTTTCTAATAACTGTATCTATTTTTAATATATGCCTATAAATAAAAAAATATTAATGATCTGCTTTGTTATACATATATCAATTATTGGATTTTACAGCGAACAAACTAGGAAACTTAAATTGAAACGAGGAAGAATGTAGAGTTGACAGTGTTAACTCTGGGATATTCGTATGAATGCAATGTAATATATTGAAAATTTTATCATCTCTTAGAAAATGCAAAGGGTTTTAAAGGGTTCTAAATTAAGTGTTTAAAATATGTATATTTCTTTAAATTTCGAAATTGTATGACTTCTATTCAACTCTGTTCCGCCAAACCAACCAAATGTTATAGAAATTCTTTCTCTAAAACTTGATAATTTTTTATTAAGTGTCAAGATATGAGGATATAAATTTTGTAACTATCCGAACCGTTTACCTTAGACAAATCATATTTTGTACAATTTATTGGCAGAAAATTTAACTGTTTTTGACAAAATTTTAAATACCCAGATTGTATAATAAATACAGAGTTATGCTCATATAGAAGGAAGCTATCTGAACCTACAGCTAGAGGAACAAAATTTTGCAGAAATTGTTGGCATAAAACTGAACTTGTTTTGAGAAAATTATCATCTTATCAAGATTATATTAACTTTTTATACCATATTTATTTCATCGTGTTTAGGGTATCACAAACAACGTTACGAATTTATTATACCCTTAAATAAGTTCTTACATATAAAAATAGTAGTAGTTCGATTATAAATATAGTATAGTATTAAAAGAATAGAGGGAAATATAAAACAGCTGTTTTAAACTTGTATAAGTTATATTGAAAGTATAACATATATATCTATACATGCACATATAATAATGTTTTATGTAGAATAAAATGAATGAATAAAGAATACATTACAGAGAAAATAGAAACAGTACAAAAAAAAAAAAAACCTTTCCAATTGAGATCAATTTAAGATATTGTGAAAATGGAAATTTATTTTTACAAGTACGTAGCAATCAAATGAACAACACTATGAAAAAATACACAGAATAACGGATAGTAGTAGATAGATAGTATTTCCTGATGAATTCTATCGGAAATAGAATTTTTTTTTTGTATATTTTATATATATACATATATGTATATATAATATATATTATGTATACAGGATATTTTTTTTAATATGCTTCTTTTTACTTGTTTAGTTGTAATACTTGTATTTTTTATACAAGAAATATTTATATACAGGATATATTTATATACATTATTTGAATTGTTAAAGGATTTTTTTTTTGCCGTTGTTTTTTTTTTATTCTTTACTGGATTATCCCGTTCCCTTTTTGGGATAAAGCTAAACATTTTTCTAATATTATTTTGTTTTAGTTCCATTGCAATAATGCTTTAATAAAGTATCTATAGTTGTTCGATTTCGATTCTTTTTTATTTGAGTAAGAACTTGCTAACCTAATTGTAATAATCACTTGAGTATTTGATAATTGATAAACTATGCAGTATATTCAGCTCAATAAATAAAATAAAAGTGGTTTATTTGATATAAATTTTTCGAATTTTAATGATTTTGAAGAAACTTTGTTTTGACGCATTCTTTATCCTTCTTTATCACGATTATGCAGTACTTCGGATGTTGTAGAAGTTCAAAATATCATGATTCTTTATGATTTAAAATTGAGAAAGAATTTTATGTTATTTTATAATAAGTATTGGTTTTTTTTTTGATATTTGATTTACATTAATTATATTCCTAAATAGTTTCAAATCTTATGAAAGTTAATCACAAAAATTTACAACTATTTTATTTACTACAAACATCTTTTATAACACATCAAACCACAGAATTTTTTTTTGTGTTATTAGTCTGTAAAAAATTATTCCAATTCATAAATTAAAAAAAAAAAAAAATGTTTAAATTTTTATTTTTGAAAAAAATCATTGGATGCAGTAAAAACAAACTGAAAATTCTATTAGGTTTCCTGTCGGAACATTGCCAGTTAAAAAGGCAAGCATGCAAATTAGAATAGAAAATGACGGTTATATACGCAAATTCTGTCAAAATAAAAAAGAATATTCAGGAGACGTTCTTTAAAATTGTGGTGCTTTACTCCAAGTATGATATGTGCACCTAGAAATATACCCTATACCAAAGACAATAGCAGTTCATCATAATGAACTCTATACAAATCTTTAATTTCTTGGAGACATTAGGTCTGACAGTAATATTGAAGATTTAAAATCCACATCAATACTTAGCAATAAGGGAAGCACAATATAGATCTACATTAAAATATACTACGTTTTGTGCATTTTGCCGCCACTTATAATACCCAACTTCATATTATATAATCAAAATTTATTACGGTTCTTGGCTCTATATTTGAAGAAAATTTATTAAAATCGTAGTTACCATGGTTACCTAAAGCTTCTAAATCCTATATTTAATTTTCTAACATGAATACAATATTCTTAATATAACTGTGTATTTATTAATGCCTTTAAAAGGTATTTGACAATGAAAATGAATTGTGCAATTAGAAAGACCTTTTAATCTTAATACCTGTAATTCGAACTTTTAATGATACATTTAATAGATAAGCAACTACTTAGTTCAAAAATTAATTATGTACTTTATACTTCTGTTATACTAACTAATGATGAAGTTATGCTATATGTATGTTTTATACTACTTTTCATAATATTATAGATTTTTTGATTAAAATTTGACATGTGACCTTTTAACTTTTATAATTTAAAAAAAAAAAAAAAGAAAAACAAAAACAATGTAATTTTTTTTTTTTGTACAACATAGCTCCATCTATTGATAATAGTGCTTGATTTTGTTCTTTATCTTTCCGAGTAAAAAAAAAAAAAAAACATAATAGAAAAGAAAAAAACAGAGAATCACAATGTTATATTGGATTTTTTTTTTTTTTTGTAAGGAATACAAGGATGAATATCGTCCTTGTATTCAATTCAATTCATTTCATATTGTAAGTTGAATAGAAAAGAATTCAAACCTATATTTTGATAATAGGTACTATTCTATTACTACTAATAAAATATACAAGTAATGACTATTTTCAAGTGTTTTCTTGTACTGTATGTTATTGTCTGATAATTTTCAATCGAAATACTTGAATAGACCAGAATATATTTCTGGTTAGGAATGAATGAACATAAGGTTTATCGAAAACTTCTGTCCGTTTAAAAATTAATTTAAAAAGAGTATTAAGTTATAAGATTTTAAATAAACGTAACACATAAACAGAACAAAATTTTTTCAAAAGGATTCAGCCAAATTGTGTCCGTTCTGCACAATAACTCAAAAAATAATGATGCTATCATGATGAAATTTATACTGTAGGTTAACAATGACTAAAGTAAGGCGGGGATTGCAAATGGGCTAAATCGGAACATGGGTTCGGGTACCTCCCATACAACTTCCAAAACCGAAAAAGCATATATTCGAAATTAATAAAGATAGAAAATTCAAATTTCATACGAGGGTGCTGTTTCCTGAATCCTTGATTTGCCTAAAACTTGAGATGAATTGGAGGGGTTGTTCGGGTACCTCCCATACAACTCCCAAAAACCGAACAAGCATATCTTCGAAATTAATAAAGATAGAGACTGCAAATTTGATACGAGGATGTTGTTTCCTGAATCCTTGATTTGCCTAAAATTTCAGATAAATTGGAATGGTTGTGGTGGTCCACGTGCTTTCACACACTTCCCAAGACCGAACAAACTTATTTTCGAATTTAATAAAGATAGAAACCTGAAATTTTGTACAAAGGTTGTAAAAGCATTTATTTTTTAGCTTATATTAAATACCTAACTAAAATAACTTATGGATTTTTAATTTAATTTGAATTTTTTAGGTGTAGGGTATAAATAAGTCGGTTGCATCGACTTACTGTTACTTTTACTTGTATTATCCAGAAATCGCACCACGGCTTTGAGTGGCTCAAAAAATTTGGGAACCAGGTTACGTATATATATCTTTAAATGGTTGCTCTAGAAAATTCCGAACATGCTTTACATATCTTCAAAGCTTATAAAATTAAAGAAGTCAAAGTTTGAAATTATTAAAGCCAAAGCTAGTTTCATGCTAATTTTTTCATTTATTTTAAAATTAATTAGAATTAGAATAAGAGAAGTTAAAAAAAATAATATGATAAGCAGAGTCATGATCTATATTGTATTTTGAACACAATGAAGAATTCGTATAACGGATATTCAAGAGTAGACAAGGGCAACTGTATTCTTTCTAATCTTTTGTTTTTAAATCTGAAATATAACTAAAATATAAAAAAAATATGATGGACATAATTTTCTTGTAGACCTAATTTAGTTGTATTTTTTTTTTTTAATTTGTGAGTATATTCGTGTACAACCAAATTGGAAATCCTTTGAAAAGGATATGTTGAAATGATAAACTTTTCCATCTATTCATTTTCAATAAAGTACCAATTTCTACCATATTTATATATATGTAGAATAATTGTATTGTAGGAGAGATCAATGGTCAATTAGAAAAAAAATGTTCGAGGAGAGAAAAAAAACAAGAAATAATAAAAAAAAAAAACAAAATATTAAATTCAATTTATTCATGTACACTGAATGTCAATTTCAATGCATATCTATGAGTATTTATATGTATGTATCTATAATTACATATAATATGTACATATCCTTTTTAATAAAAAAAAAAATGTAGTAAAAAAAGATGAAAATTATTATTATTAAAACTGTTAACTTCTATTTAATACTTTTTCTTTTATCCTGTATTAGACTTGAATTTCGATTTTACATTCTGTATTTGGTTGGATTTTTGTTCGTTCATACGTGATCCTTTAAAATTTAAAAAATCATCCTTTTTTTTTCTTTTATTTTTTTTTTTTTTTAAATAAAAAATACATTCCGAATAGTTTAATAATTTCATATCAATAATAATAAAAAGAAAAAAAAAAGCAAGTTAAGTTTATAGTAAAGGAAGGTTAACCTATGAAATTAGTATCTAATAATTAAAGGTTTACATAGAATTATAGAATTATATTTTGTTTGTACTGATTCCAGGAATTTTTTCTGAATAAATTTAAAGAAATATTGATTTTAAGTATATTGAATCATTATAATGTTATACAATAATATTGGTTTTACTTTATTAACCTTGGAAATGATAATTCCTTTTTTTATTTTGTTTCAAATTAACGTTACATTGAATAATAAAATATAATGATGAAATTAAATAAAATGAAATAATGGAGTAGAAAAGATAAAAGGATTACTATTATAAATAGAATAATTAAAATTATGTTTAGGTTAAAGAATAATGACGAAAATGTATAAAAGTATAATATATAATTGAAATATTGTGAGTTATAAGGTATAAATGAAAATATTCGTTTTTTATATTAAGAAATTAAATACCTTATACTTAATTTAAATGAAACTTTATTGCTATTTTACGAACTTGTTACTAGACTGTAGATTTAAAAGGAATAATTTTAAAGAAATTTAATCCAGATTCCAAGAATCCAAGATGGCATTTGGGAGACTTTGGCCAATCTGGAGATCACCACAGTTAACCAAAGGCACGAAAATAAGGATATATGAAGCCTGTGTCGATTCTACTCTACGGCAGTGAAACCTGGTTAATCAAAAACTCTTCAACAAATAAATTACAAGTATTTGAAAATAAATGCTTCCGAAAAATTCAAAATATAAGATGGCCTAGAAGAATATCAAATGAGGACCTACTAACTATCTCTAGACAAGAAACCATTCTCTGCCAAATCAAGAAAAAGAAATGGAGATGGATAGGTCACACACTTCGGAAAGCGCCAGAGAACATTGCACGCCAGGCGCTCGACTGGAATCCACAGGGAAAAAGAAGTGTGGATAGACCTAAAATAATATGGAGAAGGTCTGTGGCTAAGGAAATTGATAATAGCGGTAAAATATGGGCAGAAATCAAACATTTGGCCCACAATCGAGTGCGATATAGAAGCTTTGTGGAAGCCCTATGCTCCCCCAGGGGGTAAAGCAGGATAAAAAAAAAAAAATCCAGATTCGATTTCTGCTAAAATCGAAGTATTTAAATGGGAATTTTCAAAAAAACTAATTTTTGACATATGCAATATTGACTTGGAGTTCAAGGTAATTTATAATATTGAGTATTTATATCTTTGAATTCAAGGCAATTTATAATTCTGATTATTCACAATCGCAAAATTTGCTAAAAATTGAAATATGAAACTCTCAAAGTAAAAAGAAAATTAAAAAAAAACTACCATTATGTGTTACAGCTTATCAAAACATATTTGCTTATAAAACTGTTTTAGAACTCGTAATGATTTATCAGAAGAAGTAAAATTAATTTCTATATTTTCTAAAATAATACATATTATAATAATTACAAGTACATATTTATCTCATTATTATTATTAATTTTTTGTCTTCTTTAAAATTAATTGAAGTCTCCATTAAAAAAAAACGTGTTGATATAATTTAGAAGAAATTATTTTCCATACTCCTAATTTTTCTTTTTTTTTTTAAAGGAAATACTCCAAAATTCATCAATTCAAAAAATAAATTTTATATAACATTAAAATTATCAGAACACAAAGAACACTCTCCTAACTCTCTGTCAAATAAAACCTTTACAATAAAACTATTAAATTATGGAAAAGATCAGTGTTCGCTAAAGTGTTCAAATTAGCAAACAACCGGAGATTTATTAAAGACTTTATAAAATATCAAAACTATAATGTTAATAAAAAAATATTGTGTGTACAATTTGGTATTTATATTTAGACTTATGCATAATGAGTTATTTTGATATATTATTGATATATTGATGTATGGTGTAGCCCCATCCACTTAATCCACTTAAAGCTGCTAACTTATGATTTTGAAGTGAGCTGAATCTTGATCAATCTCATTATCTAATATTTATTCCTCTATCTGTTCAATATAGGAACTTTGACATCTGTTCAATTTTGTTAAAAAAAGGAAGAAATAATCTAAAGCGAAAAATGTAAGATAGGGGCTCGGTGGCCTAGTGAGTAAGAACGTATATAATACGCTGTAAACACCGAGGAAGAGTGGGTTCGAACCCTACACACGTCGTAAGAGTTATTCTCCCTTACGACATTTACAACCACGCCTGAACAGGAAAGGCTATGTAATTTCCTGTCCACATTTATGTGGCAGAGAAATGCATTAAAAAAAAAAATTTGTAAGATTTAAACATTACTATATATTAACATTTGTAAAGGGTTTCAATTAATAAAATCCTAAACAGGGAAAGAAAAATTCTAAGGAAAGGCTTCTTTAATCATTTTGGAAATGTACATTTTCCAAAAAAAATCTTGTTTTAATGGACTACTTTGTTTTAAGATTAGTAATTTTTTAAGACTAGGAACTGTCTTATGTTTATACCCGTATGAACTATGTTCAAGGGTATAATAAATTTATCAATACGTTTGTAAGACCTTTAAGGAATTGAGCTAGATATAGTGTCAAAAGTATGAGTCGGCTCTGAATCGAATTCTGAGTCGATTAAGCCATGTACGACCGTCCGTCCGCACGATAACTCAAAAACTAAAGGAGCTGGCTGAAATTTTTGTTGCATCACTTTTGCAAAATTGTTAGTTTTGCTATTTAAATCCAATATTTTCGGTCGGCGGGTTCGAGTAGCTGCCATACAACTTCTTTCTTTATATAAAAATAACTCAATATCTATTTAAGCTAGGTTTCTGAAATTTTGCAAATGATGATCAAGTTTTATGACAACAACTTCTGTAAAATTTGGTTGTGGTAGTGCGGCGGGTTCGGGTAGCTGCCTTACAACTTCTCCGTTTAAATGAGAATAACTCAGTGTTTATTGAAGCTAGGAATCTGAAATTTAGTAAAAAAGTGTCGAGTTATGTGCCAACAACTTTTGTAAAATTTGGTTCGTCTAAAGCAGCCGGTTCAAGCTTCTTGCACCTCTTGGGACTTAATAAAGCTAGGGGTCTGAAATCTTAGAAATGATGATCCAGTTTAATGGCAACACTTTCTGTAAAATTGGGTTCTGCTGGTGCAAAAACTTCGGGTAGCTGCCATACAACTTCTCTTTTTAAATGAAAATAACTCAGTGTCTATTGAAGCTAGCTATCTGAAATTTAGTGAAAAAGTGTCGAGTTACATGCCAAGAACTTTTGTAAAATTTGATTGGTCTAAAGAAGCCGCCTTCTTACATTTTTTGGAACTTAATGAAGCTAGGCGCAAAAAATTCGGGTGACTGTCATACAACTCCACAGTTAACATAAATATATCTCTATAGTTAAAGTCGGTACTAAAACATCTGAATGTTTTTAAAAGATGATCAAGTTTTATAAAAACAGGTTAATTACGTTCATACGGGTATCCCAGAGTTCACACAGTCTACTCTACTGCACTTTTCCTCATTTTATACTATAATACTGTACACAAGGATAATTTTCAATCCGTGTAAACAATGTTGGATTTTAAACATCTTGAGTTTAGTATCTATAGAATAACTTTTCTTAAATATATTTTCAGGATAAATGCAGAATATTCTTTAAAATAATCTACTTATTTTTTTTTATATAAAATGTTTGTTCTTCAATATTCGTTTCTATTATAATATAAATCTATTTTTCTAGGTCAAGTACTTAAATAATTTTCAGTTCATTTGATATTTAAAAGTAAACAAAGGAATCAAAATAAAAAAAAAGATATCTACTGTAGAAAAGCGTTAAGAAAGTGTCCTGTACAAAACCATTTTATGTTTTTGCTTAATAAAATTTTAAGTGTATTTTTTTAAAAAATTTGACGAAATTATTTTGATAGTTATTATTTTGGTAAGTTTGTCTGTTTATGCTATACAATATAATTATGTTACATAAAAAAGTTTTTCCCTATTGGGTTCTTTAAAAATGGAATTAAAAGAATAGAGCTATTTTGGAGAATAATTTTTTTGCAAATTATAAAAAAACAATCAAGAGAAATTATTTAGATTTTAAACTTTCAAAATTAAGTTTTTTCTTTTTTCTAAAGTTGGTGAGAATCTTCCAAAGATACCAGGAATTCCCCTTTGGTAGTATCATATTCGTACTGACTAAATTCCATTATACGGCCCAGTAAGCCAGTATAATGGAATGAAACTCCTCCCTGCTAATGCAGTATATTGGTTAGGGAGTAGGGATAGGAAAGGATAGGACACTAGGATGCGGAAACATTGAATTGGAGTGGGACTGTAAGAAAACAATGAAACTGTCTGTGTATATACATGCATTAGTATATAACATTTTCTTGCATGAGGTAATTATTGAACGCAACCCCTCTGTCACTGAAGCAGCTATTATTATTGGTATTGGTATTAGTATTACTTATTAATATTATTATTATTTATTACAGACTTATATTTTAAAATATTTAAAAAAACCTAAATTTTTACGGTTTTTCAAATTTTCGAAATTCCTATGATAATTTCTAACATATGATTTATATAATAGGTATATGAATCTTTTCTTAAATTATCAGCTTCTTTTTGAATATTTTTTTCTTTTTCTTCTTGTAAATACTTAATGATTAAACTTAGTGGCTATAAATATTATAAGATTTTATAAACGTATTTTTAATTGTAGTATATATTTCACTTTAAAATGTAGTGTTCAACTAAATTTAGAGTAACGCATTACTGTTTACAAATGTAAATACGTATACATTTTAATACTTGACTTCAAAGTATAAAGTAAAAAATAATCTTTGAAAAAGTTGAGTTTCTTACAGTAACTATTGACTCTATTAAAAATATTCGCATTTGACTGAACGGTTTACTTCGAATTGAATTTAATAGAATTTTTTATTTTTTTTAACGCCTACAAATATGCAATTGTTTGTGCAGTTAAAACTGTCTATTTATAAATTCAGTATAATGGTACAGCAAATCAACAATTATTTTCCTTAATTTAATAAATTTTAATTATTATCAAATAGTACAATATTGGATATTTTATATTGAATCATTTATTATATTTATTTGAGATTTCTTTCAAATTAATATAATTGCAACTATAAAATATCGAAACTTATATTTATAATATTAAATTAAAAAAAAAAAAAAAAAAAATTAATAAAATTACAAAAAAAAAAAAACCATTTTAATTTGTAATTTTCTATAGGTTTTATTTATTTTAATTTTGTCTTGAAGTTATAATATAATATTTGTAATGAAAACCCAACTATTATGCAAATACAATAAATATATTTTATTTTAAAATGAAATTTTAGAAAATTTATTTCATTTCATTGTCACTAAATCCATTAGAGAATTTTCTTTTAACAAATTTTGAAAAGCTCTCAATTTTCTTAAGTGTCAATAAAACTTATTGTTTTATTATATTAATTTTCATTTCTGTTAGATTGTTGTTATTTTTGTTGTTAAATCTGTATCCTTTAAGGACTAAGAAGAAAATAATATCATATCATTGCAATTTGATATTATTTTTTTTTTCTTTTTTATTTGTAAAATTTTTTATTTTTCAAAAATGTTTATAAGTATCAGCTGTAGAATAACTATAGAAATTGACATAAAACTTTTTAATGTTGGATGATTCGATGGTACTAGTAGTGTCATTGATGTCCTTTAAAAAAAAAAACAAAAAAAAAAACTTTAAAAACAAAAATTTAATTTCTTTCTTTCATTTTTATGATATATAACTGTTAAAATTTATTTTTAATGTAGTTATATATTAACTTAAATTGCATCTTATACGTTATAGGATATATAAATATATATATATATATGTATGTATATGTGCTCTTTTTTGAAACTTTTAATTCAAACTTTTCTATGGTATGTATTAAAGATAACAAATTATTTGAGTTACTTATATGTTGCATTAGCAGCTGTCATTTTATTTATAACGCATACATTTTACAGTTGTGAGAAAAATTATACCATCATGTTCAGATTTAACATGAAAACATCGGTAGCATAAAAACATTTAATATGGCTAACATGAAAACTTTAGATTTTAGAGAGATTTTTCAAGCCGAATAAATAATTAAAAAAAAAAAAAGTTTTATATAGATAACTAATATTTTTAAAGAAATAAAAAATAAATAAAAAATGAATGTTAAACGTCTAAAAAAAAAAAAATTAATGGTAGTATTTATTTAATTAGTGTAATTAAGTGTAGTTTATTAAAAAAAAAAAGAATAATATTTATTTTACATATACTATTATATATTGCAACAACAAAATATTTAAAAAGGTGGAGATTGCCGCTTCCAAATCTCACCAAAAACATTATTAAACCCTGATTTGGAAACCAACTATCTCTCCTAATTGAGAATCTCACATATATATATATAAAAATATTTTATAAAAAAACGTATAACTCTGATTTTGAATTCAACTTTAGAATCCCTCCTAATTCAGAATCTCACATGCACAAATATATAAAAATTATGGAAAAAGCGTATAACACTGATTAGAGGGGACGTTCGCCCCCAAAAGTTAGCCTCACATTTGGATCTATGTGAGTTAAGATTTTGTCATGTTTGAATTATGTGTTGTTTGGATTACTAGTGTTTAGATTATATGGTATTTGGCTTATGTGATGTTTGGATTATGTGGTTTTTGGATTTTATGAGTTTCTGAAAATAAAAAGTATTTGGATTTTGGGGCTTTTGGATTTTGTTAATTGGGATTTTGTAGGGAACCCAATCAAAGATATACAATATAAAATTCAATTTCATATTATTTGGTTTTTTTTTCCAAATTACATATATTAAATAAATTTTGCATGTAACTGTAAAAATTTGTATATTATATAATAAAGTATTTTTACTTTATGCATTTTAAAAATTATAAAATTTTAATACAAAATTGTACAATGTTGATACTTTTAAAAATATAATTTATAAAATATATTATCTATAAAAGGCTTCAAAAATAATTATTTTTAGTGTCAGTACTCATGTGTTTTTTAAGCCAACATCATACATATATACATACATTATATAATATTATAAATTATGTATTTAAATATGTAATTTAATATTAAAATAATCCTTTAGTTAGATCAAATCTATATAAGTACATAATATACTAAGTTCTATTATATATTGTTATAACAAATAAATACATTTGACAGAAAATGTAGATGAGCTACTGCTGTGAATTTAAATGGTAAACCATAAAAAGAGAGGCATTCTATGAATGTGTACATCCAACACTCATCATAAACATAATAAAGGACATTCATAAACTTTTTCATACTAATGTTATCATTTTGTTTTCATTATTTGGTTTTTTTTTTTTTGTTTTTACTGTACTTTTGTTTTTTTTTTTTAGGATAACGCTTAAAAAGGATGTTAACTTTAAACGGTATACATTTCCTCTTTTAAAGTTTTCATGTTTTTATTTTATGATTTGATAGTGAATTTTATATTAGAGTTACCAGATTCAGTTATTTTTATTTATTTTTAATAATTATAGTTAAAAGGATAAAATTTATATGATACTGAGAAATTAATATTTTTATAATAAACAGGAAGTGTGCTAAAACTTTTGGTTTTTTATATTATTTACCTTGATTAATCGTAACTTTACGTGTCATGTAAAATGTTTTTTAAGAATAGTATTACAATATTTCACATTACAGGTAAATAAAGATTTACATATACATAAAATTTGGAGGTTTTAAATTTATAAAGAAATGCTTAAAATTTTTTTAGTTATGTACAAAAATAATTAGCTTGATACTAATAGAAAAATAAGGCAGAATGTAAACCAACGGTTTTTAAAAGCGCACATTTCCAAAAGATAATAAAAACTGTTTAGAATAATTGTGACTTGCACCAAAATTTGAAAATTTCATACAATAAGAATAAAAGTGAAAATAGGACTTGTTTGCAATTTTGAGGGGCTATAAGTACGGAACCCTATATAACTTAGAAAAAACGTTAACACACGTGAAAACATATTACTAAAGCATTAATTTTTATGTCTTGCCGAGAAATTTCTGAGGAAACTAATAATAATTCTAAAAGCTTTTTCTTGTCTCAAAATTTCGAGTAATTCCTATCAAAAGCAGAGCGCAGTTATCGAAAAAGAAATATCATGCTAAATTTGGTTTTCATATAACGGTATATTTTAATAGTAAATTGCATAATTTTGATATTGTTTTGTAGAGGTAAGAAAATTTCTGCTCTTTTAGCGTTTTTAGATTGTAAAACTACTATGCAGAGCTTGAGATGTATCCATCTGAAAATAGGGCTGTTTTACAATTTTGAGGGGCTGTAACTCTACAACCTTATACAACTAAAAGAAACAAATGAAAAATTTTCAATTTTTGAGCTCTAATAGCTCTTGAACAAATATTTTTAGGCAAATTTACACTAATTCTAAAATTTCTTTCTTAGCTCTTAGCTCAAAATACTATTATAAGGCTATTGTACTTTTCTTTAATTCTACGCCATCTATTAACTTACACAAGAATTATATATATATTTTTTTATATATTATAATGTGCAGATATAAATACCTATAATATATATTTATAGGTATTTATATCTATATCTGCTGATATTTTTAGGACCTTTTTGCCTTTAACATGTGGGCCATCTCGGTACAAGTATTCAATTAAAATTAGATTTAATATTTTTGTTTACATTATTTTATTATATTTTATATATTATTTTTGAACTGACTGGGGTAATTATATTTTATTATTATTTTATTATATATAACAATATGATATTAATTATAATTTATAAGACATATTATATACTTTTTAATTTAATTATATTATGCTAATTATATATTATAAGAAAAATCTATATTATTTTTTATTAATCTATATGGACTCAGCCGGGGTTTGAACGCAAGACCTTTCGTTTTAAAGACCGGTGTCTTAACCACTACACCATTGGCTGGATAGAAATAAATAATTAAATTTACTATATTTTAAGCAATAACAACGATATGAACGATGACATACCGAAATTGTAACATGATTCCAAATTTCGCTCTCGATCTCTAACGGTATTTTTCTTTTGCCTGGAAAATCTTCGTCTTCGTCATGTCGTTATGATTAAATAAATAAATAAGTGTTACAAATGAAATGTAAAAAAAAATGTTTTTTTAAATAATGCTTTTATCGGGACAAATTTAACCCCTTAAATAGTAGAAAATAAAATTGAATTGGTGGTTTGTTACAAATCATCATAAAATAATAAAACAACCTGGCAAATTATTTGAGATTAAAGTAAAATCACAATCCTTAAAATAACTTTAAATACTTTTTTGTACTCTACGAGATGGCAACAGTTCGTGACAGAAAGACGGACAACGACGAATTGGTATAAAAAGCATAATATAACAAAATTAAAATCACGTCATCATGTGCGAATATGATAACGTAAATTTATAATATTATGTATTTTGTAAATGCTCAACTTCGATTACAATATGAATAGAAAAACCGTACCGTCACGGTACGTTGTCGACACGACGTTGCCATATGCCGTTGTAGTGAGAATCGAACATAATACTTTTTATTTGAAATATTACTAACAATACCATTTTTTTTCAAATCTTAACGTTAAATTATTTAAAAATTTGGCTTATTAGTTTAATTATGTCCATCTGTCTGTTATCTTGTAATATTGTGTAAGTTTGCGTCTTGTTTATTGCATTTTCGTTAACAAAAAACTATAACAGATGGTAACCTTATGAAAAAAAATATTAAAATTAGGTAAATTTCTTTACTTTACTTTGTATTAATTCTATGTTTTGGATTTTATTTGTTAAAAATGGTGTATATTTTCTTTATTTTTTTATGTTATTTTGGTGTGATCATAAATTTTATTTTCCTTGATATTTGACACTTGTGTTTTTTTTTTTGTTTTTATTTTGTTTCTAATTTTTTTCTATTTTTTGTTTTTGTGGTGGTTAATATTTTATACTGGTCGGTTAACTGTATAATGTACATTTATGTACCGTTATAATTGCTTGACATTTTTATGCCAAAATACTTTAAAAACTGAAATGTATCTATAGATAGAAATAAGAAATATAATAAATATATACATATATATATATATATGTATATATATGTTATATGTTAAAATATATATCTATAAACATTGATAAAAGAACCGTTAAAATTCAACGACTTTGTTGTTTTTAAAACTGTTTTGTGTTAAATGTTAAAATAAAGTAGAAAAATTAAAAAAAAAATAAATAATAAAATAAAAGAAAAAAATATTTCACAGATATTAAAATTTTAATGCCAGGACTTTTTAAATAAAATATATCTGTATATATGTGCATACATATATATAAATATATAACAATATGAATGAGTTTATTATACAACTGTATTATTATATGTTTATTGTATGTAAGTAATATTTAAAACTATGTACCTATGTATGTATGTAAAAAGTATAAATAAATCAAAATAAGAACTCGGCTGTTATGTTCCATATTTCTTTTTTTTTTTTTTTTGTTTTTAATATAATTTGTGTTATTGCTATTTTTTAGGTTATGAAATTTTACACTTCCTCGTTAAATTAAAGGATATCCTTCACAAAAGAATTCAAAACAAGAAAAAAAAAAAAACAAACAAATAAAACTATAAAAAACATTGAAAATATTTGAAAAGAGGTACCTATAACTGATATGAAATGCACATAAGTTTCGGAATGAAAAAAGGATTTTAAGTGAACAAAAAACAAAAATGAAAAATAAATTTAAAAAAAAGAAAAAAATTGACGTCTTAATTAAAATTTGAGAATTTTTATATATTAAAATTTAAATATTTAAAGTTTATATTCCGAAAAATAATTATGTTAAATTGTTTGTTTGTTTTTTTTTTTTGTATTACTTTTTTATTTGAATATGAGAATTTTTAATTTTGCTAAGTTTTTCCAAGACAAGAAACATTAAAAACGGTTATGTTAGCTTTGTTTTTTTTTAAAGTTTTTTTTTGTTTTTGAGAAAAGTTTTGATATTTTTACTTTTTTTTTGTACTTACACAACATTTTTAAATATCTATCTAGTACATATACATAAATATAATTGTAAGAATATAATGAATTGCGACTTAAAACTTTTACTTGATTTTTGTTGGAAGGAAAATGTTACATTTTATTTGTTAAAGTTTGAATTTCCTTCATTAAAAGGAATTTATTTTCGATGTTAAATCTTTGAATTTACAAAAAAACGTGGAAGAATACAGTTGCCTTTGTCAACTCTTAGATACCCGTACGAACCGATAGCCTGTCACTCTGTTTATAATAATTTTTTTTTAATTTTTTAGTATTTTACAATAATTTGGGTGAATTTTATAATTTCTAGAACTATGGGTTGTACATATATTCAAACTATATGTTTACACATTCTTCAAAAGCAGATTCTAACCTTCCATATAACGATTATCAATACAAAACTTTTCCAAATATGCTATAGTATCAATTAATACTAAGCGACAAATGTATAATAATTTATACTACAGATGTATTATATATCATTCTTCATCAGTGACATATACGATATATAAATAAACATGAGTTATATAAGTATGTATACTAATATCATATGAATATAAATTCTTCAAGCAACCGTTATATTTGTCATTTATTAAATTTTATTTTGTACTGCGCATCATCCTCAACAATTTCAAATTATCGATTAAAAAAAAATGCAATCGTTAAAAAAATTTGTTAGAAAAATTAGAAAATTATGTCACACTTTCGGCTATTTTAAGATAGGTAACCCTATATTATTAAGAAAAGTTGTTAATAGAAATAAAAATATAATGTTGGAGCTTTAATTTTTGTATATTCCTTCAAAAAAAATGCTGACAGGTGTTCAAGTTACAGGTGTTTAAAAATAAGGAATTTTTTTGTTTTTGACCCCATACAGCTACGAAGCGAGGGGTGAATAAAAAATATTTTCTGAAATGACTCATATCATTTATTTTCAAAGAGCTAACTTCTCTCAAAATTTCAAGTTTCCAACTTAAACCGTTTGAAAGATAGAAGGAATCAAGAATTTTGCAAAATTTGAGTTTCACATAACGGTAAATTAAGACACCCTATGCAGCAAGTATATATTTATTATATATATATTTTTAAAGCTATTAAAAGCAGTAACCGTTTGGCGTTTTCAAATTAAGATATATATGCCTTATACAAATTGTGTTATAGCAATTTAAATATAGAGCTTTGTCGAACTTTGGGGGGGCTGTAGCTCCGTAAGGGTTGGGGCCACAAAAAAAGTTGTTAAAAATAAAATTAATATTTTTATGATATCTATCAGCAGTTAAAATTTCATGGCTCTATTTCAAAAAAAATGTGGGAATCTAAAAGTTAGGTGTTCGAGAGCTACCCGAAGTTTTGGTCGGATCTCAACCAAAAAAAATAATAAGGAACCTAAAAATTGTTGTAAGAATATGTAATGTTAATTTCAAGACTTTAGCTTTCTAGTTTTTGAGTTATCTTGCTGACGGACTGGCGGACGGACGGACGGACGGACGGACAAAGCTTAATCGACTTAGAATTTGATTCTGATCCTATACATAACTTTGAAGGTATATCTAGCTACCTTATTTCGAGGTGTTACAAACGGAGGAGCAATATTAATATACCCGATCCTTATCGAACTGGTATAAGAAGGTAAATAAATTTCATATTATAAAGATTCAAAAATATAAAAACAGATACAGATTTATGTTATTATATACATAACATATTCTTAATATATTTATTACCTAGAATTATGATTTCATATTAACATCAGTGATGTATTATGACTTTTCTGGTGGGGTCAACACTAATTTTTTAAACTGCTCTAAAATCCCTTCTAATTTAAAATATCGCGTATACATATATATACACATTATAAATATTTCAAAAGAAGGAAATACACTTTGACCCCGATTTACAACCAGTATGCGTTTCTGAAATGATGGGTGTAAAACAAAAGAGATTTAAATCGAAATGATAATTCATAAAGTAGTCTTCAACGTCACGTTAGAAATTTTAATTTTTGTTTGAAAAAAAAAATTAAAGTAAAATGAAAAATTAGCTTAAACTGAAAAATAATAAATTGACTATAAAAATAATAAATAAAAAATAATTATATAATTATATATTTATAATTAATTTAAAATTAATAATTATTTAAAATATATATTTATTTATAAAAATAATAAATTGACTTGGGTGTAAATGAAAAATAAAACGTAAAATAAAAAAAATTAACGTTAAGTAGGCTCAAGGTGTAAATCGAAAAATTTTAAATTATTGAAAAGGTATAAATCATGGTCCGAGTGTATTTTGAATACCTTGACATTTGTGATCAACTCTAGAATGTAAGGCGTTAGAAACAAAAGGGTACAAGTGCAATTTTTGAAAAGAATGAGATAAGTGCAAATTTTAAATATTTGTATTGAAAAATTATTATATTCGATATTTTATTTAGTAGCAAAATAGATACAAGTAAGTTGAGAAAGAAGTTGCTACTAAATAAAATATCGAATACAATGTTTTTTGAATGTAAGAGTTCGGAATTTGTACTTGTCTCATTCTTTTAGAAATTGCACATGTACCCTTTTGCTTCTGACCCCTTCCGTATTAATAACTTATTTTAACATATATTCTTCAACACTAAAACATTACAAGTAGTACCTAATATGAATTTGGAAGGATCTTATCGTTGGTTATTTAATGCATCACTCATGTCTATATCAAAACATAATTAAAGGTAATAAATATATTAAAAAATTCATTATTTTTAATTTTTAAATGCAAAAAAAAAAGATTATTCTTTCTGCAGGTTTTGTTTTTGTGGATTTCATATTATTGGGGATATTGTTTTTTGGAAATTTTGTACGTATATCCCTTTAAAAGTGACAAAAATATTATGTTAGGTTATCTAAAATTCTAATCTAAAACAGAGATTATTATTTAAATTTCAATTAAAAATTTTCAATTAGAAATTTTTTTTTCCTTCTGTATGATTGGTTTTATTTCGGTTGTTTTATCCCACTCTCAATAGGGGTTGAAATGGATGTTTTAGGTTCTATTGCTGCTAGGATTTAATGTATTGAAAACGATTACAGAGGAATTTTCATAAATTACTCTACTAATATTTCGTGTGACTTTATTAAGATACTTACTTGACTTCATTAACTAAGCAATTTTAATACTAGGTAAAAAGTGTTTAAATAGACTAATGTTTATATTAGTACATTAGGATATCATCACAATATATTGTTCCTATAAAAATTCAAAAATAAGAAATTAAATAAGGATTTGATGATATCATCATTGCGTTATTATTCTCAAAAATTTCATTGAAACAAAAATTTCTTTTGTAATATACTCCAGACAATATTTTGCATATTGACTTCCGAATAGTGTAGAGAGTAAAGGACTGTGCAGAAAAAAAATATTTTTAAAAAATATTCAAAGAAATTGTATTTTTGAAGTCATGAATTGAGGATCTGCGAAATTAAGCTCCCCGACATTAAATATGAAATCATACTTTTGGGATTTTATTTCGCAGAGCCTTAATTATTTATGGTACAGATGTTTTAAGGAGTTTTTTTGGGAAATTCATTAAAGGCAATTGGAAATTTATTTTTACAAAATTTCTCACATAATGTCGTTACATTTCAACTGTAAATTTACATTTTGTTAAAGACATATTTTTTTTGTGTTCAGTGAAACCTTGCAGGTTTTTCAATTAATTTAAGAAGCTGATTTTTTAGTAGTATACCTTTAATAGGAGTACTTTTTATAGTACAACCTTGAGATTAATTTCTGACATTTGAAAAATTATTGGAGGAGGAACTTGTTTGTTATCGAACATTTGGAATTTGCTACTTATCTATGTTATCATTTCATTTTTAAAACTTTAACCACATAAAATATAAAGTTCTTTATAATAAAAAAAATTATTGAGATTTAGATTTACTTTGTTCGGCTATGCTTCCGTCTATCAATTCGGCCGTTCTTCTTTTTACGAGACGTTTACACCCTCTTAAGATAAACGAATGAAGTTTTAGATATTGTGATGTGTTATAAAAAAGTAACATATCTAGAAGAGACCGATTGGTTAAGTACGCTTAGATTATGAACTGAGGGAGTAAGAACGGTAAAGTGATGTAACCCAACCAAAAGTTATTATAGTTCAAAAAGTTTTTTTTATCATATTTTTTTTTATGAAAATGTTCACTTTTAGCAACCTGTAGTTTTTTATACAACCATATGTTCATATTAAATCTTACAAAACAATTGCTTTTTAACTAAAAGATTATTTAAAAAAAAAAAGGAAACTGTCTTTTTAATACATCTTTTCATCTTTTCAAATTTAATTTATTTCATATTAAATTTAATGAAATTATAATATGTATTTTCTTTACGGAACACATTTTCCTTTTTTTTTCTGTTTTTTTTTTTTTTTTTTTTTAAATCTAATAACAAATTCTCTCCACATTGTTTTATTATAAATTGTTTTCACGTTCTTTTTTTTTTTTTTTTCCATTCTTATTTTATATTTTACATATTTCGGGTATACTTAGCTTTTGTCCTTAATGCAATAATCAATTTTAAATAAATGTAAAGTATAAAAAAAAAGGCAAAAAGGTAGAGAGAATAAAATACATATAATAAGAAATGAAAAAATTAAGGATAATTTGATGAAGCCTGTCATCTTCATGAAAAATCTGTCATTTTCACATATTTTTTTTTTTTTGTTTTCCTCTTATTTTATTTTTTTTAGTTTTTTTTTTTTTATTTTTTCGTCTTTTCTTTATTCCACTTTGCATAACTACCTACATTCTACCCTAACATTATTTTTAAAGAAAAACAAATTTTTTTAAAGTCAATATACTGAAGTTATTAAAGGATTAGGTACTTACAATGTTAAGAAAAAAAAAAAAACCGTAAAAAAGGATAAAACTATAATATAGACTTCAAAATAATGCATAAGATTTACCTTTATTCTTAAAATTAAATTCATTTAAATTGATTGTGATGATCAAGGATCAAGGATTATATATATCACATTTTAAAAATAGTATAGGTACTTTATTTTTATAGAAGAAAATTCTAAGATTTTTTCAAAATTCGAACACGAAGGTCATTATTAAGATATCTTAAACCTGTGTATCTGAAATCATTTAGTATTCAAGAATAATCACTACTTAAAAGTATACTATTAAAACAAAAAAAACAATTCATTTTCCAGTAAATAAAAATTAAAAGAAAATGAAAAGTTCGTAGTATGTACCTTTAAATTAAAAGAACTGTTATTGTTAAAGCACTTTCAGGTCGCACAAAGACTAACTTTAATACATTTTCTTCAAGTTCATTCTTTTGATTAAATTTTCAAGGGTATATATATGTATATATGTATGAATATATTGGTATTGAATCACTTATGCTCTTTTTGATTTAATTTTTTTGATATTTTTCTTTTTTTGTTTTTGCTGTGCAGGAAAAACATATTATGCAAATTTCTAATAAAAGTTATGGTTTTTTATTCTGTTGTTCATTTTTTTTTTTGTTGAATTTTTTTTTTTTTTGAAAGGGTAACATCCGATTATAAAAGAAAATAAAGTGTGGAATTGTTAAGTTGGGTATTTTATCTTGTATATTATGGTGTGAAATGATGTGTAAAGTAAATATTAGGATTCGGTTTTATGTTTTTGTACGATTAAATGAATGAATGAATGTATGACTATAATAAAAAAGATAAGTTTAAGTTTTATTGTTAGATCTAATAATTTGATCTTAAAATACAATTTTTAAATTTTATGTTTTTTTTTTTAAATTTTTTTATTGAATGCAATGAAAAACTTTAACTCAAAGAAAAAAAGTTATATCTAAAATAATCTAAAATTGAATATTACATTAGAAGTTATTAAATTTTAAAAGCATTTGCAAATACAACTAATGCTAACAAGTAAATTTCTGAGTTCTGATTAGCTGGTGGTTTTGATTTCTTTCTCGCTGCGTATAAAATAAATAATAGATAATTTAATTCATTTGATGAATTTCTGCCTGGATGACAGTTGGAGCAAATGTCAGTAAGAGCACTGACGGTACTTTGGAAATTTGAAATGTAAATTTACTTATATCTAAGTATCCTTCAAAGTAAAAGAGAAACCTAAAATTTTATGGAATATAAAGAAAGTCTTATGAAAATTTCTTTTATCGATGATATATAGTTATTCTAAAGTTTTTCCAGATCTATATGTCAGCGTAGCTATAACGAGCTACAACATATATTTAAAAAAAAAATGTTTATAACGGTATATTTATAGATGTCACAGTGATGAACAGTTTTTTATTAGAAAACATTAAAATGCATGTCAGTTAATTAAAGATTTTATCAAATTGACTTTTAAAGTTATAAACTAATATAATTAAAATAAATTTAAAGTTTTAGTATTAAATTCAATGTTGAATCCAAATATTATTTAAAAATGTGACGAATTTTAAAAACATTAAAAGTTACATAAAAAATATATATTAGTTGAGAGAAAATATTTTAGGGGATACAAAAATATAATTTATAGAAGAGAATAGAGGAAGAAGAAAATTATTTATGGTTCTAGGGATAGTTGGAATTTATTGTATAGTAAGTAGCTAATTCCTACTATTATTGTATAGTAGTAGGAATTTATTGTATATAGAACTATTTTTTGACATTTATTTAAGTCACTTGTAACTTTGGGAATTCAAAAATATCCAATATTGAAATAAAATTAACCTCTTGATATATAGTGTACTTAATATTTGACCTTAAAGTTACCGCCGTTTCAATTGAAAGGTTTTGAAGTCTGACTCGGGGCAGATTATTTCTAATAGTTCATATCGTAATAGTCTATTCATTTTTTCTAAGGGAACTGGGAATCTTTCAAAGATACCAAGAATACCCCCTTGGTAGTGTCGAATTATTACTGACTACCATTTTGTATATTCTCTTGCTAGTGTCAGAACTGATTATACCCACAACTTAAATTACAATACTGGGATAAAAACCCTTCACTTCAAATGCAGTATATTATCTGAAGAATAGAAATAGGAAGAGAGGAATTTGGAGTTGGCGAGAGAGCCATATGTGAACAATGAATCCGTCTATTATTATTATTTTGCCATCGGTGCTGAAGTTGCATAATAGAGTATAGTTGCATTAGTATATAGCACCTTCTTACATGAAGATGTTATATAAATGTAGCTCTACTGTAGCAGCTATTATTTTTAATATTGGTATTATTATTATTATTATTATTCGTATAATAATTATTATTATTTTACGATATACATTATTACGATATAAACTTAATAGTGATTATACTGATATAAAATTATTACGATATACATTTTACTACTATAATTTTATATCTTAATAATGTAAATATATATAGTAATACTATGATATTACTAATTTTATATGATCTGACTGAGTTTTACCGTAAAAGTTATATCGTAATGTAGTAATATAAAATAAATAAATATAAGATAATATAAGATGAGGCAATATTTTTGTTTCTTTATCTTATACAATGTCAATCAAAAAACTGAACCTTATTGTAATCTTTTTGACTTGAATTTAAAAATATACCGATTAAATCATATTTTATTATTTTATACAATGATAAAAACATTTTTTTAATTACTATAATTCATAATTACTTTTCTATTATACACTAATCTATATTGACTTTTATTGAAGTAATACAAATATTTTCTTTTGTTGTGGCAATTTATTCTCTTGCATATTTTATGTAATTAGAGATTACATAATTATAATTATAATACTTTAATTAATAAACGTACATTCATTATATTTAAATATTATCGTAATTAAAATATTAATTATATTACAATAATATCGATACCATTATGAATTTATTATACATTTTAGTTTATATAATTTTAATTTATTTATTTTCTTATATTATACTTAAATGTTTTTAATACCCGCTAATAACAATCATATTGACATTAAATACATTATCGATAATCTTATAATAAATTTTAGGATAAAATCATTGATAATAATGTTGAAAATGAGTTTTTTTTTTGCAAAAAAAAAAAAAAAAAAATTCTTTTGTCTTTATTGAAAGCTTTGAAGAGCTATTGTTAATTTAGATATATAGTAGATATTAATAAATACAGTAAACCCTGCATTTATACGAAGACTAGAAAATTTCACCTCATAAGAAATAGCAATATTAGACGGGAAATAAATGATTTTTGTTTATTATTTTATTAATTTAATTAAATCTTAAATGAAATGTTAAAGGTCCTGCATTCAAATGTAGTAATTATGCGTAGCCATGATGTAAGCGCAGTAAAAAAAAATCGAAAATGTATTGAGTTGTATTGGAAGGTACTACAATTAACGTAGTTCAGTTTTACATTTTCAATATGCTTTAAAACAATAAATGTGTTTGTTGTTTGTCAAAAATTATGTCAAAACTAATTTATTTTAATTTTTTTCAAAAATACAAACTTTTTAAACAAAACAAATTTTAATATATTCAAAATATATTATTTTTGTTAAAATTTAACTTGGGGATTACTTTATTTTTTTTTGAGGTTTATTCATCATATGAACTAAACCCCACAAATTCTAAAAATATTTTTAGAGATTGGTTAATTTTTTTTGAGATTTTGTTCATTCTTTTTTTAGTGCTTTAGGAGGCATTAGGGGTTTGTTCATTCTTTTTAATTAAGATACTTAATAGACGAGTTACGAGATGAGACGATTGTGGTGTATCCGTTTGTTTATGTAAAAACGCTTTATAATGTTTAATCTTCAAATAATTTAAAATAGTGCAAATCCTAGTTAAATAAATTATTGAAACGCGGGATTTGTAATCAACTCGAAAGTCGTTCCTAATTATTCTTTTTAAATAACAAAGTACTTAAAATATTTTGTATAAGTAACAGATTTTGTAATATGTTTCTTTCGCGTCTACATCGTATGCTAGCGTAATTTTTTGGAGTTATATAGTTCATTATTTTAGGGTATTAGATCATTATTTTAGGATTATCTAATTATTTTAGGAGATTATTTAATTTTTTTTTGGGGTTAGTTCACAATTAATATTGGAGTTTTTTTCATAATGAACTAACACTTAAAAACAGTGACGATTATTTTAGAAGCAATTCCCATACCGGGGCCTCGGTGGCCTAGTGGGTAAGACAATATAAAATACGCTGTAAACACCGAGGGAGTGTAGATTCCAATCCTACACACGTCTTAAGAGTAAATCCCCCTTACGCATGTACAGCCACGTCTGAAAAGGAAAGGCTATGTAATTTCCTTGTTACACTTATGTGGCAGGGAAATGAACTAAAAAAAGAAAAGAAAAAAATTCCAGTACAAATATCAATTTATTTTAACGTTAAAAGAATCGAAACTATGACAGATCGTTTTTCGTATTTTTATACTAATCTAATCGGTTTAATAATATATGGATTTGTGAAGACATATATTTTCCAACGTTTCAAAAGCTATATAATAATGTATAAAAGTGAATTGTTTATCGCGTTCGGTTGGATATGTATATTGTATATTTAAAATATTTTATAAAAGAGAATGCTTTATAAGAGAGACCACTGTATACCATAATATTTGCATATTAATATATTTACTTAATTTTCTTTAAACTATAAATAAATTTATATAAAAGAAAAATAAAACGATCAAAGTTAATATAAACTTCAATTTTCAAATCATTTACATTCTATCTTTTAAGTATTTTTTATACATACAGTGTGCTTCACAATATATGGAATATAATGAATTATGTGACAATGGAGGTCTAAATTAGAAAACATATTATAACAAAAGACGTTTGTATTAATTTTAACAGTTATCGAGATAACCGACCATAAGGATGAACGATCCAATGAAATAAAAAAAATAAACAAATTAAAGAGTTATTTAATTAAAATTTTAAATTTGTTATATAATAGACATCTTACGTTTGCTATTTGTTTGTCTAATTTTATTTCTGTTTTGTTTTCTTTCCACATCTATAAGAAGAATAGGATATTCACTAAGTTGCTTATTTGGATTGGCTTCAGTTTTTTTTAATCATTATTTTCACTAAGTCATTATTTACTCGACTGAAACGATTGTATACAAGATAATTAAACAACAATATATATTATATTTTTGCGCCATCTATTATCATATGCAAACATTATTTATTTTTATTTTATTACGATAATAAAAACTAATACAATATAAATTACTAAATTTGGACTTTTAGCGTAAAACTTTACACTTTTGCATCCGACGTCTTTTGATTAAAAGGTCGGCGACTTAACTATTATCTCATGGTCTTTGACTTCAATAGTTGAATATTTAAAAGCCAAACTGCCAAAAATATATTAAACATTTTTTGTTTGTTTGTTTAAGTTTATTCTTCTGTCCTGTAAATGTGAGAAAGGAAAGATACAGCATTCTTTCCAGCTGTGGCTGTCAATGTTGTAAGAAGGAATTATTCTTATGACATGTGTGGTATTCAAACCTACACTCACTCGGTGTTTATAGCTCGTATTTTACACACTTTTACCCACTAGACCACCGAAGCTCATATTAAAAATTTATTTTCTTTTTGTAAAAACATTATTTGTTCCAATTTTCAGAGTTAATTTATGTTAACATGATTTTTTGTTATAAATAACATTAAAATATTTTATTTTATATGAAATCTTTAATCTTGATTAGCTCAATTTATACCAATTTTGAATCACCCTGTAATTTATTATATATATAAGTAGTTATATTGTGCTTTGTATTGAAACCACTAAAACTTTAACAATTCATTTTGATCTATGATTTTATATCTATATGTATATGTGTGTATATGTATAAAAATAATATAATGTTTGTTGTTCTGGCTTGTAATATCGGAAATAAAGGATTCGACATTTTTGACAACAAATTATGCAAATTAAGATTTACATTTTCTATAATACGTGTTACATCTACATATATCAATATATATATATATATAACCATCACCATATTTTTATATTCTTTTTGCATCTTTAAAACAATATAACAGTATTGGTGTGTTAGTATTATTATGTGATATATAGAAGATTTATATAAAGAAAATAAACATCAATATATCTTTTAAAAATTTATTACAATATTTTTTCAATCTGAATAAATTTTGTATCTTTTTCTTTTTTCTTTACTATTGATTTTTTAATGAAGATTTTAGATACTCTAAAATCGAAGTTGTATGGTAAATTAAAGATTTTTAAAATGGGGCACATTTTCGAAAAGAGACTATAAAAACAGTTTAAAATACTCTGGTTTGCATTAAAATTTGTAATTTTCTTTTAAAAATTTTTATGAACAAAGTCGTGTCTAAAAATAACATATACTTTTAATTTTTCACTTTTCGTGGACATCTTACGGAAGTATTAAATTTTTATTTTGAGGTGGTCGTTCTAAAAAATTGTCAAAGTTAGAACAACGGACGTATAGACAAAATAAAATTATTAAGCACATTTTTGCTAAAAATTAAATATATATTTTAAAATAATGTTTTTGCATTAGGATAAAGTTGAATTTTAATTTAAAAGTTTAAGGTTTCAGTTAAAATAAGTTAATTAAAATACGAATCTATATAATTTAAAGATACAGATTGTGTTTTTGAAAAACTAAGACTAAAGAAGATTAAAATGTTTATCTAATGTTTATTTTATATTATAAATTTTATTTTAAATTTATGTAACAATAATAAGTTGAATTATCTACTTTAATTTTATTTCGCTTTTAATAATTTGTGTGAATTCTTTTTGTGCACTTAATACAATTCTAATTGATTAAATTTGGTCTATATCAAAATAAAACTAAGAGTTGTGGTTATGGTTTCTGAATACTCGGGTTTGTTTTTGAAAATTTTGAAAACTCGACCGAGTCCGAATCGAGTCCATTTGTAAATTTAAAGTCAAATAAATAAGCGAAAGGACAAGCGAAAGCGGTTAATGTTTTGGAGTTCAATAACAATTTTCATAGCTGAATATCTTTGTAACAAAGAAACTTATTGTTAAAATTAGAAGTATTTGTTATATTACTAGAATTTTAAATGAAATTTTGTGGTTTGCCCAGGACTCTCAGTTAAATTGAACAAAATTTTACGTTCAAATAATTTACAGAAATTTTCACCAATTTGATTAGCTGTTTACATTTTCATTTTTCAGTTTTATTTGTGTAAACTTTCAAAATGAAGACGAATCTTAATTTCAATCAGACAAATTAGTGTCAGTAGCAATGTGTATAATTTAAAACAAATAAAACATAAACTTAGTTTGGGTAATTGAAGTAAAAGTGTAAACCATGCTTAAATAATACAGAAATACATTGGTTAATTTTAAAAATTTGGATTTGTCAAATATTAGAGTCGAATCCCGAGTTCGAGTAACTACCCAAATACTCAGTCCGATTCCTAGTCGAATCTAGTCAGAAACTCTAGTTGTGGCGGCCTAGTGAGAAAGAGGGTAATCCGAACCCACACATGTCTTTAGAAAAATTCTCTCTTACGATATTAACAGTCACAGCTGAAAAGGAAAGATTGTGTAATTTCCCTGTCACATTTAAGTTTCAGGGGAATAAACTAAAAAAAAAAGAATACGACGATAAATTATAAGGACTAAATCATTGAAAATTTCGAAGATTTATTCAGATGAAATTTTTTTGAGTCGCTTCATTTCTGATTAAGATATTGATGGGAACCAAACAAATCTTTATATTCAAGATTTTGTCGGTCTGTGACTTCTGTATGTACCATGTACAGATTTCAAAACAAAATGATCGTTCCTTATAAATCTTCTTTTAATAAAAGTTAACATTTAATAACTTTGTTTAGTACTGGTATTAAAATATAAGTTGCTATCAAAGAGAATTCCATAATTATTAATGAATGATATTCGATTATGTCAATGAGTTTTTGTTATGTTGTAGAGAAAATCGTACATATATAATTCAATAAAAAAAAAGATAATTAATTGTATCATATTTCGATTAAAAAAGTTTTTAAGTTCTAAAGGTTAATCAAGGGAAGTACCCAAATACGTCATTATTTATTAAATTAACTATTCTGCCTTACACAATTTGTATTAATAAAGGATATAAATTGTAAATTAATTTAATTGACATAGTATTCATTTTAAATCTTCATATTTTAACATTTCTTAGATACTTATTTTCAATAAATAGAAATTATATTTATTAGTAGTTATTGTTATTATTATACAAACGCTATTCTCAGGGTAATACAAAAATTTCCATTATATTTGTAACACCTTAAAGGAAACGAGCTGAATATGACAAAGTATTTATATTTTTTCTCATTAGGAGCGAATTTTGAGTCGATTAAGAAATTTACGTCTGTTCGTTCATCTGCACGATAATGTAGCTAGGATTCTGAAATTTTTATAACTCAGAGTGTTTATTAAACTTAAGTATCTGAAAGCAATATTGTGAAAAGAAGTCAAGTTTAACGGCAACAACTTCTGTAAAATTTGGTTAATCTGGCATAACGGGGTCAAGTAACTGTCATACAACTCCAAAATATACATAAACATATCTCAGTACTTAATCCTTCTAATAGTCTTCAATTTTCTAAAAGATTACCAAATTTTATGGAAACAGCATATATTACGATTGTGCAGTATTTTAGAGTTGGCGCAGTTTACTCTATACTCACTATTCTTTTAATATGCATTTTATACTATTGTAATTCAATACAAAAAACCTTTTTTGAAATGCAAAAAAATGTTTAATACGTAATTTTCAAACGTTTAATAAATCTCATATTACTTACGACCCTCCTGCAACATCATATTGATATATGTTATCAAAAAATTTAGCAAAGTATAAAAAGTCGCCTGCTGTAAGAGACATAATTTTTTTTTGTAGAATGGGATGGGTTTCATTCCAAGTAAAACAAAATGAATTTAATTTAATTATAATCAAATCAAAAAAAAAATTTAATTAATCGAAATTAAACCTTTCATCAGAATAACCTCTAACCGCAAACGTTTTGCTGGCTTTTCTTAATTTAAATCTGATTCTGAACTTGACTCTTCATCACCTTAATGTATGGGTACAGAACAAACGATCTTAAATTTTAAAATATATATTTGAAAATCAAATCAAGTTAAAGTAAATCATTTTTCTATCCGCATTTATTTTACGACATTTCAAAAACAATTAAATTTGTTACCAAATTTCTAAATAAAAACGAAATTACTATAACTATACGTAATTACTTGTAATCAATTAACAGATTATTTAATTAATCTTTTCATTTTAATAATTATGATAAATTAAGGTAAAATCATTAAATTTATTTGTATTTAATTTAAAAAGTAAATCTTTGTATCTATAATCCAATATAATATTTATAAATTTATAGAATCCTTATTTTGTTGGAAAAATTTCTATATCTAAATCTATCTTAAGTACTTATCTTATACTGAACCGATCTGATCCTCTTGAAATTAAATGATTTCTGACATTGAAATAAACAACAAATTTATTAGACTTTTAAAATTGGAAGGTAAAAAATGTTTGCCTTTTTTTTTGTTTTGCTCTCAGTATCTTTTTTATTTCTTTATACATATTGTACATTAATGTCTATCAAAAAGTCATCTTATAATCCAAATATGAAAAAAAAAACCTGGAGAAAATATAAATGAAAAAAAAAAATAAAGTGAAAAAAAAAACCCAAATCAAATGGAATAAAACCAGTAAATAAAAATCATAAGAAATCCTCTTAACCCGACCCTGTCAGGCCATCAGATATCATTTCGAAATAGAATGAATATCATTGAAGTTAACTTTTAGAAAATATCTAAATTTTTTTTTAAGTGGGTATGTTTAAATGTTTGGGAAGTAAATTGTGGGATATTTTAGACAAGAAGTGTTGAACACTTGTATTTGTTTTAGTATCATAATGTGAAGCTTGACATGTTAGGGTTACATAATTGAGCAGTTACATAGACAACTAAAATTTTTTTTCTTTAAAATTTGATAACAGTAAAATTTTAAAACAAATAACAGTAAGTTAAATATGGTATTTAAAAATTTTTTTAGGACTTTTCATCAAGTGTGCCTTTTTGGTTTTTTGTTTTTTTTACTAGGGACGGTGGAAAACATCGAAAGCCATCGATGGGTAGTGTTGGACTTTAATCAACTGAAATCACCCTCTTTAACACCAAACTTTAGGATGAATCCTTTAATACATAGTGATATAATGTACAATTTGATTTTGGGAAAAATGATGAGGGAAAGATTACTTGGGAAATTGGGTTTGAGATAATTAGGATTTTGGAGTATGAAAAAAAACAATTTGGACAGTTATCTTGAAGAAGAGTGTTAATGTTCTTCTTAAATTTCGTTATATCGTACACATATGAATTACAAACTTTTGGGAACAGATGTGCAGGTTGAGGTTTCATAAACGCGACGTGCGCATGGCAAACGAATTTCCCAATGCAGTGCTACGCACATCTTGACAGTTCGACAGTGTACGGGTGGGTATCTGTCGCACTCTTTGTTTCACGTTTGAAAGCTTTGAGTGGAGGCACTAATTGTTTTATTTTTTTAGAACAACTGTTTACTCCTACAAGAGATCTATCAAATTTAATCAAATATAAAATATACAAGGTATCTATAAAATATCGTCAAAGTTATAAATAAAATGTTGATCACTAACACTTCACAAGAGAACATAAGACTTCTATTTGACATTTTCACCTCATACGGTTTTCTTCTGTTGTTTTTGCATCCTCCCATTTGCAGTTGCTTTGATTTAGTACGGCTATTATGGTTTGTTTGGTGTTGTTTGGACACCTGCTTCTCCAACTTCCTAGAAGATTTTACTCCACCATGCGATTTATATTTTTGCTTATGATTATTACTTAGCCTATGACCTGTCCATCTCCATTTTTCTTTCTTTGTTGTTTTGGTATGGGTTCCTTTACTCGATCTTCGAAAGAATATAGTTTGTGACTGATGGTGTTGAATATCATCAATGTTTGACTATCGTTCATAAAACATATTTTTAAAAAAACATTTAAGATCTGCAGTTTGGTTTTGCTTCTTTGGTTTGGGTATTTAATCATGGTAGATATAATCAGCCGAATGCTGGCTTGGCTTCATTAAGTCTGTTGTTGAAATCTGAAAAATTTATTATAATAAAAATTCATATAATTTATTAGATTTTTGAAAATCAGATAATTTAGAAATTCAAATAATAGATAATTCCTATAATTCATTTAAACATTAACTTTTGCATTATTGTACAAATCTTATTTACACTTTAATTTTATAGTGCTGACTGTTAAAAATTTTGTTCTTAAATGGACAATTTAGAAACGTCAGAAAAATAAATAAAAATAACTGTTAAACAATTTTTTTCTATCATCTACTTTATTCCAATCGATTTTTGTAAAAGAAACCTTCTAAGTCAATTTTCAAGACTATAATTCCATTCATCGCAATTTAACTATTGACAAACACGTAATAAAAATAAAAATACAAAAAAAACGTAAAAAATAAAAAAACTTTAAAAAAAAAAAAAAAAAACCATATGGAGATTATGTTTAAATATAAGAAAAAAAAAAACATTGTCCCAGTATCTATCAGATTTGTCTTACATAGTGTTTTATAGTTGTTTTTCTTTGTATATTATATTTATATATGTATTGATTATCAATACATTTATTTTTTGTGAAACGTTTTTTTTTATTACAAATATGAAACACAAACAAAATAAAAAGGCTCTTTAACAAAAAAAAAAAAAAAAAAAAAATCCATAAAATATAGAAGAAAGAAAAATGAAAAAAAACAACGAAATGCATGACAAGATCCTTTAAAGGATTTTTTTTTTCATTTTTGTTTTTGTTAAGGACTAAATATCAAAGCTTCTTTTTTGATGAATTTAATTGATAAACAACACACAACAAAAAAACAAAAATGAGAAAAAGTATAAAGAGCCTAAAGAGTCTTGAACCTATTAAATATTAAGTACTTGGAACTAAGATAGATTTTCATATACTTTTATTTTTTTATATTTTTTGTGAGATAATAAAAATGATAATAGAAGATTTTCTTATTTTTCTTTTTGGTTTTGGTTTTTTTCTTTCATCTCTGTTTTCTTTTTAATTTTTTTTTTTTTACACGCACTTTTTTTTCAAAATTTTTCAAAATATTGGAATTATTTTGTAGTAAGACGTATTAAAGTTTTTTTTTTTCAAGATAACTATCTTTGAGAATTTTGCTTCACAGAAAATAGCAAATAATTTTCTCTTTCAGATAATTTGAAAATTCTTAACATATTTTAAAATTAGGCCCAGAACAGAAAGTTATAGTACTACACATAATATGATAGAGAATGAATCACAATCATTAAAAAACTTAATTTTTTACAATATATACTAGAAAATCCCCTGTGCAATTGCACAATTTCTATAGATTCAAAAACATTTACGACTCTGACTCCCTTACTACCTGTATTAAGGGAGGGATTATTACATGTATTTTTTTAGCTTAGGTATATTAAGTACCTAACTAAAATAACTTATGGATTTTTAATTTAATTTGAATTTTTTAGGTGTAGGGTATAAATAAGTCGGTTGCATAGACTTACTGTTACTTTAACTTGTTTTTTTTTTGCTTGAAAAAAATTTGCTGAATTTATTTTATTTAAATGTACTTTGGAAGAGGTCTTTGGTATATTTAATAAAAGATTCATGTCTCTGATAATGAAATTTCATAAATTTTCGGGGGCTTTTTTTTTGTGACGGTCGTTTTCGACAGCTTTTTAATTTAATGGTCTAATAATAAATTAGTACAAAATTATGAATCTATTGTGAGAGAAGGCTTCTAAAATAATATTTTCTATGTTATTTTTCTTTTTTTTTTAAGAAAAATATCCATTTCTATAATATTTAGTAAGTTTCTGATTTCTGTTATGAAATATAATCAGCTAAGTTTGCCGAATTTTATATTAATAAAAAAAATTCGAATATTTTATGTTATATCAAAAATGCAGCTTAAAAAATCAAAATTCCAACGTAAATAAACAAAACTACTTTAAAGTCTGCTGCGAAGCTTTTACCAGCTTTTATAATAGTGAAAACAAAATCAAGAATAAAATCGGCCTATTATTTGTTTCTTATAAATATAAGGCTTACTATAAACTTTGCTCTTTTCACTTTCAAGTCTTTTAATTTTATTAAGAGTATTTTTATTTTTTTCAAAACAAAGAGTCATTTGAAAACTGCCAACAGGAGATTAATAATTTATTTTTAATTTACCGCTGCGACCAGTTCATAATTGATGTGGCGGTCAAATTTAAAAATTAAAAATTTGCTTAAAATTTTGTGTCGAAAGTACTTTTTAAAAAGTAAAAGTTTGTGTCTCTGATAAAACTTTTAGTCGAAGATTTGTGTCTCTGATCATAAAATTTTAAATTATTAAATAAATATACAGGGATATCATCATTGTCGGTTTAGTTTATATTCTGTGTGAGTGGTTTATTATAGATCTGGCCAACATCTTGTGTGTATAATATTGTGTATATTATCAGAAATCCAATCATTAATTCCTGGTATTATATTATGATATTATCTGATCTGATTAATAAATCTTATTTTTTTCCATGGCTAACAATATTATTAATGGTCTAATAGTGAATTAGTACAAAATTATGAATCTTTTGTGAGAGAAGGCTTCTAAAATGATAATTTCTATGTTAGTTTTTTTTTTTTTTTTAAGAAAAATATCCATTTCTATAATATTTGGTAAGTTCCAGACTTCTGTTATGAAATATAATTATTTAAGTCTGCCGAATTTTATATTAATAAAAAAATGTTCGAATATTTTATGTTAAAAATCTAAATTTCAACCTAAATAAACAAAACTACTTTATAGTCTGCTGCGAAGCTTTTACCAGCTTTTATACTAATGAAAGCAAAATCAAGAATAAAATCGGCCTTATAAATATGAGACTTACTATAAACTTTGCTCTTTTCACTTTCAGGCGTTTTAATTTTATTAAGAGTACCTATTTTCATTTTTTCCAAAACAAAGATTGAAAACACCAACAGAAGATTAATAATTTATTTTTAATTTACCGCTGCAACCAGTTCATAATGGATGTGGCGGTCAAATTTAAAAATTAAAAATTAGCTGAATTTATTTTTATTGAAAATGTGTGTTTTTTAAGTATGTACTTTTCCTTTTTTGACTGTACTCACTTTTAATGAACGGTTTGTGTCTCTGATAATACTTCTAGTGGAAAATTTGGTCTCTGGTAATAATATTTACTAAATTTATTTATATTTTTAATGAACGGTTTGTGTCTCTTGATAATACTTTGAGTCAAAGATTTGTGTCTCTGGTAATAAAATTTTAACTTATTAAATAAATATCATCATTGCCAGTTTAGTTTACATTCAATGTGAGTATTTTATTATAGATATAAAATATATTGTTTTACATGTTGGCAAGGTCTCGCCAACATCTTGTGTATTATATTATAGATATATATATATAATTGTGTCATGTCATAGCACCGGCGGTCATAAATCAATTATAAGGCTTTTTCGTATATAGTGAACTATAAAACCATAATTTGTGCAATTATAAATTCACAAGTAAATTTGGTGTATTTGTAACTCACTAAAATTCATATAAAATATGTGGTATGGGTCACATCACTATAATGTTCAGGAAAAAGACGCAAGAATAATACAATATGTAGCTATTAAAAATGTAGCTTGCAAAAGATATATCATCTATCGAGATTCTAAGTAAGAAGGAATTTTTAGTTGGTTAGAAAATCAAGGTATATTCCCTTTATTCAGAGTATTTATATATTTGTATATTATACAATATGAATGCATAAAACCAATTAGTTTTATTTCATTTTCAAATTTGAAAAAAAGTTAACATTTGTTTTGTTATGTTTTTTACATTTAAAGAATTGAAAACTCATTAAAATAAAATAGAAAAAAAACATTTTTATTTAATAGATTTTTTGAGTGGATCATAATTCAATGAAAAACACTTGTGATGTTATTCATTGGATTATGATCCACTCACTACCGATGAGATACAACACTGTACAAAAATGATGGTGTTACAACTTACTATAATATCAGTTAGAAGGCCAAATATATTAAAAATATTATGAGATGATGATTCAGAAATTGATGAGTTTATGTTTCACATATGGTGTAGCACCATATGGTTATAGCACCATAATTACATTATCTATTTTGGGATATATTGCTTAAGCCCTTTGGGAATATAACAAGGCTTAAACCCTTTTAGGAATATAACACGGAATTAGTTATAATAAGTTGAAATTAGTTTTGTTTCTTTAATGTTGTGTTTTATAGTCGTTGAATATCTTTAGTTTCAGAATCAGAATATATAGCTAATAATTGAGAAATTTCAAAGCTCAATGCAAATATTATTTAGGGGTTGACTAGAATTATAAGTTTTTCATTTCTATTATTTTCTAGTTCTCTTTTTGTACTGTATTGTATCATTAAAGCTAGTCAGTATAAAGGGTATTTGAAATAATTTGAAAAATTCCATAATAATTTTATAAGATTAATAATAAAATGAAGTGTGATTGGTGCAAATCAACAACCTGAAAAGTGATGCCATTTCATTGTTTACTATCGATTTCGTTAAAATTGTCATTAATTGTATTTATATTGTTTTTTTAACACATTTCTTTTTTTTTTCTTTAAAAATAAATATATTTGATTTATTTTACTGTAGATTTAATATATTACATAAACAATTAAATATATTTATATATACATAATCGATTATATATAAATGCGAATAGATATATACATATTCATTTTCTGTTGACACGACATTCCATTGAGGGAGTAAAGGTTTATGTAAAATTATAAACCTCCATAAACCTCATCCATAAAGCTCATTTTTATTATCATGAATTTTAGTTTAATTATCTTAAGTATTTACTAAGCTAAGCTTTACTATAAGGTATATAGCAGACATTTTTTTATAAGGTAATATTATTATGACTGAATCACAGTTTAAAAAATGACCAGAGGAGGTTTCGGCATTTTTTATGCACTATTATTTATTTTGCAATAAAGATCAAAGATGATTAGACATTCTTGAGCAAATAAGTTACAGTTTTTTATTTGTATTTATTAGTAAAAAAGTAAAATCTAATTTTCAACAGAGGACTAAAAGACTTCTATTGTATAGAAAAGATGAAAAATTAAAAAAAAAAAAAAAATTCTGGCAATTAGGTTTTCAATGATTTGTTCAAATATTACGTAATATATAAGAATTATATTTGATTGTATTTTAGTATCTATAGTATAAAAAAAAGAGGGATAAAATAGAATAAGAGAATTTAATTTAAGCTGTTTTCAATTATATTTTTATTTGTTTATAATTGTAATTGTTGTTATTTAATAAGAAGAATTTTTTACAGATTTTATTCGGGATTTTGTATTTTCTTTTTCAAGGGTCTTTGGTTTCGATGACTTTCAATTAATTTATTTAATAATATTATTATATATAATATATAAATATATATATATATATATATATATATATATATATATATATATATATATATCTTTTAGAATATATTTTACTTAAATAAAAAGAAAATAATCATATAAATATTTTCGAAAAATGGCAAACTTTTTTTTTTTTTACTGTATCCGTATCCGTTTTGTATTAAAAATTTTTTAATCAAAATGAAAAATTTAAAGAATTACTTATATATGGTATATACAAAATAAAAAAAAAAACAAACTTCCAAAATATTTTCCTAAATTGATTAAAATTCTTGTGATTATAATATATAAGACGTAATTGTTCAAGAAATAGTGATTTAAAATTGACAGTCAAATTTCAAGGATACTCAAATTTATGTTTTATATAGAGGTCCTTTTTTGTATTATAATGTAATTGATTAGTACTTAGTGTTAAGTTTCGTTAAACTTTTATTAAGGAAGGTTGAAATTTTACGAATATAATACACATTACTTTTAAAATCTTAATTTTTTTTTCTTAAATTAACTTGTTAAATATTTTTTCAACATCCTACACTCTATAGCAATAAGACGGCGCATTTCTGAAATAAATTGTAGCAACTATATGTAAAATTTTTGTTTCATGAAAATGAAAATTTAAATACCAAATTGCAAAATAATATGCTCCTTTATTTTTCATCTAATAGATAAAAAACTTAAAAGAAAGGTTGTTGTTTAAAATTTTTTAGTATAAAATTTGAGTTACTTAAAAATTTTGCATATTTATAGGGAGTTTAAAAAAAAAAACAATTTTAAGAACCTTCGTAATGCATGAGGCTATACAAAAATACTCTTCTACAAAATAGATTTGCAATGATATTAAATGATATTGAATGATAAAATTTCATTCAAATTGTGTTTTAATTTTGTAACCCTACAGTTTTACAGATGGACCTACAGAGATATAAAAATAGTATATTCTTCAGATTGTTTTGTCAAGTCAATAGTTGTCAATAGTTTTGAATTAAAATATGTATTTTGTATTACTATTTAGTATAACATTATAATATAAATAGTATATATTATAATACTAAATATTATGCTAATAAAGAAATAAAAAGGAATAAAATTTAAAAGGAAATTTAAATCAATGCAGAGTATATCAAACCAAAAGTATTTAGTGGCGCATATTTTAAACAAGGTAGAATGTAAACCAACGGTTTTTAAAAGCGCACATTTCCAAAACTCAATACAAACTGTTTAGAATTGTGACTTGCACAAAAATTTGAAAATTTCATGTAATAAGAAAAAATGTGAAAATAGGACTCTTTTGAAATTTTGAGAGGCCGTAAGTCCGGAATCCTTTATAACTAAAAAAAGCCGTTAACACACGTAAAAGTATATTATTGAACCTTTAATTTTCATGCCTTGCCGAAGAAAAATTTTTACAGGTGCCTAACTTACAGGTGTCTAAAAATAGCAAATTTTCAATTTTTGAGGCGTAATAACTCTTAAAGAGGGGGTGGTACCAAAAAATTTTCTGAGGAAACTTATACTAATTCTAAAAGTTCTTTCTTGTCTCAAAATTTCAGGTTCCTATCTAAAGGCGTGCCGGAGTTATGGAAAAAGAAATTTCATGCAAAATGTGGTTTTCACATAACGGTAAATTTATATAGTAAATTACAAAATATTACATAATTTTGATATCGTTTTATATAGACAATAAAATTTTCGATCTTCTGGCGGTTTTAGGTTGCAAAACTATTAAGCAGAGCCTGAGATATATATATCTGAAAATGGGGCTTTTTCGCAATTTTGAAGAGCTGCAACTTTGAAACTCTTTACAACTAAAATAAACCTTTAACACACGTTAAAATATAGTACTGTAGCTTTAATTTTTATATCTTGGCGAAGTAAAATGTGTACAGATTCCTAAGTTACAAGTGTTTAAAAATAGCAAATTTTCAATTTTTGAGCCCTAATAGCTCATAAACAGGGGGTGGTCCAAAAAAAATTTCTGAGCAAACTTATAGTAATTCTAAAAGTTCTTTCTTGCCTCAAAATTTCAAGCTTCTATCTAAAAGCGTGCCGGAGTTATGAAAGTAGAAAAATCATGCAAAATTTGGTTTTCACATAACGGTAAATTTAAATACTAAATTTAAAAATATTGTATAATATTGATATAAATTTACAAAGATAAAAGAAATACCTGTCGAATGACGTTTTCAGATTGAAAAAATCTTAAGCAGAACATAAGATATATGCATTTGAAAATAGGGCTTTTTCAAAGTTTGAGGGGCTGTAGGTCCGTAATGGATGGGGCTACATGAAAAAGTTGTTCCACAAAATTATTTTTTTTATGAGACCTACCCATGGTTAAAATTTTTTTTCTCTATCTTTAACGGTGTAGAAGTTTTGTAAACAGACGGACGGACGGACGGACGGACAGAGTGAAACTAATAAGCACATTTTTTCAAAATTTTTTTGGAAATGTGCTAAAAAAGTAATAGAAATATTTTTAGAATTGTAAACTTTTTAAAATATGTTGTTTACTCTTTCAGTAACTTTGTGTACAATTGTACACATTTAATTACGTGAAAACAATTTTATATTGCTAAATCACGTCATTATTCAGCATATAGTGAAAGAGTTAAAAGAAAGTATATGTGAAAAGTTAAATGACAGATATTTTTTAATTTTTAAGAAATTCTACATTTTTAGAGAAGCAATTTAATACAAGTAAAAATATAACGTAATGTTAACGATCTTTATTTTTTATGTCTTACTTTATAACACGTTGAGTTCCACGCATATTGGTGAATATAAAAAAAACAGGCGCTAAATCTCACGTGTATCACCGGTGAACATGAATCAAATGCCAAATTTTATAATTATACCCGTACGATAGGATCGGGTATAATAAAATTACTCCTCCGTTTGTAACACCTCGAAATAAGCGAGCTAGATATACCTTCAAAGGTATGGATCGGATCAGAAAAAAAATTCTAAGACTTTTGAGCCATGTCCGTCCGTCCGTCCGTCCGTCCGTCCGTCAGCACGCTAACTCAAAAACTAAGAAAGCTAGAATCTTGAAATTTACACAAAATATTCTGGGAGGAATTTGTAGGTTCCCTATTTTTTTTGGTTGAGTTTGGACCAAGCCTTAGGGTAGCTCTCGAACACCTAACTTTTAGATCCTGACATTTTTTTTAAAATAGAGCTGTGAAATTTTAACCGCTGATAGATCTCACAAAAATATTAATTTTATTTTTAATAACTTTTTTTTGTAGGTCCACCCGTTACGGAGCTACAGCTCCCCAAAGGTTCAAAAAAGCTCTATATTTAAATTTTTATAGAACAAGTTGTATAAGGTATATCTTCATTTTGAAAACGCCAAACGATTACTACTTTTATTAGCTTTAAAAGAATATATACAATAAATATATATTTGTGGCATACGGTGTCTTAATTTACCGTTATGTGAAACTCAAATTTTGCAAAATCCTTCAACCCCTCTATCTTCTAAACGGTTAAAGTTGAAAACTTGCAATTTTGACAGAAGTTAGATCTTTGAAAATTAGTATGAGTCATTTCAGAAATTTTTTTTGTATCACCCCCCGTTTAGAAGCTGTAAGGGGTCAAAAACTGAAAATTTCCTATTTTTAAAAACCTGTAACTTGAACACCTGTTAAAATTTTTTTGAAGTAATACACAAAAATTAAAGCTCCAACATTATATTTTTATTTCTGTTAACAACTTTTTTTAATAATATAGGGTTACTTTATAATTGACGAAAGTGTTAGTTGATTTTTTCAAATTTTCTAACAAATTCCTTTAAAACGAATTTTTTCCATTTTGTTTTACTCGATAATTTGAAATTGTTGAGGATATAATGCGTAGTACATAAAAATGCAAATAAATAAACAACATAACGGTTGCTTGAAGAATTTTTATTTATATGATATTGATATACATACTTATATAATATCATGTTTATTTACATATCGTAAATGTCACTAGGAATGAATGATAAGAGTATGTATGTATATTATATAGCGCCGTATTTACATACATATATGTATTTTATTGTACTTATAAGAAATTATTCCGTCAATGGAATATTTAAATATAATATAATATAATATTTAAAATTATATTTACTATTTTGTACTAAGTAAATTTAATATACATTTACCGCTTAGTATTAAATGTTACTATAGAATATTTGAAAAAGTTTTGGATTGATAATCGTTATGTGGAAGGTTAGAATCTGCTTTAGAAGAATGTACATATAAACATATAGTTTGAATATATGTACAACCCATAAGTTCTAGAAATTATAAAATTCACCCAAATTATTTTAAAATACTAAAATATTAAAAAAATAATATTGTAGGCAGAGTGACTGTGAACATACTAACGGTTCGTACGGGTATCTAAGAGTTGACAAAGTCAACTGTATTCTTCCTCGTTTTTGTATTGATTTATTAAACTTAAAAAATTTCTGTTGTTTGAAATGTTTTTCAATTGAAAAAATATTAAACAGAACTTGTGGTATAAATATTTGAAAATAATTAGGCTTTTTTCAACTTTAAGAAGCTTTAAAACCGTAATAGGTTGAACTACATAAAAAAAATTGTTCGAAAAAATTAATTTTTTAACAAAACCTTATCCACGGTTAAATTTTTTGTTTTAAATAGACGAGTGAAATGAAAAATGGATAGGTAAAGAAATACTATAAAAGAAAATTTCAAAAAATTTTTGAAAAATGTGGTAAAACCTAAAATATTTCAAATCGAACAATTAATATATGAGAAACTGATAACAGTGTAAAAAATATTATCACTAAAAGTTATTTAAAATTCCTTGGAAATGGAAATCTTCCCCTGAAACGGTATTAATTTAAAAAAAAATATTATAACTGAAAAATTCATCAACCTATAATAAATGGATTAAATTCGGTATTCGTCTTACTTTATGATCCAACCTTAGTTTTTTTTTAACAAATTTTGGGTTCAGTTCCGATAAATGAAATTGAAATTTTAAAACAAGGTAAAATTAATTCAAAAATATAGTAAATTCAGCGCATGTATTTTGTGCCAAAAACTTATAGTTTTCTGTTAAATTTAGAATTAGATTAGGAAAATTAATGATTACTTTTAAAATAAGGATTTAAACTGCTAAATTAAAATATTTTCATCTAAATATTATTAAAATTCAACATTATATTATATTTAAGACTTATATAGTTTTTAACCTAAAATTTTAGTTTTTTTTTTTTCTGAATTATAAAAGATCTAGCCTTCCCTTTGTAGCCTTTCTTTGTACCGGAAGTAATTCCTTTTACAACCGAGAGTAGTTGACTATACTTACTTAAAATATATTTTAAAATATTATATGTATTAAATAGGTTAAAGAGATCATACATAGTACTATATTTTACATGTGAGAGATATATACAGGGTGGTTCTCTTTTGGTCTTCAATATGTATTTAAGAGGAAAATTCTAAAAATTTTAAAAAATATTTTATTAGTATTTTATAGAGTATTTTATTAAATTTTTTTTTCGTTTAATTGCTCGTAACTTTTTAACGATCGGAAATAGACCCTCCTTTTTCTGGAATTTTGATTTATTTTGATCTCCCAAATATTAAGTTCATTAAATTATAGCTTAATCAAACACTTTACACCCTATTATCTCAACAGACAAGGATAATAGACATCCCCTACAGAATAATTTTGATCTCCCAAATACCCTCTATAAACATTCAAGAATTACCCTGTATTACGCTTGTAATATATATATATATATCTATTTTATTTGTAATATATAATAATAACATATAAATAATGTTCGCTTTTATAATAATCACTCACTTTACCATATATGCGAAAAATTCTTGGGTAAAACACTTTCAATTTTTGTTATGTACTAAAAAATTAAAAAAAAAAATTTTTTTTTGAACAATTTTTTTTACAAAGATTTTTTTTTTTTATTTTTATTAAATGAAAATTCTTTTACTTAAATAAATTTCCTATATATAAAAATTAATTAAATATTTGAGTTTTTGAAATAAAAATGTTAAAGTTATTTTTCACTCTAATTTTTTTTTTTTTTTTATTGATTTTTCTTAGAAAACTTTTAAATTATTACAAGTAAATTTGTTCATGGTTCAATAATTAAATTATATAGGATATTGATTGAAAAAATATTAAAATATAAAGAATTTATCTATAGATAAATTTTATCTAAAAAAGAAAAAAGTGTAAAAGTATGTTGAATATATTAAAATGATTTTCAATCAATTTTGTATAGCTGGTATAGAAACTATTAATAATAGAAAGGATTTTTTTTGTTTTAATAATTCCTGCATGAAAAACTGTATCCTGATTTATTTTTATTTTGTTTTTTTTTTTTTTTTTGTTGATTAAACAAAAGAGTAAATTTCTTTTATAACTAGACTGATAATACAAAATTTATTTTTAATCTAGTTATATATTTTTTTTTTGTATATTTTGTAACTGCTTTAAATTAAAAATTAATTGCATAAACCACAACATTTTTCATATGAGTTGGTTTATTATAGGCACGCGTTTTATACAACTATTGGGTTTTACAAGGTGCTTTATAACGATTACAAATTTAATTTTGCTATTTTGCTATTATTTGGAATTATTATAAAATTATACGTTTTGTTTTTGCTTTTTTTTTATTATTTATGATTTTTAGGTTGTAATATTGAACGTCCTATTTTGTTATTATTGCCCATGACATTAAATTGTATGATTGTTATAAGCTTTAGCATGATATCAAAAAATTGAATGCGAATGCGATGCTCTCTCTAATCGATTCATGTTAAATATTAGAAAATGTATAGCCATGGAATTTTACAGTACTAACAACTATATAAACTTCAATTATAAATCAAATAATTCTGCTATAAATATTATCAAAGGAATAAAGGATTTAGGAGTAATTCTCGAAAATAAACTTAGTTTTAATCCTCACATTGATTTAGTAATTATACCCGTATGAACGATGTTCAAGGGTATAATAAATTTACCACTACGTTTGTGACACCTTAAAGGAGTCGAGCTAGATATAGTGTCAAAGGTATGGATCGGCTCAGAATAAAATTTTGAGTCGATTAAGCCTTGTACGTCCGTCCGTCCGTCCGCACGATAACTCAAAAAATAAAGGAGCTAGGAGGCTGAAATTTTTTTTACGTCACTTTTGCAAAATTGTTAGTTTTGCTATTTAAATTCAACATTTTCGGTCTGTGGGTTCGGATAGATGCCATACAACTTTTCTTTTTAAATGAAAATAAATCAGAGTCTACTGAAGCTAGCTATCTGAAATTTAGTAAAGAGGTGTCGAGTTACATGCCAACAACTTTTGCAAAATTTCGTTTGTCTAATGCAGCCGGTTCAGGCTTCTTTAACTTCTTGGAACTTAATGAAGCTAGGCACAATAGATTCGGGTAGCTGTCATACAACTCCACAATTTACATAAATATTTCTCTGTAGTTAACGTCGGTACTAAAACATCTGAAAGTTTTATAGAAACAGGATATATTACGTTCATACGGGTATCCCAGAGTTGAGTTTTCAAAAGAAATTCATATGAACTCACGGATACATATATCTTTAAAAGTTTGTATACTTCGCTGATACGTTCACTTCTGAAGTATGCTTCAACAATATGGATGCTATCATATGTAAAGCATATAAAGAGAATTTAACCAGTTCAGAAGAATACGGTGAAATATTGTACCCGTAAGTTCAATTGGCAATCTTATATTATAAGCTTTGTAGCGAAATGTCTGGTCATTGATATTCAAACTTTTGTACACGAATTATACCCCAATTTTAAATTTGTAGAATATTATATGATTCATTATGTGACATACGAACTTGAAAGCTTTTGTATCTTTCATCTCATCTGACTAACTATTAATTTTCGAAACTTGTTGCTATTTTATATTTTAATTATCTTTTGTTAATTTTTTTTTTTTTGTTATGTTAGTATAAATAGCAAAAAATCTGTAAGGAATGCCCAATAAATTATAAATCAATAAATAAATAAATATAGCTACTTATACTAAAAATTTTTTTATTATAATTTTCAGGCAATTTCACTTTAGATAAAATTATTAATATTTTTGTTTGTTTTAAAAAGTGGATCTCAAATGCATACATGAACATTTTCATACATGAATGATTCTATTTACATACGATTCGGAAGTTTGGTAGCCTCGCACAGTTTGCCATATTATTTTTCTAAGATCTCGGTCGGAGGTTTTTTTTTTAAAGATTTATGAATGTTAGTTATTGGATGCACCTATTTTGTACTCTATATTTTGTAAATATTGTATGCGAATAATTTTTATTATATTGAACGTTGTTTTCCTCTGAAAAAAACCACAATGGGTTGCTTCTATCGTTCTTATTCGCCTATTCACTATGCTGTCTCATCCATGTATGCGATATTAGCTTCAGTCCTATGAAATTTTCACATGTTTTGTAAAATGATACAAGTATGCCTTTTCTCCGAACACTGTGTGTATTGCAGTTTCGAAGAACTTGTTATTAAATAAATAAGCCAACCATTTATGTTCATATTCGCTTAGATGTTATCAGATCGCAGATGATATATGTTTTGGTTTGTTATTTTTCATTCATTTTAGTTTAGCTGAAACTTTATTCCATCATTAGAAAGTAATATAGTTATAATGATTTTTAATAAGAGAATGAAAATATACTAAAAAATTATTAAATAGGTAACCTCCTGTATATTATAATATAATAAAATTTTATTTTTTATAAAATCATTAAGCATCCCACGCCTTATTTTAATAAAACAAAAAAAAAAGTTATAAAATATTTGAATTTTTGTTTTTTTTTTTTGAGTTTAAAATTTATTTTTTATAAATTTAATTTTTCTTTTATCCTGATTTTGATGTTTCTATAACTCATACCCTAAGACATAATTTCTTAATTTTTTTTATGTGTCCTTTATTTTTGCTTCACATATTATAAATCCTTTTTTTGCTTTTTTCTTTTTTTGTTTTGTAATTATAGTTGTTATTCTCTTTATTTATGTTCGAACTCTGGAAAGAAGAAAATTTTCGCTTCTTGTGATGTTATTTACATTTCACCTATATATATATACAATTATAAACATACGAACATGTATATAGAAATTTTTTACCCAGATTTTGGTACAATGTTTTATTGTATGGATTATATTATGTTTGTTAAGAAAAAAAATTTCTATGTCTTCTGCTATATTTTGCTTCTTTCTTTTCATTTAAAAGTTTTATTTTTTTTATGCTTTGCTTTTTCTTTTTTTTTTTGAGGAAAATTGAAAAGTTTTACAAATTATGAGATAATTTAATGTTATTTCAATTTTATCATCCATACATGACTTAGGCCTTAGACCCAATTAAGAATATTAATCCGTAGAACCAAATATTACCGTTATCTTTACACTATATTGTATAGATTGCTTACTTATATATAGTTAGTAAAAAGAAAAAAAAAATATCCTTTATTTTAATGAATGGTTTACATGAACTATAACTAAAATTTTAATAATTTAATATGTAAATATGCTGAATATTAGTACAGTGATTTTAAAACTTTTAAAGAATATTTTGTTATTATCAATATTTATTAATTTTTGTTTTTTTTTTTAAATAAGCATTTGTATATAATGTATCTGTGTGTTTAGTTATTACTATTAACTAAAGCTTGTTTTTTAATATAGAACCTGAATTCACCAATCTTTATGATGCTTTTAAAGAAATACTTGAACACAATCTAAATACTAAAACTAAAATTATTTCGCACCTTAATTTGTATACCTATATAAGATCAAATAATACAATCTATTGTTTCGTTCAAAAATTAATATTCTTTTATTATGCAGGGTGTTTACCAGATAAGTGCTCTGCTATATGCTATAGCATAGGACTTAATGATTAACTAAAATTTTCATATGGAGTCAATGTTCAGAACTCAACCATTTCCGAGATATATGGAGGCTCAAGGAAAATTTTAAAACATTTTTTTTATTTTTACAATTTTAAGCGTAACTTTCTTTGCAGATAAAATAAACAAATTGTTTAAAAGCAGTTTCAAAGTTCAGCGCTAATAGATCTTTGGACAAATATTTAGATAATTGTCTAAAAAAGTTGGAAATTACTTAAAGTTTATTAAAGAAAATAAATATAAAAAATAAATAGCACTGAATTAAATCTAACTTAATATAATATAATATAAATATAAAATTATTATTTGGACTATTATGTGGTATTAAACTAAATAATTCGCTGTAATTCATGTTTGATGTTTTCCCAGTTACGCTTTCAATAACTACATTTCAACTATATTTCAACTGTATTGCTTTCGTGCTTTCTAGACTCATTTCTACCACATATAAAATGTCGCAAGATATTCCAGCTTTTTCAGTTAACAATATGAAATTACGCTCTAAAAGTTCTTCTTCGTCGTCTTTTAAAGCTCCTGTATCTCCAGTTGTTAAACCAGCTACTGTTTAACCTGATAATAATACAATTCTAATAAAACTTATTCAAGATCTCTTGTAGAAAATTGATTCAATTCAAGATAATATAAAAACTGTAATTGATAGTAAATTTGTTGAACTCGAACGTTTCAAGAATAAGATGCTTCAGCACTTTGCTACAGAAGCATAGAAAAAGATGCTATTAGCACTTTCAACAGAAGCATTGATGACATCAATAAAAAACTCGTCAATGTTGAAACTTCGCTAAACGACAAAATTACCACTATATGTAAAACAAATCTTGACTTAATGTTAGATAATGTTAAATCTGTTAGAGATGAGCATACTGAAATAGCTAGAAAGCTGAATGAGTAAATGGATAGTATCGGTCATTCGTCAAGTATTGCGTCAGATACCAGTGAATGTTTATCTGAACTTGTAAGGCTATCATTTTGCAATGATCTCTTAATCAATGGTATTCCTTTCGTTCCAAACGAGATTATGGAAATACTGTTAAACAAACTGACAGAAGCTATATTGGGTGCAATATTAATTATACTTTCGCATTCGCAGTAAAGGAGATTCGATTGTTGTTAATTTTCTACTAACTTTTAAAAATTTGGAATTACATTGCTCCAAATTTAAAAAATTTTTTACATTTTTGTTTTTAGAAATTTTTATTTATTAAATTACATAACATTGTAGTTTTTAGCACATTTCTAAAAAAATTTTGAAAAAATGTGTTTATTAGTTTCACTCTGTCCGTCCGTCTGTCTGTTTACAAAACTTCTACCCCGATAAAGATAGAAAAAAAAATGTTAATCATGGGAAGGTCTCATAAAAAAATTAATTTTGTGGAACAATTTTTTCATGTAGCCCCATCCATTACGGAGTTACAGCCCCTCAAACTTTGAAAAAGCCCTATTTTTTAAATGGCTATATCTCATGTTCTGCTTAACATTTTTTCAATCTGATAACTTCATTCGACAGGTACTTTTTTTAACTTTGTAAATTAATATCAAAATAATACAATTTTTTTAAATTGAGTATTTAAATTTACCGTTATGTGAAAACCAAATTTTGCAAGATTTTTCTACCCTCATAACTCCAGAATGCTTTCAAATAGGGACTTGAAATTTTGAGGGCAGAAAGAACTTTTAGAATTAGTATAAGTTTCCTTAAAAAATTTTTTTTGGACCACCCCTTGTTTATGAGCTATTAGGGCTCAAAAATTTAAAATTTACTATTTTTAGGCACCTGTAACTTAAGCACCTATACAAATTTTTCTTCGACGAGACATAAAAATTAAAGCTCCAGTAATGTGTTTTCACATGTGTTAACGGTTTTGCTTGGTTATATAGGATTCCGGACTTACAGCCCCTGAAACTTCCAAAAAAATCCTATTTTCACATTTTTCTTATTTATATGAAATTTTCAAATTTTTGTGCAAGTCACAATTCTAAACAGTTTGTACTGTCTTTTGGAAATGAGCGCTTTTAAAAACCGTTTGTTTACATTGTACTTTGTTTTCTAATTTTATTAGATGTAGCTCTGAACATTGGTTTTATACGAAAATTTTACCTACTCATTAAGTCCAATATGTAACAGCAAATAATAGTATAGTAATTATATATATACTGATTTTTATTTAATTACGAGTATATGGTACTAACTGTTTATTATAAAAAAAATCTATATTACTTTTTATTAGTTTATATTGTGATCCAGCCGGCGTTTGGACCCCGAAACCTTTCGAATGAAAAGCCGGTATCTTAACTACTACATAATTTGTTGTATGTAAAAAGGTAATAATAGTGCTTTAAGTTTTATATTTTACTTACAACAAATTTGAATAAATACCGAAGTAACTGTTTAAAAATAATGAATTTTCAATTTTTCATTCCTAAAAACAGCGAGAACTAGAACAGTCTTTTTTATGAGATAACTTAACCTTAATCTCAAACATCTTCCATTACTAATAATATAATTTATTACTAATTAAATAAATAGTAAAAGTTTTCACTTAGTTCAGTTAATATTTATTTTACAATTTATTACAGTTTGAAAATGACTGGGGAAATAATTATGTCAGTTTTAAATGTCCATGTGTGTAAAAATGGAAAAAAAAAAAAATATGTAGAAATTAAAGAAAAATTTATTCAGTAACATAATGAAAATAATGAAAATTTTCTTAAAGACAAAAACAAAAAAAAAAAGAAGAAAACTTATTTATTAAAATTGAAAAATTTTTTGAAATAACTTTATAATCAGTTTTTATTAAAGAAAAAAGTAAAGAACACTGATTACACATAAGAAGAAATAACATAAATATATTACATATACATATGTATATGTACATAATATATAAAAACTATTCATTATCAGTAACTAAATAATATTGAAAAAAAAAGAAAATATATTTGAAGAAAGGTTTCTTTCAAGAAAACTGTATACATATACATGTACTAATATGTATTAGTGTCATTGGGTAGGAGTAATAATATATTAAGAGATTGTAAATATTTATGGTACGTACATAGGTGTTATTACTATGTAAGTATGTAATGTACATACATAACATTCAACTTAAATAATTTCCTATAAAATAAAATACAGTTTTTTTTTTTGTTTTCTTAAGTATTCATGGAAGAAGGATTTAAATATTTTTTTTTTGTTTTAATGCAAAAAAAAAAAAACAAAAAAATTTGATTTATTTGTATAAAATCATTATATTTGAAATTAAAATTAGGTGAAGAACGGAATTTGAAAGACTAGGTGTGAAAAGTGGTCTGAAAACAAAAACTTTTTTAAATCAGATTGTTATTAAAGAAATTTTGATTTTTAATGAGAAAAATTATAAAGAGATGAAATTAGAGAATAATAATTTTAAAAAAAATGTATAATTATTTAAAATTGTATAACAGTTTTCGAAACATCTTATATGATTTAAAAAAAAACCTTCTATAAATTTTGATTTGATGAACAATTATAAAACAACAACAACACTTTAATTAACTGTATTATATTTACAGTGTTGCCCTAGAATAACTTAATATTGAATACTTTTTAATAATAGAAATAACTTTAATCTAATCTATGTTGAAGTTATATTAAAGGTGTGAGAAAAATAATTATATAAATTTTTATATTGAAAAATTAATTTTAATTTTATTTATTTGACAGTTTATCAAAATTTCGAATTAATCGAATGCATAGATAATGTATAATTTACAGTACATAAATGAACAAGCTCTCATATATATAGTAATGAAGCGCCTCGTATTGTGAATCCGAGTTATTTTTGTTATTTTTATTTTTTATTAAGTAATTTTTGAAAAAGATATTAGGTACTTCTTTAAATTTTCAAAAAATTATTTTTAAAATTCTAAAAATAATTAAAAGTTATTAATATTTGATTTGTTTTCATAAATATCGGTTTTTATTAGGTTTATGAAACAAAAATCTTAGTTTTATAAATTTTTAAAATTTTTTTTTAAATGCTTATTATAATATTTTACAGCCATTTCTTTTATTCGATCTCCTATATTTTCAAAACATACAAAAAATTCAAAAAAAAAAAGAAAATATAAACTGTGTTATACAGATAACTGTCTTTACAAATATTTAAAATTTTGACATTTGTAATCGTGACATTTTTATCTGTGTTGGGAATCCGAACTAAAAAAGAATTGATATAACATTTTATTCTAAGTTAACATATCGACCGAGTTCGAATGAATGAATGAAAACTAATCTGAAAAGAATCGAATTAATTAAATTAAATCGATATTGAATTTAAGTATTGATTTATTTGATCAATAAATCAAAATTTAGCTTTTTGTTTATAAGATTTTTGTTGTATAATTAAAAATTTAATAGAAAAATTTATAATTTATCTATTAAACACATAAAAAAAAAAAACGTCCCACAACAAATACAAAAGAATAAATAATAAGCATATTGTTTTACTGGACCTTGTATTATTTGTTGTTGTTTTATCATTTCTTTTTATTTTATTTTTTTTTTTTTTGTAATATTATGTACTTATTATATCCCATTGGATTTTGGATTATTTTCTTATTTGTTTGGGATTTTCTCCGAATCCCTGATGAATAATATTTTTTTGTTTTATTTTTTCATTTTTTATTTAGTGTCATCTTTGATAAAGTGTTGAACAGAAATTAACACATAAGAAGAATAAGATTGAAAGTTCATTTTTTACTAAGATTATTTTCATTGGAAAAGTTTTTTATTATTTTTTTTTTTGAAAATTTTTCTCTATTTTATTTATTTATTTTTTTTTTTTTTACTAATATTAAGTTTCTGATTTGTGTAGTATATAGAATTTGGGAGAAAACAAACAGAAAAACAAAAAGAAAAAACATAATAAAAAAAAAATGAACAACAGCGTCAAAAACTTTTGGGGACCAAAAGCAAAAGAACACACAAAAAAAAAAAAATGATTTTCTTAGAAAAACTTTTGGTAAAAAAAAAATTTTTTTTTTGTTTTTTTTTTTTTTTGCCCATAGGATATAAACAAATATTATAATAAATATTGAGAAAAAAAAAATTAAAGATATTTTTTTTTTCTAATTTTTCCAATTTTTATTTTTTCTCTCCTTCTTCATTTAAGAGTGTTTATGGAAGAACAAAGTCAGATCCCTCACGTAAGATATTGTTGTATAAATCGTACGTAAATTAAGAAAAAGCTTTTGAATAATTTTTTTTTGTTCACAAAAAAAAAAAAAAAAAAAAAATCAAAAAATTAATTTTGTTTTTTTTTTCTTAACAAGCAAGTGATGGCTTTTATTGCTAGGACATGATTGTTTTTTTTTTCTACCCATTCTATTTTAGTGAAAAACGACAGAAGCAAATCAATGTTAAAAGTTTTAAAAAGGCAGTAAAAAATATATATATAGATATGTATATTAAAAGTTAATATAAACAGTGACAAAAAAAGTTAATATAAAACAGTTAATGTAAAATATTACGAATAAGCCTTAGTTTTTTAAATTTAACAAAAAGCATCAAAATTTTTAAATTAGACGATCATATTACCAAAAAAGTGGTAAACAGTTTTAATCTCTTCTTTATAACTAAATACAATTCTTGTTTCCCTATAATTTGTACTCGTATAAAGTTTTGAGACGATATGTGACTTGATGGATATGTCCATTTTTAGGAATACCCTATTATCGAGGAATATCTTCTAATTAGCTAAAGACATCCTTTTTAAGGACTATCCAGCACTATCTTTTATAATCAAAAATAAAATTATTTAATATTTGTGTATATACTACTAGAAGAGTTTTACCGTTACTAACTTCCCAGGATATTTTTTAAATGCAAACTTAATTCGAAAAAGCAGTTAATTTCCAGAGAGATGGTATATTTTTGAAGTTATTAAATAAATCAGCAGTTAGAGCTACAGTTAGAGCTACAAAAAACGGTTTTAGGTTTTCTGTTTTTTTTTTATTCCCTACCGCATTGAATGATCATATCATAGGGCGATAAATATTTGTAATTTGTGATTCGTACGTATATGTCGAAATCATGTTGATATTTAGAGACATATTCATGGGGCATAACGGATGAACAAACATAGCCAAAAATTTTAAATATAATTTGAAAAAGAAAAAAATGGCCCGACTACATGTTCGAAAAATTATTTATTTTATTTATTAAATAGGACACAAGTTCCTTAACTTTCAAATAAAACAGTTACTTTACCTTTATTCGTATCAAAAAAAGTTAACTATGAAATTTTAATAGCATCTATGATTTCATTATAATGTTTTTTGTAAAATCAACGTTTTCCCAAATGCACATATTTTTTTTTATTTTTTTGATTCTCTTTCCAAATTTTTGTTCTTCACTGTATTTATTAGTCTACTTAATTTATATATATATTGATGTTGAGATATACAAAAATTAGAATTAAGGGTATGCATAAAACACAAAAAAAAAAAAAAAGAAAAACTTTTCATATCCTAAAGGAAAATGTATTGTAAATTATTTTTTACACATTTTCTTAGTTAAACTTTTTCTTTTGTAAGGAAAAAAATTTTCTATTTTTTCATTGTGTGAAATTTTTTTTTTTTTTTGCAAATTTTCACTTGTTAAAAAATCTGGGCATAAGAGATTTAAAAAAAAAAAATTATTTATTTTTTTTTGTATTTTTGCAGAAAATAAATTTAAATTTTTTTGTTTTTTTTTTTTTTTTTTTTGTTGTTTTTAATTTAATTTTTAGTATTAATCATTAATCGCTTGAAGAATTTGTTTTACTAATTTATTACATGACCAAACATATAAAATATGGTATTTAAATTTTATTTAAAGTTTTCTCTTTTTTTATGGCATTTGATTTACTTTAGGTGAAATATAATTTATTTTGTCTTGTTTTTTATTTTTTTTTTATTTTTAGAACAAATTGGAAAATAAAAGTTTGATTTTTAGAAAAAAAGAGAAAAATTATATATAAAATATTTATTTAATTATAAAATTTATAAATGAAATAATTCATTTTATCTAAGAATATAGTTATTGAGTAATATTTCAATTTCAAGCTAAATATGATTTTTTGTTTGAGATAAGTGTGAAAGTTTATATTTTGTTGAAAAGATTATGTTAGAATAACGGTTTCAGAACTTTTACACCGTCTAAATAATTTAATATTAGTCATAATATTAATATAGATTTATCCTTCTAAACGTTTCTTATAAATGCATATTATGTTATATGCTTATCAATAATAGCCAACTCATTAATGCTAAGCTTAAATTAATTTTTTACTTAATCTCTCAAACGTCTTTGTTAGAGTATGCCTTCACAGTTTAAATGTGATACATTAAAGTATAAAATTCATTCTTTTTCGGATTAGTAACACCAAAAGATATATTCTTATAAAGATAAGGGAAACCACACATCTTTCAAATCCATATTCTTAAATAATTACTTTTAATTTATTTATTTATTTATTTTATTTTTGGTTTCCCACAACATACAATATGACGAGGAAGTACATTAATAATTCTCTTTCAGATGCAGTCATGGTACAAGTATTAAAATATAATTTAAATTACTTATTTTGTTTACATTATGCTGTAATATTTTATATAATATATTAACCTGACAGGTATTTGAAATATTTTGCAAACCTATGTGCTGCGCTATTGATCAGATATACAGGGTATCCAACTCTATCAACTGTCTTTTTTCAAAACTGTCTTTACTGGGATATCTAGGGATATCAAGAGAAAAAATTGTATGTAACAATTGTATATTTAATTGTATTGTATGTAAAGGAGATATATTTTCACTCCTTTAAAATTTATAGGACTTTAACTGATGTTCAATTGCAGTATAGTTTCAATTTTATAAAATTGAAACCAAATAAGATATGCAAAAAATAGTATGAAAATTTTAAGATTGTCAACCCAATTTCTGCAATACTAAAATAAATTACCCTTAAGCTAACTTCCATTTTGAAGTAACAAGGATTTAAAATAAATAATTATTAACAAATTATCACTTAAAGTACCATTATGGAAAAAATAACGTCTAGTATAAAAGCAAATCTTATTTCTCTTTCTTTTCCTTCTTTTATATTGCCATTTGTTTGGCTTAAAAGCTATGTAAATTGTAGAGAGCTAAAACCAAAAGAGGAACGTTCTGCAAAAATAAAACTATTTCGCAGAGTGCCAATATTTATTATTATTATTTATTTAGAACCAAAGCAAGGTCGTTCCAAAAATTCTTAAAGTTAAACTTAAAATTAATATTACACAATACAATGCAAAAAAAAAAAAAAAAAAAGTACATTATTTTGCTGACTAAGACTACAAAAAAAAAAATTACAATTTATTTTTTTCTTTTGTTTTCTCTCTTTTTTTTCTTAGATACATTTAAAAATTATAATGTATGAATTATGAATCATTCAGAGCAATATAAAGAAGCTAAGTTATGCCTTTAGCTTAGTCTTACTATTAAAAAAAAAAGATGTAAGATGATACAATAAATTTTTTGTACTTTGTTAAAATTAAATTAATTATGATAGGTACAATTAATTATGATTTAAGAAAATCTCATGCAATGGTAAAAAATCAGATTTAACTATTTTATTATTGATCGTTTCTTTTTATTTTAAGCCAAAACTGGTTTTCGGTGTGCACAAAACACTTAAAACTTAAAATTATGATAACAAAATAATAAAAGCTTATTTATGATAAGAAAAGAACATAATAACAAAAACTTTATTGATAATAATATTAATATTAAAAAAAAACGAGTAAGAGTGCAGTAGAGTATCTAGACTGTGTCAACTCTGCGATACCCACATGATCGTAATAAACTCTGTTTCTATAAAACTTGACCATCTTTTAAAAACTTTCAGATGTTTTAGTACCGACGTTAACTACAGAGATATATTTATGTAAATTGTGAAGTTGTATGATAGCTACCCGAATCTATTGCACAATGAGAAGACAACCAAATTTTACAGAAGTTGTTGCCATAAAACTTGATCATTTATAAGATTTTAGAAGCCTAGCTTCATTAAGTTCCAAGAGGTGCAAGAAGCCTGAACCGGGTGCTTTAGACCAACCAAATTTTATAAAAATTATTGGCATGTAACTAGACACCTTTTCACTAATTTTCAGATAGAATCTTCAATAGACACTGAGTTATTTTCATTTAAAAAGACTACCCGAACATGTTGCAACAGCATGTAAAAAAAATTTCAGGCTCCTAGCTCCTTTATTTTTTGAGTTATCGGACGAACGGACGGACGCACGTACATGGTTTAATCGACTCAAAATTCGATCTGAGCCCATCCATACCTTTGATACTATATCTAGCTCGACTCCTTCAAGGTGTCACAAACGTAATGGCAAATTTATTATACCCTTGAACATAGTTCATACGGGTTTAAAAAAACAAACCTTTCATAAAACAAGTAATTGTAACAGTAAGTCGATGCAATCGACTTATTAATACCCTACACCTGAATAATTCAAATTAAATTAAAAATGCATAAGTTTTTGGCAGCTGCTTGAATTTCTTCCCTTTTCTGTCTAATTCAACTTGAATTTCAGGAACGTAAAAGAGGCATCCTCTTGGGATATGCTTGACACCCTTATAGAAAATTTCAAGTTTCTATCTTTATTAAATTCGAAGATATGCTTGTTAGCCCTTGAGATGTGTGTGGCAGGTACCCGATTTGCCACAAATCAGACATAAATCAAGACATAAATCAAACATAAAGAAACATTATTGCACCAAATTTAAAGGTTTATCTTTGTTGGTTTTGGAGATAAGCTCGTTTGCTCGGAAGCATCCAGAATCCGAACTTGTTCGATTTTGTTTAGATTCGAACTTAGCCTTCCATTCGTAATTATAGCATACTATATAAATTTCATCAAGATAGCTTTACTAGTTTTCGAGTTATCGTGCCAACGGACGGAAGGACGGACAGACATCGTTGAATCGACTCAGGAGGTGATTCTGATTCAGAATATATATACATGTCCATATCTAACTCGCTTCCTTTTGGTGTTTACAAACTCCATACCAAAGTTTCTATACTTTAGGTGGAGGGTATAAAAATTTGAAAATATTTTCTACAATATTGTTAATGCAATACATAATTCTGCTACTTAAAGCATGTCTGATTTCTATTCCATGCATCCCTTTCCTTACTATTTGAGTTGCATCGTGTATTTTTTTCTCAGCTGTTTTTGATACATTATTTCTTTTGAATAAACGATGTATTTCACGCATCTCCAGAAATAAAGATCAAAAGGAGCTTTAGAGAACTTAAGGATCATCTTTCTGGTTTTGGAAATCTGTTGGGCCTAAGATTTAGCTTCTCTAAATCTTATCTCTTTAGATTTTATTTAGAAGCGTTGCATAAATATGAAGGAAGTGAAATCATACAAAAATTTGTTTTCACATAATATGGTTAATTTAAATACTAAATTACAAAAATTGTACAATATACTGATATTAATTTCTAAAACTAAAAAATTATTCTGTCGTTTGACGTTTTTTAGTTAAAAAAAAAAGTTAAACTGAATCTGTGATATATACCATTTGAAAATAGGTCTTTTTCCTACAAGTAAAATCCTAAATCCATAATGAATTGGGGCTGCATAAGAAGGATGTTCCACAACATTAAGATAATATTTTTAAGAAACCTATTCATGGCTAGAATAATTTCATTGTTCTAATGTTATATCTTAAAGGGTGTAGGACGTTTGTACGACGTTTGGCGAACGGGAGTACGGAGTAAATCTTATATTCAAGTGTTCCAAAAAAATTGTTAAAAAAACAAGAATGAAAAAATATTATTTTAAACAAAAACTAAAACAATTAAATATATATGTAGGATAAAAAAAAAATTTACCAGTAAAATACAGTAATATAGAATAAAATATACGAAACAATAAACTCTAATTAGATCAAAACTTTAAATAACCTAAATTTAGAACCTATAACTTTTCTTGATTTTCTGTAATCTGTTTAATTGTCTGCATTAAAATTTCTGATTTATATTATGTTAAGTGGCAATTTGTTAAATAGATGGCATGACAAATATAAAATAAAAGTTACGCAAAGAAGTAGAGTACGAATGCTCGACATTTTTAATATCGTTCACAAAAATCTCGCTTTTTAAAAATCTCACTTACAAAAATCTCGCTTTTCAAAAATCTCGGTTACAAAAATCTCGGTTACAAAAATCTCGCTCGGTCAAAATATCGCTTATTTGGTTTTAGTTTTTAAAATTTATTCGCACATGCGATTCGATGATTTGATGATTCATAATTTATTGGACATGTGGGGATCTAAAAAGGAGGTTTTGTTTTACAACTTATAAAATAATTTTTAAAACTAAAAATTTGGACTTCTGTCCTAAATTATGATATACATTTCACATTTATTTTACATTATAAATGTATATTATAGTTTTGGACACAGGTTTTAAAATAATGTACGAATTTAAAACATCATTAAAATTTTTTTTGCTTATCCATAAACGCATCCTTATAAAATATTATTTTTATTTTGATCCGACCGAGATCTCAAACTAATTTATTTGCATTTATCGCTTTGCACATGTACCTATTTTAATATTTTTCAATTTTTACAGAAAATAGCGAGATAATAGCGATATTTTTGTAAGCACGATTTTTCAATAGCGAAATTTTTGTAAGCGAGATTTTTGAAAAGCGAAATTTTTGTGAACAATATTTTCTCAAAGCGAGATTAAAAATGTCGAGAATATGTCCGTGTTTCAATAAAGTAATTTGTTCTGATTTACTTTTATGAAACTTTAGTATCCGTATATTACAAAAAATGTTTTTAAAATTTGCTAACAATACAATATTGCTCTAAAGGAAGAATGTATAAATTAAAGAAAAGTAGCAGATTATTTTCTAGTCTCTAAATATTATGATATGAGTATACAGAGTACTTTATACTCTCTTATTCACTAGGCCATCGAGGCCCTCTGTTTTAGTTTTAGTGGGTTTGCTACATTATCTTTTACTTCAAAATCTTGCATATAAAATCTTGCTTTCAAAAATCTTTTAAAACAAAATCTTTTTTCCAAAATCTACTAGGACAAAATCTTGCATGTAATTCAGAATGTCACATATTCTTACTAAATATTTTCGAAAAAGCGGCAGACCTGCTTTGGAATCCAATTCTAAAATCCTCCTTAACTATTTGTTTATACATACTTTAAGAACAAAGCCACCATCTATTCCTTTAAAAATATTTTGCAAGATTTTGTCCGTGAAAGATTTTGTAATAAAAGATTTTAGAAATATAGATTTTGTAATGCAAGATAAAAAAAAAGCAAGATTTTGTCGTAGGTTTATTTTAGCGTCCAGGATTGTGACCCGCCCCCAGTTTTAATAACTCTTAAATAGGGAGAAGTAGAAATTTTTTTTTGATGTAAATTAAATGCTTATTCTGCAAGATTTATCCCTCTCACTAAAGAACAAAAACTAAAGGTATTCTGGAACCTCTATCAGTAAAGGTAATTAATAAAATTACAAAAAATTATATTAATTATGTTATATTATGATTTATATAGCTTAAAAATGTTGCTGTTGTTTGAGGATTTAAGAAGATTGTTTAAATAAGATTAAAAAAAAAATAAATAAAACAGAACTTGCGATATAAACATTTGGAAATAGGGTTTTATTTTAGATTTACGAAGATGCAGATTGCAGCTTCATGCATAATACTTGAGACTACATTTTTTTATGAGACCTATTTATGATAAATTCCATTGCCGTATCTTAGAAATTTTGTAAACAGACGGACTGATAGACAGAGGATAGACAGACGGACAGAGGGTAACTAAAAAGCCCTCAAAAAAGCGCTATGTTGAAGAATATATATATATATATATATATTTATTTTTGAATAATATAAAAAATATTTATTTTAATTTTAATTATTTTTATTGTATTTAATTTTTATTTTTGCTAAGAAAAAACAAAAGTGGAAATTAAATTTTATTTATGATATTTTTAAAATTTAAAGAAATTTTCTATAAATAAAGTTAAAATTAATTTGAAAAATTTTTTCTATTTGAAATAAAATGAAAAAAATATCAATTTTAAAATTTTTATTAAAAAACCAAAGATGCCATCATCATCATTTCTTTTTTTTTTTTTTTTAAATAAAACTAATTTAGAATTTTTAATTTTAATTGACTTTGAAATTTTTTGTTTCAAAAACAAAAAACATCAAAAACGGAAAATTCTTTAAAAAATATAACCAGTTATTTTTTTATTTTTTTTTATTTTTATAATAGTAACTATTAAAGAAAATTACAAACAAATTTCATTTTTAAAAAATATTTAATTTCGTTCTTTTATTTTTTAAACTCTAAAGTCTCTTGACTTAAAACAGATGTAGATTTATTGTTCTACCATCTTTGTTAGAACAATAATAAATAAGATCAGATTTTTAATAAGATCATTTCCATATTTTTGGTCTTTTTAGCACTTTTCCAAAAAAAATTTTGAAAAAGTGTGCCTATTAGTTCACTTTGTCCGTCTGTTTACCCCCTCTACCACCCCCTGTTTATGAGCTATTAGGGTTCAAAAATTTAAAATTTGCTATTTTTAAACACCTGTAACTTAGGCACCTGCACACATTTATCTTCCGCAAGACAAAAAAATTAAAGCTCCAGTAATATATTTTTATGTGTGTTAATGGTTTATTTTAATTGTTACAGCCTCAGAGTTTTACAAAGTTACAGCCTCCCAAACTTGCAAAAAAAACCCTATTTTCAGGTGTATATATCTCAAGCTCTGCGTAGTAGTTTTACAATCTAAAAACACTAAAAGACCGGAAATTTTCTTACCTCTATAAAACAATATTAAAATTATGCAATATTTTGTAATTTACTATTTAAATTTACCGTTATGTTAAAACCAAATTTTGCATAATATTTCTTTTTTCATAACTCCGGCACGCTTTGAGATAGGAACCTGAAATTTTGAGACAAGAAAGAAGTTTTAGAATTAGTATAAGTATAATTTTTTGGTAGCATCCCCTTTTTAATAGTTATTACGCCTCAAAAATTCAAAATTTACTATTTTTAGACAACTGTAACTTAGGCACCTGTACATATTTTTCTTCGACAAGATATGAAAGATAAAGGTTCTATTAAACTCCTCTTAAAAGTTCTATTAATATATGTTTACGTGTGTTAACGGTTTTTCTTAGTTATAGAGGGTTCCGGACTTACAACCCCTCAAAATTCCAGAAAAGTCCTATTTTCACGTTTTTTCTTATTACATTTTTCTTATTACATGAAACAAACTAGTTTGTATTGTATTTTGGAAATGTGCACTTTTAAAAACCGGTGGTTTACATTCTACCTTGTTTGTTTTTGAATTTGATTTGTTCTGAAATACTTTTTTGGTCCTTGAAATTTTTACCCCTCAATAGTTTCATGATTGCAAATGTTAGCCGCTTAGAGTAAAAGATAAAAATACTTCTACAGTATTTTCACATAATACATCGTAATCCAGAAAAAACCCGTTTAGATTGAAATGTTAGCATATAATCATAACTGGAAACTTTAGAAGTTGTTAAAATAGTTTACGGCATTAAAAACATCTTGATTTGAGTTAGAACTACTAATCTTATATGATAGTGCATGAAACGTCACGGGATTTGTTATTTAATTGTTTCTCATTCAAAGTTGATTCTTTTCTGAAGTATTAAAATATCCAAATAGATATATCAAGTCGGTTTGGTCGGTTTTTTAAGCGGGTAAAATTCGCACGTGGCATTGAAAATATAGTTCTTAAAAATCTCCACTAATTGTTTTTACCAAAAAAAAACTTATTGTTTATTATAATGCTGTATTTTTTTTTTTTTTTGCGAGTGGAAGTTGGAATCTCAAAAGACATAAATGGGATTAACGTGCTCAAATCTCTTTCGCGGTGTTATGGAATTGAATCAAGCAAACGCTATCATCCTTTTAAATCAAACTTTAGGTAAGAGACTAGTTCAATATAATATTTGGTTTGCGGATTCGGGAAAATAGAAATAATGGATATTAGGAAAAATGAAAATTATTGAATGTTGGGAGTAATGGTTAAAAACAAAGATGCAATATAAGTGTAGCCGGTTGTAGAATGTGACAAAATTGATGTTGAGCCTACATTTTAGTTTACAGTAAGCAAAAAAAAAAAAAGTTATACTCTTTTCTTTCTATATCCTAAATATCTTTGAAAAACTAACTTTTAATTAATTAAAGTAACTTTTGATTAATTTTACTAAATACTAGTAATATTAATGGATGGAATACTAATACTGCTACTCAAAGTGACTTTTATATTCTAAGTAACATGATGTACAACCATAATATTTGCTATTAATGAACTCAAAATTTAATCATTACTTCAATGTTTGAAAATTTTCAAAAAGGTTTGTAGATGTTGTAAGAGGGAATAACTCTTACGACGTGTGTGGGATTCCAACCCACACTCCCTCGGTGTGTACAATGTATTTTATACGCTCTTACCCACTAGGCCACCTTCCCCGTTTTATTTAGTTTAAAAAAATAGACGAAGTATGTATTTGAATTTTCATAATCACGTTAATTAAGTTAAAAATAATTTAAAAGTAATTACCAATACTTAGAGAAATTATGTTAGCAAGATAATAAGTAATCACTAGTTGATCGGGAACAAAAAAAAAAACATAAAAGGCAGTGAAAATATACCGAATAAAATTTTATTTCATTTTTTAAAAATATTTAATAAAATTTAATTATTATATAGTAAGTACATATATATATTATGTAGATGTGTAAAGGTTTATTAGAATATTGTTAGGTGTATAGATATACAAAAAAAAAAAAAATAAAAACTAAAAAAAACAAAGTTTACTTCGAAATACTCAATATCATCCGCATTCCTACCTTTATTTAAAATTTTATAAAACAAGTTAGAAAACAATCTTTAGCAGTTGAGAAAGTTCTTCTTCTTTTTTTTTTGTTTTTCTTTCTAAAGTACTTTTTAATATTATTTTATGCAACATTGTTGTTTCCTGGAAAAGAAAAAGAAATTTTAAACATTAGAATAAAATATAAAAAATAAAAATAAAATTTCAGTTTAAAACTAACTGTATATAAAAGGGAAAATCTCAGAAAAATAACAGAAAAGTAGATTTAAAAAAAAAACGAGAAAGAGTGCAGTAGAGTAAACTGAGGCAACTCTGGGATAGCCGTATGAACGTAATATATCCTGTTTCTATACAACTTGATCATCTTTGAAAAATTTTAGATGTTTTAGTACCGACGTTAACTACCGAGATATTTTTATGTAAATTGTAGAGTTGTATGACAGCTACCCGAATCTATTGCATCAGCACAACCAAATTTTGCAAAAGTTATTGCCTTAAAATTTGATCATCTTTTGTAAGATTTGAGACGCTTATCTTCATAAAGTTCCAAGAGATGCAAGAAGTCTGCTCTAGAGCAACAAATTTTTAGAAAAGATTTTTGGCATGTAACTCGACACCTCTTACTAAATTGCAGATACCTAGCTTCAATAGACACTCAGTTATTTTCATTTAAAAAGAGAAATTGTATGGCAGCTACCCAAACCTGTTGCACTAGCATAACAAAAGTTTATAAATATTGTTGGCCGTACCTCAACACTATTTTGTAAAATTCAGATACCAAGCTTTAATTGATACTTATTTCAACATAAAGAAACAAGTTGTATATGGCAGTTACTCGAACCCGGCGGCTGAAAATGCTGGATTTAAATAGCAAAACCAACAATTTTGCAAAAGTGACGTAAAAAACATTTCAGCCTCCTAGCTCATTTATTTTGAGTTATCGTGCGGACGGACGGGCGGACCGACGTACGTGGCTTAATCAACTCAGAATTCGATTTTGAGCTGATCCATTCCTTTGACACTATATTTAGCCCGACTACTTTCAGGTATCACAAACGTAAAGGCAAATTTATTATACCCTTTAAAAATTTCCGAATTTTCTGTTTTGTAACCTATAGAAATTTGAACTTAAGAAGCAGAACTAAACAAATCACATTAATCAGAAGCAGAACATATCCAAATCGCTTTAAAAAATTTTGTATTGAATATTTTTTTTAAACGCTTAAATAAATCGCTATACTAATTTTGCAGCAAACAAAATCTATGCTTAACGGAGCACCGACAATTTATTTGACATTTATTTCTTTATTTATGTTTTGTTTTTAAAAAAATTCTTAAAATTTAAAATTATTAAACAAATATTTAAATTTTTCCTGCAAAATATTCACTAAATTTTTTGCAGCGATAATTTTTTAAGCGCTGCGATTCATCATTGTTTCATTGAACTGTGAACGCAGCCATAGATAACTGGTCGTTGAATTGTAAAAGCCAACATCAAATTTTCCATTTAAAAGGAATAGGACGAAATTTTTTTGATTAAGGAAAGAAAAATATAATCGAGATTCTAAATAGTTATTAAATAGTACTTTAAATATCTTAAGAATATAGCTAATTTAAATAATGGGATATTAAAAATAAAAACTTTTCTAAATTATATAAAATTTAATATTATTTTATTAATACACTAAACTAGTTGTATCTAATCTGCGTTGGTACCCCTTTCCGCATACGTAGTTAGATATACAAAAAAAATTATCAGGCCATAACCTTGATTCTAATATAACAATTATATTAGGATAAAGATTCCAAAAGAGGTATTTTGTTTCAAATGTTTTATCCGTTTTACTTTTGATCTTTATTATTTTAAGTAATAATGTTTATTGATTTTAGTTATTTAAAATCTTTATTTATTGTTATACAATTTTAAAACAATTTTAAAAATTTAAATAATAATTAAACAAAAATATTATTTGTATGCCAGGTATTACAATTCATGTACAAATATTATGTAACTCATCTTATAAATAATTTTGGTTTTTTAAATATTCCTACTGGATGCTGGGAGTTGTATGACAGCTACCTTGAACCACTCAAAATTTCGGAAAACGGTAAAATACATGTTTGTTCATTTTCGAAAGAATATCTACGTTCCAATTTTCAGATCTGTAACACCTTCGATTTTTGAAATATTCCTGCTGAGCGCTGGGAGTTGTATGGCAGCTACCCAAATCACTCAGAATTTTTAAAAACAGTAAAGGACGTATTTGTTCATTTTTGAGAAAGTATCTGCTTAGTAATTTTCAAATTTGTAACGCTTTTGGTTTTTGAAATATTCCTTCTGGGTGCTGCGAGTTGTATGGCAGCTACCTCAACCACTCAGAATTTCAGAAAACAGTAAAATACTTGTTTAATCATTTTCGAGAAACTATCAGGCGTATCATTTTTTAGGTGGATAACACTTTTGGTTTTTAAAATATTTTTAAAAGCTGTCAAGCTTTAAATCTTCCCCTCTATTTCAATAGTGCACACTGAAAATTAGTCTGTAAATCACAAACAAACAAACCTTCGTTTTTATATTATATGTGTATATAGATAGCCCAAAATGATTTTTCATGTTGATTGACCCAAAATGTAAACAAATCGTTATTGTGCATTTATCAGTTTAGGTTATGCAAGACAATAAAAATTGTTCTTTAAACTTTGTTAAAGTTTAATTAAAATAATTTTACAAGAACTACAATGTTTTTTTTTTATAAATAATAATATATATTATATAATATTATATTGTTGTATAAATTATGTATATACTATAGATTTGTATATAATACAAAGTATAATAACAAATAATAATTTTTAAAGAGAAAAAATTAATTGTATAGAGGAGGATAATTTAAAAAGTTAAAAATATTGTGAAAAAAAATTTAAAGTTTTTAAATATACATAATATATGTACATACAATTTACATACATAAATATTTGGAAAGAATCCTTTTTATATCCTTTTTCATTATTGTTAAATTTGAGGAAATTATTTCATATTTTAAAACATTAAAATTACAATTCTAGAGAAATTTTTATTTAAGATTATTTCCAATTAAAATTAAAATGAAGACTCAAATAAAAGATGGTTTGAAATAAATTTGTCCATTTAAATAATGTCCATTTGATTCATTTTCTTAGCTTCTTAGTATTCATTTTCTAAAAGATAATAATTTTAAGATAAAGATAATTTAATTTTATTTTCTAAAAGATAATAATAAAAAAGATAAAGATAATTTATAACTACTCAATATATGATTAATTGATATATTATTAATCGATATGTTATTAATCGATATGTTATTAATCGATTTGTTATTAATCGATATGTTTTTAAAAGTATAAACTTTTAAAAATGTAAACTGTCAAAACGTAGATAAAATTTAGATAAAAATTTTTATGAAATTTTTCTTTGAGTTTTTTTTTGTGTAAAGACATTTTTCTTTATTTTTTCTTTTTTTTTAAAGACATTAACAAAAATCATTTACCATGAAATTTAAGCTTTAACTTTTGAATGTTATTTTTCAAAAATACGATATACAAGGTTATGGTTATCAGGTGTCTAAAAATAAGATTTTTCTTTTTTTTTTTTGCCCCTAATTTTTTTTTTATTCCTGAGGTAACTCGTAATTGATTTTCAAAGATCATACTCACCTTAAAATTAAATGTTTTTAACTTTAAGGTGATTTAAAGATTATGATTTAAAGATTAGGTTTTTCATAAGACGGAAAAAGTAATAAATAAATTGTTTTGATTTTTAAAGCGTAGGCATTTTTAAAGAAAAAAAAAAAAAAACTTCATTATATAGAACTTGAGATGGAATCAATTGAATGGCGGTACTTTTTAGCGATACGAAACAAAACCAAATAGTTCTTCTATAAAATTAATTTGTTTAATGCGGTTTTGTTTAGGTATAGTTAGAAATTTAATACTTGATCTCAAACAATTTACAAGTTTTGTAAACAGTTGTGTAAGCGGGTCAAAAAAACGGAACTTATTTAAATTTTTTTCAAAATGTTTACAAAAGGATATATTATGGACATATGGACACTTATGGAAAAAAAATTTAATAAAATATCATAACATATGATGAAAAAACATATTCAATTTTTAAATGCACTTGGTTGAATACTTGACAATACATGAGGTTCAGTAATTAATCTCAAATTAAATATCGCTAAATATAAAATTTCAAACACAAAATCTTAAATTGCGAAAATTCAATCTCGTGGATTACTATTAAAAGTACGTCAATTCATGATAAAAAAAAGTGTTGAAAAGAAAACCAAAGATAATGAAATTTCACGAATGAAAAAAAATCACGTTTTCATCCAATTAAACTCTATACTTTTTTTGGACATTTTTAATTTTGAGATTTTCCATTGATCATTTTGTAATTGGGGATTTTTGTAATTTGGGGACTGTGCAATTTGGAATTTAGGGGAAACTTTTGACATTTTGTAATAATTGTTGTAATTTAAGATTTTGAGATTCTGCCCCGATTATGTATAAATTTATGTAAGAATTTTTCATTTTGAAAAATCTATGACATTAAGTTTATACCTAACATTAATGATACAGATAAATGTATAATAAACTTTTGACATATAATCTGTATTATTACTTCAATAAGTAAAATATTGAAGAAGGATTATATTTAGGTTCAAGATCGTATTATATTGATTCAAAAACAGTTTTTTGTGTAAAAAAAAAAAAGTGAGTAACAATTAATAATCTTTTACTTTTATGTTTAATATTTAAATATTATACTGAAAATATGACAGAAAATAGCCAATTCATGACCATTTACAATTTTAAATTATTCCTTATAAAATTCTGTAATAGTAAGTTTTTGGTGACAAACTTAAGGCTCTTCTTCATTTTTAATTTTTTTTTTTCGTTGGTTTTTTAAATATTAACAAAATTAAAGTGTTTTTTTTTTGTTAAGTTGTGTAATAAAAGCGAAAAGTTAAAAAAATGGAATATTAATTATTATACACCTTATATAAATACAAATTTTTTTTTTTATTCTTTAGAATCAATAACAGGTGGACGAATAGTCAGTAAAGTATGTTTGTAACCATAATTTTGTTTTCGAAATATTATGTTTTAAGGATTAATTTTCTTAGAATTTATTGGTAAAAAATAATTCCAATAATGGGTTTTTTGGTAAATCACTTATAAATTTGTAAAAAAAAAAAAACTGAAAATATATTTATATATTTAATTTTAAGAAAATAATATATTATTATTTTAATAAGGTTAACAAGGTTTTGCATAATGACGCAAATATATTTATATTTATCCTTGAAATTTCAAATAAAGCTTTATATAAATACAGATATGACAATGAGACCTAAAAACATTTTGTGTAACAATAATTTAATATAATATTCAAAAATTATTTTTAGAAATTATAAAAAAAAAAAAAAATTCTTAAGATATAAATAGAGAAATTTTCAAAATATTTTACCTTGTTTTTGTTTTGTTCTTTTGATTTTCCATTTTATTTTAATTTGTTGAAAGGCACATTTGAAATTTAACGTCATAATTTAAAGAAATGTCGGTAAAGTATTTTGAAATCTTTAAAATATGTTTTAAAAGAAGCCTTTATTTATTTGTATTTATTTTATCATTTATGATTTACGTAGTGGTATTATGTTATTGTTAAAAGAATAGGAAAAAGAAATAATGAAACCTGGTAATGAAAGGAAGAAAGAACCAAAAAGAGCGAGAATCCGATCAGATGTTGTGACCGTAACACGTTGGTCAGAACAACAATAGTTGCTAACAGAAAAAAAAACCTATAGAATAGATTCGAATATGGTACAAACTGAATCCAATTGACAGCAGCATCTAAATTATTGGAATTGGAAGAAGGATATTGGAAGAAGAAAATTATGTTAGTAGTTTAATATTTCTTGTGATCGACAATACTTACGAAGTTATTTTTTTTTTTAATTTTGAAAGACAGAAAGACAAGACAAAGAAAGGCAAGACAAGGTAAAGAGTCAGTATAATTAAATTAGGAGCACTTTTAATTTTTTTTTTTTACGTTCATACTCCTGCCACATAAATGTGACATGAAAATTACACAGCCTTTCCTTTTCAGTTGTGGCTGTAAATGTCGTAACGAGAAATTTTTATTACGGCGTATGTGGGATTCGAACCCACACTCCCCCTATGTTTTACAGTGTAGTTTTATACGCTCTTAGGCTAAAGAGACCTCTCACTTTTAATTCATTTTAAAAATTATTTCTTAATTTTAGTGTATCTGTTACTTTATACTTAAAAACCATATAGCAAAACCTTTCAAATTCAAAGTAACTGTAATTTTTTTTATTTTTAGGTATACAAAATCAATGTTTTTTAAAAAAATTAGTTATACTTAAAGGATGTTAAAATTACTTAAACAAGTATAGGTTAAAACTAAAAGAAACACAAGATTGCATGGCTAGAAGCAAGACTTAATTTTCATACATTTCTTGAAATTTAGAACATAATATGTATGTGTTTATAAAATAGAAACTATAGTGATAAAAAAAAACAGGAAATTTTGCGAACCTATAAAGAATATTTTTTAGTTTAAGCAACGGGATTTTTGAAAATAATCTCCGGTTTAAGTATACATAAGTATTTTAGATGCCAATTTAATTAAAGATTTTACCAAAATGATTAACAAAATTTCAAAATTTTATTTGAAATATAATATTTATAATATCTGTTATCTAGTCTTGGTCGTACTTAAAAAACTCAATCAAAATTTTTATACTAAAGACATTTTTAAATTTTATGCAAAAATCAAAAGAATAATAGAAAAGTTTCTTGTATTAAATTTTTAAGAATTAAAATATTATTTTTAATATTATATTAAAGTCCTTCTTTTAAGAAAACTTAAGAAAGATTTTTCAAAAGCAATAATTTGCCGTTTAAAATGCGTTTCGCAAAAGAAAAACAAATTTGAACAAAACAATGAAAAACTGGCGAAATTATCTTTCAAAGACAAAATAAAAATTCTCAAGATACAAAAAAGTTTTTTTATTTACTATAAAAAAGTTTTCACAAAATATAAAAACAAAAAAATTAAGAGGACAAGAAGAAAAAAAAAACTTTAATCGAAAAATTAGAGAAACAAGATTTTTATTAAAGCTTTGTGTAGAACACAAGCAAAAGAAAAAGTTAAAAAAAAAACAAAAAAATAACAGAAAAAATCCTGGTAATTAAATGTCATTTAATTTTTATACCCGTATGAACTATGTTCAAGGGTATAATAAATTTACCATTACGTTTGTGACACCTGAAAGTAGTCGAGCTAGATATAGTGTCAACGGTATGGATCGGCTCAGAATCGAATTATGAGTCGATTAAGCCATGCACGTCCGTCGGTCCGTCCGCATGAAAATTCAAAAAATAAAGGAGCTAGGAGGCTGAATTTTTTGTTACATCACTTTTGCAAAATTGTTAGTTTTGCTATTTAAATCCAACATTTTCGGTTGGCGCGTTCGAGTAGCTGCCATACAACTTCCTTCTTTATATAGACATAACTCAGTATCTATTCAAGCTAGGTTTCTGAAATTTTGCAAGTGATGATCAAGTGATGATCATTTATAGCAACAACTTCTGTAAAATTTGGTTGTGATAGTGGCTAGCTGTCATACAACTTCTCCGTTTAAATGAGAATAATTCAGTGTTTATTGAAGTTCGGAATCTGAAATTTAGTAAAGAGGTGTCGAGTTACATGCCAACAACTTTTGCAAAATTTGGTTTGTCTAAAGCAGCCGGTTCAGGTTTCTTGCACCTCTTGGGACTTAATGAAGCTAGGCACAATAGATTCGGGTAGCTGTCATACAACTCCACAATTAACATAAATATATCTCTGTAGTTAACGATGGTACTAAAACATCTGAATGTTTTTAAAAGATGATTAAGTTTTATAAAAACAGGATATATTACGTTCATACGGGTATCCCAGAGTTGACACAGTCTACTCTACTGCACTCTTCCTCGTTTTTTATAAATTTTTTTTTAAGCGCAAAAAAACATAATACTTATGTATCAGTTCATTTTTTGTTAATTTTTTTTTTTTGCCGATCACAAAAAAAAAACAAAATTAAAAATCTTTCAATTAATATTAGACATTTTTGTTTTTAAAGTTTTTTTTTAAAGTATAATTTTATTCTTTGGTCGGAGTTAAATATTCTTCGGTCTTTTTTTTACGGTTAAATCAAATTTTTTCCACATTCAAATATTTCGATAAAAAAAAAAAATCGGAAGAATATAAAAATTGAAATTAAAATTATTAGTATTTAAAAATTAAAATATTATAATTTGAAAATATAAAACGATGAAAAAATTGTATTTATGTAAGAAAAAATTAATTAAGACTGTAACGAATAGCTGGTACTACAAGAAAAGTGAACTGAATCGATTTAATTGAGTTTAGTTTTAACGTAAAAAAATGTTCAAAATAAGCGGTACAAATACAAAATTAAACGGTTAAAAGGTAATTATAAAAATTATTTTTTTTTTTACTTTAAGAAAAAATATTTTTACTTTAAGAGCAAAGTTTTGTTTTTTAAATGCAAGAAATTTCATTTTAAATGTAAAGATTTTTCTTTTTAAGTTCAAGTATTTAGGATCCGGACTAAATCTCCAAGAGTCAAAATATCCTTCATACATATAATCTCCAAAAACAGAATTGTTAACGTTAAAATCTCAAGAGACAAAATCTCCAAATCTGAAATGTCATTTTCAAAAACTCTAAATACAAACATATTTATTGTTTTGATTAATTAGTGATAATTCACTAATACGTCAAATTATTGGTAGTGAAATTATTATCTTGCTGGTTGGTAGATGGGACATTTTATGTTGCACCCATTATAATGCGTCAACTTTTTAGCGTGCATGCACTAGTAGAAGGCAAGTAATTCCCTTAATTTTTTCCCTTATGAGCAAAAAATCTGTTGAGGCATAGAATGAGTTTTTTTATGAACTTCATCGAATAGCTGTTGAAAAAAATATTCCTTTAAATTCACAACATATAATTTCAGATTTTGAACCAGCTCTGATTCGTTCCGTTAAAAAATATTTTCCTGATATTAAGCATAAAGGGTTTTTATCTTAAAATGTAAATATCTCCTAATCTGGATATATTCGTTTTTTTATCTCAAACTGTTTATAAATGTCCAGATTTGGAGATATTTGGAGATTTTGTCGTGGAGATTTTGTTCTTTTGAGATTTTGATTTTGGAGATTTTGTCACATGGCTATTTTAGTTTTGGGGATTTTGATTTGGAGATAACGTAGCCAACCCCAAGTATTTTCCTTATCAAATACAAATTTTTATATATACATATATTATTATTTAAAAATTTTTCACACATGCTGCACTAGACGCATTAATATGCATATAGGTTAATTTAATTTTTTTATACCCTACACATTAAGTATAGGGTATATTAACTTTGGTATGGTGTTTGTAACCACCAAAAGGAAGCGAGTTAGGTATAGACATGTATATATATTCTGAATCAGGATCACCGCAGGAGTCGATTTAGCGATGTCCGTCCGTCCGTCCGTACGCACGATAACTCAAAAAATAATGATGCTATCTTGATGAAATTTATACTGTAGGTTAACAATCACTAAGGTAAGGCGGGGATTGTAAATGGGCGAAATCGGACCATGCGTTCGAGTACTTCCCATACAACTTCCAAAATCTAATACGCATATTTTCGAAATTAATAAAGATAGAAACTTAAAATTTTGTACGAGGGTGTGTTTTTCTGAATCCCTGATATCCCCAAAATTTGAGATGAAGTGGAGTGGTTGTTCGGGTACCTCCCATACAACTCCCAAAACCGAACAAGCATATCTTCGAAATTAATAAAGACAGAAACTTCAAATTTGGTACAAGGGTGTTGTTTCCTGAATCCCTGATTTGTCCAAAATTTAAGATGAATTAGAATGGTTGTTCGGGTATCTGCCACACAACTCCTAAGACCAAACAAGCATAAGTCGGTTGCATCGACTGACTTACTGTTATTTTTACTTGTTTTAATAAAATTTTAAACAATACACTTTCAATCAAACAAAACTTTTATTTAAATAAGGTTCAGTTAGCAATCATTTTTTGCACTTTAAAAGGAAGAAAACTTGCTTTAAATAGAAAAAAAAAAATTCTTCCAGTTAAAGTGAAAATAATTGTATTTAAATTGGAAATTCTTTCTTTTAAAGTGCAAATGGTATATTTTAAGGCCTTGAACATAATTTAGTTCTCAAACTGTCTAAATCGTAAAGATCATTTTTTGCAATTCTACCTATAACAGAATCTAAATTTATCATTATGTTTAAGTAAAATTTGGAATTTTAGTATCTCCCATCCTAAACACTTAAAAATAGAAACTTGTGGTTTTAATCGAAGTTTTTTCATTCCGAAGAGTTTTCATTCCGTTTAGACATCTGGAGAAACAGATATTTAGAAAGGCGAGATAAAAAATTCAATTTTATAAATTTTAATTTTAACCAAATTGAAGAAAGTTTTTCTTGATTTTTCACAATTTCTTTACAGAAATAAAATTTTATCCAAAATTTTTCGCTTTTACAAAACTATTGATTTTATTTACTGTCTTGTGTTTATCAACTTTCAGTTTTGGAATGTAACGTACAGCGCTCTATATAATCTCACAATCTTTTAAATTTTGAACTTCTTCCATCAAAATTTTGTTTAGACATTGTAATTTCAATCAATGTATAATCAGTAATCAGTAAAGTTAATCAGTAAATGTATCAGTAATCAATGTATTCTTTCAGAAAATATTTTTACGATTATTTATTTTGTTAATGTGCAACTTTTAAAATAAAAGTGTTATAAATTTATTTTCTAAAAGAAAAACTCTAATTATTTAATGGCATATATAGATTAATTATTAATAATGATTATTTCAAAAAAAAGGAGGAAAAGTTAATACCAATGATCAACAATTTTTTGTATATTTTCATCAGATTACAACATTCATTTGATATGCTGTTAAGCTAATTTTTTTTCTTAACTCTTAGTTAAGTAAAAAAAGTATCTACATTTAACTTTTTACCACATTTTTAAAAAAAACATATGAAAGATTGCTTATTAGTTTCGCTCTGACCGTTTATTCGTCTGTTTATAAAACTTTTACACCGTTTAAGTTAGACCGATTTAATTTTAACCGGTAATACGTCTGTTTTTAAAAGCTCGTGCACTGTATACAACTTATTTACTTCCAATTATCGCGGTGTTGGAAAAAGTCCTAGTTCAGCTTAATATTTTTTCGCAATCTAAAAACCTCAAACGGTGGTAAATTTTTTAGTCTTTATAAATCAATGTAAAAATAAACTAACTTTTTGCAATTCAATATTTAAATTTACCGTTATATAAAAACACAAAAGAAAATTTTGGTATTTCTGGAATGCTTAGAGTCAGAGGGTCGTATGCATAAAACGGAGCTTGTACTCAAACCTTACTTTTCCAAACAAAAATGCAAGATCAAGGATAATTTTTGTATGAAAAATTGAGATTTGAGTTAAAGCTCAATTTTATGCATTCGACCCAGAGTCTCAACATTTTTAGAGGAGGGAAATTTTTGAAAACTAGCATAAGTCATCTATGAGTATAAGAAAAATTACAAATAATTTTGATGGAAGTCACAATTCTAATCTGTTTTCATTGTCATTTTGTATCATTTTATTTTTATTTTTTCTCTCTTTTTTTTATTATTTCTCTCATTTTATTTTTTCTCTCTTTATACCCGTATGAACTATGTTCAAGGGTATAATAAATTAGCCATTACGTTTATGACACCTTAAAGGAGTCGAGCTAGATATAGTGTCGAGTTCTGAGTCGATTAAGCCATGTATGTCCGTCCGTCGGTCCGTCCGCACGATAACTCAAAAAATAAAGGAGCTAGGAGGCTGAAATTTTATTTACGTCACTTTTACAAAATTGTTAGTTTTGCTATTTAACTCCAGCATTTTCGGCCGCCGGGTTCGAGTAGCTGCCATACAACTTCTTTCTTTAAATAGAAATAACCCAATGTCCATTCAATCTAGGTATCTGAAATTTTGCAAATGGTGATTCAGTTTTATGGCAACAACTTCTGTAAAATTTGGTTGTGATGATATGACAGGTTCGGATAATTGCCATAAAACTTCTCTTTTTAAATTAAAATAACTCAGTGTCTATTGAAGCTAGCTATCTGAAATTTAGTGAAAAAGTGTCGAGTTGCATGCCAAAAACTTTTGTAAAATTTGATTGGTCTAAAGCAGTCGGTTCAGGCTTCTTGCATTTCTTGGGACTTAGTGAAGCTAGGCGCAATAGATTCGGGTAGCTGTCATACAACTCCACAATTTACATAAATATATCTCTGTAGTTCGGTACTAAAACATCTGAATGTTTTTAAAAGATGATTAAGTTTTGTAGAAACATGATATATTACGTTCATACGGGTATCCCAGAGTTGACACAGTCTACTCTACTGCACTCTTCCTTGTTTTTTTAACATTTTAATTCAGTAATGTTATATAATATTAATCCTTCTAAAAAAGATCTTTGTACATATATATATATATATAACAGTTATAACTATTTATACATATATAGTTTTAATTATCTATACAAAAAAAAAATAGAATATATTTCGTTTCCCGTTTTCAAGTTTTTATTATTTTTTTCTTAATATTTTATATTGTAAAAATCCAATTTTTTATCGATCATCAGAAGTTTTTGCAACAATCCTTATATAAAATCTTTTTTAAAGATTTACATATACGTAGATATTTTAAATACATAAATGAAAATAAAAAAAAAAAATTAAAAATTTGAGAAAGAAAATCGAATATCTCTTGATTGTTGGTTTGGTATTAAATTAAAGAAATAAAGAACTAAGTATGTTCACAAGCTGTTTTAACATTGTAAAAATACATACACATAAATTAAATGTTATATCAGGATATATAAGGAATAAATATATAATTTATCTCTAGTGAATTATTTCAGCGATGCACTTTTTTTTCAAATTATTTGTTTTTGGTGTGTGCGGTGGTTTTTTTTTTTTTAGATAAAATTGCCTCGAAATGAAAAATACGGATGTTATCCTAAATTCTAAACATTTTCAATATATAGTATCTATATCTTCAATTACATTTTCTATCTACAGTAAGAATAGTTGGATATTATTTTTTTATACTGATATTTCTGTTATTGTTTTCTATTTATTTTGTTTAGCATAATGTTCTAATTTTTAGTTTTTAATTTTCGGGAAAAGTTTGTTTTTAATGTTCGGGAATAATGTTTTTTTTTTGTCCAACTATCGTCATAATTATGTCATCATATATTGAAGATAAGAGGGCGTGATCGGTAAGCCAAGTAAAACATATCGCAGAATAATCCAATGTGAATTGGAGAACTGCATAACCGTCTTTGACCAAATCAAATTATTAGCGTAAAGTCGCTTGAGATAGAGGTGTCAAGTGTATAAGTCATACGATCTCAAGAGAAACAAGTGAAAAAAAATATTGAAGATAAACTGTTATATTATTAATTGACTAGATCAATTTACATTTTAGACGTAAAGATTTTATAAAGAAATAATTTATAAAGATTTAATTTTAAATTTCCGAAGAATCAACAGATTAGAAATGAAAATAATAATTCTAGAAACGTTTCGGAACGGAAGTTTAGTCAAATATGAATAATAAAAGACTTATGGGATACTCTTTAGATTTATACTCTTTATAGGAGTGGAATTGAGAAAAAAATATCCTCATTTATAAGAGAAAAAGCCATTCGACAATGTCTTAAATTATTACACTAGACTAGATTAGATTTATTAACGATTTATTATTTATAAATAACACTGGAACCTTTTGAAATCGATCTATTATGCTTCTACTGTTACTACGTGTTATGGATCCTGCTTCCACTTATAATACTTCTATCAGCCCTATTGCCTCTAAAAAAGTAAAGATATGCTCCAAGGTACATATTTCTTGGTCGGAGTAAAGTTTCACAGTTTTTGAGTATATTACCTGGAGTTTTCTTTTCTCCTGGTTTGAATTTGCATGCACTGTAATTTTCTATTCCAATTTTCTTTAAGTGTCCCTTTAGCCGGTAGTGTTCCGACAAGAATCCTTTTAAAATTTTCAGTTTATTATTTTCAGTTTATTTTTACTGAATACTATGATTTCAGTATATCTTTTCCGGTTGTAATTTCGCAGAAGAAATTATTACACTAACTTAATATTGTTTTATGTAGGATTTATTTACAGATAATATTTACTAATAACACAAAATAACAGTTCGTGTATTGTGATAACGGCAAAGTATTAATCTTATTCCATAGTTTGCTATTTTACTTTACAACGTTTTTGTAACTGTAGATGTAGGTTTTTTTTGTTTTTTTTTTTGTATGCAGCTCATATAAATCTTAGACTAAATTTGGATTTGTAGATTAAAAAATTCCTTAAATATAAAAAAAAGACGAAAAACCAATAGAAAATGACTGGTCGGTTTTTTAATGTAAAGATTTTTTTTATACGTATTTAATTTGTTTTTAAATAAAGATACAAATAAAGAATAAAAAGATCAAGAGTTAATGTTTTAAATTTCAGACCAAAAAAATAAAAATCAAGTTGTAATTAGTTGTACTAGGAAGTTTTAATAAGAAATAGGAAAAAGAAGGTGAAATAGTAAAACCATGCATTTATAAGGGGATATGCAAAAGGTTAATATAAAGCATTTTAAAATTGCGATAATTTATACTGAACAAATGAAGTTTTTTTAGTTTTCTTTTTTCCAGTAAAGAAAATGGAAATGGAAATGGAAAAAACACTATGGAAAATCAGATGCTGTTATACCGTATTTAGTGTAAAAAGTATTTACATAACTATGCTAAAATTATCCTGTAGTTGTCTCATAAAGTTTAAAAAATTAGTTTTCGTTTGGAGTTTGGAGAATTTTTAACACCAATGAACTTGTACCAGCTTTGAAATTTCTATGGGAAGTATTTCACTGTTTTATCTAACGCGGTGTAGAAACTTTATTACAAAAAAATCTGTTATATATAGGGGTTCCTATCTCTTATGCGTTATAATTGATTACATGGCATTCAAAGACGGCTATTGTCATTGGATTTGTTATATCTTGGTAGGCATTGTCCTTATAATTTGCTATGCCCTTGCAGCCAGCCAACGATTAAAATTTAAAAGTTTTTTTTTTTTTTTGAGATTTATAGACTTCTATGTTCACCTTTTATTAAGAGCTGATGTCCCCATTCTTCTACTCAAATCTACATTTTAACTATAAACTATCAAATTTCAACAAAATTTTAATTGGTAGGAACTAGTATGCAAGGATACTAAGTCGTTACAAAAAGATTTTTTGAATTTTCTAGTACTTATGTACTTATGTAAAATTTAATAGGATGAAAAACTAATGTATCCATTTATAATAAAAGAAGAATAATTAATTTGTATAGACAGATTAAAGAAAAATCTAGAACGAAACAATGAACCAATGTACCAAAGTTTATAAAGACGCATATTTTACAAAAGAGTATAAAATAAATTTAGAATATTGTGATTTCGACAAAAATTTGTAAATTTTCTTAGACTTTTATATATCAGAAAAAAATTTGGTACAAATCAAGAGGCACTTTTTTTTAATTTTAAGGAAAGCCTATATTATATATTTTATGGAAAGCTGTAAATAACCGGACGGACGGAGACGGACAGAGTTGAAACTATTTTTGAAAAAATGTACTAACAATTGTTGTTATTTAATGAAAAAAGTTTTTAATTATTTAGTTTAAACAAAATAAAAATAAAGTAAAAGTATAAAAAAAAAGTAATTTAATTATTTACTTATACTAAAAATCCAGCGAATGGTGTAGTGGTGTAGATTAATAAAAATTGATACAAATTTTTCTTATTAAATAAAGTTTTCTTATTATTAATATAGCATATTCTGGTCACATTCAGGCATTTACTAAATATTCTGAGCTTTTTGCTAAATATATTCAGGTATTTACTAAATAATTTCAGTTTTTTTTTTTTTAATTCCGTTTTTTACTAAATAAATTCAGATAATTTTTTTAGTTCAAAAATTGTAAAAATTAAAAACTTTCTATTGATAAACATGCAAAAATTCGGAAAAATATTTACCATCGACATGTCTAACTTTGACCACTTTATAACATTAAAAATGTAATAAAAATTAAAGTTTCTATTTTAGTTAGAAAATATAAATTCTTGCAAAATGAAGGGCTTTATGAGTTCTTATATCCTAAAATAAAAATAAAAGTGAAAATATGTGTTTTAAGGTGATTGTTGAAATTGTTGAATAAGGTTGAATAGATGGCGTATAAATAAAAATAAAAAAAAATACAACTGTAGGTAGCCCATAGTTTTGTACAATGACTACTCCGAGTAAACCGCGTGACTTAATGAAACTAATAATTCCAGAAAATAAAAATGAATAATTATTCATTTTTTTTTTTATGAAAACTGTGCTAACACACCAATAATCCCAAAACTCTTGACTTCTAATGTACCTTTAAAAACGTAGGAACTTATTCGCTTAGAGATTTATGACACATTGATAACAGTTTAATATAAGAAGCTGTGAAAGCTTCTCAAACTAATGTCAAACAGTACACTTAAATCTTCGAATAAGAAACTAGCGAGATATGTATGCTTTTTTCCTGTCTGTCGTACATAATATAAAGTGCTCTATACTATCTTTAACGTTAAATTCTCTTCAAAATCTACAATTAATATTCAAATGTATACCTAATTTTCTAACATATCCTACCGATAAGACAATTGTCTGTAATAACACCTACATATCGTTATATTTCAAGTTTAGAGATAGAAAAGTATACACTAATTCGATTTCTTAAACTTAAATCTGAAAAAAAAAACTTAAATTAAAACTGAAGCTTATTATACTTACACAAATTCAAATATGAATAATAAATGACTTAGTGAATGTTCAATGCTCCTTGTAGAGGTGGAAAGATAAAATATAAAAGTTATACTAATAGTATATAGGTACTAATGGATAAAAAATAATTTCTCAAATCAATTTATATGAATAAAATCTGAGTTTGTACTTTAATGTCTAACATATTACTTTTAGCCCAGACAGGCTTGTATACGATTAGAATGAGTATAAAAAACAATTAATCATAATTACCATAATAAAAAAATATTTAACTTATTTTGTATTCACAAAATCAATCAAGAAAAGACAATTAAATTCCATCAAAAGAAAATAAATTACCAATTAAATACAAACATTAAAATTTTCATTTCAATAAAATTATCCAACCATCCGTTTAAATCATTTCTTATCATAAGTCAAAACAAATTATCATATTTAAAATACATAATATATGCAATGCAATAAAATTTAATCTTAAAGTTTAATAAAAAATTAAACAATCATTTTCATATAGACACACATTTAATTAACTCTTAACAACATCATCTTATTGAAACCATGTCATTAACATGTTGTAAAAGGACGATTTAAAATCTCCATAAAAAAAAAAAAAATTGATTATCCTTTGTTTTTATTTTAATTTTTTGTTTTTGTAGTTTACTTTTTCCGAATACTTTACAATAAATTGTGTGAATGTAATGTTAATAAAGGACATTTTATTTTCTTTTGCTATTTTCATGTGAAAAACAATTAACATATTATTTAACATTAATATAAATATATACTGATTGTAGATTTTTCTTTTCTTTGTATAATATAAAAAAATTGATTTTATTTGCGAATACAAGGAAGAAAATAGAAATTGTTTGGAATGCACAAGTAAAAACTGAATCTAATAATAATGCAGGAAAAAAGAAAATCTTTTTTAAACATAAAAATATCAGAAGAGCAGAATGTTTTCATTATGGTGAATGATTTGGAATTTTTTGTACAAATTCCTTTGTGGTTTGATTGTTAGAAGAATAAAAAGAAAACAAATTGTTTGAAATAGTAAAGTAATTCTAGAGAATTAGATCCTTGTAATTTGGTGAATATAATGGAATAACAATTTTATATTAAATATTTTTTGTTTTTTATTTACTATTTATATTTTAAATTAAAAAAAAAATCCTGTAGCAAATGTTTTAAAAAAAGGTAATAACATTTTTTCAACATTTTTTTATATATATTTTTTTTTTAAATTTTTTTATACATTTAACATTAGTTTTTATTAAGTTTGATATTAAATTATTACAAAAAAAAAATTAGAGGTCAAGCAAGGTTATAAGGCGATACTTTTTCTTCTACAATTTTTAAATCTGGTACTACATTATGCAAAAACACATCTGTATAATAGGTGTAACATTATAAAAATTTTACAAATCAGTGCATATACAGAATCACCATTACATAATATAAGCATTTACAGGAATTATGTAAACCATTTGGAGACCTAATAAAAATTGTGTGCCATAATACTGATCTTTAAATAAATGAAGTAAAACAAAACCAAATATCAAAAATTGTTCAAATCGCAGTTCTACAGAGTCTTACTCTCCGTGGGGTTATGTAACAAAAGATGATGATGATGATGATGATAAATCTGATCTGATGATGATAAATCTGTCTGATTGTTTGATTTTATAAAATAATATTTAATAATATTTATTCGAATTTGGTGGGAAACATCCCGAAAAAAAAATCCTGAAAACCAAAAATACTGAAATCAAAGAATTTCTGTTCAAATAAGTGCATATGTACAAAAAATATAAAAAAGAATTTAAAAACTAGATTTTACTTTTTTTGCAAAATATATAAATGTATATATTATGTATATATGTGAGATTCTGAATTGAGACTCTGAATTAGGAGAGATTTTAAAGTTGGATTCAAAATCAGAGTTATACGCCTTTTACAGAATATTTTTTTTTTTTTTAATGAATTTCTCTGCCACATAAATGTGGACAGGAAATTACATAGCCTTTCTTGTGCAGGCGTGCCTGTAAATATCGTAAGGGGGAATAACTCTTACGACGTGGATGGGATTCAAACCCACACTCACTCGGTGTTTGCAGCGTATTTTATACGCTCTTACTCACTAGGCCACCGAAACCCCTTTTACAGAATATTTGTATACATATGAATATGTGACATTCTGAATTAGGGGATTTTAGAGTTGGATTCGAAATCAGGGTATTCCCTTTTTCCAGAAAATTTTTATATATGTATCTAAATGCAAGATTCTGAATTAGAAGGGTTGGATTCAAAATCAGGGAGGGTTTCTTTTTTTTCCAAAATGTGTATATTTTGTAACCTACCATAACATTTATGATAATTAGAACCCCCCGTATGCATACATATATATTTTCGGAAAAGTATGTAAAGCTAAGTAAATAAGTACCCTGATTTTGTATACACCTCTAAAATCCCTCCTAATTATTTTTAACATATTATGTATTTACTTACATATTTGAACAGATATATTTCCTTGGTTCACCACTGATGTTAATATCCAAATAATATTCAAGTTCATAAATATATTACAAACATGTAAACAATAGTTTAATACTTATTTGTATTAATTATAATTTCTTTTATCTTCATTTTATTTTATAACAATTAATTATTAGCACATTTAAAAAAAAATTCATAATATATGATGATATGATAGCAACCCGGTTCATATTATTTATTTAAAAGAAACGTCATTAAAATTATTTTATATTTAAATATTGACCAGATTATTAAAATAAAAATAATATTTTAAGCAATAATTTTAAATTAAAATTATTTGTTTTTGGAATCACCAAAATTCGGTCGGGATTTTTTTTTCGAGATTTTATATTATTCGGTATTTTGGTATTTTCGGGATTTTAAATCATTCGGAATTATTTTTTCGGGATTGTTTTTTTCAGTAAAGTGTCATAGACCGGTTTAAAACATAGTTTTTGTCAAATTAATCCGCGAGATTTTAGTAATAGGTTTTTATATTGATTATATAATACATATCTGGTTTGGTATGGAGGAAGAGGTCAAAAATGTTTGAAGTCAATCGGTTAAACCATTTAGAATTGTAACCGAAAACACGGAAAAGATCTGAAAAATTCGTTTTTACCGCAATCGATTAATAGAATCCGACAAACAATGCTTAAGATATTTTTGTTTTTTAATAAATCATTGCAACGAAACGAGTTGACCAATTTTAAGTCTGTAGTTAGAGTCACTTAAGGAAAATAAATTACTTTTCTTTAAACATTTTTTACCTTTTATTAGACTTGTTTGTCTAATTAATTATTAACTATTGTTTGAACATTTTAATTATTTGTTCTACAATTCAGAAATTCTTAATTTTCGTTATTTTATGAATTTAAAAAGTTTCTCAACTGCTAAAAATAATAAAAAAAAAAAAATTTCTTCTTACTTAATTCTTCCAATTAAAAGAAAATTTACTTACTAACTATTATAATAATTTTTTATAAAAACTTAAAAACTTAATTTTAAATCCATCAAAATGCCAAAAAATACATTTTTTGATATACAAAAGTCAAATATGTATCTTTTTTTGTAAATTTTTTTAATACAAGGAAAATTGAACACATCTTAAATTTCTAAAATATTTACCTACATCAAAAAAAAAAAAACAAAAACAAAAAACAAAAAGAAGGGAAGAAAAATAAAGTTTTAAACATAAATTTAAGTAAGAGAACTTATTTTTTGTTTTTTGTTTTTTTTTTTCGATTTTAATACCCAATAAAATACTGATAAAAAAGAAAATGTCTAAATTTATACTGTAAACGATTATGCAAAGGTCAGTTCCTGTTTTAAAATTTAATTCTCATCCTTTCTTGCCTGTTGTTTGTTAGATTTTCCAGGAATTTTAGATTTTCTGAAATCGAAATTTTCTGACCTTTCTGTACTAAAAACATGAAAAACGAAAAATTGTTATCATATTTTTATCTTAAGTTTTTTTTTTTTTTTTTTTCATATTATTGTGTTAACCTATGTGAACTTTAAAACAAGATAATTTTAGTGTTAACTTGGATATACTAATATTAGTAAACATGTGTGTAGTTATTTATAGGTTTATAAATTCAAAATTATTATTGTTTAAGTAAATTTTGTAAATTTTTATTCTGTAAAAATGATTTTGTTTGAATGTTAAATAAATGAGGGGGCCATTAGTTTGGCATTTAACAAAAACGATATGATTTGAAAATATTGTAAAGTTATATTCCATGAATAAATTCTCTTAGACCTAAAATAAAAGTATTTATTTAAAAGAAGTAAAAGTTGTTTTTGAATTATTAATATTTAAAATAAAATTAATGTTTGAAAACTTTACTCTTTCTTGAATTTTCCATTAATATTAATAAATGATTTTAACAATAATTTCATCGATACTTGTGATTTCATTTAATTCATTAGGATATTAACTATATTATGGTAATGGGTACAGCTCATTATGTAATTATATTTTTTTATTTCTGTAAGTGAATTCCAACTTTAGATTATGTGAATTCTGTTATATATGAGCAAGGAATTTTAATTAAATTCGATAGATTCTGAAGTGTCAATTTTACTGTCATTTATCATTATTATTTTGCAGAAAAATAATTTTTCTTGCCTTTGTCTGATTATCTTTTTATTTTTGTTAAATATTGATTTAAAATGGAGATTTGATTTACTTTTTCAGTATTTTCTGTTCTAATTAACAATTTGTTACTTGTGTAGAGTAAGAACCAGAAAGTTAAAGTCTCGGTTAATATTAAATGTGAATAACGTCACTCGGATATCGACGCCCTCGAAAGAATGATTAAATATATTGATACATGGATAAGGCTCATATTGCATACTTTTAGGATTATTAAAAAAAATAATAATTAAGAAACCATTATCCTTATTACGGAAAACTTTCTACTATCTTCTTTTGTTTAGATATTTGTTTTTTATAAAGATTTGTGTTCTTTTTTAATTTTTTTTAAGAAAAAAAATTGATAGACAATTTATTTATTTGTGATTTAAGTCCTTTGACATTTTAGAATATGGGACCAAATAAAATAAGTAAATACAAAGCAATATATGGTTAATCTTATTTTCTATCTCTTTCTTACTTTAAAGAATGTATGTTAAAATAAATCAAATAATTTTTTACAAAATAAAAAAGCAATATTTGATGTATATATATATATATGTTATAGCACATAGATTTAATAGGACAAGATTGAAAAATAAAAAATAAACGTGTTTGATACAGGAAAAAAAAGCAAAGAAAAATAGAAAGAGAAAGAAAATGGTAATTTGGTATATATTTTTTATTTTATTTTTTTAATGCATTTCTCTGCCACATAAATGTGGACAGGAAATTACCCAGCCTTTCCTGTTCAGGCGTGGCTGTAAATGTCGTAAGGTGGAATAACTCTTACGATGTGTGTGGGATTCGAACCCACTCTCCCTCGGTGTTTGTAACTTATTTTGTACGCTCTTACACACTTAGCCACTGAGGTCCCTTTTAGTATATATTTTAAGTTAAAAAAAATTTTTATTTTATTATTAAAGTATAGAGACTACATGCAGAATATTTATAGAGACAATATTAAAATTATTAAAATTGACCTACAACAACAATCAAAAATATTTTCATAAAATTTTTTTTATATTATTTTTTTTTGCTTAAATTAAATAAAACCAAAATAGAAAGAGGAAGAGAAAGAAAAATTGCCAATTTAGGAACTAAAAAAGAAAAGAAAAAAAGAAAACAAAAAATCTTAAATCCTTCCTTTCTGATGCTTTTTAAAATTCTTATTTTTTTTTTTTTTTTTTTGTGTTTTATTTAAAAATGTTTTTTTTTTTTAAATCCTGGTCTGAAGCTATTTTAATCCCATTATAGTTACATTTTTGTAATTTAAAAAGGATTTATTTTGTTCGTTTTACTGTATGTGTATGTATATGTTGCCTCGTTATTTTATTTTATTCTTTATCCTTCTTTTAAAAAATTTCTATACGCTTGTTGTAAGTCTATGCCTGACATAATAATATATTATATTATGTTCGGTTTATATATTATATACACGTTCATTTAGTAGAGCAATCTTAGTGTTGACAAATTATTTTAAATTTTCTGTTTAGAAAGAAATTTGTAATTTCTGGTAAAATAATGTAACTATAGTAGATAGGTAGGTAGTTTTTCCTTTTAAGATTTCAACTTGAATTTAACAGATTCTATATAGGATGGTAGCATAAGATGTCTACTATATTCCTCCATCAGATGTTTCGTTGTTGTCTTTCTTTCCACTCATGTATTGTTAATTGAAACCAGCTCTTGCAGAATAATACATTTTTATGTGTTATTGAGAAGCCCTCATTTTCAGCTTCAATGTGGCTTTGATCCTAGGGCTTATTTTACTATATTGTTTCAGTGCTTTTTAAGTGTTTGTTCCATTCAACACTACGTTTTTCTTTTGCATTTTTATCCAATTTGGTGTTTCTTTTAAGTACCAATATTAATAAAATTTTAATGTAACACAAAATCGAATATCATATATCATATATTAACAAAAGTATTTTAAAATATTATATTATATAAGTATTGAAATCTTTATAAGAATAACCATACTTAGTATCTAAATTTTAAGTATTAATTTTAATATTTTTACAGAGTATAAAATAATATGAAATAAATGCATTTAAAGAATTTTTCGATTTTAAATAACTAATCAAAGCATTTCAAAATATTAAGATTGCCCATATTAATGTTGAAAATATAATAAATTTTACTACAATATATTCGTATTATACATACATATATACATAATATATTTTGATGTATACAATTAAAACATTTTACATCAGATTTAAACAAAAAATTGTAAATTCTTTATGGGTAGTGTTGACTTTATCTACAAATAATATTATTTAATCATACAATATTGTTATATTATATTGTGTACATGTGTATGTAAGCATTAACGTACCAATTCAATCCAATACAATAAAATTGGAATAAATGAAAAACAAAAAAAAAAAAAAAAAAAATTTTATTGGGAATATAAATTTTTTTTTTTTTTAAAAGACTCAAAGAATATCCTTGATTTATGTTTTGGTTTTAAATTTTTGTTGTTTTATAGCTCATTATACAAAAAAAAAAAAAAATAAAAAAAATCGTCCTTTGTGATTTTTTTTCTTTTTTCTTTTTTTGTTTTTTTGCTCTTTTGATTTAAAAATTTTCATTTTAATTTAAAGTAATAAGCTTTTTTTTTTTTTAACTTTGTGGAAAAACAAAAGCAATTAGAAAGAGAAAAAAAATATATAATAATAACAGGATAGATAATTCAATTAAATTGTACTTAAATTTGACATTTGACAGCTTTACAAAATAAAAATAAAATAAAAAAAATGTTAAAAAAAAAAAAAAAAAAACAATTCTACTAATAAATTTTAATAAAATCTATTTAAAATGGATATTTTTTATTCGTTTATAATTTAAAGATAATAATATTTAGTTGAATATTAAATTAAGACAAATAAGAGTAGTAATAAGGAAGGGGTCGAGTAAAAAAAATTATAATCTTTAAATTTTATTCAAATAATAAAAAAATAAAGAAGTAAAGAAGTAAAAATAAAAAAATCATTTATTTAATAAGAGTTTATAAATAACAAAGAATTATAAATAAAATTCTAATAAAATGACTTGACTTTTTTGCCATCATTTTGTTTTTTTTTTTTTTTGGTTATTTCGTTTTCAATTGCTTTCAGAATTTAATCAAACTGACATCTAGTGGAAAAAAATAGAATTTGTAATCGTTTCATTAATTTAAATTAATTTTGTTTTTTTTTTATATTAATATTGAGAGGATTATTTTGGGGCATTATCAAAATTATTAACAGAAAATAAAAACCAAAAAAAAAAAAAAATAAAAAACAAATTAAAAAAACATTTTTTTTTTGTTTTAAAATTTTTCTAGTAATTTTAATACCACTCATAATTTAATTAGAGGAAATGAAAATGATTATGATACTTAAATAAAGACCAAATGTAACTTTATGTTGTTGGTAGTGTGTGAATATGTGAGTATATGTTTATTTTTTTGGGAGTAAAAAAAGTTTTATAAAAAAGGAAGATAGATTGGAATTAGTGGAATTTGATACAATCTGCAGTGATGAAGACTGTGATTAATAAAAAGCCCGAAGATTGTAAGAGTTTTGTTCTACAGCAAAAATTTTTTCGGATTTAAATAATTGGACCTTCTTAAAAAAAAAATAAACAGATGAAATTTCTAGTTTTTTTAGCTTGGCCTCATATTAGTTACTCTATTTTTTAAAATGAAATACATATATTATTTAAAAGTTATATGATATATGTATATTTATTTTGAACAATGATTAGGATATGATCCTTTTGTTCCGAACTAGTTTGGACTTCTTTATTAAACTATCACTTGCAGAGGGTATTTTTGGTTAACATCTAAGAAAGTTTTAAATTCTTTTTTTTAAATATTTGAATTAAAGTCTTTATAAAATTTTAAACCGTAAACAGTTTTTAACTTTTACTAACGATTCAAAAACAATTTGCTTGCTTTTTAAAACTGAAAGCGAAAGTATAACAAAGTATAACATAACGTGTTCCCCTTGCATATACGTTTTTCTCTCTGTATTTGAAGTTTATCATTAAAATAAATTGGAATTCTATAGGTAGATTAATATTGCTAGATTTTATATATTGAAATATTATTATTTACAGAAATTTATATATTTATACAGTATATACAATATATATACTTAATATTTTAATATGAAAAATTATGTATATAAGTTTTAAATTCTATTTTCTAAAACTTTGTAAAAAAAAATAATTTAATAAATAATAATTTTGTAAAATTTTAATTTAATTTCTTTTTCATTATCTTTAAAAGATGAAGTAATTAAAAATAATTAAATGAAATATCTTTGGTCAAACTGTATATTTTGACTATTTTATTTTAATTTTTTTCTTGAAAAAAAAAAAAGTTCGTTAATGATTTAGTTTTTTTTTTTGTATATTTCATCCTGTGAGAATTTTTTATAAGTCATATTTTTATATCATCAGTTATACAAAAATCTAATATTGTTCTTTTCCATTTAATTAATTTTGAAACTTTAAGATTGGTCCACTATATGTGGATTTGTCAAAAATATGGAAATTCTTAATGAGAACTGTTAATGTTCGTTTAAACCTTTTTTGACAACTCCGAAAATATAGTAACATCCATACGTTAATGATAACAATTATTGGATGGAAACTCTTAGCTTTTTAGTTTACTTTAAGTTAATTCTTAACGTTAAACTTATATATTTATCTTCGGTTATATATTTTATATGTATAGTAAAGAAGATATGATTTATTTTATAAAACCATAATAATATATTGAAAACTTGCAAGAAAATCCTAAAGAATATATCAACAATTTTCCGAAGAATTAACTCTCACAATCCATTCTTTTAAATATTTTCCTTCAAAAACCGGACACTCTGTAAATGTGTTACGTTACAAATAGATATTTAAAATTCTCCACACATATATATTAATTTTATATGTTCTATATATATATATACATTTAAAGTAGCAGATTATTAAAAAAAAGCGCAAAAAAAAAAAAAAAAATCTAATTTCCAGATACCTAATAAATTTTTTTTATTTTCACAAGAACTCCAGAATAATATGAAATAAAATAACGTACAAGTAAACTTCATGCACACGTGCAATATTAAGTGCAAAATAAGTATAAATACCGTCATATGATTATCATTATTGTCATTATTTTATTTCCATGTTACCTACTTATATATAGAATAGTAAAGACCTTGTCTTTATTAGATTTAGGTAACGAAGGAGAATATATTACTCCCTTTTTTCTTTTAATACTTTTTTATTTATTTATATGTACATACATGTACATGTATATGTTCATTATATATATACATATCAATGTAATATATTCATACAAATGGCATAAGAAAAGCGGACTAAATTATCCCTACATAAAGAAATTCTTATCCTGTTGATGTTGAATATTTAATTTGGTAAAAGAGCAAAATGTAAATATTAAAAATTATATCGTTATTATGATAACAGTAAAATTTTGCTTGGATACCTTTTAATACGTAAAAGAAAATTTTAAATTTATTAATGTGTAATTTACTTTTAATTAATTGCCTAATTTAAATTTAAAAATTTTAATTATATTATGCAACAGAAGGGAAACCTTGGGAGAGCGCTTATGGGAAAATCTATTTGAAGTGCTATTGATCGCTATTGATCAGACGACCATTATACGATTATATCCCCAGACGACCATTATAGGAGTATTTTAGGAGTATTATTTGGTTCGAAGAAGCGCTGCTAAAAACAAGCATCTCATGAAGTTGAGGTGTACAACGGGTCGCAGGGTCTCGGTGTATGGATGATTGTTTATCTCCCCTTCCAAATAACATGAATTTATTTAGAATGTAAATATACAGTCATGGCAAAATAATTAAAAACATGAATATATTTAATATATTGATAAGGATAAATTTTAAATTAAAATGAAAAACTCTTTTTATTTACTAACTATAAGAGATTATCGTCGATATTGAAAATTTCGACATTCCGTTTTTATTTGATTTTTCTAAATTAATAGGTTAGTTTTTATATTATGTCCTCTTCAAATTCAATAAAAATTTCTAAAGTTTCTAAAAAACTTTTTTCATTTTACTTCTGTTCTACTTTATGTGTATACAATATCTGTAACAATATGTAATTTGCCATAACTGTATCTTATTATACTGAAATAACAGTTAGATATACGGATAAAATATATAAAAAAACTTCTTCACAAGAATTAATTTCTAATAAACATTTCTTACATTTTAAAAACAATATCATTTAAGTACCTATGTATGTATATATATACATAAATCCAAAATCTGTTATTTCAATCACGAAAAAGCTATAGCAACAATAGATATTATTTTACTTGCATGCTATAAATATGAATATATATTTATAACATGATATAAATTTTATCTTATCATTTACTTCAAAAAAAAAAAAAATAAAAGTATAAGAAAAATTTTAGTATGTAGTTTGTTACATGCTTGAATATTATACTACATATATATATATCCACCTATATGTATAAATGTTAGTATTGAATTGCATAACTTATGCTTAATTTGAAAGAAAAAAATAAAATAAAATAACTGTAAAGGATGAAACATGAACCCATATCACGTTTTCAATACTTATGCGTATGTGAATCATGCAATAAATCATTTTACAAGGAAATAAAATAAAATAACAGCAACAAACCGGGAAAAAAAATATAATAACGGAAAAACAATACAAAATAACGGAATAAAATGAATAGTATCAAACTTTGAATAAATAATATATCTAGTATAATATATAAAATATAAGGTAATATAATATTATATGTGTTTAATATATAGTTTGTAGTTTTATATAAGAGTACATAATATGGTTCCTTTTGTTATAGTAAATAAATATATATATATATATATTCGTGTATTATTTATATAAAACAAAGTAGAGTGTATAATTAACTGTGTTAACTCTAGGATACTCGTACGAACATAAATTACGATATTATCATACAATTTAATGATCTTTTACAAAATTTCAGATATCTGACTTTTAAGTACCGTACCGAGATTAATTTAAGTAAATTTTAAAGTTGTACAACAGGTAATCGAATACGTTCCCTCAAATCAACAACATTTTACAGAAATTCTTGCAAAAAAACTTGATTATCTTTTACAAATTTCAAATGGCTAGCTTTTTAATTTTTAAAGCAGTAAGACAATATAATAATTGACTAGGATAATTGAAGATATAAATTTGCAGCTACTCGAACCTGTTACGTTACATTAACCAAATTTTACAGAGGTCTAAAACATAATTTTTTTTGACGAAATTTTAAATACGATTGAGAATTCGATTTTGAACTATATCCTATTTATAGTATATATATATACATACTTTGCCATATCTATCTCTTCTCCTTTAAGGTATCACAAACATAATGGTAAATTTATTATATCCTTGAACATACGTTCTTAATCCTTGTTAATATATGAACTGTATTTTCATTTGTATCTTTAATATTTGTAATATATTTAAAATGGATATGAATAAATTACTGCATGCATTTGTATCATTCTAGATACTAGATTAATATTGCAAACTTAACTTCATTATATGTTATATTTTCTACATTTAGGTTATTTTAAAAGATACTTCTTAAGCTGTGAGATAAATGGACTCCAGTACCTTTACGTAAAAGTGTTGCTCTTTACTTTCCATAATTTATGATAATTCTGTTTCTATTAATTGTTTTTATTTTATGTATATGTGGAGTTCCAGATGACAGTTGACCAAATTTACTTTGAGTGTTGAGAGTGAATAAATGCATTAAATTTTTACATTTCTGACTTCTTGTTAAAGGTGTTTGCTGAAAATGTATAATTATAAAATAAAAAAAAAAGAAGCAATTAAAATTTTGAGACAAAATTACTTATGGAAAGTGAGTGAAGAATGAACACTAATTTAAATTATATATTACATTATGCTTACATTAAAAAAGATATTATTATGTAATATATAACTTGTCTTTATGTTTTCAAAAGTGTTCCGAAACCATATTGACACTGTTTTCACATCAAAATAATGGTTATACTTTAATAAAAAGCTGGGCTATCTGGGCTCTTTTAACAATTATAGTTTGTTCTTAGTAAGTGACAATACATTTTTAATGAAAACTAGGTAGTTCTTAAGTAAATCTAATTTCAAATAAAAATTTGAATATTTATTTTCACAGTTCTTAAGATTCATTTATAGATGTAACAAGATTTTTTAGAAATAACACTGAATCTTATTGTAATATATGCAATTTAGAAGTAAATATGTTTATGAAATTGTTACTTAGTTATAGCAATATCATACATAATGGTCTTTTAACACACTTTTCAAAAAAATTAACAAAATTTGCTTATTTGTTTCATTCTGTTTATTCTGTCCGTCATTTAGCCTTATGTAAAATTTTGCAAGATTTTGCTTCTTTCATAACTCGAGTACGCTTTATGTAAGACTCTTGAGATTTTCAAAAATAAAAATTTTTTTAAAATTAGCATTAGATAGTCATCCCAGAAGATTTTTTGTACTACCCCTATTATGAGAGTTATTAGGGGTTAAAACTGAAAACAATTTTATTAGTTTTAGGCACCTGTACAATTATTTTTTTAAATTAAATTTTTTAAAATTCTTGGAAAGGTTTTTTAAAATTAAAGAGAGTATTCCTGAATTTTCATTAATTTGTTATATAATAAAAATCTAAGATAAAATTCCAAATTGTGGAGCAAAGTCATAATTCTAAATTGTTTTTATTGTCTTTTGGAAAATATACACCTTTAGAAAACTTTAATTTTACATTCTGCTTTGTATTGTAATAATTTCAGTGGAAAATTTTACCAAATATGGTGTCTATTGATATCAAATTTTGGTTTTTATTGTTATAATACTAATATTTAATATTATTATTATTATGAAATTTTTAATTTGGCACAAATTCTTGATGAAATAATTAATAACTATATTATGATTTATATTTCCATATTGAAATAAACATGCATATATAAAATTTAGGAATAGTCGCTTAGAAAATAGAAATAATATTTGAAAATTAAAATAGTAGGTTTTTTTTTCGATTTTCTTTCCGCATAAAAGTTTTGTGCCACATAATATGCAATTAGACATAGAATATTTATAAAAGTTAATTATTACTTTACATACCTAGTATACAAAGCAAATATTTAATATAAACATAAATAAAAACGAGGAAGAGTGCAGTAGAGTAGACTGTGTCAACTCTGGGATACCGGTATGAACGTAATATATCATGTTTCTATAAAACTTGATCATCTTTTAAAAACATTCAGATGTTTTAGTACCGAACTACAGAGATATATTTATGTAAATTGTGGAGTTGTATGACAGCTACCCGAATCTATTGCGTTCCAATTCAAATTTTACAAAAGTTTTTGTCATGCAACTCGACACTTTTTCACTAAATTTCAGATAGCTAGCTTCAATAGACACTGAGTTATTTTTATTTAAAAAGAGAAGTTGTATGGCAACTATCCGAATCTGTCATATCATCACAACCAAATTTTACAGAAGTTGTTGCCATAAAACTGTATCATCATTTGCAAGATTTCAGACGCCTAGCTTCATTAAGTTTCAAGAGGTGCAAGAAGCCTGAACCAACTGCTCTAGACCAACCAAATTTTACAAAAGTTGTTGGCATGTAACTCGACACCTCTTTACTAAATTTCAGATTCCTAGCTTCAATAAACAGTGAGTTATTCTTATTTAAACGGAGAAGTTGTATGGCAGCTACCCGAACCCGCCGCACCACCACAACCAAATTTTACAGAAGTTGTTGCCATAAAACTTGATCATCATTTGCAAAATTTCAGAAACCTAACTTGAATAGATACTGAGTTATTTCTATATAAAGATAGAAGTTGTATGGCAGCTACTCGAACCCGCCGACCGAAAATGTTGAATTTAAATAGCAAAACTAACAATTTTGTAAAAGTGAAGTAAAAAAAATTTCAGCCTCCTTTATTTTTTGAATTATCGTGCGGACGGACGGACGGACGTACATGGCTTAATCGACTCAGAATTCGATTCTAAGCCGATCTATACCTTTGACACTATATCTAGCTCGACTCCTTTAAGGTGTCACAAACGTAATGGCAAATTTATTATAGGTACCCTTGAACATAGTTCATACGGGTATAATAAGCATATTAATAGTAATAAAAGATTTATATATTAAAAGAAAGCAAATATAATCAAAACAATTTGAATTTATAATTATAACTCACATATAAAGAAAAAAAAATAAATAACTTTTTTATGGATATCTTGTAGATAATAACATTCGCTTTATTAAACTAAAATTAATTATGCCTTCCTTCAAATTATTCAATTGTACCACGAGAGATGTAGCAAATGCTCATTTCTACACTGTGAAAATCCTTGAATGGTTTATATACTGTCTATGGAAACCCATTTGTTGTGGGAATAGTGTGATATACGCTGTGGAATACCACGAGAGCTGTAGGAAATATTTATTTTTATACTGTGGAAATTCCTAAGTGGTTTAAAGCTGTTTATTAAAATTTATTCGTTGTGGGAACTACAACATGCTTCCACCTTCTGCGTTCCCCTCAGTCAATAATGTTTTATTCTAAAAGAACTTTTCAGCTTCATATCCAATTTATCCTCAGACTTTTCTTTATTATCGTATTTTCTTCCCGTTTTGTCTTTTCCACTTATCTAAACCAATATTAGTATAAAGGAATCCATTTTTAGAGTTTGGTTAGTCTGTAAATATCAATAAAATACCACTAAAGTTCTATTAAGTTAAGTCCTATAATATAAACAACTATAATTCTATTTTTTGGTAAACCGTTACAGCATTTTAATAACCGTTATAAAATAACTGATAAAAGTTAATTTAGGCTTAAATATATTATATATTATTACATATAAACATTGAGTTAGATGTAAAAGAAAAATTAAATATTTTTAAATGATATAGAAATATATAATGTTTAAGTGATGTAAAAAAAAAACAATAGGTAAGTCAGTTAAAATTGTAATGATTCTTTAACAAAACGTATTGAGTTAAGGATAACAGATATAAAAGAAAATAAAAAAAAAAAAAAAAACACAAATTAAGAAAAATCACATTTTAAAAAATTTTCTAATTCTCTTTTTATTTAATCTAGTAAATAAACAATTTTAATATTTATTCCTTTTTATAACTGTATAAAAATAAAAGGATATAACAAACAAAGTATTCTTTTTCAGGTTTTCTATATTATACCTATACTCTCAAAAAAAAAAAAAAAACAATGTAATCCTGATTTAAAATACATTATACAAATAATCTTCATAAAAATATAAAATCTAAATAAAATATAAAACAAATTATATACATTATTTAAATATTTATAAAAGTAATATAAAACATAAAATAAAAACTAAACAAATAAATAAATAAAATGGAAACTCAAAAGTAAGAAAATCACAAATAACATAAAATGAAGAATGTGTAGATTGTGGGGAATGAAAAAAAAAACTTTTTCTATAAAAATGTAAATTTACAATTATAATTCTTAATATTTTTTTTTCTTATTCTGCTTATTATTAGTAAAAATGGAAATTTTTTTTATAATAATTCTTATTTTTTTTTATATTAAATTTACAATGAAAAAAAAAAAAAAAATATGTAGGAAATAGAAAAAAATAAATAAAATCTAGAATACTTTTGCCAGAAGGAAGGCTAAATTAAACAAGAAAGTATCATTTTCTAAAAAAAAAAAAAAAAACAAAATATTTATTAATGTTTTTTGTTTTTTTTTTTTATGTTTTTGTTGTATATTATCCTGCAGGACATACACCTACAATTTAAAAACAAATAAACTTGTTACAATCTTCTTTTTAAATTCATCTCTAATAGAGTTTTTTTGAATTTCTTGTCAATTGAAAAATCAAGATATGGTCTATGAGTGATCTTTTATTTTCAGTATATTTGTACATTTTAGTACATTTTAGTACATTTTAGTACATTCAGTTCATTTTTTAAAATTCTTAGTTTTTTAGTTTCATTTGATTCAATCGTGTTTTTTCAAACCTCCATTCCGTTTCAGATCAAGAAATAGAATTTTAATCTAGAATACCTTTAATAAAATAAAATTAATGTTACTTAATAATTTGTGCTGTACTTGTGCATCAGTGGTTATTAATGACGGGGATACAACCTATGAAAGTTGAAAGAAATTCTATCTCTAAATTTTTATATCTTCAGTTCTCTTGGATATAATTTTAGCTTATTTTTAAAACAAGAATTTTTAATTAATAAAAATTACTGTTGTCTGTTATGATTATGTTATGTTTTAAGAAACCAATATTATAGTTTCTTCTCGTATCTATAAAGAACGCTTTTAGTGAAAATCTTAAAATTTTGAGAGGAAAAAGATACTTAAGAATAATGTATAATTATTCTCAAAAAAAAAAAAAAATGTTTTTTGAACATCAAAATAATTCACTATTTGGGGCTTCGTTGGCCTAGTGGGTAAGAGCGTATAAAACACCAAAGAAGTGTGGGTTCGAATCCCACACACGTCGTAAGAGTTATTCCTCCTTACAATATTTACAGTCACGCCTGAACAGGAAAGACTGTGTAATTTCCTGTTCACATTTATGTGGCAGAGAAATGCACTAAAAAAAAAAAAATTCACTATTTTTAAAATTCTGCAATCTTGAGATCTGTAACCTTGACATTTGTACAAATTTGTTTAAATTAACAGACAAAAATAAAAGCACCAGCCTTATTTTCTTTCATATCTTTTCTGTTATCTGTTTTTTAACGGTTTCCCTGTTATAATGTAGTACCTACACGTTTAAAAGTTGTTAGTTTTAAATATGACCATCTTTTATTTGCTACAAAATTTTAAACCGCGCATTACCCACAAGTCAACGTGGGAATATTATTTAATACATTTTGTCTAATTAAAAAAGACACAATTTTTGAATTAATTTTCAAAAACTTTTTTGAATTAAAATATTTATATTTTTTTTTTATTTCACGTAGGTAATTAGATTCAATTAAGTTCACTTAGTTATCTCATTAAAGGGTAATCATCAAAGTGGGTCGCTGGCCTTCCAATTGCAAAATTTCGGTTAAATCAATCTTGCGTACAATAGTTACAATCTAATATATGACAAAGTGAAAATAATAATTTAAAAGAAGAACTGAAGATTAGTTAAATATGAATAAAAAGTGATGTCCAATGCTCCTGATAAATGTCTAAAGAACTAAACAGAAAAATTAGATTCAGACAAAAATTTAACAATTTATACATTAATCAAATCGTAATCTAAACTTTATAACTTAACATAAAGGCACTAAATTCGCAACCAATTAAATGACGACTAGTTTAGAAGTACTTATCTATAGAGTAATTTTGGGGAAAACTAAACCGCTTAGAAGTAAACAATAAAGTAATCCTTTTGTGGGTATTTGAATGTCTAGTTATACAGGGGAATGAGGAAGTGGATCGACTTGCAAAACAAGGAGCAGCAATTCTCTTTACAAATCGTAAACTTTTTTATGTAAACAAAAAATAACAGAATCACTAAAAATGAAAGAGGAAAATTGCAGCGCTCAGACAATTTCAGGATCTTCTAAGCTATAATCTAGAAAAGATGTGAGAAAATTATAAAATCTAGTAAAAATAAATTGAGAATTCTAACAGGCTTCCTTTCCGAGACATTGCTATTGAAAAAGAATACTTATGGAATAGAAAATGATGGTACATGCAAATTTTGTCAAAAGAAGTAGAATTTGCAGAATACATACTCAAAAACTGCAGAGCTTTATATCAGCGCAAAATATGTGCAAGTAGAAACAAATTTCTTAACCGAAGTTGAACTAACACCAATAAACCCCCTACAGATCTTCAATTTCTTAGAGGCAGCAATTTTGACAGAATTATTAATGGAGGCAAACTCCACAACATGTAGTAACAGGAGGAACAGCTTAATATAGATCTATATGAAAATGTCGCAATATTTACTGGTACCCCTTAAATAATAATAATAATATATTCTAGTAACTTGTAGCTGAGTTTACTAGATTACGAAGGTATGTAACAAAAATGAATTATACATGTAAGTATAATAAAACAATATACTTTTATGATATTTTAAAATCATTTAAATGTATAAATTCATTTTTATTTGTTTAAATCTTTAAAAATTCATTATATTATTTATTACTTATATTTTATAACTAAAAACCTATTTTTTTTTTTTTTTTTTTTACTCTATTTAAATATTTATTTAATTCCAATTTCAATATTCTGAAAATAAAATAAATAAAAAGTATGTAACCAATTTTTTGGATTTTTAAAAATATCCTTTTTTTTTTTCCGTTTTTTTTGTTTTTTTTGTAAAATGTTCTTTTAATTTACATAAAATAAAAAAAAAAAACAATTCATTTTAATTTTTAGTGATTTTGATGCTTTGCTTTGGCTTTGATTTCATTTTTAAAAAAATTATTTGAATTTATTATTTTTAGTTTTGATTTATTTATTTATTTTTTTTTTCCTTTTTTCTACAAACCTTTTTATGAATTTATTTTCTTTAATTTTTATTATTGGAAAATTATTTCAAGAATTTTAACAAGAATTTAACATTAAAAGCCTTCAAAAATTGTATTTTAAATCCAAAAAAAAAAAATTTCAATTTTTATTCAAAAATTCTCTTCTACTCATATACCGTAATACGTATATACATTATTATTTATTACATATTATGTATTGTGTATGTGTTTAAGTGTTTGTAAATGAGAAAAATATAAGTATTATTTTTGAAATCTTTTGATATCTCTTCCATGAAATTATTTCATAATGTAACATATTATAAATCAATTTACTTAATTTATGTATGTAACACATATATTATATACATAATATGTATTTTGTACATGTAACATATATATATATATATATATTTTTTTTTTTAAAGATCAAAGTTATTATTATAATAATTTCCATTTTTATGTATGTAATTTTGTTGTTTTTTTTTTTTTTATCTTATACTCTTTTACATTCCAAATATGGTTCAAATGTTTTGTTGGTTGTTTTTTTTTCTTCTTGTTTTTTTTTGTAATATTTGTAATATTTCGAGCTCTACAAATGTAAATTTCAATTCCATTGATGGCATAAATCTTAAAGATGTCCAGTTGAAATGTTTTTTTTTTTTTTAAATTTTCTTTTATTTTTTTTTTTTTATTTCATTTTTAAAATCTATAGAGATTTTATGGTAAAATAATATGATGATGATGGGAAAATATATTTCTGACTTATTATAAGATATTCTGATAAAAATCTGAGAAAAAAATGAATTTTTTTAATGTTTAATAATAATTTACTTTGAAATGGTTAAATTGTGTAAATTTTTTTAATAGCTAGTTTCAAATTATAATTAACGAGATTAGAATTAGATCATTTTGTTTGATTTGAAATTTTACGAAACTGTAGTTTCTTAGAAATTTATAGCTGAACAAAATGTAGGTTACTTTTTCTATTTGTTTTTTTTTTTTTTTGTTTTTTTCGGACGTAAAGTTCTTTAAAAGACCGCTAGTGTGGGATCGAATGTGAAAAAATGGCTTCCAAAAGTCCGCTAGTGTGGGAAGTCAGTTTCCTCCGTGACTAGTATAATGGGGTGCCGCCCTAATTCAAACATAGTATAATAGCTGACGAAATGTTTCTTCTTTTATTTGTTTTGTTGTGAATGTAAAGAGGGCTTTAAAAGACAGCTAGTGTAAAATTTTTACTCACTAAAGCCAGTTTCCTCTGTGACTAGTTTTTAGATTTTAGAAAATTCAAATTGACACTGATTCCTTGAATTCCAGTTTATTATACGAATCGGGAACAACTGTTGTGATAATGTTTTTCACAATTTAAGATAGTCATAATATTGTTATAGTAAAAGAAATTAGTTTTTTTTAATGTATGCCACATATAAATGTGGACAGGAAATTACACAGCCTTTCAGTGTGGCTGTAAATGTCGTAAGGGGGAATAACTCTTACCACGTGTGTGGGATTCGAACCGACACTCACTTGGTGTTTACAGCGTGTTTTACGCTCGCTCTTACTCACTAGGCCATCGAGGCCCCTGAAATAAATTATTTCGAGAGAAGTGATTTTAAGTTATTTTTAGATTTTAACTTAATTATTTTTTAACTTTTTAATATATTATTTAATTAAAGTTTAATGTAACTTTTACAAAATCCTTAATGATAAAATTGAGTAAAAATCAAATTTTTATCGAAAAATTGATTTAAATTCTTTTTTAAATAAAACTTTTATAGTTGCCAAACTATTAAATATTTTTAAGTCATTTTAAAAGACTAAGTTATCTTAAATCTAAGTTATATTATTCTAATTCCATTCAAAAATATTTACAATACCATTAAAATTTTTATTTTATTAAACATATAAATAAAATTGTGTTGTAAATGAAAAAATTTTTTTTTACCCTTTTTACATTCTTACAAAATAAACATTATGTTTTATTTATTTAAAAATTTTATTGGAACTGGGCTTCATTCTCATTTCTAAATAAATAATAATGTATGTATGTATATTGAAATAAAAACTCAACATACATAAAACATTTTTTTTATTCATTTTTTAAACACTAATAAGAGCAATCTATTTAAATGAAACAAGATTCAGAAAGTAGAAGTGTATAATATGTAGTGTATCTAGATACAATTTTTTTTTAAGCCCTTACTTAATCTTATAGCGTTCTTTTAAAAAAAAAAAAAATTTATCAGGAGTTGCACTTTTTGTAAAGGTAAAACGTTCTACTCTGGAAAAAATAAAACCTTAATTTATCTGCTGTTTTAAAAAAAAGAAAAGAAATTGGGGCAAAACACACTCAGGGCAATATTTTTTCTAAAAAACTTCACCAAAAAATATTGATTGGACATAAAAATTAGTTTTGCTCTGTCCCGAACGATAATATTTAAAAAAATGTATTATATAATAGTCACTGTCACACAAATAGTCAATACAACCATTATTTTTATATCTGATTGGTGACTTTATAAAAATAAAAGAAATATTTATATCTGGTTGATCCTATTTGTAAAATTTATCACAATCAGACATGTTGAATTCATTTATAAGATGTTTAGAAAATAAGTATGTCATCTGTTAGAAAAATATCTCGAAACAAAACAGTGTGGTAATTTGAAAAAAAATGTTGATTTTTTTCCCATCTATTTGTAAGTTTTCTCAGGTCAGAAGTGTTGCGTCTTCTTCAAAAGTAAAACAGGAAAAAATATGTCATCTGTATGTCAAAACTGTGTCATCTGTTAGAAAAATAACTGAAAACAAAACAGTGTGGCAAACTTAAAAAAAATGTTGCATTTTTTCTCATCTATTCTGAAGTTATATGAAGTCAAAACTGAAGAGAAACAAAGCAAAATGTGAAATAGAAGGTTTATTTTTTTTATAGTTTTACGCTTAGCTGTCATTCTAAATATTTTTTTCGAAATCTAAAATTTAAAAGATATTAATTAATTAATTTCTTCCACAAAAAAAAGTTTTGCCTAAGATTATCTTTAGCCTTCAAAGATTTTTTTAAGTTCTATAATTTTATAATTGAGTTTGTTGTATTTTGCTTCAATGATGACAGTATAAGCTTCTAGAAGAACTATATTAATCTTATATAATATTTATTATTAATGCTTTATTGAGCTTTTCCATTTTTAATTATGAAGAAAATGGAATCCAAACCTTCGTAATTTTTGTAGTTTGATACAATACCCACTAGTTCAAATCAGCGTCCCTAAGTCTCGTTCATACAATATCGGTCTATTAATTTAATCTTTAGAGTAAAATTTTCATAAAGGATAAATATTTATAGTACGAATATTATGGAATATATGAAACTTTATAAAAATACTCTATAAAATAATGAAGATTGCCCTAAAATTCATATTTTCATGAATATGAAGGAAATTAAAAGCAAAATTTTAAGGCAAAGACAGAAATGTTTGTGTAAAAAGGAAGAATTTGTTTATCTTGATTCTTATGGTTCTTCTCACTGGAATTTGTTTTCTATTATAATTCAATCAATTATTTATTAAAAAAGAAAATATTATATAATATGTATGTACATATGTATATACGAGTATAAAATATTTTTCTTTAAGAAAAAAAAAAAGAAAATTTTTAATATAACCATCAAGCAAAAAAAAAAAACTTAATAAAAGTAAATTTTTTATTTAAAAAATGATTTAAATGCTAGTGTAAATTTGACACTCATTTAAATAATTGATATTTTCATTTTTTAGAAAATGGTATTATGTTAAAATTTTATGTTTTAAAATAGGTTATAGGTACATAATTATTTTAAATGATTTTTAAAAAGTATTACATATATTTTTTTTAAATTATATTTAAGTTTTACATATTTACGGTCTTAAAATAATTAAGAATGTTCTTTATTTGAAAAGTATTTAAGGATAATGGTTCAAATAAAAAAAACAGTTTTATGGATTCGACCCATTAACTTAAAAATTATTTTCTTTATAGTTTACTTTTTACAGACCGCATACAATTATGTATAAGGTAGGTATTGTTTTCATAATAAAAATTTGTACCCGAGATTTTGGCGAATATGCACACTACGGTGTGGAGAAGGCTATAAAAATTTTTTTAGTATGATGTCTGCTTGTGTGTGTGTGTGTGGGTGCGTGTGTATGTGTGGTTATGTTTGTGGGTATGTTTTCAGCTTAAACGACTGAGCGAAATTTTTTGCAATTTTATATTTAAGGTTCTGACGTAAATATCTCGGATTGATAAGCTATTATAGCAAATCGGACAACCGCAAGTGATAGTTTACTAGCGTACTTTTTAAGTTTTTTATGAATATTTCGTAACAGAAAAATTTTATGAGAAAAATTTTTAAGAAGAAGTTGTTACACAAGTGAAGAGCAACATCTTTACCATAGAACATTTTTTGATTCGACTAACTTTAACTTTTATTTAATTTATTTTCTAAACCAAATTTTATACATAACATTACATATAAATTTATATGAACAATTTTTTTTTTGTTTTTTTGTTATGCATCTAAGCACATTATTCTTTTGTTGATGACATAAAATTAAAACGGTAAAATTTTTGTTAGCAGATTCAATATTAATCTTATGTTTGTTTTGTATTTGTTTACAGTTTTTATTATTTTTTACTTGGGGCTTCGGTAGCCTAGTGGGTAGACGTGTGGCGTATTAACCGAAGGAGTGTGGGTTCAATCCCTGCACAGGTCGTAAGTGTTTTTTTCTTTACATATCCCCCTTACGACCAAATGTAATGTAAATATATAGTACATAATATAAACAAAATAAATAATATTAGTATATAATTTAATAATAGTATAAAAACCTATAATGGCCTTGGTAGCCGATGGTTCAATAATATTGCATTACATTTATGTATGTAATATTAATATAAATAAATAAATAAATATTTTTTACTTCTAATATTTTTGAATAAAAAAAAATCATGTACATTAATGTAAAAATTAATGTATGTATGTATGAATGAATTCCAATATATTTTTACGATTTAATTGCTTATTGAATATTGTTATATTGTTATTGAATAAAACAAAATGTTGTTAAATTATTAGAAGTTATTTTGCTTTGATATAAATTATTATGTAAAAAACTATAAATTTGGCATTGTACTTTTCGTGTAGTGGCGATCGGTCCTGTGGTGGAGGTAGCTGATTTTTTAATTTTACTTCGTAATTGAGTTATATTTAAAATGAATTGGTTTATCAATAAAAACTAAGTAATAAAATATTAAAAACTTTATTCAACTCTTTTAATCTTACTAAAAAATAAAAATTTAAACAAAGCCAGAATGTATTTTAAGATATACATTTACCAAAAGACAATAAAAATAAAAAACAAAAATTCCCAAAAATAGCAAAATTTCACTTTTTTATCTCTATTACCTCTTAAACAAGTGGAGGGAATTAAAAAAAAAAAAATTCTGAAATAACTTATTCTACTTTTGAAAGACGTTTCTGCTCTCATCATTTTGGTGCCTGAAAAAGAGTTAAAATTTTCAACTTTGCACAAATGATCTTTTTGCAATTTGTACAAACTGTAATTTTCTACGAATTGTTGTTCACTAGATTTGATTGCATTGAATTTACCCAAACGGAACACTCTCGGGTTAAAAAGCGATTTTCAAAGAATAATACACTAATTGCTTATAATAAAAAAATATTGAATACAAAACAAATGTTTAAAATTTAAAATAAAATTCTTATATGAAAAGTGAACTTTCAGAAAATTAAACATTTTAAGTATCTAACTATGAATTTAAGGGTCAATTGGTTAATACACGCACAAGTAAAATTTTACTGAAAAGAAAAACATTTTATCTTCAATTGGTTTGTTTGAGAAAAAACAGTTTTTCTTTTCTTTACATATATGCTTTTTTAACTCGTCGGTGCCTGTTTTTCTGTCTTTCACGCACTGTCACGAACTCGTAGAGTACAAAAATGTGTCCATTTCTTTATATTTACTGATTGGTATCTATTTGTTTCTATACAAATTTATTTACTACTAAATGCTGTTAAAAATTATATTTAAATAATATTCATAGTAATCAAATTGAAGCTCAGCTTCCACTTTTTTTATGTAACAAAATATATTAAATAAAGTAAAATTTAAGATTGCCTAAAAATTCTTCACATTATTTTATGTTATCTTCTCTGTATCATATCTTTTAATGTTTTCCAGAAACGCTGATGAATTCTTAAATTACTGATGTATTTTACTATTTTAATGGAGATTCGTTGTAAAGGAAATTTCTAAGAAAAATTTTATTTAAATTTATTATAGTGCTTGAGTTATCTTGCAAATGATAAAATATCTGATACAAATTGCAGTGAAATAAAGCAGAAAACAAATTTTACCAAGGTAAGTTTAAAAATGAAATAATATCTATTAATACATCAATAACGAATTTTAAAGAAAAGTGGCAATTCTCACAAATACACAAAAAAACAAGTATATAAAATTTTCAAAATTTTTCAACTAATATAAAAAGAAGATGGCCCAAATCAAAAATTAATAATTTTAATATTTAAAAATTTTATACTTATATTTTTTAATGCAACTTTTTCTCAAAAAAAATTTTAAAAATTAATATATAAAAATTTTTTTTTTAATATTTTCTCTTGAGGTTTTTTTTTTTTGTTATTACAAAACGTAAACAAGGTAGAATGTAAACCAACGGTTTTTAAAAGCGCACATTTCCAAAACTCAATACAAACTGTTTAGAAGTGTGACTTGCACAAAAATTTGAATATTTCATGTAATAAGAAAAAATGTGAAAATAGGACATTTTTGAAATTTTGAGGGGCCGTAAGTCCGAAATCCTTTATAACTAAAAAACCGTTAACACACGTAAAAATATATTATTGAACCTTTAATTTTCATTTTCATAATTTTCATGTCTTGCCGAATTTTTTTTCTCTATCTTTAACGGTGTAGAAGTTTTGTAAACAGACGGACGAACGGACGGACAGAGCGAAACCAATAAGCACATTTTTTCAAAATTTTTTTGGAAATGTGCTAAAAAGAAGTGGTTTTGTCTTAGTTAAATTTATTGGACTCCTCAAAAGGTATAAGCTGAACATTATCTAGATAATTTCAAAATTATTTCTCAAAACTCACAAACATTTATATTAAGAATTAATAAGATGATGTAGTTGAATTAATTTATTATATTCAACTTTTTGGGTTTTTATAAATTGTTTTCTTAACTCACAGACCATTTTATTAATTTTTAATATAAAGGCTTATGAGTGTTGTGAAATAATTTAGAAGTTTAGTTGACTTTGTAAAGTTCACTTTATACCAATTGTCTAATAAACTGAACTAGGATGAAACAACTTCATTTTTTATTTTTATTTATTACCCACACTCGCTCGGTATTTATAGCGTATATTATACACTCTTACCCATCGAGGCCCCTTAAAAAATTTTAAATCATCTTCTTATACTTTACATGGATTAAAAAATATGATTTTTTTTACTATATTATACAAAAAACTTTAAACACCTTTACCTCGGAAACTGTTAGAAATAGACGCTCTCTTTCCATAAAATTCTCATCCACTCTCCATCCACATTTTGTTTATTTCGATATCATCTATTATTACCTTCTACTATCTGCAAAAATGATCACGATTCATTACGGTAGCTGCATTATAATGTCAAATACCTACATATTTTTTTTATATTCTACCTACATAATAAATATTTTTTTTGACAATTTAAAAATTTCTAAAAAATTGAATAAAAATTTTGTGTAAAATACAATAAATATATAAAAAATTTTTTTAAAAATCTTAAGATATTTAACAAAAAACTTTTCTTTTTTTTAAAGTCATATAATTTAATTTCAATATTATTTAATACTTATAATTATTGATTCTTAGGATTTTCAATTTTTTAAATAAATCAAAAAAATAAAATAAAATATTTAAATAAATTTAATACATATTTTTTTAAAAATAAATGCAAAAATGTATAAAAATTTATTAATTTACCAAAGTCAAATGATATGCAAAACAAGAAAAACCAATCAAAATTATTTCAAATCAAAAAGGATCAAAAGAAAAAAAAAATTGTACAAAAAAATATTGAAAATGTCCTTACAATAGCAAACAAATTGTTATGTTCTAATGTTTATTGATAAAATCCTTTACAGTTTTTTTTTTTTTTTTTTATCATTTTTTTATGTTTGCTTTTTGTTTGAAAATATTCTGACATAAAAATATCCAATCCATGTGAACAAAATGAAATCACTAAATATCTGTCTATATATTTGGAATAAAAAAAAAAAATAAAAACCAACAAATTGTAAGATGATAGAAGGAATATCATCCGGACAGGCTTATTTGAGAGAAAAAATAAAATAGAATAATAATAAAAAAGAAAACAACAAAATAAAAAACATAATATAAAAATATTCACAAAAGGACATTCATTGTGTAATATTCGAACTTGTATATGCATATGCATATTAAATATTTAATACAGTACAACTTTGATAATATTTATAATTTATTTTATAACATTCTGATATTCTATTAAGTGATCTAGTAAGAATATTTTCGCAAATTTTTTAAAAACGTCTTCGACATGCTAATGTTTACTATAGACATAACAATTGACATATGGGGTATCTGACGCGACGCTAGCTGTTGCACTATGATAGAAAGTTTTTTTGCGCCCTTCCAATGTAATAACGGGTCGCTGTATGCAGAAATTAGGATGCTAGTCAATGTTTTGAATAATTATTTTAACGATTATAAAATGTTGAAAAAATTTTATAAGCTCTGAAAAAGTCAGTTGAACACTTTCTTTGTTATTAGCACACAATGTTGTTTCTTATTATTTTGCTTAATTTAAGAAAAAAAATCATTTGACCAAAAATAATTCTATAAAAAGGAAAAATTAAATTAAGAAAATTTAAATAAAATAAAATAATCATCTAATGATGCTGGAGAATAACTGTCAAAATTTTTGATAAAAAATATAATGATTCTAGATTATATTTTAATAATTTATAATAAATATAGATGAGTCTTGAAATAATTTTTTCCAAACACAATTCCCTATCTCTAATTTTGAACTCTAATTTTGGATTCCTTTGTGGACAACTAATGTAGATTTAAGTATTGGGAGAGGATTTGGAGGGAGGGAAATAAGTTAAAAATATTAATAGCTCTCTACATATATATATATTTTTCACGAATAATTGTCTTTCCTTTATTAGATAGGGTTTTCTTAAATTTGAAGATCGTGTCTCTTACTTTTTAACAATTTTGATACGGAAGGAGCAGAATATGTCAAAATGTTTTCATTATCTTTTTGAAAATATGTGCATAACTTTCGGCTTTACATACTACCTATCATTGAATAAATTTTAAGTAAATATTCATAGGGGTCCATGGTGGCCTATTGGGTAAAGAGTATGGAATCGGTTTTAAACACCGTTAAAGTTTGAGTTCGTTCGAAAGTATTTAGAAATATAAAAAGATTAAATGAATACATTTTTATGAAATTTGAAAAATTTTTGTTTCAGATTCCATCTAAGAAAGTTGGTATGTAAAAAGATAAAAATAAATGAAAGAATGAATAAAAATATGTTGACAATGAACGTAAATCCCTTAGATAACATTTTCTTGTTTTGAATGTTATATTAAATATAAAAGAAGTAACAGAATAACAAAAAAAATTAAAACAACAAAAATAAAACAAGTATAGTAATAATAGTAGTAAAGAAAAATAGTTACATATATGTATATATTTATGTATATATCTAGATACAATTTAAAGAAATAATGTACAATAGAATAACAGAAATATAAATTAGAATAAAGAATATAAGATCTAAAAGAAAAAAAAAAAAAAAAAAACAATAATAAGAACAGAAATAAATATTATCTTTTTTAATATTTTTGGTCGTTTCTACTGTCTTGTATTGTTTCATATATTACATATCATAACATCATATCACATCCCATCACATCAAAAAGTATCAGCTATGGTATTACAAAAGTAACAAGAAGAGTTACAGTAAAATAATATATAAATATATAGATACATTTATATACGTATTATATACGACAATACGACAACTTTAAGACATGATAACGTGCCATTGATCTTCTTTTAAAGGACACTAAAGGGACCTCTTTTTGTTTATATGTTGTTTGTTTTTTCTTATTCTTTTTAATCCATTATTAACTCTACACAAAGATACATACATACGTACACTAAAATATTCTTTCATAGCATTACGAATTAAAAATCAGCAATTTTCATTCCAGATGCTGATGGTTATTTTGTTTTTTTTTTCCAAAAGATCAAGTCTAAGTATTTTTTTATTTTATCCTTTAATAAAAAATTGAAGAGGATTCAAAGGGCATTTATTCGATGATTTAGAAAATGTACATTTTTATGTAAGTTTTCAGATTTATTTAAAAAAAAATAGAATTTAAATTGCAACAAAAATTACAATTAAGCTGTAAAAAGGTTTGAATAATACAACTGAAACCATGTTATTATAAAAGATTAGAAATTAATATGCTGAAACAGAATTTTCTTTTTTTTTTTTTTAGGAAGGTGGAAATCTTCTAAACACCCCAAGAGTACTAGTATCTTTGTAGTTTATCAGATGTAGTTTCTTACTGATTAAAATATTTCACACTTTAGTGAGATTGCCATTATAGTGAGATTATGGATAGTGGGCTAGCGAGAAAGGATAGGAGAGGATACGATGAAGATGTGATAACTTTGATTTGACGAGTGGGACTGTAAGAGAATAATGAATCTGCGTATATTATTATTACTATTTCGCTTAGTGATCAATGACGATAAAATTTGAGCTAATGATAAAATTTATTTTAAGGCTGTGTAATTAATTGAGAACCAAGTTATATAATATATATGCTGATAAAATGCGAGTGCTTTATTATTTACTAAGTGTTATATGGGAGCTCAGGGGTCTAGTAGACAAGAGCGTATAAAATATACTGTAAACACCGAGGAAGTGTACGTTTGAATCCTACACACGTCGTGAAAATATTTTTGCCCTTATGAGATGGTAATAAAAGCCACCCATGAAAAGCAAAGGCTGTGTAATTTCCTTATCAGCTTTATATTTCACCTCACCTCAATGTATAAACTAAAAAACAAAAGGAAAAAAGTGTCATAACATAACTACTGTTATATAATAACGAATAAAAATAGATTTACTTGAAAGCCAAAATTTTTATTAAAAATTATTGAACTATTTAAAGTTGAAGTTATTAACAAATTGTTTCACAGTTCTTTCGTATATTTACACAGAGTTAGTTATTTTTCTTAGCTTTTTCTCGACAAACGATTTAAAAGAGTTGGAGAATTTTAAAAACAAGTGATATATTCATTCAATTAATTTTTTAAACGGTAGAAAATTAAAATTATGTCCGTTTAATTCTTTCAAATCTTGAGTTTTTAGTAGATTCTTATACTGTTTATGTAAAGTTTTCTAGTAATTTCTTTTTTATTTGTTTGTAATTATTTCAATTTAAGTGTATGCGAATAACAACGGAAATATCTCGGTAGTTTCTTTTTACAGAATTTAGGTGAACTCTTAGGCATGGATTTGAAAACCTTTCAAAACTGCTTCCGTCAGAATGGTATCATCGTTGCAAAGATCTAATAAAACTTAACATTAACTCTGACCAAATAAGTTCTGCTACATTTTGAAGGTACATTAAAGTTTAATGATTACTTACGCTTTAGCTGCTTTCATCAATAAAAAAAAAATTTTTACGAATAAAACTCAACATTTTTACTGCAAAATTGAAATTTATTTTAATTATTTTCTGACAAAAAAAAAAAAAATTTATTTTCGAAATTTTTTAGTTCGATTTAATAGCTTTCATTTCCTATTCGAATAACATCCTTTATTGCCTAAGTTAAAGTTTTTCTTTTCTTATAACATGAAGATTTGAAAGATTTAAAAAAAAAAAATTGTTTTTTCTGAATTTTGTTTTTATTTCAGAAGTAATATTAAATAAGTGCACATACGGACTTACATACATATATAAGTATAATATATAAATTATATATATATATATATATATCGTATATATATGCATATATTTTAAAAATGTATTTTAAAAAAAAAAAAAAAATAATTTTTTTTATTTTACGATAATATAATGTGAGACAAAATATTAGACGTAAATAGCTTTTTTATTGACTTATGCCAGTTGAAATGAGTGACAAAAAATTACACATAAAAAAGATATACGATTCTGTCATTTTGTTTTATGGTATCCTTTTTTAACACAAAAAAAAACAAAAAAAAAAAAAATAAAAATTAACAAAAAACCAAATGAAAACAATAAAAAATATCCATGTTTTTTTTTTTTTTTTGGGTTTATAATAAACGATATGCGAAAAAATCCTAGAGTTGCCAGCCTATATACACTATTAGATCTAATAAAATTTTTATAGTTATGTTATATATACTTGTATTCTTACTTGTATTATATATGTGTTTTGTTGGTTTTTTTTTTTAAATATATAAATATAAGTAAGGATTATATTGTAAGTTAAGGATTGATGATGGCAGCTTTAGGTTTAGAAGGAATCACATAAAATTTGAATAATGAGATAAAAATATTCTGTCGTGCTATTTTTTATACATTTTTTTTTTTTTTGTTTTTTTGTTATTTAAGGGTTTTCTTTCTTTTTTGTCTGGTTGTTTTTTTGTTTTTTATTCTATTTTTTTGTTTTTTTTTTAGTGTTTTCTTACTTTTGTTTATGCTTTCCTTCCGTTTTTTTTTTTGTCTTTTATTCGTGTTTTTAATATTACCATAGTAATTGTAATTTTTTCTCATTTTTGTCTACAAAAATAGAAAAAAAAACAAAAACAAGAATTGTGTATAGTACCAGTTTGATTTTAGTGGTTTATTTGAATGTGGAATAGTATGATAATTCTACTGGTAAGTTGTTGATTAACTAATAAGAATAATTCTAAAATAGATTTTTGAATACTGAACCATTTTTAACATGTTAAAATAAAAAAAGGATGTGTTGTAAATAGTTAATATTGTTGTAATTAGTATAGAACTTTATTATATATGTAATTTTAATGAATTGTTACTATTGCTCTTTACTTAGAAACACTGAAATTTTTCAAATATATTACAGTGACAAAATGTTATTGTACATTTTACTTTGTTTGTATAACAAAAAAACAATTTTTTTGTTTGAGCTAATCTGACCAGAAATAATTTATTAGTACATTTAAATTTCTTATGTGGTATAAGTAAGCATAATTAATACTTTTTCGATTGGTCTAACGCAGATGATTTTGATAAAATTTCATAAGATTAACCAAAAATTTTAAATCAGAAGTTGTCTAGAACTATGGAACTCTTCTGTAATATAGTTTTATTACGCATTAATTCGCTATAATTACGAACAGTTAATTGGTTGGAAAATCAATAAAATATTATAAGATTTAATATTGATCCTTGTGAAATTCTTTGATAATTCATGTATAAAAATAATATCATCAAATTTACAAATTCACTTAGGTTAGATTTTACACTGATTTATTTATGTTAGATTTTTGAGTAGGATAAATTTCATTACAAAGACATTCGTATTGGAAAAATATCCCTCATAAAATATTTTTCATTAAAAAATCAAATAATCGCATTAAACAAAAATGAAAATTTTGCAAAAACCCGTTTAGCGAAATAAAAATATTTAATAAAAATATTTTCCACAAAAAGACGATTCATATACAGAAAATTTAATTTTTCACATATTAATTTGAACTGATTTTGCCAAAAAAAAAACTAGACCTATTATCTGTAATATGACGTTTTCTTAGTAAAAGATATTTTATTGCAATGTTCATTTTGAAAGTTGTATTATACATTTGATATTTTATCGTTTTCCAAAAATGTATTTTTATGAGAAAAACTTGTGATGCATTTGTAAACTGATCTTTGTAGTGTATCTTTCTCTCGAGTTGCTTAGAATTAATATTTTAACTACTTAAATTTTTTTTTTTTCGATTTTCCTTGTAAATGTATAATTTTGTTTTTTACAGAAATATAAATCTGATTATAATTAGATAGGGTACATTGTACGGATTAAAATCCTGTATAGGATCTATAGATATTGCTAATTGAGAGGAAATGTTCTGGATAAAAGTAGTTTTTTAATTGCAAGCATCTTTCAACCGTAATTTATTTGTATTAAAATATTTTTAAGGAAATGTTCTATTAAAATATACATATATATGAAAATACCTATAAATTAGTTTTTTTTTTTTTTATAGATACGGTATATGCGCTGCAAATAAATGATAAATGAGTCCAAATACAAAATATTAGACTATATATTATTATTTATCCTTTCCGCTAATTCTAATTTATTTTTAGTTTACAACAATAAATTAAAAATTAATTTTAAAATATTGGAAAAGAATTTGGGAATAACTCCATATCTTTTTTTTTATAAAAGATAAATTTACATAAAATTTCAATAGGATTTTCCGGCTTTTCAATGGACTTCTGTAATATTTTTTTCTATAAATACATTTTCAATTCATATACATAGTTATTGTTATATTTGAGAAATTTATATAATATTGTAGTTTTGTTCTTAGAGACAGTTTTTGATTAGAATCAGAAAATAAAATGTACTTTTTGCAAAATAATTTTTTCGTTTGTTTATTAGTCCACGAGCATTTAGGAAGGGTTTTAAGCATTAGAAAAATTTTAAATCTTTACAAAATAAACTAAATATTGTTAGATATTTAAAAATTACCTGTTTAAATTTTTATTTTTATCCTTACATTCTAAATTGTTAAATGTAATGTTTGTTTAATTCAACAAAAATTATTAAACGTTAAAATAATTCATTAAATAATTAAATTTTATTTATGTTTAATTTAAATTAAATTAAATTTTGTAATTTCTTTAGATTTTCTTAAGTAAAGCTTGATTCTAAACTCCTTGTCTAATTGGTCATTTTTTTGCAGTTAATATTATAATTTGTTGTGTAGTAACCATTAAAATAAAATTAAATGTTTTGGATAAAATATATAGCAACCTAAAAGTATGCAATTTTTATAAAGAACTTTGTAATGCGGAAAATTTTTACATTTTTGAGGCGTATTGGTTATTTAGTGGTTAAGCATGTAACCTAATAACAAATAAGTTATATTTAAAGAGAAAATTTTACTTAATAAGTTTTTAAATAAAGTAATATTGAAAAGTATTATTGTAGAATATAATGTTTATTTATTTATATTAATATTACAAATCACATAGGATAGTGCAATATTGCCAAACCATCGGCTAATGTGGATATTATAGGTTGAATATTTTTATTAATTTATACTTTAATTTTTTTTTTATGTATTATATATTTACAATATATTCAGTAGTAAGGGGAGATTTGTTAAGAAAAACTACTTTTTCAGTAATTCTCCTTATAATTAAAACGAGGAAGAATACAGTTGACTTTGTCAACTCTTAGATACCCGTACGAACCGTTAGTATGTTCACAGCCTGTCACTCTGCTTACAATATTATTTTTTTAATATTTTAGTATTTTAAAATAATTTGGGTGAATTTTATAATTTCTAGAACTATGGATTGTACATATATTCAAACTATATGTTTATATGTACATTCTTCAAAAGCAGATTCTAACCTTCCACATAACGATTATCAATCCAAAACTCTTTCAAATATTCTATAGTACCATTTAATACTAAGCGGTAAATGTATATTAAATTTACTTAGTAGTAAATATAATTTTAAATATTATATTATATTATATTTAAATATTCCATTGACAGAATAATTTCTTATAAGTACAATAAAATACATATATGAATGTAAATACGGTGCTATATAATATACATATATACTCTTATCATTCATTCACTAGTGACATATACGATATGTAAATAAACATGATATTATATAAGTATGTATATATATATCAATATCATATAAATAAAAATTCTTCAAGCAACCGTTATGTTGTTTATTTAATTACATTTTTTTGTACTACGCATTGTATCCTCAACAATTTCAAATTATCGAGTAAAACAAAATGGAAAAAATTCGTTAAAGAAATTTGTTAGAAAATTTGAAAAAATCAAGTAACACTTTCGTCAATTATAAAGTAACCCTATATTATTAAAAAAAGTTGTTAACAGAAATAAAAGTATAATGTTGGAGCTTTAATTTTTGTGTATTAATTCAAAAAAATTTTAACAGGTGTTCAAGTTACAGGTGTTTAAAAATAGGAAATTTTCAGTTTTTGACCTCTTACAGCTCCTAAACGGGGGGTGATAAAAAAAAAATTTCTGAAATGACTCATACTTATTTTCAAAGGTTTAACTTCTGTAAAAATTTCAAGTTTTCAACTTTAACCGTTTAGAAGATGGAAGGGTTAAAGAATTTTGCAAAATTTTAGTTTCGCATAACGGTAAATTAAGACACTGTATGCCAAAAATATATATTTATTGTATATATACTTTTAAAGCTAATGAAAGTAGTAATCGTTTGGCGTTTTCAAAATGAAGATATACCTTATACAACTTGTGCTATAACAATTTAAATATAGAGCTTTTTTGAACCTTTGGGGAGCTGTAGCTCCGTAACGGGTGGGGCTACAAAAAAAAGTTATTAAAAATAAAATTATTATTTTTGTGAGATCTATCAGCAGTTAAAATTTCATAGCTCTATTTCAAAAAAAATGTCGAGATCTAAAAGTTAGGTGTTCGAGAGCTACCCTAAGGCTTGGTCCAAACTCAACCAAAAAAAATAGGGAACCTACAAATTACTCCCAAAATATTTTGTGTAAATTTCAAGATTCTAGCTTTCTTAGTTTTTGAGTTAGCGTGCTGACGGACGGACGGACGGACGGACATGGCTCAAAAGAATTTTTTTCTGATCCGATCCATACCTTTGAAGGTATATCTAGCTCGCTTATTTCGAGGTGTTACAAACGGAGGAGTAATTTTATTATACCCGATCCTATCGTACGGGTATAAACACTTGCTAACTGTGCAGGATTCAAAACCGTATTTCCTTGCTTAATATTCCACGTACTTAACTATTAAGCCACCGACGCCTCCTAGCAATAATGTTATTTCTGTATGAGTAAGAAAATAAATTGTTTTTTAATTTTTTTTCTATTTTAGTCGATCTTTTTAAAATTAAAAAATTTATTATAATTTTTTTATTTTTTTTACTTTATATTTCGTTCGCTCTTTTCCATCTTGATTCGATCATTTCTGCAGACATTTTTATTAAGTTTTATTTATTCGCACGATTTGAAATAAATTTTCAAGAATTTACTCTGAAGCTTTCGTTTCCAATTAAATATGCCGGCAGAATCTTACAACTGAATTATGTCAGAACTTTTGCATTGAAATTAAATCATCTAAGATAATTTGAATGATTTTCATTAATCACAGCGGCGCATTTACATCGACTGAACGCAACATCGTTAACACAAAATTCATTTGAAAAGAATTTGTAACTATTTTTAACGTAACATCAAAGTATTTTTATGTGAAATCGATTCAAAATAATAAGTTGAATTTAAAAATGTAAAGAAATTTTTAAATGTATGTTTAGTGTTTAATTGTTTGTTTCAATATTCAATACTTTAAATTTTAATTCAGTATAAAAGTAATTTATTTGAGAAATAACATTATATTTTTATTTCAAAATTAATTATAAACCGTATTAATTTTATTAAGAGCAAAAATAGTAATAGATGTTTTTAATAATCAATACTCAGCCGCTCAGCATTATTTTCTTCAATTCCAACGTCTCTTAATTCTATTATCTCACCAATTATTTTCGATTTTGATGAAAGTAAGTCGGAGCATATTAAATCTTTGTGTTACCTCAAATACACAAGTACTCAAAGCTAATAATGTTTCACTTTTTACTCGATCTGCATCCAATCTAAAAGACTTTCTAAACTAAAATAAAATAAAAATACATACACCTTAAAGGCATACATTATTTTTATTCTGAAGATACATATTTTATCTATTTTTGTAAGGAGATTCCTTTATATTATCTTTAACAATAATCCAAAACGGTTAGAAATAAAGATTTTTACAAACAGGAAATATTCCTGGAATTTTTTTTTTTTCGTTTTTAAACAAAGTGTTGTTTGAATTGAAATTTCAAAAGTGCTCTCGTTTTTCACTATTTCGCCAAAATGTCATTTATTTTATTTATTTCTGCAGCTAAATTCAATAAAATTATACCTTTTTCATCTTCTTGAAAAAAGAGAAAAAATACCTTTTGTTTGTTTATTTTGATTACTGAACCGACTGAATTACTTCTGCGCAAAGGACTCCATAAAAGCATTGACACAATCCAGTTAGTTATATGGATTTTTGGCCAGTTTGCATTTAATTGCAAACAAAAACTTAATTCATAACTTTTTTTTTCCTCATTTTTTATTCCGTTTGGGAGCATAGAGCTTCCATAAATCCGTTTCATCTAATTCTTTATTGGGCTATTAATTCGATTTCTATCCATGTTTTACCTTCTTTTTGTATTTCTTTTCCAACTGTTCGTTTTTATGTGTTTCTGTGTCTGCCTACTGTTTTTCTTCTCTGGAGATCCAGTCTAATACCTGTTTAGCAATGCAGTCTCTTCTCAGTATATTTTCTATTCACTTGTATTTCTTTTTTCTTATTTGTATGCGATTAGTTCTGTTATTAGCCACAATATCACTTTTGTTATTCTTCTTGCCCAGATGATCATTCATATAATACGAAGACATTTTGTTGATGAAAACCTGCAGCTTGTTTATACAATGCTTTCGTTTATTAGCCAAGTTTAGGCTGCCATATGAGTGAATTGATTTTAAGCAGAAGTCGAATATTCTCATTTTTGTTGTCTTATATCGCTATTTTTGTAAATCTTTATATTCTTCATAATCTGCCGAAAGCTGCTCTTGCATTTTCATAACAAAACTATTTTAATGGGTCTTTAAATTTTTCGTTAAAGGATTTTCCGAGCTTTTCTCAGTTATGATGCTACTAATGCTTCCAAAAAAAAAAAATTTTCAAATTTAGTTTATTTCATTCGCGGTATTTCTTTTGTATATAAATAATATATAATTTCTCTAACAATATAATAATAAGAATATAAACTTTTTTATTGCTTTAGTTTAGTTTTGAATTGAAAATTATTTGTTTACTCATTTGTACATAATATGATTTTCATTTTAATGTTTCCTTGTTTTGTTTTTCTTTTCATTTTTATTTAGTATATATATTATTTATAGATTATTTTTTCTTTTATTCATTCTTATATTTTCTTATTTACTTTCTATTATCATTTTTTTTTTTTTTTTTTTTTTTCATTTACAATTTTAACAAATCGATTTTGAGAATAATCTGTTTGGTTGGTTGTTGTTATTTTGTAATTTATGTGAATATATAATATTATGTATAATATGTATATGCTTATAGTATATAATATAATTGAACATAGAAGTGAAGAAAATCTATTTATTAGAAGCTTATTATTACAAAATAATTTGTGTCACATGTTTTTGGATATTTTATTGAGTTCTGAAGAGTTAGAACTTTACCAAAAGCAAATTAAGGAAAAAAAAATTATTTGTTGAGTAGAGTCTTAAAGAACAGATCCTATATAATATTTGGTGGATATTTAATGGCAAATAATTATTTATATATTATATAATATAAGATAATATTATGTATAATTGAATTTTGAATAAATATCCTAAATTTTTGTTTATTTCGAAGGATTATAGTTTTTTTTTTTTTCTTTTTCTTTTGTATTTATTTATTTATCTATTATCTAAAAATCTCTGGTCCAGTCACCATAATCTTTTCTTATAATATAGCTTTTATTTTTGAAATTTTTGTAACTGGTCATGCTCTTGTTTGTTCAAAATCAAAAAGAAAATTTATATTTTTTGAATTAAAAATGAGTTGATTAATTTTATATTATTTTATTTTATTCATATAGATGATGTATCTATAGATATAGATATATATATATATATATAATAATAATTGTGTACTTTATGTATTTTATAATATAGCGGATGATAATATTTAAAATAAAGAATGGTTTTTGTGTTTTATTGTAGTTATGAAATAATAAAATAGCAGGATTAAGGAAATTAATTAAGTAACTGTAAGTATAGGATGGTAAAAGAAGCCTATATATATATAGAGATTATATTTTGGTTATTTGATGTTTCCTATATTTTATTGTTTATTTTGGTTTCGTTTTTTTTGTTGTTTTGAATTGTTTTGGAATTTTTAAATGAAAAGTGGAATTTTTATTTTTTTTCTTGTTAATTTATTTTAATATATTATTTCTTCTCAAAATTTCGAGTTTTAAGGATTTAACAATAGTGATATTATCTGAAATTTTTGATTTTAGAAAAAAGGAATACTTTTTATATCTATTTTAGAATTATTATAAAATAGATTATGATAAAATTTCAAAAACAAAAAAAATTTAAAAAGCAATTACATGAAAAACTGTTCTTATATTTTTTTAACTTTACCGTAATTTTTTTTAAAGCGTTTTAATTAAAAGAAAATGCATTAAAATAATTCAAATGTTACAAAATATTGTTTTTTTTTTAAATTTTACTATTATACATATATAGGTACAAGTACTTAAAACATAATGTACTATTAAAGGCTCTTTGGTTGAAACTCTAGTTAAAGCATAATATTATCCAATACTAGTAATTTATATCTATAGTAATAATTTTTGTGATAAGATGATATATTTTTATAGATACTTTTACATAGTCTGGGTTCATGATCTAACGAGATTCAATGTTTGATGTCTCCACTCCTTAAAAAGAAAAACAAGAAGAGATTACGTGGCACACTTTCACTGCCATACTTCCAATTCCCAGATGAAATAACTTAGCTTACAGAAATTCATTTGTGGTTCCAAATTACTAATGTGGAACCATTTCCTATCTCATATTTTCTAGAATTAAGGATGGTTATATCAACACCGTGCAAATATGCAAGATGAACAGATGAGCTTTGTTTCCAATATGTCTGTCAATATGAAATCAATTTTCATTCCCTAACTTAATTTTCTTTGATCTGGCAGTACATAAGTACTAAATGACATGTAACCTAATACTTATTGTTTAAGAAATGGGCGGGATAGTGTTTAGTGAGTTATAGTTTCAAATACTTAAAGAGGACTGGTGCTCGTTAACATTTCTTCTTATGATGTTTCCCATATCTACCCTCACAAAAAAAAAACAAAAAGATGGTCTATATGCTTCATAGCTTCATAATATTATTTATTATTACTACTTAGTACTATTAAAACAAAGAAAGCTCATAATTCTACAAAATTCTAATAGATCCAATTGTCATATACCGATTTGAATTATAGAAGTTAATTGTGTAGCAGCCAAAAACCATATTTAAAAATAATCGAAAAGAAAATATTATGATAAATGTTTAGAAAACTACGAATATACTAGAAAAAGAATTATGAAGTAAAGAAGTTAATTGAATAAGAAGATATTGTCCTAGTTCTCATAAGACACAAAAATCACAATTAGTTGTATATATGATTAAAATGTGTAAATGAGATCGCTAATTAATATTCAAAAAATACCTTGAATGCTGTAAGTCAGGAATTAGAAAACAGTTGAACAAGATTGTGATGATTGGAGAGAATTTGTGAAGAAGGGTAAAGCACACACCGCACTGTAGCGACATAAGAAGAATAACAAAATGCGCTCTTGTTGTGCGCTCTTGTTGTATCAAGTTTGTCTTATTTTTATTTCACAGGGTCAAGATTTTATAAAACCGATTTTATGCCAAAAAAAAAAAAATTTGAACACGCATCCTTCAATTAAAATCTAAATATAGTATAAATGATTCCTATTCGGAAAATTAATCTTCGATATAGACAATATTATAAGCTATTGTGAAATAATATTTTTTATTGTTATTTTCTAAAGTTAAATCTGTTAAATATTTAAATTAAACACAAATTTTATTATAAAACTTTATATTAATAGTTGAATATCCTTTGTTTTTTTTTTTTTTTTTTTGTCTTTTAATTTAATTTAAAATATCGAAAAATTTTTTTTAATTGTTTGTTTATGTAATCTTTATTGCTTAAACTTAAATCTAATTCTTTAATCTTATTGTAATCTATACGATATTTTTTTAAATATTTTCATAACTATTCTATTTATAGGATTTATTTTTTTTTTTATATATTTTTTATATATGAATAAATTTTTGTGTTAATTCAGCATAAGAAAAGGAGAGTTTGAAAGTTTTTTGTTTTTTATATTAAACAATTTTAAGAGAATTATTCCCAATTGAAATAAGATTTTCTGTTCTGATTACTGGTATGTTTATTTTACCAATTAAGTTTAGAATTTAATTAATAATTTTTAAGTCTTAAAGAATATATAGAACTTTGTTTTAAGACTAGATTTTCTTATTCTTATGGGTATAATTTAAACAAAGAAAAAGAAAAAGAAAAAAAGGGAAAAATACATCCTTTTTGTAAATTTTTCGTTTAATTGAATATTTACTTAGAGATATTCTAATACAGTATTATACAAAATAATTTCGAATTTCACTTTAATTCCTTAAAGTATCGAAAACCTTTTAGTATGACACATTATATATAAATTTTACTTTGTGTCCTTAGTATTAATTTTAGGATTCAACTTTATTCAATATAGTAACAATTGAATTTACGTGAAAATTTTGAAAAGTAACATCAAATATAGATTTCTACATTTAATAAAAATGGCCATTACAAACAAGTTAGTTGTTTAGCTGCTTGATAAGGCATACTACCAGTACGTTTTAAACACTTATAATATACAGGGTGTTTCCGACTCGATGGTTTTTCTTGAAACTATGTTCCAAACTCAATTTTCTTTAAAACACAAATACAGAGAGTAGAACAAATACAGGGTGCACATTTTCATTTTTTATAGCAGATTTTGAAGTAGCTTTTCAAGCTCTGTAATGAGTGCCTAATAACATTTTCTCTATATCTCACTATAGCAAGCCGTTCAAAAGTTATAGATTTTTTTATGAAAAGTCGCTAAAACATCTTTAACCAATCATATCTCGAGAAGGGTTCAGAAAACATCTTTAATCCCTCATATCTCGAAAAGGGTTTAGAATAGTTTTGACATGCCCGATCACCCATTTCAAGAAAGACCATCGAGTCGGAAACACTCTATTGATAATTTTTTTTCTTCATTCCATTAATAATTTTGTTCCATTTTAAATTTGTATTAAATGTCATTCCTAAATATTTAACATTATTGACTTTTCATCATATTATCTACTATCTTATTATCTTAAGAGAAATATAATGGTATTGGTTTTTCTCTGTTTTGAGTAATATTTTGAATGGTTTGGCTTCGAAATATTCTCAAAAGTTGGCAACGATAAGGTGTACAACAATGTTAAATTGAAGAAGAACGTCAACATATTTGTTTCAAATACTCCTTCTTATCGTTCCTTCGTTCAGTAACTTCCTATTTAACTATTTTTCCCCAAAGCTGTAAATTGTACCATAGGTTCTAATCTAATATTTGGTTTAAAAGGGAAATGGCTTTTTGTTGTCCATCACTATTAAAGATAATTTGTGTGTTGAGCTTATTAGTGTCTTTCGATATTCCCACCTACCCTCACAAAAAATAAAAATATTTCTGATGCTTCTGTTAATTGATTTTTCTTATATTTACGATATTGAATTTAAAAATGATATCAGTTTACAATTATGGTAATACTTCTTTTAAACCACATTTGTAAATGGGAACTGGTTTCGAAAACATTGATTTTGTGAAACAAATCATTATCGCTAAAAGTTGTTTTACATTATCAATTAATCGCTGTAAGTTATTTGCAATTATTTTATCTAATTCGAATTATTATCTATTTATTTAATTTCATGACAATGTATTCGCGAGCATAAGTCTAAAACCTCTAAAACAAACATTAAGAAAAAGCATTCACTAGTCACTATTGATTCGGTATCAAGGAAGTAAAAAGCAGCATCTAAAAGTTCCTTTTCATTGTATTGTATGGTGCTACTTCCGTCCATAAGGTAGGATCAAATAATGACAATATAAATGTTTATTTCAATTTAACAAAAAATAAAAAGAGGAAAGTTATATGAATATCTTTAACTTACATTCCTAATATTTTGCACAACATTGTATATATGTATATAAAATACAATACATTTAAATGAATATCTTAAAATCGTTTAAGTTTAATTATAACCCCTTTTTCAAAATTAAGTTATAAAAATCTAAAAATACAATAAAAAAAAAAAGGATGATTAAAAAACCAAAGTTACAACAGAAATTAAAGGATAATAGTACAAAAAAGGATTGGACTTTTTTTTTCCATATTTTTAAAACATTTTAAACTTTTATTTTGTAAATTGTTTTTAAAATGCAAGAAAATTAAATTGCAACACGAGAACAATTTTAAGATAAAGTGATAAAAATTAACTTTTAATCCCAAAATTTTAAACTTTTTGCCATTAACTTAAAATTAAAAAAGAATATCCTGATTTTTCTTTTTTTTTTTGTCCTATTTTTGTTGTCTGTTGTTAAAATTTTTTTTTTTTTGTATCCAAAGAGTTAAGAATTTTAATTATGAAAATAAACCGACAAAAAAAAAAGTCCTCACATCCTGTTTATTAAATTTTAATTAGTAGTTTTATGATTTTATGAACATTTATTGAATTTTTATGTATATTTAGCTTTTTTTTTCCCTTTCCTTTTTTTTTTGACATTGAAAAGTTTCCAATGAAAAAAAAAAAAAAATATTTTATTTCAATTTTAAAATTTAGATTTGTCCTTTTATTTTGCCTTCGCCTTTTAAAAACTTAATAAACTTTTAATGTTATCTTTTAAAAGCGATTTAATGTAAAATTAAGTTTTAAATGGAACATTTTTTATTAATTTTTTTCTGGTAAAATTTGAGATTTAATTTGTAAAAACAATGATTAGAAATGATTTTAATCCTAAAACGAAAAAAATATTTGTTGGGAAGAAACTTTGTATGATCAATGGTCCACAATGCAATTTCAAAACAGGAAAATTCATAAATTTAACAAAATAATATTGAGATGGAAGTTAAAATCCAAAATAAACGAAGGAACAATTTTAAAATCCAAGCCAAGAGACAATTTTTAGAGGCTCATATTTTTCAAAAAAAAAAATATAATAATGACTTGCACCAAAATTTTTAATTTTTGTATTGTAAAAAACCAATAGACACTTTAAAGGCATATTTTAAGGAAACACTGTTATAACACGTATAAAATTATAATGTTAAAGTTTAAAGTTTTGTATTTTATTTTGAAAAAATTGTGCAGGTACCTGAGTTACAGGTGCCTAAAAATATCAAAATTTAAATTTTCCACCCCTTATAGCCGTTAAACTTGTATATAAGATAATAGATGGCATAGAAATAACATAAATGTCTCATACAATTACAGCTACAGCTGAATAATCAACAGCTTAGTGAAATTAATGATTCCAGAAGCTGAAACTTAGTCAAATATGAAAAACAACTAACTTAGTGGATATCCTATGCTCCTTATAAGAGTTGGAAGGAAAAAGAAAAATATCTGTTAAACAAGAAGAGGTACAAAACAATTTCTTCTGAGGTAATTTATGTTAATCCTGAAAAATTTTTCATTTCTTAAAGCTTCAAAGGTATAACTAAAAACGTTTCTGATTTATGAAGGAGAAAAATCATGTACAATTTTGTTTTTATATAGCAAAAATCTTGATTTTTAGAGGTCGTTCTGCCGTTGGTCATTTTTCGATTAAAAAAATGTTAAGCAGAATCTGTGATATAAATATTTAAAAATAGGGCTTTTTCAAACTTTAAGTGTAAATAAAATACCGTTTACGGGTGGGACTACAGAAAAAATTGTTCAACAAAATTAATATTTTTAAGAAACCCTAATTTAATGGTTAAAATTTGTTGTTGTAAACGGTGTAAAAGTTTGTGAAAGCAAATGAACGAATGGATGAATTTACTGCTTTTAAATTGTCTTACTTTTATGTTCGTATGTTATAAATAATTCTATCAAAATTTTTAATGTTTAAATTTTGAACAAATTTTACAAGGAAACTGATTCTAAACAGGATTAAAAGAAAACCTATAAAGCTTTTCTTTTTCTTCTAAATTATTAAAGTGAAATTAGAAAGTAAAAAATTAAGATTTACTTTAAAATTTTTTGTATAAACAATCAAATACATCACAGAATATGTTATATACACGTTATATAATTTATATTATTATTACTATTATATATATACATAAGTAAAGTATATATATATATATATATATATAATAATATTATTTAGAAATAAGTTTACTCTTTAAATTAAAACTATATTCGTAAATTTTAATTTATTTATCTCGAATAAAATAACAATTCTATGAAAATTATTTGTAATATACAAAAATAAAATTAGTCATAAAAAGTTTATTGTTTCTATAATAAAACGTGTGAAATTCTATAACCTATGACATTTAATTTAATTTTTGATATTTCTACTAACTATATTTTATTTATTTTAATATATTATTTATACATTTCCAAAAATTTGAAAATTAACAAATTTTAAAATAATTTTTTGTATATTTTTGTCTAGAATTTCAAATTAAAAATTTTTCAACTTGAGTGGTTTTTTAATATATTATGAATTTTCCAAAAAAAAAAATATTTTTATTAAAATCTACTCAATTTATTGATTTGTATGTTTGTCTATACAAAAAACACCAACATTTTTATATGCTATTTAATTTGAAGTAAAGGAATAAACTTTTGAAGCTAGATAAATAGGTTCGGAAAAAGTTGACTTTAAATCTAAAAGTTGACGTTGGAAACTCGAAAGAGGTCTATATTGAAAAATAGGTTTTTTTTTTTTGTTTTGCGATGGTTGATGAGAAATCTCGAGAGTTATCCATTTCCCTGGATAGTATTGAACTTTAATCAACCAAAATCATCCCCATTTAAAATCAAACCTTTGTATTGGTTGATATTTAAAATAAATTTTTTCTACAGAATAAATTTATCAATTTAAAATCATTAAACGTATAATATGCGAAATTTTGTGAAGTTTTTTTTATCTCTATAGCTTCCAAATACTTTAAAACTACATTTTGATAAGGATTAAGTTCTTAGCTTCGTTCTTATCTTTGCCTAGCATAGTTTATTAAGTTTAAAAGCTTCAAGATATCAGAAATTGTAAATATTTAGTAGTTTTGCACAGGTCCTTTGAACTTAGGACACATATAATAAAATTTTTTTAGAGATATAATCTAATAATTTTTAGAGATATTTTTAGATTACGCAAACCACTTATTCTTGGAATAATGGGATAATTAACTAAAATATGGGTAAATTTTTCAAAAAAAAGGGGTAAATTTTTAAATAATTTTCTATGTAGAAAAATTACAAATTTCATGTAAAAATACGATTATTTTTAGTAGATATTCCTTTTCTGCACATTATAAAAACTTTATATGAAAGTTTTTTTTGGAAATATGCTATACTTTAAAAATTCTTAATTTAAAATACCACCTCTTTTAATTTCTATTTTATATTGTTTTTGTTAGAAAATAAGGGTGCTTTTATCTATTCAATTTTATTGAATTAAATTAATAAATAATTCATAAAAGCATACGTTAACCTAAAACTTAAAAAAACTTTTCTAACATCAATCATTTGTTTTTTTTGTTAGAAAAAGTTTTATTTTTGTTTTTAAGGATCAAATTAACAATTGTATTACAAGGAAAACTATAAAGGCAAAAACAAGAATAAACAAAAAAAAAAAAAAAAAGGAATTAGATCTGTCTGAGATGAATTTTATAATATTAACATATGAACATGTTCTGTACAAAAAATCTACTTAAACACAAAGAAAATATTGTATGTGTCTTAGGAAATTTATTTTCATATGTATATGTTGAAGTGGTACTGTATATACAGTCAATATCATAAATAAATGTAACATTTTATTAATTAAGATTTTGAAAATTTATACATTTATGTCGTAAAGTGATCTGATCCAATTTTATACTGAAGTAATCTGCTTTGTCTTGAATAGAAAAATCAATTGCACTGCCCTCAATATATTTGCCCCTAATATTCGGCGATCCGGCAAATATAATTTTTCCAATTACACGAACATCTAATTTTTCCAAAAATCTTATTGATTAGCCACTCTTTATTTTAGTTTCTTTTAATTCTTTTAGTTCTTTATTCTGAAAAATGTTTTAATATTTTTCACGAGGAATATCTTTGATTAAATCAGATATCTATAAGTTAGATCTTAGTTTGCCTATATTTCTATTTACAGCAGATATGTTTGGAAATTTATGCACCGTTTGAACTAAATGTATAATTAGATGATCATTTTGAGAATCTAATTTTTTTAGTTTAAATATTAAAGTTGGCCTTGTTTTAAGCATTCCTTTGAGAGTTACTTTCCACATTGCGTTAATATTTTTTTTAAGGTCAATAATAGCGTCGCTTTGTTGTCATTTAAAGGAAAAATATTTCAAAATAACAAATGTATTTTACTTTGATATTCTAATAATCTTAAATTTGAAAAATTAATAAAAATTAATAAAAAAGAAATTATAGATTTTATAATTTTAATTAATCCCACACACGTCGAAAGAGTATATCCCGTATAATTACCGTAATGTCAAAGTACGGTAAGCGCGAGCAAAAGTAAAAACTAAATCAACTCTTGTGTCGGTTCAGACTTCTACCGATACTTCGAGTTTCAACCGTCGCTTTGCGGTTCTACCGTTGCTGCGCACTTCTACAATTGTTTTGGTGATATATTGTCGCTTCGGGCATCTACCTTCGCATCGCGGTTCCACCGTTCCTTGGCAGTTATACTGCCGCTTCGAACTTCTATCATCGCTTTACACTTCTACCGTCGCTTATATTGTGTCAGATATTATTTAAATATACATATTCTATTTAAATATCAAAGAGGGGCAGGAGACGATGCAAGCATTAGTTAATTAGATACTTAAATACAACTGTGACTTTTATTTAATAAATTATTGATCAAACCCATATTAAAAATTAAAATTTAATTTACTCTTGTACCAATTTTTATTATTCCTACTGTAAAATAACACCATTCACATATGTCATCAGGTTTTATTTGTTTTAATAATTGGATTTTTAACTTTAAAAGGATTTAAATGTTTTAAGTTAAAAAAAAAAAAAACAAAACAATAATAACAACAAAACAAAAAAGAAAATACCCTTTTTATTTGGGAAATTATAAAACGTAAAATTTTTTTATTAAAACAAAAATAAAATAATAAGAAAATATAAACAAGGACATGTTGACTTTTCATTAAATTCAAGAGTTTTTTTTATTTTTTCTTTTAATTTTAATTTTTCGCTTTCAAGTTTGAAATTTTCTTTTAATGTCTCAACTGAAAATTGTTTGAAAAGAAAAACAAAAATTTAAGAAAATATGCAAAATAAAATTTGTTTTTTTGTTTTAAATGAAAATTATAAAATTAAAAAAAAAAAGTGACTCTAAGAGCACTGAGACCAATGGGAAAATTTTTTTCTTTTTGTTTAAATTTTTGTTTTTGAATTAAAAGAGAAGCGCTTCTTTTTCTGACAAAAAGTTAAAATCCTTGGAAAAAAAAGTTATTTGTTTTGATTTTTTTTTTTTTTTTAATGCACTTGTGTGTGGAAATATTTATTCATCTCATGACTGAAATTACATTGAATTTTTACAAAATATTTTTATATATTATATCATAAATAAATAAAAATTAAATACATAATAAGATGTTTAAATTCATGTATGTATAGTACGTACATAATTTTAAATATTTATGGTTAATTGGTTAAATATTAAAATACCTACTTTTGCTTGCTTTTTACAATGCAGCAGGGAATGATTATACCCGTACGATAGGATCGGGTATAATAAAATTACTCCTCCGTTTGTAACACCTCGAAATAAGCGAGCTAGATATACCGTCAAAGGTATGGATCGGATCAGAAAAAAATTCTAAGACTTTTGAGCCATGTCCGTCCGTCCGTCCGTCAGCACGCTAACTCAAAAACTAAGAAAGCTAGAATCTTGAAATTTACACAAATGATTCTGGGAGTAATTTGTAGGTTTCCTATTTTTTTTGGTTGAGTTTGGACCAGGGTAGCTCTCGAACATCTAACTTTTAGATCCTCACATTTTTTTTGAAATAGAGCTATGAAATTTTAACTCCTGATAAATCTCACAAAAATATTAATTTTATTTTTAATAACTTTTTTTTGTAGCCCCACCCGTTACGGAGCTACAGCTCCCCAAAGATTCAAAAAAGCTCTATATTTAAATTTTTATAGCACAAGTTGTATAAGGTATATCTTCATTTTGAAAACGCCAAACGATTACTACTTTTACTAGCTTTAAAAGTATATATACAATAAATATATATTTGTGGCATATGGTTTCTTAATTTATCGTTATACGAAACTCAAATTTTCCAAAATCCTTTAAACCTTCTATCTTCTAAACGGTTTAAGTTGGAAATATTGACAGAAGTTAGATCTTTGAAAATAAGTATGAGTCATTTCAGAATTTTTTTTGTATCACGCCCCGTTTAGGAGCTGTAAGTGGTCAAAAACTGAAAATTTTCTATTTTTAAACACCTGTAACTTGAACACCTGTTATAATTTTTTTGAAGTAATACATAAAAATTAAAGCTTCAACTCTTACTTCTGTTAACAACTTTTTTTAATAATATACGGTTACTTTATAATTGACGAAAGTGTTACTTGATTTTTTGAAATTTTCTAACAAATTTCTTCAACAAATTTTTTGCATTTGTTTTACTCGATAATTTGAAATTGTTGAGGATATAATGCGTAGTACAAAAAAATGTAAATAAATAAACAACATAACGGTTGCTTGAAGAATTTTTATTTATATGATATTGATATATATACATACTTATATAATATCATATCATTCACTAGTGACATATCGTATATGTCACTAGTGAATGAATGATAAGAGTATATATGTATATTATATAGCACCGTATTTACATTCATATATGTATTTTATTGTACTTATAAGAAATTATTCTGTCAATGGAATATTTAAATATAATATAATATAATATTTAAAATTATATTTATTATTTTGCACTAAGTAAATTTAATATACATTTACCGCTTAGTATTAAATGGTACTATAGAATATTTGAAAAAGTTTTAGATTGATAATCGTTATGTGAAAGGTTAGAATCTGCTTTTGAAGAATGTACATATAAACATATAGTTTGAATATATGTACAACCCATAGTTCTAGAAATTATAAAATTCACCCAAATTATTTTAAAATACTAAAATATTAAAAAAATAATATTGTAAGCAGAGTGACAGGCTGTGAACATACTAACGGTTCGTACGGGTATCTAAGAGTTGACAAAGGCAACTGTATTCTTCCTCGTTTTAAATATAGTTAAAGTTCTTTTAACAATTTAGGTTAGTAAAAAGAACATATTTTGTTTTTCTTTTTTTTTGTAGAGATTTAAAACAGAATTTTTAATAAGATATTGTAATTCAGCTAATGGTGTAGTGTTTAAGACTACGGTCTTTTATTCGAAAGAAAGGCACAATTTTACTTTTTAGAGTGAATTTTTTAACAGCTGAAAATTAACGCATGGAGTCTAGGTGGCCGATTCTTTAACTATTAATTAATAATGAGATAATGACACATACCATTTGTTGTAACACAACGATGAAAAAGACTCCATTATAATTCAGTGAACTTCAAAACTATAAGAAAACCCAGCTGATTCATATAAGATTTGGTTGTCAAATTTTTAAGGATATTATGTTCCGTTGAAGATTATATGAACGATTTTGTTCTCAAATTATAAGAGATATTACCTCGACACACTTTGCAGCACTACTTCAATACTCTGCAACTACCTTTTTTTTCCGAACAATATGCAATATGATATATGACAATATATTTGTTACATTAGGAATGTCAATTTATTATCGAACTTTCGGCGGCGTTAACTGATAATTGTTCTTTATGATACGCTTTATTCCTTTAAACTTGGATAATCAATCACTTCAGATAATTATCAGCTAGGGTAATTGTTCTGTTTTATTGTTGAGTCAAGCAATGGATCACTCTAGTCACGAAAAGGATAATTGAAGTTGTTGTTCATTTGAAGGCGGTATTCACTCTACAACAAAATCAGAACTAGGAAATTTTACGCAAATTGAAGTTGGTTCGAATAATTATTGAAGTCAATAAAACCATTATGTATAGTTTATGATTGTTTATGTAATTTTATCGACGTTCTTTTTGATTTCCACCTTCAATTGGCAAATAACAAAATGAATCTCTTGAATATCGTGACATTATGGTTATCCATTGATTGTTTAAATTTGTTTTGTACTACATCACAATATTTAAATAGTTTATTTTTTTCTTTTCCCCATGAAGACATTCATATCATTATAAATAAAATCCTTCATATTGATATTGATAAAAACGATCAGAAAAATAAATCAGAATATTATGACCGTTTATACAGACAATAAATGCAAAAAAAAAGCTGAAGTAATCATTTATTATTTAAAAACGTCATTATACTTAATTTATTTATTTTCCCAGGTAATTAAATTATGTCAAACTTACCTGTATTTTCTTTTTGTTTTTGTTCCATAAAAATAATTGGAAGAATATTATTTTTTTTTTCCTTTTAAAATTTTTCACTTTAATGCGAATACTTGTTTAGTCCAATTTTTATTAAAAGGAATAAAATATCCAATTCTTCTTATGTTGTCAGAAGAATATTTTATGAATTTTGTTTATTTTACTGAAGTTTTTTTTTTGTTTGTTCCCCTGCCTTGTAAATGTTACAAGGAAATTATATAGCCTTTCTTTATTTCCAAGTGTGATTGTAAATTTCGTAAGAGGGAGTTATATTTGCGACATATGTGGGTTTCGAACCCATACTTTCTCGGTGTTTACAACGTATTCGATATTGTGTTTTCCACTAAACCACCAAGGCTCCATTTTTTTTGTATTAAGCTAAAAAAAAATTTTTTTTGGTTGGTATGAAGTAATTTAAAAATATCAATTCTTAATACAATATTTCCTTAAATCATGTCTAGTGTTGACTATTAGGTATGATTAATTAAATTTGAATACAACTCCTTAAATTCAATTCCCATATTATTTATTAAATAAAAATATCGCATCTAATTATTAAAATAAATGCCTTTAAAAATCTACTTTAAGAAAACGAACCAAACAAATAATTTTATTTAATCACTTTAATAGTATTTTTTTGATTTAATATAAGTTGAAAATAATTCGACTTTAAATAAACCAATTTACATTTGAAGAAAAATAAATCAGATTTTCGTATTTATTATTTTATTTTTTTTTTCGTTTTAAATTACTTAAAAAGTATCATGGTATAAGTAACATTGAAAAAATGATACCTTTTCCTGTTTTCCTGTTTCCTTTTTTTTCTTTTCTTTTTTAATATTTAATAGCTCTTTTTCACAGCGCGTTAGCTTTCATAATCTCATTAATTCTTTACTACCAGTCTCAGTTTTCTTTACCAATGCTCCTTTGTACATATACATATATATAGCTTTTGAATACAATGATGATTCCTAAAAAACTAAATGACAAACAACAATTCAAATAACAAAGGACAAGGATTTTATTATTTATAAAACCTAAATCTTGTATTAACTCCTTAAACAAAATGCAAAATTAAATAAAATAAAAAAAATTGAATTTACAGTTACTTATAAAATCGCCGTTACAGCTGTATTCAAAGTAATAATTATGTATGAAATTTATATATGTTTCATTTTGAAATATATCGTTGCCAAGTTTCCGAAAAGAACGGAATGGAAGGGTAATGAGGTAATCAAAGAGAATAACAAAATAATATATTTCGATGGTACGAAGATGCAAAAATGTGTTTACGCCAAGGTTTTCTAAACTGAATCCGAAATAGTCAATTCTTATTATCATCACGATATTGAGTGTATTTTTGAGGCGGAAGTACTAACTGTCAAGGAAGCATATAAAATTGTATTCCAAAATGCAATTCCGACTGACTGCGGCCATTCGGTTACAGTCACATTCAAAAAAGGGAAAAGAATGTCTTGAAAAGCACCTTCGCCTAAATCGTCGATCTATAATTACTCTTCTATGAGTGCCGGGTGACAGGAACGTTGAAGTTAACGAATGAGCAGACGAATTAAGGCAACAAAAAAAGCGCGAGAAGGACTCTAAAATGAAGATAGTGTACACTTTTCTAAAAGCTATAAAAAGAGACATTTTTATTAAAAGCAACATCTAGATGGGTTATAGAAAGCAAGAAGGACTTTCTCCTTATAGTGAGAAGGACTCTAAAATAAAAATTATGTACACTTTTCTAAAAGCTATGAAAAGAGACATTTTTATTAAAAGTAACATCTAGATGGAGTATAGTCTAAGCAATTGCAAAACATTAAGAACAATTTTGTGCACTTTTAAGGGAAAATGAACAAAAGAAATCGAAACCTATACTTGTGTAAACACAGGTATTGCACCTTATCTGTGTTAATTATACTATAAATCTAGAAAGCAGCCATGTAAATCAACGAACTAACCAAACATGAAATATTCACTATGATTATAGTAATTTTAATTGCTTTGTGATTATGATGAGAATTTAAGTAACAAAATATAGTGAATCATGCCATAATGGTCTATGTCATATTAATCGAATAGACTAACGGTAAATGTCATTAGCCAAAATGCATCAGAGCATCAAACATGGCTTAGTACAGTATGTACAATTTTAAAGTATTTAAATTAAAATCTCCTTTTTATTTAAGTCCTTTAATGTTGAACACATTATCAACATCAAGATTCATCATTTAGGTTCTTAATAAATCCTTTTTTTGCAATGTCTATTGACAATGATATTCTACCTAATACTCATCTCTAAGATTAATTTTAATGTAAAATCTTTTTAAATTATATATTCTTAATATTCGGTCTCTAAAAATTTTTTCCTCAAGTAAAATTTCCTTCTGTACAGTAGTGTAAAATATTTTATATTATGTTGTTTTTATATTGGTGTTTGTATATATATTTTCTAAAACAAAAAAAAAATTAATAAAAAATAAAAAAATTAAGAAATAAAAATCACAAAAAAAGAGAATGAGACCGACATATAATTGACCGACACAATAAAAATATAATATTTAAAATTTTTTGTTGGTTTGTTTTTTTTTTTTCTTTTTTTGTGTTATTGTTATTTTTATTGTTACTTTTTCATTTATATGCCGATTATTTAACTTTAACAAATTTACTGAGTTTTCATTGAATTGTCCTATACAAAAAAAAAAAAAAAAAGTGCCAACAAACAGAAAATAAAAAAAATAAAAAGGAAAAAAGAATTTTTGATGTCCTGGAGACTTGAATAAAAAGTATATAATATTAAAGGTTGAAATAAAATTGAACAATTCACCCTCCTTTAAACTACACTATATACTGTTGGAAAAATAATTTGTTTACCCGTAATAACTTTTATTATTATTTCAATTACAAATCGTCGTCGTCCTTATAAATACTGATCGTTAGGCCTTTTTTTTTTTTTTATATTTTTTATGACTTACCCAAACATTTATAAATATATTTATAGGATTTCGTTCTATATAGTTTAGTTTAGTGTACAGTGATGTCTACTATATTGCTAAAGGACAAACTATATGTATATTATGTACATTCTAAAATTAGAATAAAAAAACAGATCAGGGAAAATTTAGAAATGTATTTCAAAATGAAATACAGAAAGAAAATGTAATGCAGGTTAAAGTAGTATTTCAGGTATTTGATATTTTGAAAGTTAAACTTTCTATACATTTTTAATTTTAGGGAGATTAATTGATTTTTAAAAATCGTTTGTTATATTAATTAATAATTCTTGATTTTATTTAATTGTACCTAGAAAGAATAATGCTTCAATTAAGTTTGTTATTAATTAAAGAACTATCTTTACTATGTTTAAAGATTCGTAGCATTATCTTATTTTGCTGTGGTATACTTGAATTTTACAAAGTCCTTCGTAAATCTCTTGATATTTATTTTCTTTTGGTGCTTGACATTTTCTAGGATGTAACAAAAATATTTGGGAAATGTCCAATTTTCGATTAATGGGGATAACTATTATTTTAAATGATTTATACAGTTTTTGAATAACTGATACATAATTTTATTCAGAAAAAATTAAAAATTAATTTCAAAACAGGTTATCTAAATTTGTTTTTTCAAACCATGGCCGTATTGTACCAAACACTTATCATTAATCAAATAATCATTTTTTTTTTGATAAGTTTTTGTTGCACCTAAATCGTATTTGATAATTACTAATAAATCTTTGATTAATAAAAAACACACACTTATCAAAAAAAAAAAAAAAATGATTATTTGATAAATGATAAGAGGTTGGTGGAAAGAGTGCTGTTCTCTCCAAATATACCCAACCAATTGTGTAATAGTTAAAACATCTGTCTTTCGTTTGAACTTGCCGTCGGTTCAAATCTTTACTGGGTCATATAGATAATAAAAAATATTTTAAATTTTTCATACAATATATAATCAATATAATATAATTAAATAAGAAATAAGTATACATATAAATAATATCATATTAAAATATATAATAAAATTGAAATAAAAAAAAAAAAAAATTCTTGTACCAGATAAAAGATGGCGCACAAATTAAACTATTTGTTTGCGTTATAGTCTTCTACAATAGTTACAACCGAATAGTCAAAGGTTCAATAAAACTAATGATTGCAAAAACTGAAGCTTAATTAATTTATTATGAATAATAAATCACTTAAATGGATGCATTTTATAGGAGTGAAAAAGAGAAAAAGAAACTCTAGAATGTTTTTTTTTTTTAAATTTAATTAACATTATTTTTAGTAATAAGAAGCTTATGATATTTGACGATTAATATACTACTCCTAATTTTAGTATATCCATAATGTTTGTTTTAAACTTTTAAATGGTTAAATAACATTAAAAGTCTATTGATAAAATCAACTTAAATTAAGTTTTTTTTTAATTTTGTCTAAATAAATAAAATTTATTAAATCATATTTTCAATTTAATTAGATTTAATTAATTGATATTTTCAGGAAAAGATTTAATTTTTTCATTAAAGCTTATATTAGTTGTGACACCTCTGATGATAATATTGACATGTTTGTTTACATTTTTAAAATAATTTTTTTTTTTTTTTTTATTAAATATAAAATAAAATATATAAAAGGTTTTATTTTACAGTGATTTTGTTTTTCTTTAATTTTTTATATACTTTTTCTTTTTTCTTTTTGTCTTGTCTTGTTTTTCTTATTTCAATAAATGTCCTGATTCTATTTATTTCCTTTATTTCCTTCTTTAGTTGTTGTTAGTATTTGTGTCGTTTAGTTTTAGTAAAACTTAATGCCAAGGAAATTTTCTTATAAAAAGTTTTTTTTTTATTTTCTATTTTTTTTTGTTTTTGGTTTTTTTTTTTTTTTTTTTTAAAGTTTAGATCTTAGAAAAATGGTCTGTACCATCATTCAGAATAGCGATGATTTTATTTAATGTTAAGCAATTCAGTTTAAATTTTTTTAAAGTTTTAAATAAAAATTTCTTAAATAACAAAAAAAAAAAAAAAAAAAAACAAAAAAAAAAAAGAAATAAAGAATAGAAAAGAAAAGAAAAATTTTGTTTTTTGGTTTTTCCTTTTCTTTTTCATGCTCTTTTTATTTATAAAAGGATTAAATTGCTTTTGATATCATCTTATCTTAAATTTCCTATCTAAAATTCTCATTAGAAATTTTTTATATATGTATATGTATTATATATAAATATATATATATAAATTTAAAACATAAATTTGTATATATATGAGAAGTATATATTACTAAAGGTAAAAGGAAATTGTATCACTGAAAAGGTGTATAAAAAAACGAAAGAAAGAAGGGACAATTTAAGTGCTTAGCAATTTCTACTACATTTTATCGTTTATAAAATCAAAATAAAAGAAAATTTCTCTCATGAAAATTCATTTTGAAATTTTTTTTTTGTTTTTTTATTTTTTTAAAGTAATATTATTTTGGTTTATAGTTTGTAATGTTTGTTAGTAGAGATATTTTTTGTTTTTTTTTTTTAAAGTTTCATTTACGTATAGGTACTCTATATTTCATTTTATTATTATTGTGCATTTTAGATCGAATAGATACTGATATAATTTGAGTATTTCTATCTTATACCATATTATGTACGTATTTGAATGCCAAAAAAAAATTAATTTAATTTTACAATAAAAAGATTTTCTATAATAAAAACAGATCATATGCAATTTTAAATTAGTGTTTATCGTAACTTAGTAAAATATTTTAAAATTTTTATAATATATTTTAGAATGAATTGAATAAGAAACATACATCATTTTTATCTCAAAGGTGTATATATACAGGTTGTCCTGTACAAGAATGCAGTTCTTGAAAAAAAAATAAAAATAAAAAATCAAAGTTCGAAAATATTCAACTTCAATATAAGTCCAAATCAAAGAACAAAATACAGCAATTTTGTTCCTTAATTCAGTTACAATAACAAATAATTTTGTATAACATGCTTGACTATCCTATTAAATCTTAACATGCCAATGTATACTTTTTTTTTTGAAAAAATCGCCTTTTTATGTTAATTATTTTTAAATCAATTAAGCCGTTGCATTGACTATTGTAGTAATTTCTGATTTACAGAATTTCCTTCATTATTGTTATTAATTATTGGTCAACATTTGAGAACCTTTCTTAGATTTGATCCTTTACTTTCCAAATTTGATCCTTTGACATTAAAGTCATATGGTATGTCATAATATGGATATAAAATTTAACCTTATCCGTTAAGTACATCAATTAGACTTAATTTTTAACAAGGCTTAACTTCCTTTTACTTTATTTTGCGAAATATTACAGATCATCGGGATTCAGTTAAAATAATATGAATCTGACAAAAAATAAATATTTCATTTCTTAATATTAAAGTATGTTTTCTTCAATCCTATTATTGTGAAATATAATTCTAACAAAAAACAAAAAAACTATTTTAAAATCCTTTTTCTTTTTTTTTTTGCTTTTGACATTATTTCAACTAAATTAGTTACTTTATTTTATCCATTTTCCATTTATATTGTACACGCATACACACACACACACACACAATATGTACATGCAGGTGTATATTGTGTAGATTTGTAGGATATAACAATTTTCAAAAATTGTTTTTTTTCTTTGTTTTTTTTTTATTTTGAAACTTTGTTAATAGTAGTTTACCTTTACCTAATAAAATCATTAAAAAAGGGATTTTTAAATTTTTTTGCTAATAAAAGACCAAGAATAATAAAAAAAAAAAACAAAAAAACCAACAAATTAATTTTGTAACATTCTTTTATTGTGTATATATATATAGCAACGTTTAAAGATGTTACAACTTCTATAGTTTTTTTTTTTTTTATTTGTGTTTTGCTTGTAAATTTCACCACTATTTTTAAATTATTTATATTTTAAAAGATACTTTAACTATATTTAATGTATATAAGTATACCTGAGTAGTGAGTACCTAAATATACGTAAATAGGTGGATGTTAAATTTAATAATAAGTTTATACTAAAAAAAAAAAAAAACATCATAATTATTTATTAATTTTTTGCTAACTATTGGTAATTGTTTCAATAATATCTATCTTATGGTTTTGTATTATATAAATCTGAAGTATTTTCCTTTTGAAAATCTCGTACTATACCGAAATATTATTAGATTAGACTGAATTTAAATAAGCAAGTATATATTATTTTTCATAATTTCGAATTTTAAGAATAAAATACAATATAAAAAATATACCTATAAATTCTGTAAATATAGAAACAATTAGTTATTCTAAATTATTTTCAGTCCCAAGGACGTTTTTTAAATCACTTTTCATAAAACAACTTTTTTGTATCTTTTCTTTTGTAGCAAAAATTAGTTTGTATTAAAATTTCTTTTTTTTTTTAGTGCATTCCCCTGCTTTCCCCATATATATTCCCCATATTTCCTTTCCAGGTGTGGTGTTCCCCATATTTCCTTTCAATGTCGTAAGAGAGAGTTATTCTTACTACATGTATAGCATTCGAACCCATATTCCCTGTGTGTTTGCAGCGTATTTTATGGGGTCTTACTCTTAAGGCCACTGAGGCCTCTAAAAGTAAATATGTATATAATGACATTTTAATTATAAAATGGCTGGAAAATTGTTAAAATTATACCGACAAATATCTGTTGACGTTTTTATGAATAAATTAGTCTCCATGTACGATAACAAAGTGGTCTAAATGTACACCGCTTTATTGAAATTAGCTTTATTAGCACTATAAGGATTCGAAAATTGTTAAAAGTTAAAAATCATTGAACTAGACTATTAAATGTCCTCGTCTATTATCTCTTCATATCTTTGAATATATACGTATAAACCTAAATTTAAATATCATTCCACTTTAAAATTTTGTAAGATCTAATCTTTCGAAATTATTTTAATACTTAACTAAATTTCAAGTAAAAAAGTATATTAAACAAGGGAGAATGTAAACTAACGGTTTTTAAAAGCGCTCATTTCCGCAATAGATAATACAAACTGTTTAGAATTGTGACTTGCACCAAAATTTTGTATAAGAAAAAATGTGAAAACAGGACTTTTTTGCAATTTTCAGGGGCTGTAAGTCCGGAACCCTATAAAACTAAGAAAACCGTTAACACACGTGAAAACATTTTTTTGAACCTTTAATTTTTATGTTTTGCGGAAGAAAAATTTGTACAGGTGCAAATTTTCCATTTTTGAGCCCTAATAAGTTTTAAACATGGTGTGGTAAAAACAAATTTTCTGAGGAAACTTATACTAATTTTAAAAGGTCTTTCTTTTCTGAAAATTACAAATCCTTATCTAAGAGCGTGCCGGATTTATGAAAAGAGAAATATCATGCTAAATTTGGTTTTCACATAACGGTAAATTCAAATACTAAATTTAAAATAATTCTACAATTTTGATATTGACCTACAAGATTCCTGTCGAATGGCGTTTTCAGATTGTAAAAATGTTAAACAGAACATGAGATATATGCATTTAACAATAGGGTTTTTCAAAGTTTGAGGGGCTGTAGCTCCGTAATGAAGGGCGCTACATAAAAACTTTAAACTATTCACTTTTTTATGAGACCTACAAATTACATTTTATTTTGTCTATTTTTAACGGTATAGAAGTTTTGTAAGCAGACGGATGGATAGACAGACGGACGGACGAACAGACGGAGTGAAACTAATAGGAATATTTTTTTAAATTTTTTTTGGAAATATGCTAAAAAGTAGCACTTTTTAATATGTCTATCGTTTCCATACTAAAATTAAGATTTGTAATTTGGAAACATTAATGTGACAAGGATTTCCTTTACACAGGATTTCCTTTCTTAGTGTAGCTGTACATGTCGTAAGGGAGAGTTATTCTTTCACCAAGGTCTCCAAAATGTAAACATGTATTATGATATTTTGGTTATAAAATGGCGAGAGAAGGCTGGGAAATTGTTAAAACGACCGACAAATATCTGTTGACGTTTTTATGAATAAATTTGTTTCCATATACCATCACAAAGTAGTCTAAATGTACACCGCTTTATTGAAATTAGCTTTATTAACACTATAAGGATTCGAAAATTGTTAAAAGTTAAAAATGATTGAACTAGACTATTAAATGTCCTCACGTCTATTATCTTTTAATATCTTTGTATATACGTAATACATATAAACCTTAATTCAAATATCATTCCACTTTAAAGTTTTGTTATATCTAATCTTTCAAAATTATTTTAATACTTAACAAAATTTCAAGTATAAAAATACTAAAACATACATACATTTGTGTATTCTAAATTAGAAAGGATACCTATGTAAAATTGTGTGTTCAATTTTAAAATTTACATTTTCAAAATTAATATCCGATTAAGGATTTTTGTTTTTCTTTATAATTTCAATGAATTAAAAATTAAAATCTAAGATAAAATTGTTAATATTATTACCAAATAAATTTTTCAAAGTAAAAATATTCTTTTAACATTTTATTTCAATTAAAATTATTTTAATTTAAAAAAAAAAAAAAACAAATTTTACAATTTACATTTTAATGTAATAATAAGATAAAAATTATTTTCAAAATATAAATTTCAATATAATGTTATTAAATGAAAAGTATGGATTGACAAAAATATGAAAATCTTGAAAATATTTTAGTAAAATTTTAGGGTCTACTTAACTTTAGGTGCATTGTCCGATCTTTTTCAAAGCTTACTGAGAGATACCTTAGATCATGTAATGAAACACTATATGGTCCCAACTAAGTATTCGGGACACTAAGGGCTTCGAAAGGTCTTTTGAAAATTAATAGAGTAACTTACTTAAAAGGTCGTAGTTGTCTAACATTTCTGAAAATACGGACCTTACCAAAGCTTAAACGAAAGCTCTGAATCATTTTCCTTCCAAAATATGTATATAATGTTATAAGACATTCAACGATTTCGGTACAGCGTATTTAAAAAAAAAATTGTCGTTTTTATTAAATTAAAAAAAAATATATTGATACAACGGTACATTTTTTTATGACGTCAGAGCTTTCGTTCAAGTCTTGTAAGGGTTGTCTTGTTGCACAAATGCAAGTGCTATGGTTTTTAAGTAAGTTGACCCCATAATTTTTCAAAGCGCTTTTTGAAGCCCTTAGAAAGCGAAATAGCGTTTCAAGGGTTCAAAGGTATCTCTCAATAAAGTTTGAAAAGGATCCAATAATGTATGTAAAGTAAAGTATATCCAAATTTTATTTTTATTTCATGAAATAAAATTTAATTTAGAAAATAAACATTATTATTAGTACAATATTTTTTCTTGTATAGTATTTTCTTCTTATTCTTGTATTTTTTCTTCAATAGTATTTCTTGTAGATAATAGGTATACCTTAATAGGAAGAAGGAATTATTTGCCGACAGGCATGAACAATTACACCCGAAAGCTATTCGATCAATTTTGATAACTTTGCCATAGTATAAAATATCATCAACAACTTTTGAACCAGTCTGTTCTAAAAATGTATTATTTATAGTTTAAGGGTGGCGTAGATTTGTCATATTCACAAAACTTTGAAACGGTTGTTCAATAAAGGAATAGACATGAAATTTTATAATATATTTACTCTCTGTTAGTTATGCTTTGCTATGTTTCTTATTATTGAATGAAATAGCAAAGGTAACAGATAGGTGATGGCATTGTCAGATCATTGAAAAGAGTTGTATTTTAATCTTAATTGTAAAATTTTTTAAAGAATATTCAATTGTAACATTTTAGTTTAAACTGCGCGTCAAAGAAACAGGTGATTAATTTATATAACAAAAAGGTAAAAGACAATCTATTAAAAACTATTTATTGTTGTCATCAATCGGAGATAGTGCGCATATGTTAAGATTTCTATATATAGGTTCAGTAATAATTAATTTGGTTTCAAAATGAATTACTTTTATATACATCATATGTAATAAATAATTTTTTTTTTTAATGTGGACAGGAAATTACACCAGACGTGGCTGTACATGTCGTAAGGGAGTATAACTCTTACGACGTGTGTGAGATTCGAACCCACACTCCATCGGTGTTTACATCGTATTTTATACGCTCTTACCCACTAGGCCACCGAGGCCCCATATGTAATAAATATTCAATATAAAGAAAAAATAATTAATAAAATAATATTTGTGTCAGATAATAGATGGCGTATAAGTAGCTTAAAAATTTATCGTATTTTAAAGTACATATATAGTATTTTTCGCGTTTTGTACAGTAGCCAAATAATCAACAATTTCTGAATGAATTTTAAAGTTTTTAATAATTTATTTTTAAATGTTTTTAAATTTTTGATTTGAAAACTTTAAATTTTAAAATTACGAATTAATTTTTAGAAATAACAGAAAATCACTGTTTAATTAATTAGTTTTGTTTGTTTTGGTTTTTTTTTTTTTTTTTTGTTGTCGAAAAATTGGGTCATTATAAAGAGAAAATAATTTTTATTTTGCGCATAACTTTTAAAACTTATTTTTAAAAACAAATAAAATGTTTCAAATCTTTGGTTAATTAAATCATAACTTTTTTTTTTGAAAAAGAATAAAAAAAAAAACAAAATAATGAAAAAGAAAAATATTGGATATTAGAAAATTTTTTTGAAAGTCTGTAATTAGTTTTTTAACTTTTATATTTAAAAAAAAATTTATTCAGAGCTTCTTCATACTTAAAAATTAGCAACAGGTTTTAATAAATTTTTATTAATTGAAAATCTGTTACATAAATCAGAGTTAAAAAATTTTTTAACTACTTGTCATTTTTTATTCTTTATTTTGTTGTTTGTTTTTCTTTTCAGACTTTAATTTTATTTCGTTAAAGTAATTTAATTTTTTTTTTTTTTGGAAATTTTGTTTTTTCTGTTTTTTTTTTTTTTTTGTTTTTATTTTGGCAATTCAATTGTCTTAATTTCACAATCTGTTCAATTTTTTACTTTGTTTAAATTTTTCTATACATATATTTTTTTTTTGTGGGATTAATAATTTTTTTGCATTAATTTCTTTTTATTATTAAAATCATTTAAAAAGTTTACGCTAGCGATTTATAAACTGTGTTACCGTTTTATTAGGTATAATAAAAACTACACATTTTGCTTGGTATTTAGCTGAATAGTTTTACCAAGTTTTGGTGTAATATTATTTACTTTATGTTAAAGTTATTTCTCGTTTATTCCCATATATTTTGTAAATTACATCTTTTGTACAGATTTAATTATGCCCATTATTTAACAAAACCAGACAAAATGTGTTCCCTAAATGAAAATTGTTATTTATATAATATGATTTCGTTTCTCAAATATATTATTAATTGAGACATTAGGTGTTTTAATAATTTTTATTATATATTTGTTTATTATTTCAGAACAGAACAGAACAGGACAGAACAACTTAAAACAGAAAATTTAATTAACGCTTTTTTGTAATTTTTTGTTTTAGTTTTTTAACTGTCAAAATTGACAAATAATTATCAAACAAAACAAAAAATTGTTTCCTAATTCATTACAAAAACAAACACTACAAAAAGTTTTTATTAAATTTGTCTTTTAATTTTTCTCTCTAAATATTGTAACAGTTTCCACCATTTTTCACTAAAAAGTAAAATGCATTCATATAAATCTGTCAAAATTAAAAGAAAAAAATCAGCTGTCTCTACCACAGGACCGACCGCCACTACACAAAAAGTACAATGCCAAAATTTATAGATTTTTTACATAATAATTTATATCAAAGCAAAATAACTGCTAATAATTTAATAACATTTTGTTTTATTCAATAAAAATAATTATATGCAATGAAATCGTAAAAATATATGTACATTCATTCATACATCCATTTATTATTATTATTATTGTAATGTAGATACATGATTTTTTTTTCATTCAAAAAATAATATTAAAAGGAAAAAATAATAAAAACTGTAAACAAATACAAAACAAACATAAGATTAATATTAAATCTGCTAACAAAAATTTTACCGTTTTAATTTTATGTCATCAACAAATGAATAATATGCATTTGCATAGATATAAGTACATACATATATATGTATGTATAAAAATTTTTAGAGATATAAAAAAAAAACAAAAAAAAATTGTTCATATAAATTCATATGGAGTGTTACGTATGAAATTTGGACTTAGAAAAAAAATTAAATAAAAGTTAAAGTTAGTCGGATCAAAAATGTTCTATGACAAAGTTGTTCCTCTTTACTTGTGTAACAACTTTTTCTTAATAATTTTTCTCACAAAATTTTTCTGTTACGAAATATTCGTAAAAAACTTAAAAAGTACACTAGTAAACTACCACTTGCGGTTGTCAGATTTGCTCCAAAAGCTTATCAATCCGAGATATTTACGTCAAAACCTTAAATATGAATTTTCAAAAAATTCCGCTCAGTCGTTTAAGCTGTACACGTGCCCACAGACATACCCACACACGCACTCACACACACACACACAGACGGATATCATGCTGAAAATTTTTTTACAGCCTTCTCCACACCGGAGTAGTGCATTTTTGCGAAAATCTCGGGTACAAATTTTTAGTATGAAAACAATACCTACCTTATACATTAATGTATGCGGTCGGTAAAAAAAAAACAACAAAAAAAAAAAAATTTTCCGAAAGTGTTCTGAAAAAAAAAGCAAAACAGAAATGTATAACCTAGAATAGAACACTTTCGGTCAAAAAAAAAAGCATTGTTCTAAAATTAATGAACATCAAAACCTGTGGATCTAGGTGGTTCTAGATCGTTCTACAGCTGACTAATAAACACACCTATTATATTATTTATAATTTTTGTTTCTTTTATTATAACAGTAAATTTACTATATTTAATTTACAACGGAACAGAATGCACGAATATAACCGAAACAGAAAAAATAAAAAACAAAACAAAAATGGCAACAAAGCAATGAATATAAATAAAAATGTAACAATAAATTTAATATTGAAATTTTTTTTTTTTTATATTATTTATTCAAATCAAAAATTAAAGAAAAAAAAAAAAGAAAACCTTCATTCTACTGAATTGTTGTTCTAACTCTGGTATAATTTTTCACTTATATTTAATTTAATTTTTGACTACTGGTTCGTACCATTTAAAGAATAAATGTTGTATAAGTATGTACATATGTATATATAGAAAACCTCCTCAGAGATTTACTTTTTCTTAAGTAAATCATTTCTTGTTGTTAAAACCATTTACAAAATAAAAGAAAAAAAGAAAAAGAAAATCGCTTTTTAAGATTTTTTTTCTTTCTCTATACTTTTATTCTTTTTTTTTAATTTTTTTTTTTATTTTGACGCCTTCTGATTTTTATTTTTGTGTATTCTTTTCTTGTGATGAAATTTAAATACTGACTGACTGAATTTGATTATAGGAGAAATGATGATGTTAATGATGACTCTGAAGATGATGTCGATATTTCCACAAAGTCAAGTATATTCATCCTAAAAGGAATAAAGGATATAAATAATGATAAAGAATAATTTTAATAGGGAAAGAAGAAGAAAGGTTGAAAAGGTTGAAAGCAAAATAGTAAAAATGAAAAAGTATAGATACTGTGATCAATTCAAAAGAATTCAGGCTTGATTTGACATGAAGTTGTACAATAAAATATAGGTTTTAATGATTGACTTAATGTCTATTATAGTAATATTAAATATGGATTTTATTAAGCATGTAAAATATATGATATGATATGTGGTTTTATTTGATTGCATTTTCAATTATTATCGATAGGATGATGAATCATTGATTATATAGATGAGATCATAAGATTGAATTTAATAAAATAAAATTAAAATTTTTTGTGCGAAAAAAATTTTATTAATTTTTTAAAGCTTTAGTTAAAGAACTTTTTTCTTTTATAAAGTAATAAATTAATTAAAATGAAGTCATACTACAAAAGAAAGGTTAGAAGTTTAGTAATTGTAAACTAATGAAATTTTGAGTTTGTGCATTATATTATCTATCTTAAAGTTTTGCTGAGACTTGTACGGTAGACTGGGGTGACGACAATTCATTTTTGTGATATTTTTGAATTGTGATATTTTTGAATTATGATATTTTTGAATTGAATCTTATAATATAATTGAAACGTTCAAAATCTGTCGATGGAGCATTAAAACTTTTTAATATTCCAAATTGAGGAAATATTGAATAGATAAATACGAAGAGGAAAAAAACCCATTTTTTTAATACATTTAATATTAGAAAATAAGATTTACAAGTACACATTTATATTTAGGATCAAAAACTAGACTTAAATGAGATGTAACAGGTATTAAAATTTTATCATTCTTTTGATGTTTGGTAAATGAATGATAAACCTTTAACAACGGTAATTTGAAGAACATATAACGATAATTTTATTTTTCATCACGTCCGATTTAAAACGTTTATTCTTTTAATGGAAAGTGTGTTTTATTCTTTATTCCATTTTAACTTTATTATTTTCTTTAGTTTTACTTTCCATTACGCAAAATTTCAAAAAGAAAAATTACAAGAAGAAAAAATAATAGCAATTATACTAAATCTATTGCTAAATAATTTCAAAATTTCATAATATAATGTCATTAAAGTTAAAAAGAAATTGAAGGTATCTATAATTATAAATTTGTAGTTTTCAACCACACACTACGTATTATGACCTTCCGTTAAGCTTTAAATACAAGTGTATATTTGGAAACGATTTTTCTATTACAAAATCTAAATTAACAATAATATACATATGTATGTATGTTTAATATCATGTTTTTTTTTTTTGTTTTCTTTTGGGATCAAGAAATTTTGTATCCCATACGAATTTTTTGTAATTTAGATGTCACGATAAAATATACTTACACACCAGCTACAGCTACAGGGCCCCTAGTATTCTTCTATTCATATTGTTATTTTCAAATTTGATTTGAGTTTGTGTTGCGTAAACCTATCATTGAAAACAAAAATAGACTGGCATGCAAGTTTCAAATTTTTTGAGTTTCAAAAATTAATTTCTAAGTCGTCATACAAATTTAAAATTTATATGAAAAAAAAAAAAAATAATAAAAACGAAACCTAAAAATTTTTTTTTTTATTTTTAGTCCTTTTTCTTCATATTTTTAAATTAAGTTTAGAAATAAAAAAAAAAAAAGTTATTTTTGCCATTTTCTTTATTTTTTTTTTTTTTTTTGTTTACTTTTAACTTTAAAGAAAAGTGTACATATATACCATCAGATTGAAACATCGTGCTGTTTTGAATATTTATTAGATTTATTACAATAAATCTTAATTATTATTATTTTCGTGTTGAAGATTTTACACGCAAAAAACACCCTCCAAAAATGAAAACAAAAAAAAATTAAATAAAAAAAAAAAATTTCTACCTAAACGGTTTTCTTTTTATCTGAAATGAACCAACAAAACTAAAAAAAAACACAACGTCAAATATATGACAACGCGATTGAGGATAGGATAGGAGAAAGAGAGAAAGAGAGTAAGAGATAGAGAAAAAATGAAATTTAAGAATACTTAAATATTATATCCTTTCCCCTTTCTATTTTTTCGAAAGGAGAAAACACATCTATATTAATATGTATTATATTCTTTTAAGTTAACATTTTTGAACTTTCTTTCGAAAAGGACCCTTTTTTTTAAATTGAATATTATTTGTTTTATTATAACAACTATATATATCTATTTTTTTATTTTTTTTTTTCTTCTTAAAAACATTTTCATATTTTTTTTTGGGAGCCTAAACTATACTAGATAGTAGTATATAGGCTGATTCGTTCCATTTAGTTATTCGGATGAGTCAGAATGAAAAAAAAAAAAACAAAAAAAAAAAAAAAAATTAAAAATATTTTTTTTTTTTATTTGATTTGAATTTATTTAAGAATTTTTAACAATTTTCCACTACTTGCTTTTCTCTTTCCTTTCCTTTCTTTTTTTATTTATTTATTTATTTTTTTATTTTAGTTTTTTTTTATTTTTGGGTACTGATTGTAATAATATACAAGCCATAAGAATTTTAATTAAATTTTATTACTTTTGCATAAATTTTTTATTTTTTGGTTGTTTTTTTTTTTTGTAACTCAAGTGTTCTGAGTGTGTTAAATAAAAATATTTTCATGGCACATTTTTACACTTGGCGTTTTTGGCACTTTTTTTTTTCTGTTATTTTTTTTTTTTTTTTATTTGTTTATTATTTAAGAATGTCCTGTGGACGGAGATAATAAAAGTCGAGACGATTTTTAGTATCGTTGTGTATATATTTTTCTTTTTTTTTTGGGTTTTTTTTTTGTTTTTAAATAAAATAAAAACGAAAGAGTAAAAGAGAAAGTTTAAAAAATAGATTTCAGTGATTTTCTTTATTCGTTTTCTGTCTTTTTCTTACTACAGGTTTTCTTTTAAATTTGTATACAAAATGAAAGATGAAAAACAAAAAAAAAAAAAAAAAAAAAAATCCTGAAAAAAGAATGTAGATATGTATATGTGATGAGTATGAATATTTATTGCAAAAAATTTGTGGAAAATTTGACACTTTTTGTCTTAATCTATAAAGCTATAAATTGCTTTTTTTTTTTGGGCTCTTTCTTCTTTTTTTTTTTTTTTTGTTTTGTTTTGCTTATTTTAATTTTGGGCCTCTAATTTTATGAGATATAAAAAAAAAAAAATTAAAAATTGTGGTAAATTAGTAAGAATTAAAAATTATATTTTAAACTAACAGAAGAAAATGTCAAAAAAAAAAAAAAAAACAAAAACATAAATTAAAAGTAGCAAAAAAAGGAATGGAAACTTTAAGAGTGAGATAACAATAGCCTAAGAATTCTTAAGAATAAAAATAACAACAAAAAAAAAAAAACAAAAAAAAAAAAAATAAATTAATTAAATTTAGAGTCAAATAAGGTTGATTTAAAGAATAAAAAATAAAATTTATATTTTGTTTAGTTTAATGGTCAAAAATATTTTATTTTGAAAAATATATTTTAATTATATTTATGTATATATGTATGTACATAATATTTATATGAATGTTTGTATATTGCATTGTATTTGTATAAATACATAAGAATTTTTTTTTTTTTTTGTTTTGGCAAGAGAAAATGTGACATTTTAAATTAATTTATTTTAATGAAAATTACGTTATGCTTAATATTTTTTTTTTTTTTATATTTCTTTTTTAAAAATTCTTAAGAATAATTTAAGAGAATTTAAATTCTTCATAGTTAAAATTATGAGCTTAAAATTTAAGATTAATTAAATTTTATTTGCTTTAAATTTTGATTAGTGATGATAAAGTAATTTTTATCTAAATGATTTTTTTTTTTTTTGTTATATCTTTATTCAAGTTGTTCATTATAGGTATGGATATTGGATAGGTATATAAGAATATAAAATTTGAGTTTATTTATAACTTTAAGTAATTATGAAAATATAACTATTTTTGTTTTATTTGTAAGTCATAGATTTTGCCTTTTTGCCTTAAAGCATACACTTTTTTTGACTTAAGAAATATTGCATAGAGCACATCCAATAGTTAAAGTTTCCATATAATAATTACGGTATCATAGATGCCATCAATATTCTGGTCATTTGTTTCCTATTTTATAATACTACTGTATAAGAACAGGGTAGGGGACCTTTAGTACTATGGTACTGCTTGAGCAAGGAAAATATTGGTTTTGGTATAAAGTAAAAATAAATTTTTATGTGGTTTAAAGTTTATACAAAATGTGGTAAACGAAGATGTTCTCTATTTAAACCCTTGCAAATTGAAAATGTAACTATTCCCCAGCTTGCTGGTTATCTTAATAATTCACTTATATGTATAATTTTTATTAAAAACTTTAATTTCATAAAATTGAAAAAAATATAATATTTATACTGAAAAATTATAGATTATTATTTTACGTGATTTTTTTTTTACCAGGGGGGCAGGTGGTAAACTTCAAAAATCACCCAGAGGAATTGAAAGTGATTTTTACAGATAATGTTAAAGTTTAAAGTGTATAAGTGTATAAATTAAACTTTAAAGTGAATAAGTGGATAGTGCTAAACTTCACTTTTCAAAATCATCCCCTTTTAAAGCAGACTTTAGATTGGAACCTTTAATACAAATGTTTGATTTATAGAATAAGGATGTGAGAAAAGTGATTCTTGGTAAAAGGGGTTTAGGTAAGTTTAGTATTATGTAGGGATGGGTAAAAAAATTTGGTGCGAGAATTTGAAGAAAGATTACCAAGTATGAGGAACATATGTGATAGCATATGATTCCATAAATACGACGTCCGTATGACAAACGAGTTTCTATAAGCTATGAAGTTCTAAAGTACAGAGATGGGTATTTGACTCAGTCCTTGTTTTGCGCAGAAATACTTTGAATGAACTCATTAACTGTTTTATTTTTTTAGAATTAATATTTATCCCTACAAGATATCTATAAAGTAACGTGAATGACGGAACTGTATGACGATGTCTGAGTGAACTTTAAGCTAACACTGGGATCATTGTTAAGGGGTTTCAACCCAAATGTACGTATTTTTGGTCTAATGTATATTTTATATTTACGTTGAGAAGATCTATGGTGCAGGAAGTTTTAGAACGATACATAAAACCTAGACAATTAGATATTCTTAAAATATAATGAAACCGAGTCAATTTCTGAATGTTTAAGTTTTGTTGAGTGTAGGAAATTGTTACCTTTATTTTATAACTGTAACAAATTTAAAAAAAAAGAACTCGTTCTTTATTAAAAGTTTTATACGATTTTATGTAAAAAATTGATTGACAGAAAAATACAAAAAAAAAGAGAAGGCAACGATTAAGCTCAGATGTCTTTCTATTTAAAAATTTTAAGAGTTATTGTAAACTAATGAATTTAAAAAAGTTTAGATTAAAAAATTAAATTAAGTCCATTTAAGTTAAAATAAATTAATTAATTAAATAAATAAATTTAAAATTTTTATTTCCTCCATATGCATTCTTATTTATATATGACTAAATTATCGTTTTAATTTTATATTTGAAATTAGTTATTTGGAAATTCTATCATCATCAAGTGATTTGAAAATTTTAATTGCAACCCTTCTTTTAGATTTCATAATTTTCAATCAACTTTTCGGATATTTGTAGAATAGAACGAAGAGGATATTTTTTTATAATTCAAGAATCAAATTCAAATTGATTGAATAAAATATGTGAGATAAAAATGCGTCTATGTGTTTTTTTTTCGCATTATTGATTTTCTTAATGCTAAACATTTTAATTTATGGCCCTATTTTATAAAAAAGTTTTAAAGGTCATAACAAAATTTCTAGTAGAAATTTTACCATACATCAATTGTGTTTTTTTTTCTATCCTGTGATCTCATAAACTTTTTTCAACCCTTTTCTAAAATTAAAATTTTTTTTTTTCAAATTCAAAGAATTTATTGAATATGAATTAGTTTTATAAATAGTTTTCATATTTTTCATAAAAAAAATTTATATTCATTTCATATTCCAAGAAAATTAATTTTAACACAATCTTTTCTTTAGAGATTTAATAAAGTTTGCCCCCTTGCAAAAATATAAAAAAATGTTTTAGGGTAAATTTTCTTTTTTAGCCATCATAATTTCAATAAGTTACCAACGTTTTTTTCGAAAACTATATAAAGTAATTTAAAAAAATTTTAGATAATATCTAATCATATATATTAACAAAATGGCCATTTGTTATCCAGCCAATGGTATTATAGTGGTTAAAACACCGGCTTTTAATACGAAAGGTGTTAGATTGATTATATCGAAACTTATAATAAAATAAAAAAAATTAAATAATTCTTGTATAAGATAATAGATGGCGCATAAATAAAAATATTAATTTGTATTTAATAGTCTTGTATAATAGCTATAGCCGGTTAATCATTGGCTTAATGGAAGTATTGGTTGCAGAAACTGAAGCTTAGTTAAATATGAATAATAAATAACTTATTGGATATTCCTTTCCTACAAGGAGTAACGGAAGCAAAAAGAAAATATTTATCAGGTGGATGAAAAATTTATAGTTGGTACGTTTAAAAGTAAAATAATATTAGGTTTACCAAAATTTTTAAATATAAAATTTCAATTACGTATTTAAAATTTCAAAAAATGTCTGATCCCTTCAAAATATTATCAGATAGAATTCTATAAAATAAATAAAACTTTTAAATAAAATCTTGAATTTTGTATGTCATACTTTAAAAAATATCAGAATTCAGAATAACAAAAAATTTTCTTAAATGAAGGAATAAAAACAAAAAAAAAAAAAAACGCAAAACAAAAAATAATAAAAAAAAAACTGAAAGTCGATGAAAGAACCATTTTAAATCCATGTATTCATGGCGTTGATCTATTGATGTTACACTAGAGAAATTTTTTTCCAAATTTTTTTCTGTTATAACTTTTTTTCTTTAAGGGATTTTTTATTTTTTTTTTTATTTTGTATATTTTTACCATTTTTCAATGTATTTCAGTATTCCCGTTAAATAATAATAACAACAACAAAACTAAAGTTTGTTAGGGATTGCAAAAATTTATTGTTGTTTTATTAGTTTGAATAACAAAAAAAAAAAAACAAAAAAAAAAAAGAGGAAAAACAACAAAACCAAAAAATCTCTAAACATCAATTTTTTATGTATTTCAACATTGTGATAATAAATATTTATCACTTTTGTTGTTTTTGTTGTTGTTGTTGTTGTTGTTGTTGTTATTTTGCACAAAACACATAAGTTAGAGCCTTAATATAAACATGAATATATTTATATACGTGAGAATAAAACGTGATTAGAGGATTTATTATGCGTGTACTCACCTAAATATTAATAGAAAATTCAAGGTATAGAATTTTAGTAAATGTGTGTGTGTGATGATTGTGCGAATGAAAAAAGGAATATAATATATTACAGTTATACAAGGAAATATGTAAAACGAACGTTTTTTTAAAGCGTTACATTTTCAAAAAAACACGTTAATGAAAATAATAAGAATATTTCTTATTTTATTTTATTTTTTTAATTAATGTGATTATTGTTTTCTGTAAGAAAATTATTATTTAAAACCACTCTCTTTTTAAAATTACAAAATTTTCACTTGAGTCATTTGATAAATAGGCGGCGTCTTACTTGTTATTTTTATATTTCGATTATTTTTCGAATGAAGAAAGATTTAGTTTTATTTCCTTTATAAATAATTGGAATCTATAGTTCTTAAAGTGGACCCATCCATGCAATTAAAATCACAATGATCTATTTTAAATTTGGATTTTATAGAATGTGTTAGATAGACGGATAGAATCAAATATAAATGTATATTTTGTTTAAAAATGTTTGGTTTATGTCTTAAGAACAAAAAAAAAAGTTCATGTATTAGCTTTAAATATAAAATAAGATCAAATAACTTGGGAAAACTAAAATTAATATTAGAAAACTAATACATTACGGCTAATAAATTTTTTCAAGTTTGGAAATTTTTTTCTTTGGAATAAATTAGAGTGAGTTAAGATGATACGCAGATATGTATGAAAAAAGTTTTTAATTAATCGGATTGATTGAAATGGATGGTTACACTTAAATAATAAAATGAGAAAATAAAAATTTAATATAAAACAGAAAGTCGAGAAATTTTATAGAACGCGTCCTTGTGTTTCCAAAAAAAAAAAAACTATAACATCTTTGTATGGAAATTCGTAATGTTTCAATTACAGTTGTAGTAGACTCATCATATTGATTCATCTTGGTTATTAAACAGTGAATATTATCATTTTGTGACTCATCATACTTAATGATATAAAAAAATGATATATACAATTTTTTTCGTACATATTTTTTACATCTACTATGAGTTAATAGATTTTTTTTTGTCATTATTAACAAAATAAAAAAAAATAGATAGGTAGTTAAGATAACTTTTAGCTACATACTCTACGTATTGCTTTCTCAAATTATATAATATATTTAAATAAAATAAACTTATTTTTACTAAAAAATAAGTTAAGTTTAATAAGCGTGCCTAATGAAATCTCACTTTTATTAATCTCCATTTTCAAAATCATCTTTTTTCAAAGATGTAGGCTATTACCGTTGGTTACAAAAAGAAGATTCAAATAATTTGTCTGGAAGGGGTTTGGGCGCCAGATAAACAAAATTTCAAAAAACAAGGTAGAATGTAAACCAAAGGTTTTTAAAAGCGCACATTTCCAAAAGGCAATACAAACTATTTAGAATTGTGACTTGCACAAAAATTTTAAAATTTCATTTAAATAAGAAAAAAATGTGAAAATAGGACTTTTCTGGAATTTTGACTAGGACTTTTCTGGAATATACAACTAAGAAAAACTGTTAACACACGTGAAAACACATTACTGGAGCTTTAATTATTATGTCTTACCAAAGAAAAATGTGTACAGGTGCTTAAAAATAGCAAATTTTCAATTTTTCAGCCCTAATAGCTCTTAAACAGGGAGTGGTACAAAAAATTGTTCTAAAAAAACTTATACTAATTCTAAAAGTTCTTTCTTGTCTTAAAATTTCAGGTTCCTATCTAAAGGCGTGTCGGAGTTATGAAAAAAGTGATTTCATGCAAATGTGATTTTCACATAACGGTAAATTTAAATAATAAATTACAAAATATTGCATAATTTTGATATTGTTTTATGGAGATAACAAAATTTTCGGCCTTACAGCGGTTTTGGATTGTAAGATTATTACGGACAGACTGAGATATATACATCTGAAAATGGGGCTTTTTTGAAATTTTGAGGAGCTGTAACTCTGGAATCCTATACAACTAAAAAAAACCTTTAACGTACTTAAAAATAAATTTCTAGAGCTTTCATTTTTATATTTTGCCGAAGTACAATGTGAGCAGGTGCCTAAGTTACAACTGTTTAAAAATAGCGAATTTTCAATTTTTGGAGCCCCAATAGCTCATAAACAGGGGGTGGTCCAAAATGAAAAATCTTAACAAATTTAAACTAATTCTAAAAATTCTTTCTCCCCTCAAAATTTCAAATCCCTATTTGAAAGCGTTTCGGAGTTATAAGGATAGAAAAATCATACAAAATTTGGTTTTCACATAACGGTAAATTTAAATACTAAATGTAAAAGAATTTTATAATTTTGATATTAATTTACAAAGTTAAAAAAAGCACCTGTCAAATGACGTTTTCAGATTGAAAAAATGTTAAGCAGAACATATGCATTTAAAATACGGTTTTTTCAAAGTTGGAGGGGCTGTACCTGCCTAATGAATGACCCTACATCAAAAAGTTGTTTCACAAAATAAATTTTTTTATGAGACCTACCTATGGTTAAAATTTTTTTTCTGTATCTTTAACGGTGTAGAAGTTTTGCAAACAGACGGACGGAGTGAAACTAATAAGCACATTTTTTCAAAATTCTTTTGGAAATGTGCTAAAAAAAAATTAGGAGGGATTTTAGATTTAGTTTTAAAATCAAGCAGTATCTAATAATATGTAAGCTTTTGAATTAGAAGAGACAAGTATTATAAGGACAATTTTTCTCTCGGATTTTTGTTTTATTGGTTTTGATTTTGAGATTGAAGCACAGAATTTTAATGCAATTTATTTTAGTTTAATTTTAAATTTATGATAATTTTTGATGAACAATTTAGATATATATAGGTTACAAGTATATAGCTACACTATTTTAATTATAAGATACAAATTGTAAATATGTTTTAACTAAACAAAGACATAATATGGAAAAATATAATATTATAGGTAATCGATCGATTCCACTAGAACAATTTCACTAATCGTCGTAATTGCACTATAGGCACTATAGAAACGCTATGGAAAATATTACAGTATATGTAATTTCAGGAGGTAACAATTTCATTTAAACAATTCAAAATTGTTAAAAATTTCACATTTAAATAATTAATTTTAAATAATTACGAAATTTTAAAATTACACTGTCAAATATTTTCTTTCTATATCCTAAATAAATATTAATTATTATGGACTGTAAAATAATAAAAAACTGAGAAAGGAAAACAAGCAACATTTGAGTCGAATATATTTTTGAAAAAACTATGAAGATATAAAAAGGACAAAATATTGAAGATCTATTTTTCTTAGTACAAAAGAAAAATGTGCCGCAAGTATTTATTCGGTTAATTGAACAATTCTTAAAAAATTAAACAGTTAAACCATGTCGCCAATACAGCAGAGATGGATTGTGTTGTGTACATCAATTTCACTTTTTATTTGTCAAAATGTCTGTAAAGTAGAAAATCGTCGCAATTGACAGATAAAACATGAAATTGCTTGAATAGAATTGTTCGCTTGTGAAATTATATTTTATATTTAGATACCTAGTGGAATTGTGACTAGTAGAATTCTTCCAGTGGAATTGTAACTAACGGTATTATTCTAGTGGGATGGACCTAAAATCATAATATTTATTATATTAGTGAATATTTAAAAATACTTTAAAATTAAATTTAAAATTAGAATAAAATATTCTTCATGCAAAGATTCTTAAAATTAGTATAAAAATTATTAACTTGTTGCATTTTGTTTTAGGTTGGTTAAAATTTCATAAGTCATACATACATACATACATATTATATAATATTTATATATATAATGTTAATATTTTAAATAAATTTCTAATGAATGATTTTTTCTTTTTTTTTTTTTATTTTCAGGTGAGCGTTGCCATTTACCAAAAAATTTAAATTTTGATTTATTAAAAAATATTCATATATACACACATACATGTTATAATTATGCACATACTCGTATGTATATGTTATATTAAAGTAAGTTTTGTTAACAATCCATTTTTATAGAGGTAAATATTTCATATTAGAAGAATAAAAAAAATAAATAAATTTAATTTAAATAAACAAAATATTGGAAATAATATTTTAGAATCAATCCAAAGTGAAATGCAATACAAAATAATGCAAAATATTTAAAATATGGGTTACAAATTGACAAAAAAAAAAAAAATAATTTTTAATTTATATGCAAATATATAAAATTTATTTCTGAAAAACTATAAATTCTTTTTTTTTTTATATGTATGTAAATTTGATTGTATTTAATTTAAAAAATTTCTAAAAATTATTTTATTTATATTATTTGTTTTAAAATCATATTTGTATGTATATGCACATTTTAAGAATAATATTATATACATATTATAATATTATATACTTTTGCAAATCAATCATATTGAAAAACAAAATAATGACGTAATTAAATTTTATACAATCTGAAGAAATTTTATTTGCATAGATCAGGATTACCAACATAATTATCATATTTATATATGTATATTTTATTAAGTAGGTATGTGTATAGGTATATCTGAGGAATATTTTCGGAAATTATCAATTTAAATTTTTTTTAAGCATATTTCGAAAAAAAATATTAATGTTACATATTATTATAATATTTAGTTTGTCTATTTTGTCAATCTGTTCTACTGTTTATAAAATTTGTGTAGAATTTAAGAGGATGCAATTTAATTTTAAGCATAATTATGGATGCATTGAAACTAGCCCCAAGTCATTAACCCGCAAAACAAAAATGAACTAATCCCCATTATTTTTGTTAAAATTTAACTTGAAGATAAATCCATTTTCATAGCGGTGATTAGTTTATTTTTTTTGTTCTGCGGGTTAGTTCATAGCGCCATAATTAGGTTTAGGAAAAAACTAATAAAATATAAAAATATTTATTTAATTTCCTCATCTCTTACAGATATACAATCTCCCTGAAGTTCCAAAAAGGTCTATATTTCAAATGATTTTAATTCTAGTTTTATTTTATATTAAAATTCAAACTTTATATGAAACCAAAAATGTTGCCAAATTCGAAGCCTCTAGAATTCTTAATTACAGGTAGAAAATCATAGCTTCGAGAGTAATACAATCATTAAAAAAAAAAGTACCAGAGTTGAGATTTTATAAGAAAATTTCTTTTGATTTTTCGAAGTTAAGTAAGAAAGAAAACTAAATAAAAAACGAAGAAAAGTGCTATAGAGTAGACTGTGTCAACTCTGGAATACCCGTATGAACGTAATCTATTCTGTTTCTATATAACTTGATCATCTTTTAAAGAATTTCAGATGTTTTAATACCGACGTTATAACTACCGAGATATTTTATGTAAATAGTGGAGTTATATAACAGCTACCCAAATCTATTGCACCAGCACAACCAAATTTTGCAGAAGTTGTTGCCATAAAACTTGACAATCATTTGTAAGATTTCAGATGCCTAGTTTCATTAAGTTCCAAGAGGTGCAAGAAGCCTGAACCGGCTGCTTTAGACCAACCAAAGTTATTGGCATGTAACTCGACATCTCTTCACTAAATTTCAGATACCTAGCTTCAACAGATACTGAGTTATTTCCATATAAAGAGAGCAATTGTATGGCAGCTACTACTATACCGTTGACACTATATCTAGCTCGACTCTTTTTAAGTGTCACAAACGTAATGGCAAATTTATTATACCCTTGAACATAGTTCATACGGGTATATAATAAAAATAGCCCCATGACAGAGACTACTTCTTTTGATTTATATTAATATTTATAAAAATAAGAATAAATGCTATTTCTTTATTAATAATATTATTTTAGTATTTATATAAAAATAAACCATCCATATTTACATTAAAAATTTTAAATAATAATAAAATAGCTTTAATAGTTAAACAATTCAAAATATGAGATACGATTTCCATTCGACGGTTGTATACTACAGGCGGCTGAATATTAAACAACTCAATATTTTTTCAACAGTTAACAATAACAAATATAGAATACACTGGGTTAACAATATAGGGTATATAAAATATATAGATTGTTTCACAGTTGGTTGACTTTTATAAATTGTTTCAACCATTGCATCATGTAAAAAACGCTGTAGGAAAAAAAATTATAAAATATTAAGAAAATTTGGTAGAAAAGTATAAAACGTTCAACTTTTAATGACTAATAAAATTTAATACCAACAATATTTTTAGAGCTAATTAATTTCCAAATTAATTAAGCGATTTGACGTTCTTTGAATTAAATTCATCAGAAAGATGACACTTTAAGTTTTTGACAAATTTCACTTTTCATAGTCGTACAGAACAAGTTCATGGGTATATTAAAATTACTGTTACGTTTGTAACGTATTGAATTAGACATGATATATATGGAAAAGTATATATTATTGCTTATATATCTTGCTCACGATTGAATTCTGAATCGATTTAGCAATGTGTCAGTCCGTTTCATCGATAACTCAAAAACTATAATCAAGCTAGAGTCATGAAATTCAAGCAAAATTTATCTGAAACTATTTATATCTTTCTTACTTTTTGTTGGTTTAAATTCGACCACAACTGCTGGTACTTCCTGAACAACGAACTTTTTAATGCATTTACAATATTTTTCATATAAAAAAAAAAAAAAAACCTAAATTTTCCCGTTCGAACAATAACTCGAAAACTAATAAAATTGGAGTCATGAAATTCATGTAAAAATATTTTTCAAGATATTATTGTAGGTTAAAATTTTTTTTTGGTTGTACTCTGAGAAAAACTTCGGGTACCTCCCGAATTACAAACTTAATGTTAATTAGAGTTTAATTAACGAATCAAATTATGGAGATTTTTAATACAGTACAGATATTAAGATTAAAATAATGAATAAACAAAAAATGTAAAGTTTGGAAAATAATATTAAAGGCAGAGTGTTCAATGCATTTTAAATACTATCACGGGTTCGTACCGGTATCTCAAAGTTGACTCGTTCAACTATTCACCCCCAGTCGTTTAATATATTTTTAATTGACTCAGAAATATATTATTATATCTGGTATCGTATATTACTGATATCTGGTATCGTATATTACGTTTATAATAAATATATTTAGAGCAAGAAGAAAATTGTTTTACAGTCATCCTAATTCTAATAAACAAGCAGTAAATAACTAATAATATTAGTTATATTTCTTTCCTTCCTCTTCTTTCACTTTTCCCTCTAAAAAAAAACTGAGTTTCATTGTTAAGCATTGATTCTCTGGATTGGAATTTTTATTTTAAAATCTTGAATAAACAATTAAAATCTCTAGAACAAATAATTTAAGATCTGGTGAATTTTAAGTTTAAAATCAATCAGGTTTAGTAGAAAATTAAATAATAATCAAAAAAGTGACTTTCAAATATACATAATAATCACAATATCAACAGCTTTATTCCTTCATTTTTTTTACCTTGTCCAGATTAAAATGAATTGAATTGAATAAATTTAAGAAACTTAAAGATACTTTTTCTAATACGTAAAAAAAAAAAAAAATAATTTTATTTGAAAAAAAATTTTCTTATTAAATTTTATGAATGAAAAAAAAAATCCTTATTATTGTCTATATTATGAAAAAGCAAAAAATATATGTATATTTTAAGATACTAGATAATAATTTGCTTACAACAAGTTTCTTTATTATTATCACACATATTATTATATGTATAAGATAAAGGGTAAAGGGTAACATGAATATTATCCATGGTATACGAATATCTATTGGTAAAAAAAAAAAAAGTAAAAAATTAGTAACTCTTTATTATAATCTTTTACTTTCTTTTTATTTGTTCTTTTTTTTTTTTTTTTTTTTGAGTAAAATTGCAAGTACCTAAACTTTATAAAAAAGATCAAATTTAAAGGGAAAACTAATTTTAATAAAATTCTCTACATGAAAACTCCAACAACTCTTTATTGTATATAATGTTATAATCATTTCTTTTTTTGAACCTAGTTTTTGTTTGTTTTTTTTTTGTTTTTTTGCCCTTTTTATTTTTCCGTTTGTACCTAGTTTTGTAACTTATTTAGCGATTTCAATACAATAAAGTGTGTAATAACTACGTAAAATAGAAAAAAAAACTTTTTTTTAGTGATTTTTTTTTTTTTTTTTTTTTTGAATAGGGACATGTTAAATTTTTTATTAAAATTACTTTTCTTTTTTTTTCTTTAGTTTTTCTGAGAATGAAAAAAAGTTGGGGGAATATGGTAACACAACATTCATATCTAATGCTTTATTTTTTTTTTTCCTATTTTCACATATTATATTATGATAAAATCTCAGCAGGATATGTGGGCAATCTGATTTAAATTTAACTAAAATGAAATCACAAAATTAAATGGAAAGAAAAAGTTTTTATATATTCAAAAACAATTGAAATCACAGGAATGTATAAAAGGTGTAAAGTGTTCAAAACAAATTAAATAAATTTTTTTTTTTCATTGAATGGAATAAGAGAAGGCAGTTTAAAATTTATTTATTTCTTTTTTTTGGTTTATAGAATTAAAGGATTCTTCGGTTGTAAAATACGTTTTGAAGAAAAGAAAAAAAATTACATTTAAATTTACCTTACAAATTTGCTTTTTTTTTTGAAAAAGCCTTAGTTGTAAATCTGCGAAGATTGAAGATGTGATGCCACTATGCTTAGGGTTTATAGTGGCATCAATGCGATATTGAAATACGATTAGTTAGCCCTGTAATTTTTTACAAATTTTTTTTTATCAAGACATTATTAGACAGTGTCAGCTTTGTGTAAACTACTAAATTGTGTACTTTATAAATTATGAACTAAATTATATTGCCGAGAACTTCTGCCCTTTTAATGCTCTAAAGATTTTATATATTTAAAACAGTATTTTTAGTTTGAGTTGTTTATAAACCATTTATAATAGTTACATTCACAATTATTTAGTTATATTCACAATTATTGATAATGTTTAAAACTTATTTAAACCTAAACCAGAAGTTTTAATCTGGAAACACTCGATTAGTATTGCAGGAACTTAACGATTGGTTTTTTTCCTAAGGGAGTTGTGAATCTTCCAAAGGCATCAAGAATTCTCACTTCGTAGTGACAGATTCATACTGTCTAAACCCACCTTCCTCTTTAGCAAATAGAATGGGATGAAACCCTTACCTGCTAACACATTGGCTAAGGAGTAGGGATAGGAAAGGATAGGACAATAGGATGCGAAACATTGAAATGAGAGTGGGACTGTAAGGGAAACATTGAATTGGCAGTGGGACTGTAAGGGAAATATTGAATTGAGAGTGGGAGTGGAAACAATACTGAGGTCGTTAATTTGTTTAGTTACACATAATATATTTGGTTTGGTTCAGATTTAAACAGAATTGAAACCGTTTCAAAATATAAGAATTATTTCAGTCAATGCTTATTTTAAGGATCTTTATAGAAATATTACCCCTATATTTATTTATTTAACAAAATTGCTCTGCCCCATACCATATGATAGGAAAATTATGAGTGCTCTTCCGTTTAAGCATAGCAGGAAGATTAATTGTAATCAGTACTCTGTCTATAATATGCTAAATTTTAAATAAAAAATTAAATAAAATTTTGGATTTAAATGTGATCAATAAATTTAATTCACCTGATTACTTCCCTGTTTATATTTACAATGAAGGAAAACAAAAATTTAGAATGCGTTGTGATGTGGGTAGATGATTTTTATTATTCTTATTGAAATCAAGACCAAAACTACAACTTAATAAAAAACAAAAAGAAAAGCAAAAAAAAAAGTTAAACAAAACAATTTTAGAACCTTGTGGATATGGTATAGTCTTTTGTCCGTAACAAAAGCAATAGAAAATATTTCTATGTTTGTTTTTTTTTCATCTATACTTTTTCGTCGTGTTCATCTTTTTCATTTTCATTGTTATCCTGTTCGTTTATTCTTCATATGAGTATATAAGAAGGATAATGTAAGCAAATAAGAGTTTATTAGTTTTTATTTTTATTTTTTTTTAATATTTTGTGCTAGTGGTAGTAATATGAGTATTTTTAGTTAATTTTTGTTTTTTTTTTGTTATATTAGATTTTTATTATTATTCGTAACGACTAAAATATGAAGTCGGAAAAAGGGTGTAAAAGAACTTTATCGACTTTAGACTTTTTTTTTTCGAAGAAAAATGGAAAATAAAGAGAAAATAGATGAAAAATTAAAATCGGAAAAGTTTTCTTAAGTTTTTGTTTTCCTTTTTATTATTTAAAACTTTAAATGATATTTTTTTTTTTTTTTATATTATTAAAATAGTTTTTTGTTATAATTTTCGGTTGCTTAACAATGAAATAATGTTTTGTTTTTCATTTTTTGTTTTTTTTTTTTTTTGTTTAGGTTATGATAATTTTGGTAGGAAACAATTTAATCATAATATAATAATAATTTTTTAAAATAAAAATGGAAACAAACAAAGGAAAAAAAAAAACGAAAAATTTATTTTGAGAAAATTGGAAAATTTTATTATTAAATATATATGTGTATGTATGTATATTCAGTTTTATATTTTGGTTGAAACAAATATTATTACAATTTAATAGAGTAATAATAAGTTTTCACATCATTTGTTATAGTTATTTGTTTTGTTCTTTTTAGCATACATAAAAAAAAAAAATGTGCTTAATAGTTTCGCAATGAACCCGATTCTTTGACATAAAACAATGAATTTTTAAATAAATTTATTGATTGCTATTGATTTTTAACCCTAAAAATTAAATTTTGTAAAAGAACTGTTTTTTATGGAGTTCTATACCTGTGTAGAAGTATGTAGGTTTTCAAAGTATAAAAAACGCTCTTTATTTATATAAATCGAACACAAATTTTATCAATTAATAAACTTTCAATCCGAAAACCTCAAACTGTACATACAAATTTCTTAAAATTTGTGAATCAAAATTAAAGTAATAAAATTTTTGAATTTTGATATTTCGGTATTATTATTTCAAATATAAACTAATTACTGTAATGATATAATTAATTACTATACATAACATCCAAAACTAGTATTAACGACTAATGGCCATCGACCATCGATCAGTAGACCATCGACCACCAATGGCCATATTTTTATTTAAGTGGTGTAAGTAACACTAGCTGTGACCTTTTAATGTAGATCAATTGTAGATCAATGTGGAGCATAATACTACGTGTTGTAGATTTTGCCACAACTTATAAAACTTCTGTCAGCTCTACTAGTTCTAAGGAAGTAAAGATCTGTATAGGGTTTATTGCTGGTAGTTCATGCTCGTCAAAGCAATATGTTCCTAGATACACATATCCTGCTCGAAATAAAGTTCTGCAGTTTTTGAATATATGTCCTGCAGAATCTTCTTCTTCTTTACAAAATCTGCATATGCCATCGTATTCTATTCTAATTTCTTTGAGTGTCCCTTTAAAAGTATCTCGTGAGAATCCCTGCATGAATACTCTGATACAATTCTCAGTTTATTTTATATAATTTACTGTTATAGGAAGCCAAATTTTTTGTAAAACTTTAGATTTATATATTATACAAAATGTATAAATTTAAAATTTTGAGAGGAGTTAGATAATATTTTTGAAAATAAGTTAAAGTTACCTTTAAAACAAACGTTGACTATTTTATAAAAATACAATTAAAATTCTTTAGTAGTTCAGATTTAAAGCGTTAATATCGTTACAATAATTTAAATGTTACTATAAAAATGTGTTAAACGGTTGAGAGGGCAATACTTACAATACACAATAATGATAGATTAAAAGAAGGATCTTAAGAATGAAAAAAAAAATGTAAATTTTTTAATTTTTTTTAAAATTTATCTATAAAAAAGAATCCTTTAGTTTATTTATTTTTAATTTCTATTTTTCTACCTTTCTATATTTAAATCATATAGAATATTTTTATTTTATATTTAATTTTGAAAAAATCGCTACAGATACAAAACAAAAGTAGTAAAAATGTTCATAATAATGAAAACAAGTAGAGTACCTATACTTTTTCTGTTAAAATTTAAGTTTACTGATATTTAAAAAATGATTATTCTTATTAAATCGTATCCTTTTTTAATTTTAGTCATCTTATATAACCTTTAAAAATTTACTTATTAGTTTCATTCTGTCGATACACTCTTTTTTAAAGCGTTTAAGAATATAATAATGCAATTTACAAAAAACCAAGCACCTCAAAGTTAGAAAAATCTCAAATATGTCTATCCAAGTTCTGCTAAACATTTTTTTAATCTAAAAACACCAAACAATGGGACATTTTTAAATCAATATCATAATTATATAATTTTTTTGTAATTAAATATTTAAATTTAACGTTATCCTTAAAAAAGAAATATCTCGGTTTTGCTTCCTTCGAACCTACGCTTTTAAATAGATCCTTGAGAGAAGAAGATCCTCGATAGAACTTTTAAGAGAAGAAAGATCTTTGAGATTGAGATATATTTAAGATTTCTTACCTCAGAAAGTTTTTTTTTTTAACTTTCCACTGTTTCTAATCTAGTAGGAGTCAAAAATTGAAATGTTTTCTAATTTTAGACACCGATAACTTAGGCACTTCTGAAATTTTTTTTTTAAAGAAAACTAAACTACAATATTTTTTCTACATATTTTAGCAGTTATTTTTCATTAAGTGTATAGAATTTTCTTAAAATTGAGGAAACCATGTCTTGAAATTTCACATATTTTTATCTTATATATGAAATTCTAAAAAAAAATTACCAATTCTGATACAAGTCATAATTTATTCTAAACTATTTTTTAATGCAATCATTAAATAAATTGGAGCACAATACTATAAAAAATATAAAAAAAAACGAGAAATAAAATCAAAAAACCTCATTTGAAAAACAATAATATATTGACATTTTAAAAAACGTTTTGAATTCTTATTGCATTATTAACCAAAAACTGAATTAAGATTAGATTAGATTATAAGTTGTTAGATTATAACAACTCAAGTTAGACACAATCCTATTAAAAAAAATAGAATCTAACAAGTTTTATTACATTTTTTTATTCATTTATAAATTCATGAGGGGACATTTTTTAAATTTTATAACTTAACTCATAAATTGAAGTTACCAAAAATTCATTTTTTTTCCTTGCACCCGTTTAAAACTCAATCTCTTAATAATTGATGTATTTGTTAAAAATATATTTGCAACTTTAAGCAAATGTTTGCAACATTTAAATTGTTATTTGTTAAAGAATATTTATTAATTTTTTCCTGATATATTAGACATTCTTGGATAACTCTTGAATTTTAAATTTTATGCTAAGTTTTGAATGATTTAATAACCATTCATAACAACTTATCTCTGTCAATCGATAAATTTATTTAGAAATCTTTAATACTTATATTCAACTTAACTTTTTAATTTTTAATAATTTTAGTTTTTCGTATAAATTGATTGATATTATATTATATTCATATTATTTCAAACTTATACTAATTGAACTTTTCACAATTAATTTTTTTTGACAATTTTATACCTTTACAGCGCAAGTAATCATGTGGTCAACGCTTTAGAAAAATTAATTATAATCGTTTAATTTCAAAATTTTAAATGAAAAGGACTTTCATATTAGTTGTATATTTATAAATCCCTATAATAAGTATATCCCTAAATAAATATATTACATAAACTGATATAATATATAATATACTACCAAAAATAATTTAATTTTAACAATCAATAAAACCGATTCTACTATTATTTTTACAATAAATGAATTTGTTTCGTACATTTAACCTTAATCTTCTATTTTTTTTTTTTTTTTTTTGTTTTTTTGTCATTACATGGGATCAATGTCCAATGTCAAAATGAGTATAGAAACAAAAAAAAAAAAAAACAATGGAAATTGCAAAACTAAATTTTAACAATGAAAAAATCAAAGACAACAATGTAACTAGAAAAGAAAAAAAATTGCAGTTTGTAAGTAGGGCATGTCGAGAACAAAAAATAAAAAAAAAATTCTAAAAAAGATGAAAAATATCAGGAAATTTTTTTCTTATTTTATTTTTGACTTCAAAAACAATTTATTTGCTACAAGAAAAAATATTTTTGTACCGGGAGCGAATTATGTATTAAGAAAATTTTTATAAAACGAAAAAAAAAAACAAGGTAGAATGTAAACCAAGGGTCTTTAAAACGCACATTTCCAAGAAACAATACAAACCGTTTAGAATTGTGACTTGCATAAAAATTTGAAAATTTCATGTAATAAGAAAAAACGTGAAAATAGGGCTTTTCTGGAATTTTGAAAGGCTGTAAGTCCGGTACTCTATATAACTAAGAAAAAGTATTAACACTCATAAAAATATAACTGGAACTTTCATTTTTATGTCTTGCGGAAGAAAAATTTGTACAGATGCTTAAGTTACAGGTGACTAAAAATATCAATTTTTAAATTTTTGAGTCCTAATAGCTCTTAAACAGGAGGTGGCACAAAACAATTTTTCTAAGGAAACTTATACTAATTCTAAAAGTTCTTTCTTGTCAATCTCAAAGCGTGCCGGAGCTATGAAAAAATAAATATCATGCAAAATTTGGTTTTCACATAACGGTAAATTTAAATATTAAATTAAAAAAAATTGTATAATTTTGATATTAATTTACAAAGTTAAAAGAAATACCTGTCGCATGACGTTTTCAGATTAAAAAAATCTTAAACAGAATATAAGATGTATGCATTTAAAAGAATATAAGAGATATGGCTTTTTCAAAGTTTGAGGGGCTGTAGCTCCGTAATGGATGGGGCTACATGAAAAAGTTGTTCAACAAAATTATTATTTGTTCAACACCTACCCATGATTAAAATTTTTTTTCTCTATATTTATCGGTGTGGAAGTTTTGTTAACAGACGGCGGACGGATAGACGGACGGACGGACGGACGGACAGATTGAAACTAATGAGCACATTTTTTTAAATTCTTTTTTGGAAATGTGCTAAAAAGAAGTTGAAAAACTGTTATTATGATGATGAAACAAGAAAAAAAAAAATTTAAATTGGTGCCACATTGAAAAATAAATAACAAATAGATAAGATACTGTCAAGTACTTTTAGATTAAGTATTATTTATTTATACTATCTATATAGTTTGAGTTTTTAAATTGTTATAATTCTTAGAAATTCTTATTTGACTTTAGATGAAAACTTAAACAATACTTGAAAATAAATTTGTAATCTTCAATTTAAGATATTTTAATCTATAATTGAGTTTGAATTTACAAACATAAATTTACAAATTTATAAACATAAAACATTGTAATTATTGTTAATACGTTTTTTTTTTTTTTAAATTAACTGTCGATCATTAATCTTCAGTTTTGTGATTTTTAAGGTTAATAGATATCTAAAATATTAATAAATATTACAGTATTATCTATAAAAGTTATGAATTAAGCAAAATAATATTTAACTGCCAAAAACAGTTTTTTTTTGAGCCTTGAAGTATGCATTTTACGATATATAAACCTAATATAAGATTAAATTCATTAGGAGGTCTCGGTGGTCTAGTAGTAATATAAACGGAGCAAATTTGAGATTCGACATTCAATATCAAACAGCGATAAAATTATAAAAAAAAGATTATTAGTGATTGGTGAATAATCATACCTACAACTAAGTACAATGTAAATTGAGGTTTTAATTAGCGTAAGTAGTTTTAAGTAGGTTAGGATAGGTTAAGTTTTTATCTTAAATTACAAAACATAATATTGATTTTTTATTACTTTATTTATTTTTCAATATCAAAAATATATAAATTGTTAAAATTACAATTAGAATATCTCTAAATAAATGTAAATTTATAGAATTAAATTAACATAAAAATTGTTGCTATTAATTTAAATGTTAATAAAATAATGCATAAGCTGCGTTTTTGTTAAACTTTTTCTCAGATAAACCATTTTATAAATTTTAATAAAAAAAAAAGGTGGTCGAGTTGTTAAGGACGTGGTTTTTTAACCGAGAGAGTGCGGATTCAAAATAAATATATAATATATAATATAAAGATATAAATAATATTAGGATATAATTTAATAAGAGTATTCGACCTGTAATGGCCTTAGTAACCGATGGTTTTAAAATATTGCAATATCCTATGTGATTTGTAATATTAATAGAAATAAAAAAAAATAAATTCATTAGAAAAGGCAGCTTTAAAAAAGTGAATTAAAAAAATTAAATTTGTAAATATAAAAATTAAAAACATTTTTTTTTAAAGCCTGCAAGTATGCAATTTACGATTTATAAACCTTATATAAGATTAAATGATTGGTATTGGGGCTTCGGTAGCCTAGTGGGTAGGCGTGTACCGTATTAACCGAAGGAGTGTGGGTTCGATCTCTGTACAGGTCGTAAGTGTTTTTTCTTTACATACCCCCCTTACGACCAAATATAATGTATATATATAGTATATAATATAAACAAAATACATAATATTAGTATATAATTTAATAATAGCATAAAAACCTATAATGGCCTTAGTAGCAGATGGTTCAATAATATTGCATTACATTTATGTATGTAATATTAATATAAATAAATAAATAAATAAATAAAATGATTGGTATTAATTTTTTAAAGAAAGCTAAATAAATAAATAATTTTTTAAATGTTGCAGGATTTTTTTTTTTTTTTTTTTTTTTATTAAATTTAGCATATTGATAAAATGTTCAGGGGCATCTGAGGTCGAGTGGTAAATCATATGGCGAATAAAACAAGTAAATTCAGGTTGAAATCGAAAGTATTTTAAATAGAAATAAAACTACTGAAAAAGTACTTTTCTATATCACTTGTCCAACTAAAATATGTCCATGAAATTATATAAGTTTATCAAATAATAAACAATACTTTATTTAATAATACAATAATATAATAGTAATTAATAATATAATAATAACCATTGTATTAATATCCTTTATTATTTTGGTAATATTGTTTAATCCTTATAATATTCGGTATAAAAAAAAATAAAAGACTCTTTTTAAATTTAAAGATGATAATAATAATTTTAAATTAAATATTTATTTTATATTTGACCAATATTTTAAGTATATAAATTGTCGAATGAATGAATTGACCATCAAAATGTTTAAACAAATAATTACATTGTTTTATAAAGTTATAAAATTAAAAGTATTCAATTTTTTTTTTTTTTTAAGAATAAAAACTTTATGCAGTTATTGAATAACTCTTGAAAATGCAACAAATTTAAAATTGTTTAAGCAATAATGCAAAAAAAAAAAACCAAAAATGAAAAAAGAAAAACAATATTTAAGTTTTCTTTTGTTTTTCATTATAATCCTTTATAGAATATCTTTGTTTTCAGTTGCCACAAATACATTGAAATGCATTTTTCATTTAACATAAAAAAAAAATATGTATAAAAGAATAGAAAATAATTTAAAACTAAAAAATTTTGATGTAAGAAAACTTTTGTAAGCGTATCAAATGATGTGAATAATAAAGAAACTTATATTTTTATTAAATTTTTTTTTGTTTGTTTTTTTTTTTTCAAGTTTTTCTTTAAGTTATTCTTCTTTATAGATTGTTCAGTTTATGATCCTTAACAACAATTATTGTTGTTAAACAGATAAATACGAAAATTGTATTTCAACAGTGTGACCAACTTTATTGCAATAAAAAAATTATAATCTGTATACATGGAACATTTTTTAATTTCACATAGGTAGGTAGGTAGGTAGGGTGGTGACCTTCAAGATTCTACGTGACGCCATCAATTAGCACTAGATTGCACCATTTTGATACCACTGCACTTAACCTGTGATCTGTGTTTTTAGATTGTTTGCGATTTTATATCCAACCCGAGCAGTTCAAATATGAAATCAGTTTTTTGATTTTGTGTTCAGAGAGCTCGCTAAGATTATGGTAGAACGGTCTATCGAGTGAGAGAAGTTTGACTCTAGCTAGAATCGGACATCTGCAAAGAAAGTGCAGCTCTAGACTCTCACTTTCGCTTGCTTCTTTGCAACTACTGCAGGAGGTGTTGTAAGTTAAAATTTTTAACATAAGAAAGTTAAAATTTTTTAATTCTTTTGTGTAATGATAATAATTAACTTAAGATATATGATATATACAAGATAAAAATATAAGTTTTCAAAATAAGATACAATTTTATATTTTTGATTACAAAATTAATAAAGCATATCTTTATGAAGTTGCATAAAGGTTTGATCAGCATCATTTGAGCTTCAAATCTCTTATTAAATGTATTTTTATTTTTCTAATGTCTTCATATTTGATAAATTCTTCAAGTTATTCGTTTAGAATGGATTTATAGAAACAAAATGTATTTTTGGGTATAGGAAGAAGCAGATATATTCTTGGAAATTTCTAAGTTTTAATTGTATTGTTAAATAATTTTTTAAGTGGAGCTACAACAGTTAGCTTGTTTTAGCAGTTAATTTGGTTTATTTTCTTAATAATTTACTATGTTTTGTTTACTGGACTTTTTCTTCAAAATCTAATACTACAATTGTATTTATTAAATTTAAAAAATAATTAAAGTTTATATAGTGCTCAATACACGACCGTAATTTAATTAAGATTTTTATGAAAGTTGGTAAATATAATAGCTGAGAATTTGAAATAAGCAAGACAAGCTCCGAAGATACAGAAGAAAACTATATTTGCAGTTGATAGCGATAGAACACAGTAAATGAAGACAGCGCATCAAATATTGAACAGAATTTCAAATTAAAGACTCAAAGTTACTATTTTAGTGATTTTTAAATAGAATAAGAAATTGATAGAACAAGAATGATATAGAATAAGAATCTTGCAGAAATTCAACCGCAACATAATTCGAGTTCTCTTTATAAGAAGTAATGCATTTATTTATTAAAATGAATAAGAAAAATTAAACATGAAGCAGTAAAGCAGTACTGTACCAATGAAACTACGAATGAAGCTAATGTTGTTATAATTAAAACTTAACAAGTAACAGCTTAGAATAGAAATATAGTAATTAATTATTTCAGTTACAATTTTTGTTAAGTTATAGTTGCGTTACTCGTGACATACATCAAAATGTTCTTGAAATATCTAATTGCAGATACTTTAAGCATCTGATGTATTAACAGAAGGAGTGTTGGTTCAAATCTATCATTGGTCGTAACAATTTTTTTAAATAGAAGGAAAATAATTTAAAATAGTGTTTTGCACGTTAGTCAATTAGGTTGCTTTACAGACCTTGAGTCTAGTGACATACTAATGCGTTACCTAATCCTTCATCAATAAAAAGTAATATTATTGTTACAAAGACTTGTCTTATCTGATTTAGAACATCTATCTGCAATTTTGGTTCAATATAATATTTCGTATTGTAAATTTATCATTTAAATTATAATCAATTTTGAATTTTTTTTATAAGTAAATAGATTTTATATATTTTAAAATAAATATTTATCTACAATTTAAGATCAAATAAAATGCTTCCATTTTTATCTAATAAAATATTTATTTATAAATATTTGACTGGATAACAATACTTCATCATTTTCATGAAGAAAAACAATATAATAAATGGAATAAATAGTTTTATTTTGATTGTTTGTATTATGCTAAACAAAGGAAAAGAACAAAAAAAAAAAATTATTTTTCCTTTAAAGGATTTGTTTACAAAGTTCATTCACTTGTAGAAAAAAAAGATAAATTCACTTTAAAGTTATACTGGTTATACCATTGAATGTTTGTATATTACGATTCTAGAATGCTATTGAAAATCTTTTCTATTTTTTTTTTGTTTTTCGCAATTTTTTTTCTTTTTTTTTTTTAAATTTTATTAAATACTTGTCGGATACTTTATTTTCTTCTTGAATAACATGACCGAATTTTAATATATCAGGTTGTTTTTCATATAAAAACAATCACTTTATGGTATGGTATTGTATGGTATGTTTTATTTTTATTTTATTTTTTTTTGTGGGACAACTTTAATAAGATAAAGAAGGTATTAAATTTTTTAGTATTGCAGAAATTGAAATTACTAGGTCGATTTTAATGTTTCTTTGAACAGATTTTTTTTTATATTATCTATTTAAAAAATCATATTATACTGAAAAAAACATTTTTAAATTTAACTTTTCATATATACTAAGAAAAATATCACACATTATTTTATTTGTTACGAAGATAGGATGATATGAGAAACAGAAAGTGACAGCAGCGTCACGAAACCCAAACTATAAAATCCCAAATTTTAAAATCTCAAATTACAAAATCCCAAAATACAAAGGAATTGTTTAGTAGGGGTTTCGGCCTCATCAGGATTTTTATTTCAATCAAACAAACGTAATTACGATCTTTAAAATAAGGTTTTCTTACACGTGGATAAAAATCCTCCAACATAAAACAAAATAAAACAAAAAATAAAAGTTTGACCTTCAGAATGTTAATTGTAACAAATTAAATTAATATTATGAGCAAAATAAGAAATTATTTTTCTATAGATGCAATAATTTTGACAAAAAAAAAAAAAGAATAAATTGATTATTTTATTTTTCTGAAGGTTTTCTGGTTTTATATTTTCTATTCTAAAAAGTCCTTTTGAAATTACTTATTCCTTAATAACTTTTACATGAAAAAATATATTTTTAAAAGTTTGAGTCCGAAATAAGCTCATTTTGTATTTTGTACGTGTTTTGATAATTGTTTTAGATTTCCTCACAACAAAAAAAAAAAGAAAAGTACAAAGGAAATCACAAAAATTTAATATTTATTAAAGTGTTTTTTTTTTTAATTATTTTTTTTTTAAATTTTGTAAAACCAACTATAGAATTTTTCTTAATTTAGAATCACATATAACCCTGATTTTGTAACCAACTATAAAAATCTATCCTAATTCCAAATCTTAGAAAAGCTTATAACTCAGATTTCATAATCATAACTATTAATTCGTTCCAATCTAAAGTTTTTGCATATATATATAGACATATATATGTCCTGAAAAACTTTGCGGAGCCGTTCTTATTAAATATAACCTGTGATAAAAATTTATTCATTTGAAATAATTTTGAAGATCCGCAGAAACGAGCTGCTTTCATTGAGCCTGATCAAAATAATCAGATTTAGGTAAGTTTTTAGGAAAAGAAGATTTCGTAAACACTCTCGTCTAAAGAAGTTAGAAAAGTGAAAACGAAGGGAAATTATATCATCTATTTGAAAGATGAATTCTGAATGAAATTTAATTTACTGTTTTTAAAATTTAAATAAATTTATATTTTTTAATTAATAATATTTAACTTATTAAATTAAATAATTTTCTTTTCTGGTGGGTTGGGGGGCGAATCTTCAAAAGATACAATGTATCTCGTAGTACAAGTTTTGCAGACTAAACTTCATCCGTTGTCTATATTGAACTGATTAAACTATATGAACTGATTAACCGTTAATATTTTGGAAACGTTTTCCTTTAATGAAACTTGTAAATTTTGCTTAAGAAATTCTGTACTTTGTGCTATATCAAACAGTGACATTCTTTTTAGGCTTTCATGTAGTAATTTAGCTTTCTATAAGTTGACTAGCTTCTAAATCTATATCCTGTTTCAGATTAGAATTATGTTTTAATGCATATCGCTTCATTTCATCTTTAACTTTATGGATTCCTAAACCTCTGCACACATCACTGCATATAGCAGGAAGCGATTTTACGTAGGACTGTATTCTGAATAGAACTGTAAAACTGTATTCTGAATTTTAGGATTGCGTAGGATTGTATTCTAAAAAGTTTGTATTATTTTTTTAAATGTGTTTGGTTAGTCTCATAATTGAATGCCATGTAATCTTAAAATTAATATACTTTATTAAATTCGTATATCGTTAATTCAAACGTATGATCTAGGACCTAATAATTCTTTATGTAACTTTTAAAAAGGGAGAAAAAAAATCTAAGTATTTACCATAAATTATTTACAGCTTTGTAATTATTACATTTTATCAGTACTGTGTTTTTGTGTGATTTTGCTATGAGCCATTTTGTAAGCCTTTTTTTTTTTGGCAAACAAAATACTGAAAAAGCAACAAATAATTTACAAAATTTTATTTTTTATTTCCTTTTTCTAAATATAATATGGAGCATATTATGACCGTCTTTAAAGATCACATATGGTCTATTATACTTTCCATAATATGTTTTTTGTTTGTTTTTATCTCTGTCCTTGTTTTATTGTTTTTTTTTTTTTCTGGAAACCACATGTGTCCCATATGGGTTTTATAGGTTTTTTTTACATGATATAAAAAAAAAATAAATTTTTATTTTTTTTATTTTCTTTTTATGTTTTTTTATTGTTTAGACAGAAAAAAGACAATAAATATATGTAAATGTTATATAGAAATCAGGTAAAAGGGTAAAAGTTAGTTTGGTCTCTGTTTTTATCTTTAAAGGATATGAAGTTCTTTTTTTTCTGTTTTGGAATATTGAATTTTTTATGGAAATGATTTGTAATTTTTACTAAAATCAATTGGAGGTTTACATAAGATTGAAAGAGTAAACAGTGAGATGAGTTTTATTATTAAATCAAATTATATATGATTTTTAAAATAAAAGTGCGGTAATTAAAGAAATTAGATAATAATATTTTGAAATGCTTACACTTTGTACGAAACAAAATTAAGGTAAAATTATTATGAATTATTTTCTAAAATTAGCATTTCATCACAAATAAGAGCCACCAAGTTAATTTTTTTCCGATTAGTCAGATGTATTTTGTTGGATATTTTTAGTAATATGTTGGAAATTAATGTGCCACTATAGGAATTAAAACAAAAATTATGAGATGTAATACAAGAAACGAAAGGGGCCTAGTTATAGATAATACACCAATTGAAGATGTAAAAAGTTTCGGATATCTAGGCAGCATCATGAAGCACTGATGTAGGAACTATGAATGATATAATATATAACAGACTAGGCAAAGCAAGAGCGGTATTTGGTAGATTGAGAAATATATGGGAATTCTCTCAGATCGCAAGAAAACCAAAATTTTCAACCAACGAAGAGGCCAACTCTGGAGTATGTGCGGGGAAGATCCTATTGAAATCCAAATAAGAAGAAAAAATATAGATGGATCGGATACATAATCAGGCGACCAGAAAACATGATAGACAGAGAAACTCTGAATTGGCAACTACAAGGAATAAGAAACATAGGCAGACCCAGAAACAGTTGGAAAAGAACAATATTGAAAGAGATAGGCAAAATTAACAAATCATGGTAACAAGTTAAAAAGCTATAGCCCAAAATAAAAACAGATGGAAAGGCTTAGTAGATGCCCTAAGCACCCTGGGGGACTTGAAAAAAAAAAAAAGAATGGGAATGGACGTAATTAGTAAATTACAATTTTAGCTTGCTTAAATTACATAAACTAACTATGTATTTGAAATTTAATTTATCTGTTCAATAATTGCTTACTGTACTGCACTTAATATAATAAAATATTTCAATATTATTTCAAACTGTACGCATCGTTTCTCTGTCATCTCAATTTATATAAACTTTTGTAAGATAATAAAATTAATAAGAGAAGAACGGCGTTAAGTACTCACTCAATAACCTTTATACGGTTTTTTGTTCATTTCATTACGTATAGGCTAGAATTGAAATAAAAGAAAAGAAGAAAAAACGATAAAGAATACGGTTGCCTTTGTCAACTCTTAAATACCCGTACGAACCGTTAGTATGTTCACAGCTTGCCACTCTGCTTACAACATTATTTTTTTAATATTTTAGTATTTTAAAATAATTTGGAAGAATTTTATAATTTCTAGAACTATGGGTTGTACATATATTCAAACTACATGTTTACACATTCTTCAAAAGCAGATTCTAACCTTCCACATAACGATTATCAATGCAAAACTTTTTCAAATATTCTATAGTACCATTTAATACTAAGCGGTAAATGTATATTAAATTTATTAAGTACAAAATAGTAAATATAATTTTAAATATTATATTATATTAATGCGCACATAGTATATTTATATTGTTATAAGTATATCGCCATACATTGCAATATTTCTTTAAAAATATTTCCAGTCATAGAATAATTTCTTATAAGTACAATAAAATACATATATGTATGTATGTAAATACGGCGCTATATAATATACATCTATACTCTTATCATTCATTCACTAGTGACATATACGATATGTAAATAAACATGATATTATATAAGTATGTATGTATATCAATATCATATAAATAAAAATTCTTCAAGCAACCGTTATGTTGTTTATTTATTTACATTTTTTTGTACTACGCATTATATCTTCAACAATTTCAAATTATCGAGTAAAACAAAATGGAAAAAATTCGTTAAAGAAATTTGTTAGAAAATTTGAAAAAATCAAGTAACACTTTCGTCAATTACAAAGTAACCCTATATTATTAAAAAAAGTTGTTAACAAAAATAAGAGTATAATGTTGAAGCTTTAATTTTTATATATTACTTCAAAAAAATTTTAACAGGTGTTCAAGTTACAGGTGTTTAAAAATAGGAAATTTTCAGTTTTTGACCCCTTACAGCTCCTAAACGGAGAGTGATACAAAACAAATTTCTGAAATGACTTACACTTATTTTGAAAGATCTAACTTCTGTTAAAATTTCAAGTTTCCAACTTGAACCGTTTAGAAGATAGAAGTTGTTAAAGGATTTTGCAATAATTCAGTTTCGCATAACGGTAATTTAAGACACCGTATAGCACAAATATATATTTACTATATACATGTTTGTAAAGCTCATAAAGCTCATACGATAACTCAAAAAATAATGATGCTATCTCGATGAAATTTATACTGTAGGATAACAATGACTAAAGCAAAGTGGGGATTGCACATGGCCGAAATCGGACAATGGGTTCGGGTACCTCCCATACAACTCCCAAAACCGAACACACGCATATCTTCGAAATTAATAAAGATAGAAACTTAAAATGTATGAGGGTGTTTTTTGCTGAATCCCTGATTTGTCCAAAATTTGAGATGAATTGGAGATGTTGTTCGGGTGTGGTAGGTACCCCCTACCACAGAAGAAAAAAGAAACAAACAAACAGAAGGTAAAGAAACAACCCCCAAAAACGAGCAAGCATATCTTCGAAATTAATAAAGATAGAAACTGCAAAATTTGATACGAGGGTGTTGTTTCCTAAATCCCTGATTTGCCTAAAATTTCAGATGAATTGGAATGGTTGTTCGGGTATCTCCCACACAACTTCCCAAGACCGAACAAGCATATCTTCGAAATTAATAAAGATAAAAACTTGAAATTTGATATAAGATTGTTCTACCCTGTTCTGATGATGTCTCTAAAATTTGAGATGAATTGGGCTGGTGGTGCGGGTACCTTCACACACTTCCCAAAACCTAACAAGCATATTTTCGAATTTAATAAGGATAGAAACCTGAAATTTTGTACAAAGGTTCTAAAAGCATTTTTTTTTTAGCTTATATTAAATACCTAACTAAAATAAGTTATGGATTTTTAATTTAATTTGCATTTTTTAGGTGTAGGGTATAAATAAGTCGGTTGCATCGACTTAGTGTTACATGTACTTGTTTTTAATTAACTTGCTAACAAAAATTTTAATTTCTTTTTTTTAAGTCCAATACAATTTTAAATAAAGTCTATTTTTTAATTATTTTTTATCGACTTTTGTTAGAAATTTCCATGGGATGTTTGCATCGTTGTATATAGTTGATTTTAGGATCATGCTGGAGGCAGTTGTGAGCTAATCATTTATTTTTAATATAAATTTATTAACGATATTCTATTTATTTTACAATTGCCGATGAAAAGTATCACAATTTTATGAATATTCAATTTTCGTTTAACAATAAAAAAATTATTTATTTTTTTATTTAATTTACAACCTTTTAATGTTTGCTAATGGTTTATAGGTCTTTTTTTTATAGTATAGATGACATTGAAAAGTCAGCTGGATATTTTAAATAGGGATTCTTTCAATATATGCTTTAATCTTTTCAAAAATTTATTTTATATGTCAATAAAACTAAATACTATGTAATTTTGCTAGCTTACTTTTCGCCAAATTCGAATATTCCTTTACTTAATCAAATTTCACTTCTACAACTAACAATGTCCAACTCAAACAAAATTTGATTCCCTTTACTAATCCGTCTTAGATCCACTGTTGTAGGCATTTAATTTTGTCATATATTTAAATTACGATTCCTAATATATACGTTTCAATTGAATTAAACCCCATTTCATATCAATATTCTCTTTATAAATTTTTTTTTGTTTCTATTGAGATATATTTTGTTAATATTGAGGTGTTAAAAGGCTTTTTAAATATATTCTTTGTTTTGAAAAATTGTGTTTTTGATTGATATTCAATGAAAATATCATTTTTCATAAAATTCAATTCATCATTAAACCGATTTGTTTAGTTTTAATATTTAATTCTCAAAAAAAAAAAAGAGACAAAAGAAAAAAAAAAAAACTTAAAACAAAATAAATATAAGTCATATACAATTTTAAATAAAAAAGAAAATGTCCTTGTACAAATAAAAACATTATTTTCTTATTTTTTTTTTTTTCTCTCTCCTTAATTCAAATAAACATAAAACAAACCAAATCAAATAAAGTTTTTCCAGTTTGGCATTGAGTACAATTGAATAGAATTAAGTTTTCAAATTCAACTCGCACATTTAAAAAGTGATCCTTTCTATCGTTTATTGAATATAAAGTGTTCATATTTCTTTAGTTAAATATGATATCATATTTTATATAATACATATGTACATACGCGTATATTTTATAAGTTACATACATATCAACACATATACCTAATCATTTAAGTAAAATGATTTACATATAATATATGTTAAATTTATTAAAGTGCAATAAGATACAAATACAGATTTCTTAAAGCCGAGAATTAAATTTATTTTCTTTATTTTTCAATCTCTTTCCATCTCATTTTTAGTATTTTATTTGTTTTAAAACTGATGAAAGTTTATTTGCTTAAGAAAATGCACTATGTATAGGTATATGTGAATGAGTTATGATATATAATGTCCTCGTATATTGAAATGTTCTAAATGTTTCATTAAAAAATTTTTCTTTTTTGTTTGATTATTTTAGTGTATATTTTTTTTTTAGCTCAGATATCACTGCAACTAATGATTTCGTTAATTTTACCGCACAAATAATACTAAACGTATACTTTTTAAAATTATATTAATATTATGTTTTATATGCTATACTTAATAAAATAAAAGAAATTATATGGCTTTTATTTGCTAATTAATTTTCATTTTATGTAAATTAATGCATAAGAATTTTGAATAATTTGAGTACTAAAAATTTCGCTAACCGATTGACTCCATAATTTCAAACATTTTGCTTAACTTTCTATTTAGCCATTAAAAATTTTACATTACAATATTTACCTAATATAAAATAAATAGGAAAAATCAAAATGATTTCAGATTATTTTTCGAATAAAAATGAGATTAAAGTCTAAGTCTAAAAGCTAAAGAAAAGTTCTAGATTAAAAAAAAAAAAAAAATTTAGCACAAATAAAATATTTACATACCTTTAGGAGTTAATATTTATTTTTTCTAAGGTAGATATTCAAAATAAAGTGTCTGTTACCAGTATAACGGTAAAATAATACAAAATTTCTTTTAATATTTATGTATATAAGGCGATAAAAAAAAAATGAATTTTTTTATTTCTTAAGATGTCTTTGAGAAAAATAAGGAGTCAAAAAAAAATATATAATAAAAGAAAATTTCCTCTTAGCTTTTGATATTATTTATTTTTCTTAGTTTACTTTCTGTGCTTTTTTTTATTTGTATTTTTATTTTATGTTTTTTTTTCGTTTTACTTTTGTGTATTGACTCTTTAAATTTGAACACTTTTAACACGAAATAATAATTTCTTTTTTTCTTTTTGCTCTTAATAATTTTTATACAAATATAAAAGTGTATAATAACTTAAAAAAAAAATTTTAATTTAATACAAGACGTACTGTTCCAGACAAAAATTTATGAAATTTTGTATAAAATGAAGAAATTTATAAGGATTAGGCATATATTTTAACAATTAATGGTTATATTTGAGAATTTATAATTTTTATACTCATATAATGTTAGACTTGTGATATACGTATCTGCAATATTTTGTCACCAAGTGCAATTTTGAACTATAAAATATTTTGCTTTGTTGTGGGATAATAAGCCATTTAGCATGATTATTTAGGTTCTTGTGATCAAACAAAATTGAAATCTCCACGGCTAGAGCCCAATTTTTTTATTTTTTTTAATGCATTTCTCTACACAGCCGTTCCTGTTCAGGCGTGGCTGTAAATGTCGTAAGGGGGAATAACTCTTACGAGGTGTGTGGGATTCGAACCCATACACTCTCGGTCTTACGCGTAGTGAACGGATTCAAGCGTATAACGTATTTTATACGCTCTTACCCACTAGGCCACCGCAAACCCAATTCAATGACAAATTTTGATGATATACGAGTATTATTACAAGTCTCATATGAAATGGGTATAAAATAATAAAATAAAGAATCAAATACCTCTTAGTACGTCTTTTGATATTCTAATCAAGAAAAACTTTAAAAATTTGATTAATTCCCAAACATTTTTTTACTTTTCCAAATCCTAAAAAAAGATATATGTTTGTGTGTATGAAAACTTGACGATCAAAGATCAAAGATGAAAGTTGATCTTATATTATATAATATCTTAAAAATGATTTGATCTGATTGTAAATTGTGATTGTTCTTATGTAAACAAAAATTAATTTTCCGACCAATCTTAAGTTGAATCAGACAAAAAACGTGGCTGTAAATGTCGTAAGAGGGAATAACTTTTACGACGTGTGTGGGATTCAAATCCACACTCCCTCGGTGTTTACAACGTATATTATACGCCCTTACCCACTGGGCAACTGAGGTTACGTAATTTTAGTTTTCCATATTAAAACGTTATGTCGCATATTATATTAAATATAAAAATTTCATAATTAAAAGTAGAATAAAGGTATCTAAAGTTACTTTTTACAAAAAAAAATCTATTCTGATGATTATGATTCTGAGATTACTAAATGTATACCGGAGTGTAAAACTTGGCAAAACTCAGATGCAAAACATCTATTTTTTCTAATTGCACTTATAAGAAAACTCACAACGCAAAAAATCAAGTAGCAAATTTTTCGCATAACAAATTTGCAATTCGAAAATAATCATTTTTTTAAAAAATTAAAAATATGTCTCTTTAGCAAAGACTTTGTATATAGGTAGTAAAATTAATGTGTTAATATACTTGAAAATGTTTTCCCCTTTTACGCAATATTTATTATTATCTCCAATATCTCCATATTTATTTATATACGTTTATTTATATATATATATACGTACAGGCCAGATTTTGAATTAGGAGAGAATTCATATTTGATTACAAAAAGCATTTCAATAAATTGTTTAGCAGGGGTTTAGGGGTTTAGCTCACAATATATTAAATGCATTATTGTTGAAATACGTACTTATCCGCAAAATATAATTCGGAAAAATTTCAAAATCAGGGTTTCAATAATTTGTTCAGCGGAGGTTACAAAAATATTTAAAAGAGATTTTAGTTGGTTTCAAAATCAAAGTTTCCCCTTTTTTCAGAATATGTATACATTTAATGTCCCGCATTAACATGTACATACATACTTAAATTATTTGATATTATTTTAAAATTTTGAAAATTCTACCCTTTTTGACAAATGCGTTTTTGCGAAACGAGTTTTTTGCTAAATGATTTTTTGTAATGTGATATTTGCAATGTGAGTATATATCATGCGTACATTTGTACATATATAAGAACATGATTCATGAACCCATGAATCAATGTACATATATAAGAACATTGTCAAAAAAGAATATTTTGAATTTATTTTTATGTAATGGGCTCAGTTTCAAAACACGGCTGGGACATATTATATAAATTTTTAATAATACAATTAATATATAGCATAATTAAATAGTAAATAAGTATATACCTATATAATATAGTTAATAGCTTATCATATATTATATAATAATATAAAAAAACAAAATTAATTCTTGTCTAAGATAATAGATGGCGTACAAATAAAAATATTTATCATGTAGAATAGTTAGAGTCGAGTAGTCACCGGCTTAGTCCGGCAAATTAATGATTCCAAAAACTGAAGCTTAGTCAAATGATGAATAATAAATGACTTATTTATAACAGGTGCCTTACGTTTCTTTTTGGTTTGAAAAGGGAAAAAGAAATTTTATAATTTTACTGATATATTGATAACAAAATTATGTCCACCACTATTTACAAAAAACAAAAACAAAAACAAAACCTTCAATTGACAAAATAAATTTATTCAGAAAACAATATTTAATTTATGTGTACGTGGGGTTAGTGTAACATAAAGATGGTATGAATATTTATTTAAATATTTATTTTACATAATGAAGTAATCGTATTATGATTTATGGGCTTTCTTTTTTTCTTTTAAAAGATGAAATAATTAAAGATGTTTTCTTTTTGAATTGAATATAAGAAAAAAAAAAAAAAGGAAATATAGTGGAAAGAAAATTCTTTATATATAGTAGTTTTTTTCCAAAATAACTTTACTTTTCTTTTTTTTTAATAGCAAAAAAATAAAACAAAAAAAAAAAAAAAAATGTTTTAAAGAAAATGTTAGTATGTTGTGTATTTTGATTTGGTAGATTTGAATAGAAGTTTAATTTGAAATGAATTTTTATTTTTTTTTTTTATTTTCTTGGATCGGTTTAGATTTAATTCTATGGTTTTGAATTTTTGTGGTTAATATTTTGTTAATTAATTATTAAAAACAAAACAACAAAAAAAAAAAAAAATTGTATGAAAGAATCTTTGAAATGTTTAGAATTGAAAAAAAATGAATGTTTATATTTTGTTAATGAATTTCAACTATACGAGTACATATATATTTTGATATTCGAATAATTTTCCCTCTTGTAAATTTGATTTGATTTTTTAATTAAAGGAAAAAATGAAAAAAAAAATTCTTTTTAATTATAAATGAAAAGTTGATAAAAATTGTTTTTCTTTTGTTTTTTTTTTTTTTTTTTTAATTATTTACTTGTTCTCAAACAATTCTCATATTTATACAAATCTTAGATTAGCACATATATGTAAATAGATTGATATTTTAATTTATTATTCCCATTAATGGCAATAACAAGTTAATGAGTGACCTTTTCAGTTCGGGATTATTTTGCTTCCTATATATCCTATTCAAGATGAAGTGACATTACTCACTTTTATAATGTAGCTTTGGAAAATTTGGCATTGTCCGTATTTTACTACCGAGATGTGTGTATTGGGATTTTCATTTATTTTCAGATCAAAAGGTTCAGATCAAAACAGCATTTGCTAAAGATTGCAGGGCTACCAGAGAGAATCGAAATTAGTATATATTAGAAAATGCAGGATTTTTTTTTTTTTTTTGAATAAAAACCAAAAATTTAAATGAAAATGGAACCGTTTTATAGAAAATTAATATATAGTTTATAAAATTAAATAATTTTCTAATTATTTTCTAAGATATAATAATACGTAAATAATATTATAGCTTTGTTTAATGTATAATATAAGAAAGTTATATATTAAAGTAAAACAGAGTATTATAAGATCGAGTTCTTATTCTAAACGAAACTAGAAATATTATGCCTCCAATTAAAGCATTGCAAAGAAAAACAAAAACTTTTTCTGCTACCAATCCGTATGTATAGTTCAAATTCTGAGACGGCATAATTCAGTTTACTAAAATTCGTTTGTGGTATAAACAACGCGAATGTGCAACCAATGTGTCATATGCTCTCCAGAATTAGCGATGATTATATGTATATACAACTCGGAAAGATGTTTTAAATTTAAATAGGGGCCTCGGTATTTTAGTGGGTAAGATCTTATAAAATACGCTGTAAACACCGAGGGAGTGGGGGTTCGAATCCAACACTCGTCGTAAGAATAATTCCTCTTTCCGACTTTTACAGCCACCCCCGAAAAGGAAAGGCTGTGTAATTTCCTGTTCATATTTATGAAATTTCCTATTCACAAATGCACTTAAAAAAAAAAAAATTAAAAAGGTATATACAATGTATCATTAAAGCATCATGAATACTTGGTATTATTGTCAAATAGTACTAAAGAATGTTATACTAATATTAGAAATTTCATCCTTCGTAATGAAAATTCATTATTTTATATAATTTAATGATATGTTGTTTCATTGTTTTTTGTTTTCGTTTTGTTTTGTTATTTTAATTATAATTTCTATATAAATATTATTTTACAATTTAATTAAGCGTTAATTGTATTCAAATAAAAGCATAATAAATTAAAAATCTTTCTTTATTTTTTTAATTTTCATACAATAATTTATATACCCATATCACCTATGTTTAATTTAAAAAATATTTATAACTAACAGAGTTGCCATAAATAATTTTTTTTTCTTTTCAAAATTTATATGATTGACTTAAGAATGATCTAGATACCATAATTGCGATATTTAGACAATTTTTTCTTGGTAATTATGTCATTAAGGAAGGGTCTGATTGAAATTATGTACTTCTTTAGAACCAAAAGTTTTTAATAGAAGAACATTTTTAAAGTTTTTTAAAGAAACTGAACAAAAGTACACAATTCAGTTTAACTTTCAATAGTCAAAGCTGCATAAGGGATGCAATTAAATTAAAAAAATCTGTGGAGTGAACATATATTTTTGCTGAAGTGAGGAATCATTCCAAATATTTAAGTTTACGTCATTTTTCTAAGTTTACTTCCTTTTTCATTTACATCTTGTAATCTGTCTAAACTTATATTGTTAAAGCGTATATTCCACCTAAGATGGAGTACAACTCACATTAATGAGTTGGCGATTCTCATTTTACATTACGTTATTTGGACAAATTCAAACAAATACCCTCTAAGTCTAATCGGCAACAAAAAAAATCGTGGAAAATAATGCCGAAATGATTCAACAGATCATAATTGGAAGTTATTCAGGGCAATCTCTATGGAAAATTAAAAAATCTTAAAAAAGGTAACGCTTCTGAACAGGTTTAGGAAATTATATAAAAAAATATTCATCTCATAAAATTGAACAGAATTTGCTTACAAAAAAAATTTGCTAAAAAGCTAAAATTTAAAGTAATGATACATAATGACGATACAGTTTTGACTGGATCGTCATGACAACAATACATATAAACACAATTCAACCAAAATTTATCAATAATATTCCTTAAGTGGATTAACGCATTCTGCGTATCAAATTTAAAACCTTCTTTAAAAAGTCAACTGACGACTGAGTGGGTTAATAGAATTTTACAAAAAAAAATGTCACACGAGTTCTCTAATTCCAATTAAGCATTTTGAAAAATTGGACATAATTCTGTGAGAAATATTTTTTATAAAAGGACGATACGTCCGAACAATTTAATAGATCATCATCAAATAATATTCAGCAACTCAATCAGTAGTCCACATTCGGGTTTAAAAAACAGTTTACGGTATCTTCAGAGGAAGAGTTTTGCAAATTTTGATTACAACGGGTACGCACATTGTAGCGATACATAGTGTACAAATAAAAAACAAACAAACAAAGAAATGAACAAACGGACACATGTTTTGTGTTAGGTATATAATTATTATTGGATCGATTCATTAAATAATAATATAATAAATAAATATATGTATGTATAGAAATATTTAAATATATGGATTTAATTTAAAACAAATATTATATTATATAAGTTATATAATTTAGTTTTTTCACCTTTTCTATTTATTTATTTATAAAAAAAATAATAATAAATTTATTAAAATTTAAAAATTTATATTTCATTATTCTTTCGTTAATTTAATGTTGAATTTTCACAATATAGCTTTTTAAAATATTGTATTAATTATATTTAATCACGTTACAAATATTTATATTAAAAAACCGTTTTCTTTTTTTGAATCTATTGGCAATTTATATTGTTATTTAACTGTCCTGTAACATTTATTTGTAACAGATGGACGGAAGAGAGGATTGTAATTGAAAACCATTTTTTTTACTTTAAATATTTTTCGAAAATATTGTGTGACGAAAATATTGTTCAAAATTTGACTCCACACTGCCTCAGTGATATAAAATGTATTTTATTTCCGAATATTTTAATAATTTAAAGCGAAGCATTCTAGTAGAAAATCATTTTTCGAAAAAAATATTTTCAATCCTTTTATAAATTTTTTTAGTATAGCCGTATGATTCGTAGTGCTTAGAAAGGGTTGACCACGAAATCCCACATACAAAATTTCAAATACAAATTCTTAAAATTTAAAATCCCAAAACTCCAAAATCCCAAATTCGAAAATCCCAAATTCGAAAACCCCAAATTACCAAAATCCCAAAGTAAATTTCTTATCAAAATTTCTGTTGAATTTTTTTTATTTCGAAAAAAAAATTAAAAAAAAAAAACTCTATTGAATACGAAAACTGTTGGGAAAAAATGTAAAATAGAATATCTTCTTACATATTTATATTTATTTTTCTGGAAAAAGCGTATAACTTTTATTTTAAATAAGTGTAAAGCTTGTGACGAGATTTTTAGTTGGTTATCAAATCAATGTTATACGTTTTTCAGAGTAAAATTTAAAATTAAAGTTATAAGCTTTTCCCAAAATATTTAGAAAAAAAATATAAATATGTAAGCAGATATTCTATTTTATATTTCCTTTCCAACATAACTCCTATATATGTATATAATATATATATATATATTAATTTTTTTTCCTTAAAAATTTACCAAATTAAGTTTTATTTTTATAATTCTGATGAGACCGAAACCCTACTAAACAATCCCCATGAAACCCTACTAAACAATTCCTTCCCTAAGAATAGATAATTCTTAGGCGCCAGTTATAGCTATCCTTGAAATGCTTCCCGAAAAAACGTTTCATTGAAAACTTATACTTTTTTCCCTATAGAAAATTATAATAGCAATCAGAAAAAACTGTCAGTTAAATTATCTGTCAAATAGCAAATGACAATAATGAAGGCAAAATAAAAATAAATGTAATTTAAATTTAAATTGTTGTTAGCGTTATTTCGATGTTTGCAAAATAAAGTTTTATTATTTTAATTTATTTAATTATTATTGGTAGAAAATGGTACTAATAAAGAATAAAAAAAGATTTTTTTATTTAATAATCAGATTGGCTGAAATGAGCAGAATATAAAAGTATAAATTTTCTAGAATTAATTTTTTTTTTACTTTTTTTGAAATTTCCATTTTAAAACAAAAAATTTTAAAACTAAACTTAAACAAAATAATACAAAAACAAAATTTAAGTCTAAACTCATTAAAATACAAAATCATAATGAAATATATCAAGAATTGCATCAGAATTTTTTTTTAATGACAAACTGAAATGGGAAGAAATGAAACATATGTCGTTGGAGCAAAATTACTGATCAGTTATTCAGGAAAATAATTACCAATCCGGAAAATCATAAAATTGATTTTTTTTTTTTAAATATTTAACTTAAAATTTAAAAATTCGTAGCAGAATTTATTCTTTAGAAATTATTCAATCATTAAATCAACACTTTTGTTAAATTGTATATGGTTTTTGCTGCAAAAAAATTGAGAATAAACATTTTCCGGAAGCATTTCAATGATAGCTATAACTGGCGCCTTAAGTCTGTAATTTTGCTTTACTTTTTGAAGTTTTGTTATTTTGGTATTTTGGATTTTTATAATTTGGGATTTTGGATTTTGAGATTATTGAATTTGGGATTTTGTTATTTGAAATTTTTTTTTTTTTTTTGGGATTTCATGACGTTCCGCTTAGAAATCCTGATTCATATTTTTTGTACTCATTTTTAAAACACTCTTAACTTTAAGTCATTTAATTTCAATGAAAATTTATTAATATTACCAAATACTTACTACTAAGAAATTCGGAATTAACTGTAACAATTAGAAAGTAAGTAAAATCATAGATTAAAGGATATCTGAAAGTTTTCCGTTTAAACTTTAAAGTTAAAGATTGAGTATAAAAAAATATTCTTTAATATGATATTAAAATAATAAAAGATTTAAAATCTTTTCCTTTTTATTATTATACTCCATAGTTATATGCGAATCTATTGAATATTTCCATTTTAAAAATCATTATTTTAAAAAATTAAAAAAAAAAAACATTCAAATTGTTTTTCTCAAGCTTTAAATAATAAATTTTTACTCAATCATTTATTAGGTCAAATAGGTATTTAGGTATTTTTTTTTTACTATTTTTTTTAAACGTGCACAGTTTTGATTCTTTTTAAGATGTCAACTGAGGTATGTTTCAATATACATATATATATATATATATGTGGTCATATAGATGGGAGTTATTCATAAAATCTTAAAGAAATCGTAATATTGTAAAAATTAATAGTCCCAATATACAATATAATATACGATGCTTACTATTTTCAAAAAACTCTCATATACACAAACTCGTAAGCTTAAAACCGGCCATAGTACATTTAGATTTCAGTTATTCTTTTCCAATCAATTCAGAAAGAGTGTAAAGAAAATGAACGTCCATATTTATAAAACTTCTAATCTAAATTCATATCATTTTTTGCACTATAGTAAGAGTTGTTAAAATAGTAATTTATTATTGTTCGATATAAATAATATTTCCACAATTAAGGAACACAGTTCTAGAATGAAAAAAAAGAAAATACCTGATATGATGGTATACCTGGAATTATGGTTTTTATTTATTACGAAACAATGCGTGCTTCATTTTTAATAAATAAGGCTAATGTACTCATGAGTAGATAAACTCATTTAACTTTTAAATGAATATTTTATGTATTTTGTACCTATGTACCTATATGTATTTACCGTATATATACGGATGGATGTGAAAAAAAAATCCATAACCGTATATACTTACTACTTACGTAGGTATAAAGTTTTAAATAACTTTTCTTTTTATTTTTTTTTAACAGTGGAAAATATGTATTTATATTTATAACGGTACTTATAAATATTGTATTTTATAAGTACGCGAGTAAATAAAGTGCCGATACGCGAAGAAGTTAATATTACCAGAACGAAGATATACAGTTATTTTTATACAATAATATCAAGGATTCATTATTATTTTTATTTGTATTATGAAAACAAGATAAATAAGGAGAAAATGTTAAATAAATTTTTTATAATGTTACCATATCCACTATGACAATATATAGGTATTATTATAGAATAACGAATAGTTCACGTTCAAATTTTCGATAAATATTCTGGAATGCTGTGAAGGTGTAATATTTAATGGTAAATTAAATTAAATAAAGAAGTATATATAGGTAATATTTATTTATAAAATTTTTAATGGCCAAAAAATTAAAATCTAAATTGAATTATTATAACGTTAGCATCTGATGGTTTTAGACGTATATAATTGCATTTGTTTTGTGTATATAAGGTTAGTTATATGACGAAATATTTGATTTCTATTGAACATATTAAAAGTAACTAGGAAAATATTAATATCTGTACCACAAAATGTATTTTAGAGCATGAGCACCTAAAAACTATATTATATACAAAACAAATATATTAAAGAATATTTTAAAAATTGTGTACAAAGATTTCCCGATTGTTGGATGTTCAAAAAACTAAAATATAAAGTTCACTTTTTATTACATTTTCTTTTAATTTGATTTTAAACAACAATAAAATTTCCAAAGTTTTTACCAGTTTTAGAATTCTGGGTAGAGCTAAATTTAAACTGATAGCAGTACTACGCAAGTATAATATTTAAATAATGTACGACATCGGAGAAACGAGAGTTAGGCAAATGCTAGATTTCTTATGTTCCTCAAAGTTTCCTGTTAGCATTTATGGTACACAATGCTAATGTAACACAACTTAAGAAAGGAAACCACACAAAAAAAATGAACTAATCAACTGTCACGTATAATTTGTATTAAACAATATTGAAAGATGACATTTTTTTTTATTTTTTTAAATACATTTTCCAAGAATTTTCTTCTTTTTCTTTTCTAAAAATCATGTCAACGCGTAATGGTATCGATGCCATATACAGTCATTAAACTATACTGATGTATTTTAAACCTTATTTTGTTAAAAAAAAAAAAAAACCTGTATAAAAAAAGTATATGGTATGGGTATCATATCGTATATATAAAAGTAAACTTTTATTTTTGTAATAAGTTTTTATATGAGTTTTCAATTGATTTTCCTAGGAATTGTTTTTATGGTATTAAAAAAAGTATAGTTTACTTAATAAAAAATCAAATATATACATACATGTACAACATATACATATATATAAAATAAACTTTTTCGAGTGTTTATTATACGCTTAAAGTGCATTAATTAAGCTTCTAGGAAAATGTTTTTTTTGTTTTGTGCTGACGTAAAATGTATGTATAATAAAACTGTAGGCCATCATAGATGCAGTACTAACGCATAGGTACCTGTGTATACGTACTTGTATATAGTATGTATTATGATATTGTGAAAGTTTTTCATTTCTCCAATAATATAAACGTAAAAATGCTGTTAATATAAATTTAAATTTTTTTTTTTGTTTTTTATTACCTTTAGAATAAAAAAATAATATGGGAAATTATTTTAGTCTAAAGTGATTATAATTTTTTTTTTTTTTTGTTATTTTAAAAATTAGTTTTTAAAAATTTTTGTATTTTACACAGAAGAGAATTAGGGATTCATCAAAAAAAAAAAAAATTATTTTTAAATTTTATCCTTTCTAAATTTTACTATTAGTATTTAAATTTATAGAAAAAAAAAAGAATTTATTAATTTTGAGATAATATAAAAAAAAGGATAAAGGATGATAAAAAGGCGCATAATATAATAGAGCATTTTTTTATTGTCCTTTTAAAAAAAGCTTTTAATAAATTATACATATTTTATTATATTACATTTTATTTTCATTTAAAATTTTTTTTTTTCAAATTTTCAATTAAAATCCTTTAAAATTTTTTTTTTTCATTTTTTACAATTTAAAAACTGTTGAAAATTAGGTGTATAGGTTTCAAAGTTTATTTTAGTTTTTGTTAATAAAATTGCTATGTATTAATTTCAAGTATGGTGTAGTGTCATTTTATAAAATGCTTTTAAAAAACTATTTAAAAAAAAAATGTTTTTTTAATTGAATTTGTTAAATTTATTTTATTTATGTTAAAAAAAACAATTTATTTATGTTAAAAAAATTTTAAAGTGTAAAATCTTTTACGATCATTGGAAAAAGTTTTTTGCTCTTTTACAAAAACCAAAAAAAAAACTACTCTATGTACGAACCCAATCTTAGCCACATTTGAAAGATTTCTATTATTACATGAATGGTGTTACGACTTTTTTTTCTAAGGTGGGAGGTGGGAATCTTCCAAAGACACCAAGAATTTCCCCTTGGTAGTGTCAGATTCTTACTGACTAAAGCCACCTCCCCCTTTTAGCCAACATAATGGGATGAAACCCTTAACTGCGAACGCAGTATATTGGCTAGGGAGTAGGGATAGGAAAGGATAGGAAATGGATACGGAAACGGAAATATTGAATTGGGACTGTAAGGAAACAATGAATCCGCCTATTATTATTACTATATTGCTTGTGACTAACAGTACTGTGGAAATAAAATTTTACTAAATTTTAAATAAGTTATAATTAAAAGGAATAAACGAATATAATTAAAAGGAAAACTATGAAAATACACATTAAGTTAGTAAATCGCCTTACCTTAAATTACATTTTTTAATATTGTGGCAACTTCGCATCTTTCTACACTTTTTAAAATTGAAATGATAAAATCAAAGTTTAAATTTTTATATTATATTTTGTCCAGAAAACTGATGTGTAACAAATGCATTCATTTTTAAAGTGTTGTGTTGGATGTGTTCTATTATAGAAAATAAGGCAGAATCTAAACCAACATTTTTTAAAAACGCACATTTCCAAAAAATAATACAAACTGTTTAGAATAATTGTGACTTGCATTGCACCAAAATTTGAAAATTTCATATAATAAAGAAAAAAGTAAAAATAGGATTTCTTTGCAATTTTGAGGGGCTGTAAGTACGGAACCCTATATAATAAGAAAAATCGTTAACACACCGAAAAATATATTATTGAAACTTTAATTTTTATGTCTTGTCGAAGAAAAATTTGTACAGCTGGTACAGCTCTTAAACAGGGGGTGGTACAAACAAATTTTTGAGAAAAGTTATACTAGTTATAAAAGTTCTTTCTTGCCTCAAAATGTCAAGTCCCTATCTAAAAGCATGCCAGAGTTCCCGGAGTTATCCTGTCGAATGGCGCTTTTAGATTGAAAAAATGTTAAACACAACATGAGATTTACGCATTTAAAAATAGAGCTTTTTCTAAGTTTCAGGAGCTGCAGTTCGTAAAGGGTGGGACTACATGAAAAAGTTGTTCTACAACGTTAATTTTTGTATAAGACCTACCCATAATTTTTTTTTAGATTTATATAAAGAAAGCCAAACAAATATTTTATTATAATTGCTTATGAATTGTTTGTATGTTAAGACGGTTTTTCTTTATAGTTAAGAGATTTTTCTTAAAATCAAAGAAAGTGTCCTTTTCCTTATAAAAAAAGAAATTTAAGTAAAATTACAAATTTTAATACACATAACACATGGTCATATATTTTTTGTTCTAATTTAAAAAGCAAAAAGTTGAAAACTTGAAGAATAAGCTTTAAAACATAACTATAATTTAGCTTCTTCTATCCAAAACGACGACATCCCTATTGACATCATCTATACAGTTTTTGTCTAGTTTTAGTCTCAGCAATAATATCCTGAAATATTTGTACTTTTATGTGAAACACCCTGTATATCTAAATATTTTTTTTTGTAGAATAGGAAATGTACAACAAATAAATAAAATATAATTTTTGAGTTTTAACAAATAGATGCTCAATTATTTTTTCCGTAAAATTAAACAAAGTCAGGATTAAAATAATTCTTCATGCCGCAATTATGATGAACGGAATGAGAAAAAAACCATAATAAACTTCACCTGTAAGTTCCCAGCGCTGACTGGAGCCAGAAGAGTAACTCTGGGTAGCCATGAACTCAATGATCTTAGTGATCTAGCGGTTAAGCAATCTGCAGAAATGATAAGGTTTCTGAACGCAACGAAAAGTATCAAAAATAAAACCCAATATAGCCCTATTATTAGCCTTGTGGTCACGAAAGAGGTAGCAAAACGTTGTTAACGCGCTAATTAGAGTCACTGCCATGAGCGGCGATGATCAGCCATCTACACTAACCAACCAGCCTAATTTTCTTGTCTATCTATCTTACAGATATAATTTGGTTTTCAAATTTTACATTTTATTAAAAATAATTCAACTTTATTTTTTCTTGCTTAACCAAAAAAAATATTCTAAAGTTTGTAGGTTTTTTGATAATTTTACGGTATAGTTGACTTTGCAAAAGTCACATGGATATTTTTTATGCTTTTACGTAAATAATTTTTTTTTTGTTTTAATACGTTTCTCTGCCACATAAATATGGACAGAAAATTACACAGCCTTTCCTGTTCAAGCGTGGCTGTAAATATCGTAAGGGTGAATAACTTTTACGACGTGTGTGGGTTTCGAACCCAAACTCCCTCGGTGTTTACAGCGTATTATATACGTTCTTACCCACTAGGCCACCGAGGGCCGAGGCCCCACGTAAATAATTTTATAATTAAGGTATTGGTATGTTAATGCATTCAATTCCCCGATATTCATATAAAGTACATAATATCTAAATAATCCAAACTAATTTTACATAAACCACTAAAAAATTGCTCTAAATTTATACTCTAATTTTTTTGAAACTTAGATTTTTAACTCTCAAACTTAAATTTTCCTAAAAATCAAATTTCTCTAGTCGAAGGCTTCATTAACTCAAAAACGTCATTAACTTTTATGTACAAAATTTATCTATATAGTTCAAAACAAATTTTTGTTCCCGGTTCAAATGCGATTTAAGAAAAGTTCACCGCATTTAGTTTTCATATTTAGTTGCAATTCAATACTTTTCAATTCAATAACACTCAACTTATTAGTATATTTTTTTTTTAAGTTACTGTTAAGGTGTTAGAAAGGTTTTATATTATATTCTTTCTTTTGAAAAATTGTGTTTCTGATTGATATTCAATAAAATAACCATTTTACATCAAATTTAATTCATTATTAAACCGATTTCTTTAGTTTTAATGTTTACTTATCAAAAAGAGACAAAAAGGAAAAACTTGAAACAAAATAAATAGGAGTATAAGTTATATACAATTTTAAATAAAAAAGAAAATGTCCTTGTACAAATAAAAATATTATTTTCTTATTTTTTTTCTCTCTCTTTAATTCAAACAAACATAAAACAAACCAAATCAAATAAAGTTTTTCCAGTTTGGCATTGAGTACAATTGAATAGAATTAAGTTTTCAAATTCAACTCGCACATTTAAAAAATGATCCCTTGTATCGTTTATTGAATAAAAAGTGTTCATATTTCTTTAGTTAAATATGATATCATATTTTATATAATATGTACATTATATACGCATAATATTCTATAAGTTTTACATATATACTAAGTCGTACATCTGCAAAATATGCAAATTTACATATGTACAAATGCAAAATTTATTAAAGTGCAATAAGATACAAATACGGATTTCTTAAAGCCGAAAGTTAGATTTAATTTTCTTTATTATTCCATCTCTTTTTGTTTTTTTGGAATAAACTCATGATGATCTGTAATAACGCCAATGGTAATAAAGGCTTCGTATATCCAAACACTATAAGTGTGTCTTTAAATTTTTTTAATTTTGGTAATTTTTTTGTTTTACATCATAAGTACTGTAAATGGTGACCCCATACATTTGACCGCACAAATAATATGCCTTTTGAAATTTTATAATTTTATGTTTTCTTCTTCTAAAAATAATATAAGAAATTTGTTTTTTTTTTTTTTTAAATTGTTAAAAACTTTTATGAACATGTCAATCACAATAAACATAATAACTTTGAATAATTTGAATTGTAAAAATTTTCCGAACCACTAGAGGTTGCCAACAATGTAAAAACCGTTTTAAAAACAATCTTATAACATTTTATATTAAAGCAGAAAATATGTACAGAAAAGAAACTATACTTTAGTTACTTACTGACTAAACAGCCCTACAGCCCTACTGATTAGTCAAATATTTTAATTTCGAATTTTGAACTTCTTGAATTTTTTACATTCGAATTATGACACATACCCTATTTAAATCACTTCATATGTTTGTTTGTTAAATTTTTTATTTGAGACGTCCAAATTTAATTTAATAATTAAAATTTAACAAAATATTAATGCATTTAGGAAAAAAACTAAAAAGCAAACCTGATTTTCAAGATAATGAGGATACTAATCCTTTTTATATGCTTCCAATGTCCCTACATCCTAGGAATGCTATACAAATTATTTTCTTACTTCAGAAAATATTATTATTAAGTAAAATTTTTGATTTAATATCTTAGAAATTTCAAGTATATATAAAATAACGAAAAATATATTATATTATTATAATTAATTAAACTATAAAACTCATCATCAAAAATTAATTAATTAATCTTATATTTAATATATAATCGGTAAATTTATTACATAAATCATTTTGAATTTTCACTGAAGTATCCGAAAAATTTTCCAAAATATTATATTCCATTATAATAATAAGCCTACACTTTAATTATTTTTAATTTTTGCTATATATACAGGATGATTTACAGGGTGATTCTCTTTCATCCTTGAATATTTATGTATAGTGTGTACTCTTTATAGGAGACCAAAAATTAATAAAACCTAATTCTGTAGGAGCAGATAAATGCGTTTTCTGATGGTATTTGAAATTTATTAGCTATTTTAGGTAAAATCAAATTAAATTTAAATTTAAAAAAAAAACAATTTTACGCCCACTTTAAATAATCTTAAGAACTAAGCAAAATATACTCCTCTCATCTAATCCCCTATAGAAAAAATCCTTGAAATACACCCTATAAAGATTCAAGATCGAAAAAAAATCACCCTTTATATTATACTTATGTTATATTCATAACATTAATTCATTTCACCTTATTTTTATTATTGGAAAGTCCTTGAAATGCAATATATTAAAAGGTAAAAATAATTATTTCTGCCAAAATGAATTATTAACTTGATTGAAATCCTAAAGGTATTCTCATCAAATGAATATTATTTTTACTTATTTAATATAAATTCTAATATAGATAAGCTCATATTTTTTTATCTTTTGCTTATTTTTGTTTTTTTTTTTTGAGTCATTTGCTTAATCTTAGTAGAAAATTCATTTTGTTAGAATATACCTACATACATATATTTATAACTAGAATTTAATTTCAAAAATAAATGAAGAAAAGAAAATTAATATACCATCAGTATAGAAAAAGTTGTAAAAAAAAACACTAGTTATATGGATTTCAAAAAGTTAATTAGTTTCTTAAAATTGTTGTTTTTCTTTTCTTGTTTTTTTTTTTTTTGTTTTTTCTTTTTGTAAGTTTCACTATCCTTTTATAAAAAGAGAGAATAAGAAAAATATCATAATGATCAGATTTTCTTTTTTGACTACTTTTCATATTAATTTTTCAATTGCGTTTTCAGTTCAACAAATTTATTTTATTAAAGTCATATTATGATCATTGATATCCTAAGATATATATATAGATACAATTTTTTTTAATAAGGACTTTTCAATAGGAATGTAATATAATGTATTCAATATAATGTTTTCAATAGAATATTATCTAATACTTTTACAATGATCCAAAGTCAAGTTTTTATTTAATATCTGACATCTGACTCATGGTGTAGTGGTTTAGTCATCAGTCTTTCACATGGAGGAAATTTACATCAGTCTTTGTTTGTGGTTCAAACGATGGCCAGATCATTTTAAAAATAAAAAAATGGTATTAATTTTATATCTTAGTAATATAATTATTATTCACTACTGTATATGTTATAACTAGCTGATGACCTTAACTCTGTAGTTAATAGTAATAACAACAATAATTATTACTAATACTAATAATAATAGCTGCTACAGCGGAGATGCCTTCAAGTAATATCTCATGCGGGCAAGATATTATATATATACACTATAGTATGTTGTAACTGTTAATAATTTCGTCATTGATAGCAAAATAGTAATAATAATATTATAGGCATATTCATTTTACCTTTAATTCTTCTACTTAATTCAAAGTTTTCACAACCATTTTCTATTATTTCCTATGGCTACTCACTATCTAATATATTCTACAGTTAATAGTTAAGCGTTTTATTCAAGATTCCACAGATTCCACCCACCTCATATTTTATTGGCTAAAATATGAGGTGGGTGGAATCTGATACTATCAAGGAGGTATTAGGTATATACTATCAACCAAGTATTAGAATATTTGTAGATTACTCCTTTAGGACAGACCTGCATGAAGAATAATTGTACAAAATATGTAAAAATAAAAGATTTTTGGTGCCTCAGTGGCCTAGTGTGTAAGAGCGTATAAAATACGCAGTAAACACCGAGGGAGTCAAAACCCACACACGTAGTAAAAGTTATTCCCCTTTACGACATATACAGCCACACCAGAACAGGAAAGATTGTGTAATTTCCTGTCCACATTTATGTGGCTATAAAAACTTTATCATCCTTATTGAAAATCCTTCTTGACAATGTATATTAAATATAAAACTTTCAATAATTAAAGGCTTTTAAATATTTGTGGTCTTAAATAACTTTTTCTTTAGGTTTACTATAAAAAAAAAAAAAAAAACGAAAAAAAAAATAAATAGAAACTATAGATTCATTTTTATATTTTATATTATGTATTTATCTATGTATAGACTATAGTTAATAATATAATATTATTCAATATACATACATATACATATATATTTACATTTATATTTTTTTATTCATTTTATTTACAATATAATTGTTATTTGTTGATTTTATCAAGAATCTTTTTTCCATTCATATAATAGATTTTTCTGCAAGAATTTCTGCTATAGGTACATTTGTGTTTTCTTTTTTTATTTGTTTATTTGTTTTTTTTTGTTTGAATGTATGTAAAAAAAAAAAATATCCAATTTCAAATAAAATAAGTTTTTTTTTCGAAATTAATAAAAAAAAATTATTTATATACTTATATTATATTACTTATATAATATAATCTTATATACATACAGATATATAAATATATAATACGTAATTATAAAACAAATATATATGTATGTTTGTATATACATATCTGTATTTTAGTCAGATTTCGACAATTTTTTTTTTTGTGGGATAATTTCTATAGAAGTAAAAAGAAAAAGTAAGATAGAAAGTAAATGAAGGCTTAGGGTAAGTTCACATGCATGCATCCAGATGCAAAAATTATTTCGGTTACATTTCGTGTATTTTTCTGTATAAATATTTTTAAATATTTAACCTTTAAAATTTTAGACATTTGCTTTTACCTCTGTATTTGACGTTAAAACAAATTTTCATCTTATATGCTTCTTATAGAGGATGCAAAAAATTTTGCATCTAAAATGGGCGAAAGGGAGAGCATGTCATGAATACGATATATATTTTCAACCAATCAAATTTTTGCATCCGGATGCATGCATCCCATGTGAACTTACCCTTGAGAATAGGATATAAAAAAAATAAGATAGTACATAAAAGCAAAGGTTTTTAATGGCACATATTTTTTAAATGACAATAAAAAGCTTTTTCTTGTAACTATACTAATTTACATCAAAAGTTTTATTTTTTTTAGAATTTTTTATATGCAAGAAAAAAATATGACACTTTGTGACAGGACACTTTTTTCAGTTTTTTGAGTTTTTGGAGTTTTAGTTTCACTTGAGCTTTAATTTGTATGTCTTATTAATGCACAGGTGTCCAAGTTACAAGTGTCTAAAAATATCGTACTTTAAATTTGATTCATAATAAAATTTCTTATGAAAGGAGTACACAAAGTACAGAAAGTAGTACAAAAACTTTTTCTATGATTTATGTGCTCTCAAAATTTCAAAGTTTTGGATTAACGCGTTCCAAAGATACGAAAGAATAAAAATCTTACAAAAATATGTTCTAATGTAATTTGTAATACAATATTGAAAAAATTGGTTTGTGATATTAATTTGATATTTTTATGTTTTTAGATTGGAAAAACATTAAGCAGTTGAACTTGATATATTTATATTTAAATACTGGGGCTTTTTCCAACTTTGAATCTTTAGCTTCGTAATGGATGGAAATTAATTTTTAAGCAAATTCACATAAAATGATCTTTTATTGAGATTTATGAGGTAAAAATATTTAAAACTTTTCCAACTTTGTGGGGCTTTAATGAAATCTATGCATGGTTAAAATTTCATTGTTGCATCTGAAACACAGTATAGAATTTTTGTAAACAGACGGATGGATGAACACAAAAAATTAAACTAATAAATTAAGTTTTAAAATTTTTTTTTTTTTGGAAAAATGTACTATAAAAGAGAGAGAGAGAGAGAAAAAAAGAGTATTAGCGAAATTTTTTGTTAAATCCCAGGTAGCCGAAATTTAAAAAAAATTTAATTATTTGATAATGATTTTTATTATATGACTGAACGCAGTGTGCTTTGCATATAATGAAAGGAAAGGATATAATATACATATTCTTTAATAGAGAAATACCTTTTTTAGTATTTTTCTTTTTGGGAAAATTATTTTTCCTGGCAATTAATATCGTTTAATAGAATAAATACATAAATTAGAATTAATATCAGTTCGAATTCGATCACTGCCAAAAAATTTTTTTCTTCGTTTATTACAAATTGAACTAAAATAGTCCTTAAAAAAAAAATTCCTTTTATTCTTTAGAGGTGTAAAAATTATTTATCTATTCATTGGTATCTTAAAATATTCTGTAATTGATATTTGATTGAGTAATAAGCATCTAGTTACCGCCATGCTATCGGATAGATATTAATTCTTTCAGGTTTATTATTTATTTTTTAAAAAATATAATATTATATTTTTATATTATACATTATTTAAATGCAAGAAGAATTTATTTAAAAAAAAAAATCATGTATTGTCACCATGGGATCTAAACTGTGTTTAAAATTTCAATGCTCTAGTTCAACCGGAAGTGTTTTTAAAATAGCCTGCAAGATTTCACGATTCCTTGAACCACTAGTAAATTCAATTTGTGTTTAAAATAGCCCATTGTTATTTATTTTGAATTATGTAATTGCAAACGTTCATTACAATGTTTTCCAGATTTTAATTTTAAACATTTTTTGTGAAATAAAATTAAATATTAGTTTAAAACAATTTTATAGAATATTTTTTTTTACTTATTGGTTAAAAATTTTTTTTTTCTTTTTGTTGCCTTCAATTTAAATAGAAATTTCAATGTAGATATACAAATATAATATTAGTAAATATATACAACATACTTATAGGCATATATATACGTATGTACAATAGTTGAAAAAGTCTTCGATTAGACAAACAGATAAAGAATTCGAGTAAAAATAAATTGAAATCTCTTTAATTTACTTTCTTTGGATATCCTTTCAATTTTTGATTGTTTTTTTTTATTATTTTTCTTTTATTCGTTTTTTTTTTTTTTCATTTTGTTTTTCTTTTTCGTTTTATATTTTTATTTTTATTTTTTTTTTGCTTTTTATTAATTTTAGGTTTTATTTTTAAAAATGTGTTATAGTGTTCATTAAATGAACAAATTGTATGAGTTTTAACATAAGTGTAAGAATATTTTTTAACATCTAATGAATTTTTGAAGGATATTCATAGGAAATTGATTTCTTTAAAAGAAAATGGGTTTTATTTCAAGATATCAAAATATTTTGTTTTTCAAAAGAAGATTTTATTATTTTTTTTTATTCCATCAATTATTTCGACCCTAATAATTTTTCTTTTTAAGTATTTAAACTATTTAAATATGAATTTTCATAGATATTGAATAATATCCTAGTATAATTAAAGTTAACTGATTGCTTGTATCTTATTTAATTTTTTCTTTGTTTTTTTGTATTTATTTTTTTTTTCAGTTTTGCTTTCTTATTTTCTATTAATTTTGATGCTTTTTATTTTCTTTTAATATAAACGAAGAAGAGTGCAGTAGAGTAGACTGTGTCAACTCTGGGTTACCCGTATGAACGTAATATTTTTATAAAACTTGATCATCTTCAGGTGTTTCAGCTGTTTTAGTACCGACGTTAACTACCAAAATATATTTATGTAAATTGTGGAGTTGTATGACAGCTACCCGAATCTATTGAACTAGCACAATCAAATTTTACAGAAGTTATTGCCTCAAAACTTGATCATCTTTTGTAAGATTTCAGACGCTTAACTTCATAAATTTCCAAAAAGTGGAACAAGCCTGAACCGGCTGCTAAAGTTTTTGGTGTGTAACTTGAAACCTCTTCACTAAATTTCAGATACCTAACTTGAGCTGACACTGAGTTATTTTCATTTAAATAGAGAAGTTGTATTGCAGCTACCCAAACCTTCTGCACGAGCACAACCAAATTCTACACAAGTTGAGTTATCGTGCGGACTGACGGATTTACATGCCTTAACCGATTATTACCTTTTACACTATATCTATAGCTCGACTCCTTTAAAGTGTCACAAACGTAATGGCAAATTTATTATACCCTTGAACATAGTTCATACGGTTATAAAAATAATAAAAACTTAAGCGAATGAATGAAATTAAAAATACAGTATTAAATAGATAGAATCTTGTACTATTTATATCCGAATATTTAACTATACTTTATATTCTTATAATATATATGTAATATATATATATATATATATGTTATATAATCTATTGAAACAATTGTTTTTTTACACATTCTTTCATTCATCTAGCCTAATGTTTGCACAATTCAAGTTTTTTTTTTGTTTTTTTGATTTTGAAACATCACTAGAATGTAAATATTTACAGTAAATCCTTTATATATATCCTTTTGTCTTCCAAGAAAAATAAAAAACAACCAAAAAAAGTAAAATAATGGCAATGCATCATTACACGAAACAAAAGGATTTATGTTTGTTATATTATAGATACATGTGCGGATGTGTTCTTTATATTTTTCTTTTTTTGTCTTTTGACAATTTTCATAAAATATAAAGAAGATATATTATATATGAACATATACAAATGTATTTTTAGATATATTTTTGTAAATGAATTTTTCATTTTTTTTTTTTGAAATAAAAATAAAAAATTTAAGAAATAACTCCAAAATAGGATCGTTTGCTTTAAGGTAATGATTTTTATTTGATTGTTATTTTTAACAAGAAAGTTTGAATGTAGCCAGTTTATATAGTGTTAAAACAAAAATCAGTTAATAACAAAAAAAAAAAAAAAAATTTTAAGAAAAGGGCGAAACTATAAATTTTTTTTTTCTGGGCGAAATGTAAATTTTCAAAGGATACTTAAAAAACATTATGATACTATGGTAATTTTTATACACTAAAACTGCCACCAGCCTAGTCAGAATAATAGGATAATTGTCCCCGCCCTCGTATAATGCCGCAAAATTGGGGAAAATAAGTATAATGATTCAGAAAAAGGGAAGTCAAGAAAAGTTTTGATTTTAAATTTTGGAAGTATGGGAATTAATGGGAATACTAAGAATATGTAAATTGACTTCCTCCGTTAATTTCTGAATATTATACAATTAGACAGGGAGCACAAAATATGGTGTCTAATATGCTTCACTATGAAATTATGCAAATGAGGTACTTAAGATTAATAATGCTGGAACATACGTTTTTAGGCTCGCTTCCCTATGTGCTACAATATTATTTGATACACCTTAATAAATTATAGGTCAAATGTATTTCGGTTTAATGTAATACATTCTTAAAAACTTATTTAGTAAAAAACCAAAAGACTGTTGTCGAATATATACTAGCAGAATTTATAAATCATTTTTAGGTGGCTGTTTTGTATACTTTATGTACATGAAATCTTAGAATTATTAGTAATACATACTTATTTATAAAATTACTAAAAATTACTTCATACTTACCAAATCTAACCTAAAAATTTGACCTAAAATGTCATTTTAAGTTGAGGTCGTTTTTCGGAAGTAACTCGCGTTGGTGTATACACCTATAAAATCATATAGTATAAAAAATACGCGAGTAAACTTTATATAAGAAAATAACGAGGTGTAATCTAGGTTATTAGAATATGTTATTTTCTCTTGTGTTTTTCATTGTTTTGTTTTTTTTTGAAATATGACAGGTGAATTTATAGATATTGTATTTAAAAAAAAAAAAAAAAAAATTACCTAAAAATTTATATGATTGATTTGAGAATTTAAGAGTTTTTTTTTTTCAATTTTTACACGTAAAATTGAAAATTTTATAGAATTTAAATATTTTTTGTTTTTTTCATTTTTCTCGTTTTCGTTCGAAAAAAAAACGAATTTCCTTATTTTTGTTTTAATGGTAAAATTTCACTTAGTATGTATAGGTAGGTGTAAAAGAGTTGTCAAACCGTTTAAATGAAATATGATTAAGAAAGGTAAAGGTAAATTGAGGTACATAATAATAGCTTATTTTTATAAATATGTTATTGAATTTTAGTATGTTTAACTGAAATATATTAATTCTTTTTAAAATTACTATTGAATTTCCGAAAGGTGTTCACACTGTTTAAAAAGTAGAAAAAAAAAAACTGAGAGATTTAGTTAAAGAATTAATTATTATGTACACCTTTCTTATAAAATGCTACATTAAAAAAACTATTGAATTTTGTTAAAAATTAAATTAAATTATTTTTATAAAAACTTAAAGATAAGAAGAATTGATCTTTTAATTTTGTACCTCATATAAAGCAAATGACAAAAAACAGACGGTTTAACACAGATAATAGAATAGTCGCCTTAACAGAGAGTGTAGAAACTTAAAAAACTTTTTTTTTTAGTTTTATATTTAAAATGTCCGAAATTGCACCACCTCTTTATTTCATTTGTAATTTATTTATTTTTTTTTCCTTACTACTCTTGGGATCTTGGGGCTTCCACTTGAAATCTCCATTTCACGCTGTTTCGCACTGATATCATCTCAGGATATGTTACATTTAATGAATTCTTGGTGGATTATTCTATGCTATGTGTTGTTAGAGTGCCGTGTCTTTTTGTTTCTTGAGGATTCTACTCTAAGATCGTTCGCCCTCTATGCATGTATTTTGGTTTGTTTGTAAGCGTATAGTCTATCCATTTGCATTTTCTAAATTGCCTATCCATTTGCATTTTCTAAATTGCCTATCCATTTCATTTTCTGATCCCGATCCATTTCATTTTCATTTGATTTGATTAGTCATGGGTTCTTTACCAGTTAGTATCCAGAAATCTTCATTCGATATTATGCTTGATCATAGAATATGCGCCATATTATTCTGAGACACTTAAACTTAAAAACTTGCAGCATTGACACAATGTCAGAACAGATTTTACATATACTCGAAATATGCTTAGTTTTGTTGCTTTGGATATCTAAGAATTTTTCCATAAAGGCTGCAGACGTCCGAATGCTGCTGTTTCTGTTTTGCTTCTTCAATCTGTGTTCTATACAATTTCTTGAGCCCCTTTAATTATATGTCACTTTAATTATTCAAAATATTGAAAATTTTTAATTAGTTATATGGTTAACTACTTATATTTTTCAACTATCTCTCGTATTTAATTAATTTTATATTTTATATATAGGATTTTCTTTTTATTAATTGTATGTCATATATATTTATACATACACACGCACATAATGTATAATTACAATATACATAAAACAGGATAGTTTAATATAATACAAGAGTATATAATGTATGTGTATCCTTGTATATAAACTTTAATAAAAACGAAAAAGATTTATTTATTTATAGTTGAATGTGTAGTGAAACGGTACAATTTTAAAAGTCCTTCACAAAAAAAAAAAAGAAAAAGAAAACTTTTTTGATATTTAGTAATTCTGAAATAAATGAAAATAACTAAATAATATAACCTCGCAAATAAAAAGCAAAAAGCCTTAAATAAAATAAAATATACCGAAAATATTTTATTATCTTTTTTTAGCACATTTCCCAAAACATTTTGAAAAAATATGTCAATTAGTTTCACTCTATCCATACGTCCGTCTTTCTGTCCGTCCGTCTGTTTACAAAACTTCTACTTACACTGTTAAAAATAGTGAAAAATAAGTTTAACCATGGGTAGGCCGCATAAAAGAATTAATGAACAATTTTTTCATATAGCCCCATCAATTATAGAGCTGCAGTCCCTTCAACTTTGATAAAGCCCTATTTTTAAATACGTATATCTCATGTTCTATCTAACATTTTTGCAATCTGAAAACGCCATTCGACAGGAATTTATTTTTTACCTTTATAAAACAACATCTAAATTATATAAGTTTTTAAATTTAGTATTTAAATTTACCGTTATGTGAAAGCCAAATTTTGCATGATTTTTCTACGTTCATAAGTCCGGCGCGATTGCAATTTGCTATTTTTAAGCACCTGTAACTTAAGCTCCTGTACAAATTTTTCTTCGGCAAGACATGCAAATTAAAAAAATTAAAGCTCCGGTAATATATTTTTTCATGTGTTAACGGTTTTTTTTAGTTATATAAGGTTCCGGACTTACAGCTCCTCAAAATTCCAGAAAAGTCATATTTTCTCTTATTACATGAAATTTTCAAATTTTTGTGCAAGTCACAATTTTAAACAGTTTGTATTTTTCTCTTCATCTTTTGGAAATGTGCGCTTTTAAAAAACCGTTGGTTTACATTCTACCTTGTTCTTCTTTGATTTTCCTCTATCTCTTTTGTTTCCCTTTGCTTTGGATTTTTCAATTGAGTCCAGACGAGTGTATCCGATTTAATCCATTCTATAAATTTCAATTAAAAAAAAAAAAATTGAAATAAAAATCTAATTTTTTTTTTAATTTCTGATCAATTTAGCCGTAAAAATGGTTTCTTTATTATTTTCTTGTTTCTTGTTTTTTATTTTTTTTTTATTTTTAAATTGAGACATCATCAAGAAATAAAACAAAAGCGGATATCCTTTTCAATCCTTTCTTTATAATAATGAAAATATTAATAAAAATACTAAATAACTATCTATAGATATATTTTTTTTTTTTCTAAATATAAGATTAAGTGTACTCTTTATGCCTTTCTTCTATACATTATTATCAACTTTTATTTTTTTTTTCAGTGAAAAAAAAACTTAAAGGACACAATTAAAAAAAATAAATAAATATAAGAGATGAAAGCTTCTAATCTTAAGATTTAATTATTTATTTTTAAAGTTCAAATAATAATATTATGTATAGCCATAATGAGATATACTTTTATTTGGTCAAGTTAATTTTTAATATTGTAAATGTTTTTTTAGAGATGAAAATTTCTAAATATTTATGCAGTACTTTAAAATAAAAATCAACGTTTCTTCGAATTCTAAATTTTAAATTGATGAACTATTAAAAATTTAGTAAGTGTAAAAAAAAAAAAAATATAATGAAATAAACTTCAATCATTTAGAGTTGTTTGATTATACATAAATTTTGCAATTTTTTTAAATACATAACATTTTTATTTTATTGCTAGGGTAGGTGGGAATTTCGAAACTCACCAATTATGAGATCAACGCACGGTAGTGTTGAACTTTAACCAACTAAACGCCACCTCTCTTTTAAACCCAATATTAGATTAGAACCAATGATACAATGTACTGTTTGGTTTGAGGATTGGGGAATGTAGGAAGTTATTGGATGTTGGGAGGATTATTTAGAACAAAGATGATGATGTTCTTCAAAACATATAGTTTTTAAAATGTTACGGCTCTACTTTAATGAATAATTGATTGTAAATATCTAAAAAAAAATATTAATTAAATTAAAATAGATACAAATTTTAACTCATATAATCGAAGAAAAACTATCTTATAAAATTTAATATAAAAAAGTATGAAAATTAAAAATTGTTCAATTAGAGTCAGATTTAAACTTTAGTAATATCAGTACCTGATATATCAACTCTAAAAGAACTGCAAAAACATAATATGTACTGTACTATGAGATATTTAGCTTTTTTAAGTACAAGTAGCTTTTTTAAGGGAATATAAATTTCGCAACTCCTAGACCTGTAGCGTTAGAGTAGCCTAATGTTACAAAAATCGCAATATAAACACTGAGTTATCTTCACATCACATAAGTTGTATGACAACTACTTAGTAACCTGTTACGCTAAACTAATAAAGTTTAATTTTTTGTGATAAAATTTGAGAATATCTAGCTTAGTTAAATCACAAACTAAATACAGACGATCAGTTTCATATAAAAATTTTTAGTTTTTTTTTTTGGAGCCAGACTAAGCAGTTTATGGAGCTAGACTAATTATTTTAGAATATTTAAATTACAAGAATAGAAAATACAAAAGAATATTTTAAAATTTTTTATTTTTGCTATCTAAATATTCTAAAATACTTAGTCTACCTCCAAAAAATGTTCACCCTGGCTCCTAAAAAAAACTAAAAATTTTTATATGAAACTGTTCGTCTGTATAGTTTATTTAGTCTGTGGTTAAATTCTCAGTTATTTTCATATAAAAAATTTCATATAAAGTTATATAGAAGCTACTCGAATCTGTCCGACGAACTGATTCAATTTTAATAGCGAAATTTGTGTATTTTCAGAACCCCAGCTGAAGTTTTGTTGAGTTAAGATGCAGACAGACAAACGGTCGGACGCCCTAAACTTAGTCGACTCATAATTCAATGCTAAATAAGAATACATATACTTTTTCATATTAATGTCGTCTTCTTTAATGTGTCACAAACATAATGACAAATTTATTATGCCCTTCAATTATATTCGTACGGATATAAAAATCCTGTTCCTTTGTATAGTTAAGTTAACCTGTTCATTTCCATTTCTATAGATGGGGTATAGATATTTAAAGTGACTTTTAATTTACAAAAAAACAGGAAGTAACCAAAAAAACGTTTTATATATTAATATTACAGTTGTGATATTATAATATTCTTTATTATGTTATTATTAAAAAAACTATCTTAAGATTTTTATATAATATTAGAACGAGCCACAAAAAAAAGTAATATTTTGTTTAATAATTATTTAAATCATTTTAAATAAGTTTCATCATTTTCTCGTTCAAAAAAATAATATTGAGAAATAATTTTTATTTATAAAAACTTATTCTTTATAAAAACTTTTATCTCTTATATGGATTTTATACAGAAAAAATAAAAAACTTTTATGTCCTATTTATAATGTTTAAAGTTAGAAAAACTTTTTAATCTTAAAATTAATTTTTTAATATGATAAGTGAATTTTCAACCCTTTTTTATTTTTTTTTTTTTTTTTTAATTTATTTTTTTTTTTTTTTTGTGTCTCAAAAAGGTTTTCTTTTGGGTCTATTTGGTAAAATTCTATTATGATTCATTGTTATATTATCCTTTTTTCAAGATTTTTTCTTTGATTTTCCTTTGACTTTTAGAAAAATTTCGTTTATGTTTTACAGGATAATAATACATTGTTAAAGGATACTTTCATTTATGTAAAACATGGGCTAAGTGATTTTTAAATACATTTGTATGAAAATCATATTTGAATCAAATTGAGACAAAGTGCTGACATTTTTTTTTTGTTTTTGTTTTCCTTTTTGTTTTTTTTTTTCCTTCATAGACCGACAATTTGTTAAAAGATATTTTTTTGAATAATATTTTAAGGTAGATGTTAATTTAAATGATAATATTAAAATAAAACTACATGTTATTTTTTTTAAAAAGAAATTTAAATTAATTTTAATTATGTATTAATTAATTTTATAAACATTTAGATAATTTATTTTCTTTTTAGGAAGAATAGATGAGAAAATGTTTGCATTGTTGCAGAAATGTTGATTTTGTTGTAGATCTAACTGAAAAGATTGTGAAAATATTTTCTTAAAGTTCAAAAATATGAAAAAAAATTACAAATTAAAGGTATTTAAGGTATTTTTAAGGATCACAGGATCTCAAATATAAATATTTAGATGAAAATAAAGTCGATTGAAATAAGTTTAGGTATGTTAACGAGCATTAAAGATTTTATTATAATAAAATAAGGGGTCCACATCGAAATCTTCAAAAAAAAAAAAAGTTTCAAATACAAGATCTTGAACTAACAAAATCTAGAAATACAAAATCTTGAAAATAAAATATCTTGACCGAAAAATTTTTGCATTCACTTTGTTGCACTTCTTTAACTTGACCAGCCTGAAAATTTCAGCACCCTCAAACAGCTTTCAAATTATTTAAATTTTGTAATCGATAATGTCTAAATTATAAATATATTTAATATTTTATATAAAATTCTCATTTTTTCCCTAGAATCTTGACCATTTCTTATATAATGACATGTGACTCACAGCAAATACAACAAATGCGAAGTTAAAAACAAAATGAAGCGGTATTTGAATTTTTCAATTACCTAAATTCAACTGAAGCCAATCTAATAAATAAGGAAGAAATTCTGTTTGTTTGTTTATTTGTTTGTTTGTTTGTTTGTTTGTGCCCTTTTCACGTAAAAACCACCAGTCCGATTGCAACCAAATTTTGCAGGAACGTTCCTACGACCCCGGAAAGTGTTATAGGCTATATCACGTTTCGGTTCATTAACCCATTGCGGCCCGAGAGCCATTTAAAGCCGTTTCTTTTTTTCGTTGTCCTGCCTAAACGGTTTGATCGATTGAGTTGAAAATTTGGACAAATATTCTTCTTATCATTGGACGGGTACCGAAGAAATTTGGATTCAATATGTTACCCGGATTCGGCCCGGCGGGCTTCCAAAAAATTTTTTGTTTCCGATTTATGTCCAATTTTGTATGGTGGTTTTATGGTCTGAAGAAAACGCTGTGACAAATTTTTATGAAGATCCGGTAACCCGTTTGGGCACGAGAGCCGAACAAAGTTCATTAAATTTTTCTGTTGTCCTGCTAAAACTGTTTGACCAATTGAGTTGAAAATTTACAATACTGTAGCTCTTTACCACAGGAGCTCACTGAGTTGATTTGGTTTCGATCCATTAACCCGTTTCGGCACCAGGGGTCAGTGAAGTTTTGTAATTTACTTAGTTGTCGCACTTAAACTGTTTGGCCAATTGAGTTAAAAATTTATCAAAGTGTAGCTCTTTACCGCAGGAGCTCACTGAGTTGATTTGGTTACGATCCATTAACCCGTTTCGGCACCAGGACTCAATGAAATTTTTCAATTTCTTTGTTGTCGCGCTTAAACGGTTTTGCCAATTGATTTGAAAATTTACAAAAGTGTACCTCTTTACCACAGGAGCTCACTGAGGAGATTTGGTTACGATCCTTTAATCCGTTGCGGCACCAGGGCTCAATAAAAATTTTTAATTTCTTTGTTGTCGCACTTAAACCGTTTTACCAATTGAGTTGAAAATTTACAAAAGTGTAGGTCTTTATAACAAAAGCTTTCTGAGTTGATTTGGTTACGATACATTAACCCATCAGGCTGCAGGCCATGAAGTGTCTCATTTTTTGTTGTTCTGCTTAAACGATTTGACCAATTGAAAATTTGCACAAGTATTGCACTTTGGCACACAAACTCATTCAATAAATTTTGTTGTGATACATTAACACATTTCGACACGATAGACTGTCAAAAAAAAATTTTGTTTCTAATTTCGATCTAATTTGGGAGGATGAATTTATGGTTCTAAATAAAGTACATATAGTATGTATATAATGTCCGTATATTTAAAAATACTATAAACTTAATCAATTAAATTATAAAACATATTCACATTTCTGTACATCATTTAATCAAAAATGAGTACATACATATTTAAAGAACAGAAAACCTTACATTCTTATCCATATAAAATTTTTACACATATTTTTAGCCAATCAATTTGGAAACATAATTAGAAAAACTAAACGAAAAAAAAATTCTGGTTGATTTATAAAGGTAAAAAACAATCATGTATTTTTTATATTGAAAATATGTTAAACAGAACCTGAAATGTACGCATTTAAAAAGAAGTTTTTTCAAAATTTGAAGAGCTGTCGGTGCTGTAGGATCTCCAACGGTGACGGTATATAAAAACGTTGTTCTACAACATTACTCTTTTAAGAGACCTATGCATAGTTAATATTTCATTGCTCTTTATTAAACAGTATATAAGTTTTAACAGACGGAGGGACAGAGCGAACTTAATAACAAATTTTTCAAACTGTGCTTAAAAGGATAATTCACCAAAACATGAAGTGACATTACTTACAAAAAAAAAAATTGATTACATTATGGTCTTTTATAATTTAAATACGATTTTATGTTTCGGTATTAACGCATATTAACGAATATATAAGTTTGGAAAACAGACGGAGGGACAGAGCGAACCTAATAGCAAATTTTTCAAAATGTGCTTAAAAGGATAATTCACAAAAACATGAAATGACATTACTTACGAAAACAAATGTACTACATTATGGTCATAATTGAAATTCACTTCGCCGTCATTGTGTACTCAATAGATTATTGATTCCTTTAAAAAATTTTTGTATAAGAATTGTCTCTAATTCTTGGCTCTGTTTATTCAATTTAACTAAATCTAATAAAAAATAGAATATAAACTACCATAAATGCATAAATACAAATATAAATGCATATAAACTACCATAAATCTGTAAATGCATAGTAATAAGGTAACTATATTAATTAAATTATATTAACGAAGAAACAAAAGTTAATAATTTTTATTTCATAAAACCAATAAAGTACTCCGGGCAACGCCGGGTACTCTGCTAGTTAAAAATAAGGTAGAATGATTGAAACAAAGCATACAAGGCAAAAAAAACAAAAAAACCAACAGTTTGGAATATTTATAGTGAATTGTACCAAAATTTGTAATTTTTGTTAGAATTTTGTACATAAGAAAAAATTCTGGAAAACCATATGGACAAAATCATGTTAAATTATAATAATAAATGTGCCTAAGTTACAATATTGTCTAAAAATTCTAAAATTTCAGTTTTTAAACAGAGGGTTGTATAAAAAAAAGTTCTACGGTAACTAATTCATCTTTTCTCAAAATTTTAAGCCTTTATTTAACAGTGTTGCGGAGACAAAGGAAGCAAAATCTTTGAAAATTTTATTTTCATCTAACGGTTAATTTAAATACAAAACTTTAAAAAATTTATGTAATTTTGATTTTGATAAAGATACGCCTGTGGTTTGACGATTTTAGATTGAAAAAATATCAATTAGAACCCATGATACATATATATAGATGATACACATTCAAAAATAAAAATTTTGAAAATTTGAGATGCTGTTAGGTCTATAACCGGTGGGATTACATAAAAATTATGTATTGTTAACAGCATTAATGTTTTAAAGACACCAGTTCATTGCTTTATTTTAATCGGTATAGAATTTTTTAAAACAGATGGACGGTTAGACGGACGGATAGGGAGAAACTAATAAGCAAATTTTTCAAAATAATTTTTTGAAAAATGTCAATAAAAAAAATACCCCGAGCAAGAAATCGAATCATTTTTTCATTAAAATAATAAATTTTTATGAAAAAAGTTTTTCTGTTCATTAAATTAACAAACGTATTTAAATAACGCCGACTGCTGATTCAAACTCCTGTTAAACAAATTATTAATATCCTGATTTTATAACCAAATATAAAATCCTTTCTAAATCTGTTTTTTTACACATATATTTCAAAAATAAAAAAGTTAAAATATTTTTTGTACACAAACTACAACAATATTTTAACAATAAACAAAATAATAAACCACCTATAAACAAATATTGAAAACCTGTTGCTTATATTTCATCAAATTTACTAATTACAAATATCACAAAATTGTTATTCCAACTAGAAATTGTTTAAAATCCTGTTTGCCCAAAATATTTTATTTTATTTTGAAAAATTTGTGAAAAAAATATTAAATTATAATAACTTTTATGAAACTCCACACTAAATTTAATTTTCAAATACATTTTTTATAAGCAAACACATTTAATAGAATGCTCTAAGCGAATTCATATTTTTTTTATATTACACATTTTTTACTACATATATTTTTTATATATTAAGCAATTGCACTTCACGTCGAGTCCCACGCTCATCACTGAACATAAAAAAATACTTGCTTTAAGTCTAACGCAAACCACTAGTGAACATCACTCAATAATGTTAGAAAATTTCGCGCTCAACGGTGAACATAAAAACAAACTTGCATTAAGTCCCAATGTATCACCGCGGTGAACACTTTTAAAGGTAAAAAACAATATATTAAATTGATTTGGGCTTTTGAGAACATTCAGCAATGTTCACCTGTGATACACGTAGGACTTAAGGCAAGTTTATTTTTATATTGAGCACTGGTGAGCACGACATTTTGAAAAATTTAAGTGATCTTCACCGGTGATACATGTGAGACTCAACGTGTTAATAAAAATTCAAAAATTTAATAATAATCTAAAGAAAAAAATTAATCTTTTTATTACATCCGGTACCTATAGTTATGTAAATTTTGGTGTTGTATGATAACTACTCGAATCCGTTGCGCTGAACCAATCAAATTTCACAGAAGTTATTGCCATAAAATTTGATAATCTCTTACAAAATTTTAGATACGTCGCTTAATTTAATTGCAAGATATGCAAGCTTCCTAAACATGTTGGGCTGGAGCAAAGCTATCTGTATCCGTTGGGCTTACAAAATTATTGCCATAAAATTTGATAATTTTTAAGATAGCTAGCTTCTAATACTTACCTCCGTTCCGATATAAATATTCTAAAGTTAATTGGCCACATATGAAATTTGTACAATTTAACTAATTCTTTTTATTATTTATTCATAGTAAACAAACCGATAAACAGATGAAGCAATATGTGGTCGAAGACAGAGAATGAAACTAAAAAAAATCCCGTTTTTCTTTAATAGTTAAATTTTATTATGATGAATCACTCATAAGTTATGACAAATAAAAAAAATTACGCCAAATTAATGGAATCGAAATGGAATCGATACCTATATTATAATGCTTTTATAAATACATTTAATATTATCTTATGACTAGGGTTATTTTTTCGTTAGTATTTTCAAATTTTTTAAAAATTTTTTGTTTGGTTTAATAAAATATTTTATAAAAATTTTATATTTTCGTTTAAAACAGCAAAATTAATTAATATCATGTTGTGTACGAACAATTTATTTATCTACACAATTATTTTTCTTCATATCTTTATATTACGAGTATTTAATATCCGTACCAACATAGTTCAAGACTATAATAAATTTGCAGTTACGTTTGAGACACCTTAAAAGAGGTGAGATAGATAATAATGTAAAAATGTATATTATATCTTTGCTCAGTATTGAATTCTGAATCGATTTAGCATATTTTGTGTGTCCATCCAACCGTCCATTTGCACGACACCTCAAACAATCATGAAACTAGGATTATGAAATTTTTAACATATTTCATTTTTATGTAAAAGTTTGTTTCGTTATTGAACTTGAACAAGTTCGACAGACTAATTAATTCAAGTTTTTTTTTGATATGACCATAACTTAGTATCTACCTATTTTATATGCTGAATATTTAAAATTTTGCCAAAAGAAGTTCATCAAGGAAGAAGACATCAAGGAATTCTGTAAAATTTTTGGTAATTTTAACACAACAGGTTCGGGTTGCTACGAAATTTATAAAATCATATTTTAGTACTTAATAAAGCTAAAATACCTTCAATTTTCTAAAAGATTATCAAGTTTTATCGCAATAACTTTTTTGAAATTCGGTTGGTATGGGCATTGTGTTCGAGTATCTGTCGGTGACCGGAAAAAATACTCCAGGTAATAAAACCGAATCGGATCAAATTCGATTTTTATTTCGCTTCTAACGCAGAAGCAAAATCGAAATCGTGAATTTTGAAAATTGGGCTTTATAATATCGTTTTAAATCCAAATCTTCTTAGATTTCTTAATTAGAATATTGCTTCTGAATTAAAATGTCGCATATCCATATAAATATACTGCAAAAAGGAATATTCTGATTTTGTGACGAACTCTAAAATTCAGAACTTGGCATACACAAATACATGCATTCTCCGAGGTAAAAAGGGGCAAACTTAATTTTGTAAAGAACTTCCCTCTAAGTATATAAGATTATATAAACGAATATATCAATACATGTACTTATTGTCTTAAGATTGTCTTATACATATATTATTATTTTTATTTATATATTTTGATGATTATATTCATACTTAAATTAAAATTTCATAACAGAATTTCAGAAATTTTTTTTATAATAAAAATAAAATTCGACTCTATTTCCATTTAGATTTTGGTTTTATTTACTTTTTAAAAAGGAAAGAAGGCCGAATTTGGGAAATTCGCTATTTCGAATTTATTTCCGAGTCGAAAAGAAAATAACGGTGATTTGACTATATTACTTGGAGCATTATTTCTGGTCATATATCTGTCAACCTTAAAATTTACACAAATGTATCTCAGTACTTAATTTATAAAAATTTCCAGATACAGGCCAACATCATAAAGCAAAAAGTCTTTTTACTCTTGCATGTTGCAGACAAGTTTATCAAATAAATAAATAAAATAATTTCCAGATATTTCTTAAATAATCTGATAATCTTTTTGTTAAACTACAAATTTTACATTATATAACATTTTACATGTTGTGTACAATGTAACACACGCTTAATTTACTTGTAGAACTTTTTTATAATTTGGATTTTTCCGATTTGGAAAATTTAATAAAAACATTGTATAGAACTAGCGGTAATAGTATATTTCATAACTTTTTTTTTGTAGTTTATTTAAATAACGTGTAGTTTAATTAAAAATATTGATTAAAAATAAAAAAAAAAGAAATGTGTAAATAATCAAATAATTGCTAGTATTAAATTTCAATTCAATTTCCTTTTTTTTTTTCTATTCAATGGAATTATAAAATGATCACATATTATTTTCATTTAGTAGAAATAATTTTAATTAAAATATTTTTTATTTTTATATAAATATGATAGGTATTATTTTTTTTAAATAAAGGATATATCAGGATTTTTTTGATTAACAAGAAATTTTCTGATTTTATACTATGATTAATTAAAAAAAAAAAAAAAATTTTAATTTCATTTCCTAAAATAATAATTATACTCGTATTTAATTATTTCTTTTTAACCCTTTCACTCATGACGTTTTCGCAATAGAACAAAATAATAAAGTATTCTTTTTTTAACTGTTTTTAAATAAATGTTAGAACGTTTGAATGCTATAATAATAAATTTAAAACTTCATAAAATTATTGAACATTTATATTGAAACTCGATTTTTTCCTAGAAAACACGATATCAAAAAAGGTTAAAATTAACGCTTCTTAGACGTAATTGCGGAGGAAAAAATAATACAGCTGTTTGAACTAGATTTATCTTGAGTATATTATCTTTATTAAGAAATTAAATGCTGCTTATAAAAATTTTCCGGTAATTTAGATCTTAGATAAATAAGAGCAAATTTTTTTGTTTTTTGGAATGGAGTTCAAAACCTTCCAAAGACACCAAGAATACTTGTCCAAGTAATATCACATTCTTACTATAGTTAAACCATAATATCCTCCTTTAACTAATACAATGAGATTTAACGCTTAACTGTTATTGCAGTATATTGTCTAGAGAGCAGGAATACGAGAGAAGAGTAGAGATAAAAGAGGATAGTAAGGTTAGCAGAGAAGAGTAGAGATAGGAAAGGAGAGTATAGGAATAAGAGAGGAAAGGACAGTATAGGAATAATAGTGGAGAGGAGAGTAGGAATACGAAAGGTGAGTATAGAAATAGGAGAGAAAAGTAGGAATAAGAGAGGAAAGGACAGTATAGAAATAATAGTGGAAAGGAGAGTAGGAATAGGAAGGTGAGTAAGAATAGGAGAGAAAAGTAGGAATAAGAGAGGGGAATAGAGAAAGTAGAGTAGTGATTAGGATAAGAATTCGGAAACATTGAATTTGGGAGTGTATATAAATATAGAAGAAAAATGAATTTTTGAAATCATTCAACCTACATTAATATTGTGTGTTAAGATCTTTTTATTTCAAAAATAATTAAAAATTCGACAGTTATCAGGAAAACTTTAAATACTAAAAAAAACTTATAATATACGAGTAATTTGTGTAACAAGAAGGGTACAATTCATTTAATATCTTTATTTACTATTTTAAATTACTATTCCACTAGTCATGAAACTCAATTAATTACGAGTATATGTGGATATATTATGTATATATTTATAAATATTTCAATTAGAAGTCAAAGTAAAGGCAACAAAGTCAAATAAAATAAAAATGAATAAATAGAAAAAATTAATAGTGTTAAAATTAAATTAATAATTATAAAAATGTTTGATTTAGAATGAAAACTAAAAAAAAAATAACAAAACAAAACAAAAATTTTAAAAAAAGAGCCATTGAATTTGCAAAAAAAAAAAAAACTTCATAATTCCATTAGTCTTTTTTTAGTTTTTTTTTTTTAATTAAAATTTTTTTTTTTTTTGCACAAAAAAAGAAAATTAAATTGAAATTTACTTTTAATTGTTAAAATGATCAAAAATTAAAAAACAAAAAAAAAAAAAAAAAACAGAACAAAACACCGAAAGAGATAGACGAGCGAGAGAAAGAGCGAGAAATGAAAATAATTGTAAAATATTTTAAATATACTAGTTATTTCACACTTATATTAATTTATACCGAAATGAATAATTGTGGTACATAGACTATATAATATGTAGATACCCTACTTTACATTGAAATTTTTTTTACTGGGATTTTTGCCATTTTTTACAACATTTTTGTTTTTTTGTCAAATTACTGGATTAGTTTTTATATTATGAAACTATAATTTTCCTTTTAAAATGTAAGTCTGTTTGTTCGTCATATTATTGTTGAATATGTTTTTCATCTTGTGTTTAGTTTTCGATATAATTTTATATAAGCTAACTTTACAAATAATGTACATACGTGTATATTTTAATATAATTTCTTATAAATACAACAAAATACCTATATACGCCGATATATACATATTATGTGAATATTTCTAACGGTTTCCGAGATAACGCCCTTCAAAGTAATTTCATTCACTTTTGACAGAAATAACAACATCTTTGCCCCTGTATAACACAGAAGATTCGTTTAAGTGTCGGTAGCTAACTGAAGTTATAGGTTTTTACACTAATATTCCTAACTTTTATTTATCTTTTTTAGTTGAAGAGTTACAAGGTTTTAAATACAATAAATATTGGTATTTTTCACTGTTTTTATAAAATAACTGTAATTTTTGCATAAAAAACCGTTATTATTAATGTATAAATTTTATTTCATTCCCAAAATCACCAATGAGAAACGAATCTTCTATTTTATACAGGGGCAAATATGTTCTTACTTCTTTAAAAAGTAGACCAAATTACTTTGAAGGTCATTATCTTGGAAACCGTTAGAAATAGATCTCACTTCTTGAACAATTATTTGTTCGTTTTAAATTCTCCTTTCATCCACTTTCTCATTTGGAAACACGCTAACAGGACACCCTGTATAATTATGTATTTTAAAGATTAAGTTTCAATATTAATAAGTTTTGTTATACATATACGTATGTATATTGAAATTGAAAATCATACGTGTGAAGTACTCATACAAAATATTTCCAATGCATCATAAAAATGTCTTTTGGTATATTGTTTCTCAACATTTACGTTAGAATTTTATATTTAATTAAAAAAAAAAAAAACTGCAATTTATACTCCTTCAAAAAACTGCTATCCTTTTAACGATAAAATTATTATTTAAACTTTAGAAATAAGTTAATTTTTCTATCACTAAATGCGGATTTTTTATATGTCGTTTTTGATTTTCTTTTTGACTTTTCTAAAGTGTAAATGAAAATAAAAAAAAATAAAAAAAAAAAACAAAAAAAAACTTTTTCTCTAGAGTTAAACTCATTTAACTAATTAAGTTTTGGCGCCAGTTACACTATGGGGTAAAAAATAAATAATAGTTTTTTTTTTTTCTATTCCTTTTCTTTCTTTTAACAATTAAATTAAGAACTGCATTTTTTAAATGAAATGTCAATATAATTTTTTTTTTTTTTTTAAATGAATGAATATAATATAAAATATTTTTTTTTTTTGTTTTTTTGTTTTTTTAATTGAATTTAAATTTTTAAATGTATTGTTAACACAGCACGTAATATATATGTGTGTGTTCGTTTGTCAATTGTACATTAGTACAAAACAAAAAAAAAAAAAAACAAATAATTTAAATTTTTCTTGAATAATGTTTAGAATTGTTTTTTTTTTTTTTGTTGGCATTATTCAGAAATTCAATGAATTATTTTGTCTTTTTTTTTTTTTTTAACACTATTTTAAGTGTGGGTTCTTGAAGGAAATAAGGTTGTATTATTTTTTATGTTTCTTTCTTCGTATTTAAATAACAAAAAAAAAAAAAAAAAAAAAAAATGGCATTAATGTAATAAACTTTAAAAAAAAATTTTTTAATGTAATTGAAAAAAAATGTAATTTAAAATGATAGAACAGAAAAAATTGTTAAGTAGTAGTAGTAGGAAAATCTAAATGGAAAATTTTTAACTGAAAAGAATTTCAATTTCAATTAATAAAAGTTATAAACTTATACTGCAGTGCAAAATATTTTTATATATTATTTTGTTTTTTTTTTTTTTTGCAAATTTTCATTGGATATTATCCAATTTATTCATGTTTTATTTTATACATAAAAATTTTTTTCATAAAGTTTTTATTATTTTATTTTTTTCCTTAAATTAATTGTAATATTAATAGTATAATGTCTTCTAATATGAACATTTATTTCAGAAAAAATATTTTTCTGATAATTATTAAAAATAAATATTAAAAAAAATATAAAAAAATATTTTTCTATAATCTAGAAATTTTTTAATTATAAATTAAGGTGTTACTAGTATTCGCCCGCCCCTCGAAATTCAAGGTGTTTTAATTAGCAATTACAATACAATACATACAGTATAGTTTCTTTATGATTTTATTTAAAATGTAAAAATACAATTTTCAACAATTAAAGCCTTTATGAATTTAAAATTTCTTTACAAATGAAATTTTTTGTAAAAACACGATTATTATTATCTTTTAGAAGTTGCCCTTGATTTATTGAGCTATTATATATGTATATATTATAAGAAGCCTAAGATGGTAAATCATTGAGTAAAAGGGTTTTAAATGTCTGTCATTTACAGATTAAATATTATGATATGTAAGAATTTATTTCGTATAAAATATTAGAAATAAAAAAAAAAAAAAATAGAATAGAATCGAACTTGCAAACTAAAGACTTCTAAAGTTTAAAAAGCGGCCACTCTACCACTGCACCAAACTCCCCACTGAAGTTTCGACGTTTATATTCAATTATATTGTGAAATTTCTATTTCCCACCATGCTAACTATATTTTAAAATTTTTTTATGTTTTTAGAAAAAAAACAAAAAGCAAAAACAACAAAACAAAATTTAAAATTCAACGGAATAAAAGAGCGTCGTTTTTGAATATGTATATTATAGGTATAGATTATACATATTATATGATACATATATGTATATACTTTACATGGGTTTTTTATAAAAATGAAAAATTATTAATGAAAATCAGAAAATTTTGGAAAAATATTAATTTTGTAAGATGGCTGTACTGAATATTTATCATTTAAAAAGAAAAAAATGAAAGTTGGTTGGTAAATCATTGAGTAAAAGAGTTTTAAATGTCTGTCATTTACAGATTAAATATTATGATGTGATACATACAATATCTATTACAAGGGAATAATTTTATTTGAATTTCAAATTTGTTCGCGATTGTGGACCAATCAGAATTGAACATTTAATTTTTATGTAAATCGAAAATTTTTATTTAACACGTTTTATTTGAAATAAAAAAATTTTTAATACCGTATTCAAGCTATAAAGCTATAAACATAAATCTGACCATTGATTATCAACGAAATTCGCTTCGCCCAACTATTTTTCGTCAAATGAAACATAATTCAGTCGGAACCAAAAATAAAAACAAAACGCAAAAGTTTTCACATTAAAAAATATAAAATTGTAGTGATTTTAAAAATTTTAAATACACATTTCATTTTCATCGAAAAAAAAAGAAAGACTACTTACTTTATTAATTATTTTCTCCTGTTATAAATAACTGGACAAACTTTATAACTGTCATATTCCGCTAGAATTTAGACAATCGATACAATGATTAAATTATAATTAAATTATTTTTTTTGTTTTTTCGATTATATTTTATTTAATATTTTGATCTGACCGGTTTTTGAACACGTGACGGGAAATTTGCACAGTGCACCATTAGTCAGATAAACAATTTAAATTAATAAAAAGAAATTTGAATTGAAAATAATTATTCATATTTCAAATAATTAATTTTATGAAAATTATGCTACTTTTATCTTTATTTTTAAATCATGAAAAATTTCCTGTCGTTTGTCACATTCAGATTGAAAATACATTTAGTAAAATTTTAGTTTCACCTACTTTTAATTATTTTTCTTACATAAAAAATTGTTTGTACCCATAAGTTTTTGTACAATTCTCATAAGATCGATCAATATTGCTTTATTTCAAATGATGTGGAAGATTTCTAAACAGCAAATTTTTCATGCTTTGCCAAATTTTTTTAGCTGGGAAAATTTTTAACAAAGATGACACTGTCAACTATTTAAATTAACGATTTTTCGGAGTAAACAACAAAAAATTTTTTTTAATATGGAAAACGCTTGAAAAAAAATTGATGCAAAATTGATGGATCTATCTGGAACATAATATTATCCAATTTACAAAATCTATTATTTATATATACATACCTTTTTTACTCTAAGTGAAGATTTTATACTTAAAGTGAAGAAATTTTTACTTTAAATGAAGTTGTTTTACTTTAAATGAAACATTTGTAAAAAAGTTAAAATAAAAAGATATACATATAATATTCATACATAAATATACGTATATACATAAATATTAGATAAATAAATTATATATACAAATAAATTAAATATATGTTTATTAAATATGTAAAATATAAATTACTAAAGTAAAGATTCTTCATTTAAAATAAAAATGCCGTCACTTGAAATAAAAAATATTCACTTAACAATTAAAGTAAAAAATATTCACCTAAAGTTAAAAACTCCTCAGTTAAAGTAAAACTGGTATATTATTTAAAATAATTTGAAATTTCTTGCCAATTTAACAGATTGGTTTTATTTAATTTCTTTGACATTAAAATTGGTTTCAAATTTTTGTTTTTTGCTAAGGGAGATGTGAATCTTGCAAAGACACCAATAATTTCCCTTTAGTAGTGTGAGATTCCTACTGACTAAAATCACCTACCCCTTTAGCCAATCTAATGGGATGAAACCCTCACCAGCCTATATACTGCTAATACAGTATATAGGCTGGTGAGTAGAGATACAAAATAGGAAACGGACATTGAATTGGAAGTTGGGCTGAAAAGAAATAATGAATTTGCCTATTATTATTACTATTTTGCTAACAATAACTATAGCCGTAACAACAGTTATAACATGCAGTAGCATATAACACCTTACTGAATGAGGTAATTTTTGAAGACAATCCCACTGTTACTGAAGCAGCTATTATTATTGGAATTAGTATTACTTATTAATATTATTAATTTTATTATTAATTTACTACAGAGGCAGGGCCATCAGTGAATTACAATGTGCAGTAATATATAACACCTTACTGCATGATATAACCAAAGATAGCTCCACTGCAGCTATTATTATTATTATTATTGTTATTACGATTATTATTATTGTTATTATTACTATTAATTATACGATATACATTATTATTACGATATGAAATTACTACATATTTTTTTTATTTATATGACCAGACCAGGGTTTGAACTCACGACCCTCCGATTGAAAGGCTGAGTCATGAGTCAGATAACTCTTTCTTTTTACTTGTGAATTTCTATTTTCATTAATACCCTTAAATGTTTTTAAAAATTAAAAGAAAATTTCAAATTTAAAAAAAAATTAGAAAGTAATACATAGATACAATTCCTGAAGTATAAAAATTACTTTAGAAGAGATATACTCCAGTTTTTAATTAAAATCTAAAGAATTATCTTCCTGATTGTACTGAATAATACTTATAATATTATGATTATTTTTAAATACACTAATATTTATTTTAAAATTTAATTATTGGAAACATCTTAATCAAAATTTATTTTTAAATATCTTTTATGTAATAAATTTTTAAATTAAAATTCATTAGTAAACAAAAAAAAAAAAAAAATCATCAAATTCTTGACTAATTTCCATTAGAATTTTTCATAATATGTTCAAAATTCATAAACCCAAAAAAAAAAAACAAAATATGTACACATTTTTTATCTTTACAAAATTAAAAATTAATTTATCTTGAGAATCAACATAAAAATTTCAAATTCATTTAAAAACATCAATTTATTACCCATAAAAATATCATTTTACATCTTCAATATATTTTAGCTTCATTAAATTAATAAAAAAAAAGAAAAAAAAATAAAATAAAATAAAACTAAAAAAACAAAAAAAAAATCTGTAGTATTAAAATCAGAACATAGAGAAAAACTTGTTCAAATGAAATAAAATTGATGTTAGTCGTGAATAAATCAATCAAATGGGAAAAAAAAATATCATACCAATATAAAAACCAAATGGAAAAAAAACCTTTAAATTCTATAATATAAAAAAAAAAATTTTTTTTTTTTGAATGAAAAATAGAAAATTTAACAATAAAAAAAAAGCAAAAAAAAACAGAATAAAACGAATTGAAACCACATAATAAAAAAAAAATTAAGAGCTCAAATACATTCATATTCTTACAAACATTAACGATAGGTACCGTATCACTATATGGAATCCACTATAAAAATTGCAATTTGTAAGAATATTTTTAAAAACTGAAGAATAAAAATTTGTTATGAAAATAGAATAGATAGGGTATCAATATTTAAAATTCCATTTCAAATGCATTTTTCATGTTAAAATTTCTACATAATTGCATTCGAGAACTTGGTAACAAAAAAAAAAAAAAGTCATTATTGAAGATTTTTAAAAGTTCGGATTACAATCATAAGACTATCTTAAATTTGGCTGTATTTCACTTGCCTGTATTTTTATTTGCCTGTGTATTATCATTTGACTGTAGTGTCATGTGACTGCATTTCATTTGACTGTGTGATTTCATTTGTAACCAATATTAACAAATCCACCAAAATTATATGCTTGCTACACAAATTATTGAAACCCTAATTTTTAACCAACTCTAAAATTCCCCTTAATTATATGTTTTACATACATTCAAGTCACATCAGAAGAAATACAGTCCACTAATAATACAGGCAACGTGCAAAAAATACTGGCAAATGATATTACAGCCAAATGAAAAAATGAGATAATATGATACGCTCTCTAAAAGTGGCATATTAAAAATGCCATTTTCTGTATAAATGTTATTTCTATTGGAATAACAGTTAACATGATTGATAACAGTTAAAACGTAAAAACAAAGAAATTAAATTTAAAATGTTTTTTTTTAGAAAAACAATGATTTTTAACCAGAACCTTACTTTTCAATAAGTAATCTGAGGACATCACAGAGTTTCAGATCATCATACATAATATCTGAGGAGGATATCATAGAATTTCAGGTTTTCTTAATTAGAGCTTAAAAGGTCGGAATATTTCTGTTGGCACCAATTTAGATATTAACGGAAAGGGTTAAGAATTGAGATAGTATATACTACGAAAATTTCTTTAATTCAATCATTTCTGAGGACTGGATCATATCATGTGTTTATTTAGTTGGCTTTTAAAGATCATTGGTTCTTTTTTTTATCGGTATATAAAAGCTGAGCTAAAGCTTTACTGAACTTTAAGTTCAAAGTGTAAATAGAGGTGTGGTCATCAAAAATGATTGTAATCATGACTAGAATTTTATGTCACACTTCCTCGATTCTGTTAGTAAGCCATCTGCTTTACAATGAGACAAGCGAAACTTCTTTTTAAAATTTTAAAACACAAATACACCTTTAACATGTGTACATACAAGTTTAAGTTTATTATTTTAAAATTTTATATCGAACATTTCACAATATATTCAAAATATATTCATAAAAAAATATATCCTACGTTTGTAATGTTTTTTATTATTAATAATTTTTTTTTTTTTTTTGCTTTATTTATTTTTATTTTTTGAAAATACTATAAATTACAATAAGGAGTGAAATCACAGTCAAATAAAATTGAAAGGAACCCCAAAAAAAAAAAACAATTTTTTTGTTTGGTTTTCTTTTATTTATTTTTTTTTTTTACCGTCAATAAAATAAAAAAATGCAACAAATTATCTTGTAAAGCAGAAAAAATTACCTTCAAATTATTTTCTAACATACAAAAAAAAAAAAAAAAAAAAAATAATAATAAATAAAAGTTTTCAAAAATAAAATTTATTTCTTCATACAATACAATTCAATGTATTTTACTGATAGTTCTATAATATTCTAGCTATATTTTACCCTACTATATAGTATAGAACCGACAAATAAACAAGAATCGCAAAATATCCAAAAAAACAAAAAAAAAAAAAAACAAATGAATAAAAATATAAGATTCATAGCCGTCCTTGTACTGTTATAGTCATTTTTAAAAAGTCAAGGCTTCCTCCTTCTTGTTGTTTTTTATATACATAATATTATATAAAATTTATAAAATATAGTAAAGAAGGCATTAAACTTCAAATTTTTATAGATACTATATTTGTATGGTATCATCAAAGTTATACAGAATAAAAAAAACAAAAAAAGAAGATAACAAAAAAAAAAAAAAAATTACAATAAAATAAAAATCAAAACAATCATTTCACTCATTTACATTCAATGATTTTTCCATTTAAGTTCAATCTATCTCATTTCTTCATTTATTTTCATTCAATTTTGTTGAATTTTCATTTTTTGTTTTTTCTTTTTATTTTATCTTTAGATGTTTAAAAAATATCTTCATCAATGTATCTTTTTATATTTTATCAGTGTTTACTCCTCCTTTTTTTTTTTTTTGAAATGGAAAAAATAAAAAATTTAAATTGAAATATTCTCATCCATTTCCATAAAAAATTTACAAAAGGAGGGTATCTCTTGTATATTATATATTATGAAGAACTAAATAGCTAGCAAATATCTAAATTGTATCTTTAGTATACAACTTTCATTTAGGCACTACATATGAAATACTGTTGTAGGAGAAGCAAAAAAAATTTGTTTTTCCTTTTTTTCGTATTCTTTTTTTTTTTTTTTTATTTTGTTTTGGTTTATTTTTTAAAGATTGTAAGGTGATGGTGTGATAGAAATAAATATCATTACTGATGGGCTGTATCGTCGTTTTGATTTGAAATTTTTTATTTCATTTTTCTTCAAATAAATTTTTTTTTTTTTGTTTTTTAATATTTTTTTTTACACTATAAAAATTTAAAAAAATCAAAAAAACAAAACCAACACTTGGTGAAATAATGGAGAAGAAAATTTACTTTATTATCATCAGCTGTCTAAATTGCCATAAAATTAGAATTTAATTTTTTGTCCTTTTCTAATATTTCTTGTTATAATTTTTTCTCATGTCTTACTATTGTTTCTGTCCATGTTGAGTGGATGATTTGATGGTTTTTTTTTTTTTTTTTTGTATTGTATTGTGTGATAGATAGGCTGACTTTTAAAAGTTTAAATTTTTTGTTTTTTTTCTTTTTATATTTTAACACTACAAACATTATTAAATGTTACAATGCTATACACATACATATATTTAAGAATAATTTAGAATATACTTTAACATAGACGTTTTAATTGAAATGAAGGAATGAACCAAACAAAAGAATAGTTGAAGAAAAATGTGAAAAGATTCAGACAAATAGTTTTAGTCTGAAACATTACATTTTATATATATCTATATATACAAGTACATTGTCTTGTGTTGTGGTGCGCCTTAGTGGTTATTATTTGCAATTATCTTGGAGAAGATCAAAACTTTTTTTTTTAATATATACTTAATCATAAGCAGGAAACTTATCTGTTTGTTCGTTTGTTGATCTACTATACATTGTTGCACAGTACATCGAATTTTTACTAAAATTCCAGAATTGCTTTAAATATTTCCTATTAAATTTTCGATTTTACAATAGCTTTTCCTGGGATTCTCTTTTTACTTCTTTTGCCGGACGAGTACTATTATACCTTACAGCTGAAGTATAGGGTATATTAACTTTGGTATGTAGTTTGCAACCACCAAAAGGAAGCGCGTTAGATATGGACATGTATATATATTCTGAATCAAGATCTCCTCCTGAGTCGTTTTAACGATGTCCTTCCGTCCGTCCGTTCGCACGATAACCCAAAAACTAGTAAAGCTATCTTGATGAAATTTATATAGTATAAGGTTACTAATTACGAAAGGAAGGCTAAGTTCGAATCTGGACAAAATCGGTCCATGGGTTCGAATTCTGGAAGCTACCGAATGATTCGGGAGCAAACGAGATTATCTCCAAAACCAACAAAGATAGAACCTTTAAATTTTTTACAATGATGTTCCTTCCCGTTTGATTTATGTCTCTTAAATTTAAGAGGATTTGGTCAATGGATTTGGATTTTGGAAGCTTCCGAACGAGCCCCAGAGCAAACGAGTATATCTCCACAACCAACAAAGATAGAACCTTTATTTTTAGTACAAGGGTGTTCTGTTATGTTTTCTTTTCTGTAAAATTGGAAACTGACATTTGAACCATGGGTTCGTATTTTGGAAACTTCCGGACGAGCGCTAGAGCAAATGAGCATATCTCCAAAACCAACAAAAGTAGAACCTTTAAATTTAGTTCAACGGTGTTCTGGCATATTTTCTTTATGAATTGGAGTGGTAATTCGGGAACATGACAAATGCCTCCCAAGAACTAACAAGCATATCTTCGAAATTAATAAAGATAGAAACTTGAAATTTTTTACAAGGGTGTCAAGCATATCGCAAGAGGATGCCTCTTTTACGTTCCTGAAATTCGAGTTGAATAAGACAGAAAAAGGAAGAAGTTCAGGCAGCTGGCAGGTGTAGGGTATTAATAAGTCGGTTGCTTCGACTTACTGTTACATTTACTTGTTTTTTAGAACTGTGTCTTTCTTATATAAATTGAATATGTTAGGCGTTACAACTTGATGTAAGTCATTAAATCGTTATTGGTATTCATTTTATTCAGAAATGTTGTGAAGTTATGAGTATTTTATTTACTATTATTGATTTTCTCTTTTGTTTGAACCAAGTGTATTTTTTTTTTTAAACAAGGTAGAGATTTTGCTTCATCAATGATTAAGTTTAATAACATATAATACGAGTACGTCTAATAAGAGATTTGTACAGAATTTAGTCTAGTGCATCTGCTTACATCTTTTGATTTCATTTTTTGTGATAATTTAATACACAAAGTTTGTTTTAAGTAGGAACCAAAATCGTAATATTTTTATAATAGGAACATCCTTCTTCCACCTATATATTTTCAAGGGAAGCTTTGTAATTAATTTTGGTGTAGAATTTATTAGTAACCCAATTTTTTTTTTTTATAGCTAAGTAGGTATAACTGTTTCTTCAGATAATCAAATAAAACTTAATTCATCTCATATCAATTGTAATATTTATAACAAAAGTGCAAAAATTTGATAAAGCTCCGACGGTTTTTGGATCACGAAAAATTTTTTTTTTCTTGCAGGAAGTGTAGATCTTCAAAAGATACCAAGAAAACCTATCCTTGTTAGTATGGGATTTTTTGAAAAAACCTTGCTAGTATGGGATTTTTTAGGTACTTAGAATCTAACTGAAACTAATAGGCATTCTAGTATACAGAATATTAAAGATGGAAATATTTTTCAAATGAAGTCGTTTGACTAGATCAATTAAATGAAGTTTTAAGTGTCGTGCAGATTATCAAATTTAAATTGTGGATGTCAAAAGATAACAATATAAAAAAGAATCGTTAATAATACTAGAAAATTTTAAAAAATAATAATTTAAGTTATCAAAACGGAACAATTAAAACCAAAAATAAAAAAATATCTTATAGTCTCTTATAGTTATCTCTATATTCTCTCTACTCTCTAATGTCATTTCACATCACTTTAATATTGACAGATTTTTTTTTGTAAGTGTGATCATTTCTTTACAATAACTTTAGAAATTTTTTACAAAATTTTCCGGAAAGTAAATTTCCATTAATATTATATTAATTTTCCTAATTTTAAGATTAATAATTATAATTAAGAAACTAAAAAAAAAAATTGTTTAGAGGACCACTAAAACAAATAAAACTAAAGAATAAAATTAAAAATTTCAAATATGAGACCATGATGTTTACAATGAAGAATTTTTGGCGGTATTTCCTTTTGTGTATTCCACATTTGAAGCTACAAAAAAACAAAAATTTTTGTTTTTCTTTTTTGATGTTGTTGGTGTTTCTATTGTTGTTTCATTTTATCATCATTTTTTTATTTTTTATTATTACGTTTTTGTTGTTTTTCAAATAAAACAAAAATCATATAACAATTTATTTGAATGTGTTTTGTTGTTCTTTTTTCTTTTTCTTTTAAAAGGAGAACAAAAATGATGGGGTCAGGTCGGATGTTAAAATCTATAAAAAACAAATTTTTAAAACGACCTAACTTATTATTTTTTTTTATTCATTTTTATTATCTTTTTAATTTTGAAGAATATAAATGAAAAAAAAATTTATAGCCCTTAACAATGTTTTTAAGATTTTTATTTTTTCTCTTTCTGTTTTCCTTCTTTAAAGTAAATTTTAGTTCCCTTCTTTATTTCAATTTTAGATTTATATTCAAATTTTATAGATGATGATTTTAAAATATAGAATGTTAATCTTATATGGATAAATTATAAATCGGGAGCAGCTACAGTTAAATAATTTATCAGAATATACTATATTTACATTTAAGAAAAATAAATTTATTTTAAAGGGCTCGAACATAATAATATATTAAGTTCATATTCAACCATTTTAAATGGTAAGGCTTTAGTTTAATTTTAATTTTGAATTTATGGAATTGCCAAATATTAAATGTATTTTTAAAATTATATTGCAGTGATCTGGAGAAATATAAATTTAATGTAAGAAATTATATAAAAGTGTGGTGGGAGACATTGAAAAAATCAGATGATTACCATTCTGTACATTTTTTCTTTTGTAATATTACTATATAATACTAATTTAGAAGGACAGGGACAGGAACGATTCAGAAATGTATAGGGATTGTGGGCAAAAGATAGAAGAGTTCTTTTCAATGCCCAACGCTAGAATCTCAAAATACTTTGGAAGAAGACTTTTGGGACGATTTCTCCGAAGTGAGAGCACTTGACCAGGATAACATCGTCTAATTAATTTAGAGGAATTAACTGCCTACATGAGCCGCTGTGATAACAATGCGTTTCATACAGTAGGAATGCACAACGGGAAAACCGGGGCTTGATCTAAGGATACAAATAGGTCCCCTCTACCAAACAACAACATAATACTATATATTAGTGGAATTTTTTTAGCTATCCCAAGTTCGTTTTGTAAATAAACTTAAATTTTTTATTCAACAAAATAACTATAGAGATTTTAGTCCAGTTCAGAATAAGAGATCATTTTGTTTGAAGTTATGAGGGATTTTGTTACCAATCTGCAGTTTAGATAATTGGAAAAAAAATTAAAAATAAACCTTGAGGGGTGTACATTTTTTAGGTAAATATTTTATTTAACGAATATATTTAAAAACTATCGTTAGGAAAGAATAAAGGATTTAATTCAGAACAAACACTAAGAAATTATGAATTATATTTCCTTTTTAGCACATTTCCAAAAAAAATTTGAAAAAATGTGCTTATTATTTTCACTTTGTCCGTCCGTCCGTCCGTCCGTCCGTCCATCCGTTCGTCAGTTTACAAAACTTCTACACCGTTAAATATAGAGAAAAAAATGTTAACCATAGGTAGGTCTCATAAAAAAAATAATTTTGTGGAACAACTTTTTCATGTAGCCCCATCCATTACGGAGCTACAGCCCCTCAAACTTTGAAAAAGCCCTATTTTTAAATGCATATATCTTATTTTCTGCTTAAGATTTTTTCAATCTGAAAACGTCATTCGACAGGTATTTTTTTTAACTTTGTAAATTAATATCAAAATTATACAATTTTTTAAAATTTACTATCTAAATTTACCGTTATGTGAAAACCAAATTTTGCATGATTTTTCTTCTTTCATAACTCCAGCACGCTTTTAGATAGAGGCTTGAAATTTTGAGGCAAGAAAGAACTTTTAGAATTAGTATAAGTTTGCTCAGAAAAGTTTTGGTAGCACCCCCTCTTTAAGAGTTATTACGCCTTAAAAATTGAAAATTTGCTATTTTTAGACACCTGTAACTTAGGCACCTGTAAAAATTTTTCTTCGGCAAGACATGAAAATTAAAGGTTCAATAATATACTTTTACGTGTGTTAAACGTTTTTCTTAGTTATATAGAATTCCGGACTTACGGCCCCTCAAAATTTCAAAAATGTCCTATTTTCACGGTTTTTCTTATGTATGAAGTCACAAGTATGAAGTTGTGGTGCAAGTCACAATTCTAAATAGTTTATATTGAGTTTTGGAAATGTGCGCTTTTAAAAACCGTTGGATTATATTCTACCTTGTTTTTTTTTGGCTTCCTATAACTAAATGAAATAATAATTTTTTTGTGTTCGATGTTAAATAAAATCGTCTAACGAACTAATATCAGATCATCTTTGAAAAAATAGACCAATCAATTTTTGTTTTTGTCGTACTTTCATTTCGGTTTAAATTTTGAATTCTTTCAAAATATTCTTAAAACTTTCCAGATATATTCAGATTTACATTAGCATCAAGTATATACATTTTTAATTAATCGCTTTCGCCCATTTAAAACTTCATTTTCAAATTTTCAAAATAAAACAAAATAATAAGTTTATGTCTGCGCTCGCAGTTAATTCAAGTAATTATATACAAAAAAAAAAACATTAATTAGTTTTGTAGCTAAAATTAAAAGCTGTATATTTTAAACAATTTTTTTAACGATTTTAATTCCTTAAAACTAATTTTTCTTATTTTTTTTTTTTTTTGTTTTGATTTTTATCGCAAGAAAAATCTTTGAAATGAAAAGGAAAAAATAAAAATTCCAAAGAAAATAAAAAAAAAAAAAAGAGATTTCAAAAGACACAACCTTTATGTTTACTATTAGGTATATATACATATATCATAATATTATATAAGTAATGCTATCTGTAAAATGAAATTAAAGTTGAAATGTCCTTCTTAAATTGAATCTTTAAATAAAGAAATAATTTCTTTTTTATTTTTTTTATTATTTTGTTCCTCTTTTGACTTTTATATTTTTTTTTTTACTCTGTTAGTTTTATTTTTATTTTGCCAGAGTTTTTTTTTTTTTTTTTTTTCAATAAAAGAAGTTTCAAATCTTAGGTCTTAAGGATAAAGTTGAAGCCTGATCGTAACTATAAAAAATATATTCTCTATTAAAATTATATTCGCAAGTTGTTGCTAAAGAAATAAAATCTAAAATTAAAGTGAAGAAGTGAAGAGTCGAAGTCGAAAATTCTTCAAAAAAAAAAAAAAAAAAAAAAAACCAAAAAAAAAAAAAAAAAAAAAAACCAAAAACAAACATAAAAATTCAAAATTTATTATAAAATATACAGTGAACAGGAAAATTTCGGTTATAATATTATAAATAAGTTCGCTTTTAAAGACTTTTCAGAAAAAATGTTGGAAAATATCACTTATTGATTTCAATCTATCCATCTGTCCATTGGTTTCTTTACAAAACTTCTACATAGAGCAATCTACGAGTAATCAACGGCTTAGTGAAAATAATGATTATCGAAACTGAAGCTTAGTCAAATATAAATAATAATTAACTTAGTGGATGCCATATGCTCAAAGAAAAAAACAAAAAAAACATAGAGCAATGCAATTGTACTGTATGAATAGATGTTGTTAAAAAATTAATTTTGTAAAAAAAATTTTCTTACGCATTATTCTAGCGCTACAGTCCCTTAAAATGGGAAAAGCCTTAAAAAGGAAAAATGTTTACATTTTCAGTTCCGCTTAATATTTTCTAAAACATTAAATGAAAGAAAATGTTTAAAGATCTGTAAATCAATATAAAAATTATATAATTTTGATGTTATTTTAGTATATGAAAATAATATTTTACAAGATTTTGGTTCTTATGTATCTCGGAATCGCTTTTAATAGGAAAAAGTTCTTTGAAAATTAGCATGTCAGAATTTTTATACAGAACAATTTTTATACTTCCCCCTTTTTAATAACAATTAGAGATCAAAAATAATATAAAAATTAGAGCTTACGTTTCTTTAAGTTTATATTCAAAAAGAATTACGTTTCTCAATTTTATAGAGTTACCATATAACGGAAGAAAGTGTCTCTTTGATTGATATTTTATATTGATATAGAATTGATAGTCTAGTCTAAAATAGCTTTTATCACCTTTTTAAAAATGTGCACCTTTAAAATCCTTTGGGGTTGACATACTACTTTGTTTTCATTTAAATCTTAATCGTAATTAATATTGTTAATAATTTGGTAAAGAGAATAATTCAAAAATTTTCAGACCAGTTTCCTAACAGTTTGGCTTTAATCAATTCCCTTCAACGAAACAAATGATGTTAAATAATTGTGGTTGTGCTTGTAATCGATTCTTTCTAATGATTTCATTCGTCACTGTTAATTAAAAAAAAAAAACAAAAAGTTAAAAAATAAAAAGAGAGCATGAGAAACATAAAAGAAAGAGAAAACAAGTTTACATTTATTACATCACATCTATGTTTTTTTTTTTTTTTGTTTTTCTAGTGAAAAATTTCAGCTAGTTAAAATGTTAAATAGTCGACAAGGATACTCATCATCATCAACATTTCTATTACTATCATTCAAAGTATGATTATCATTATCAATTATTGATGATCATCGTTTGCTTATGATGAAAAAGGACTAAGAAAATGAAGGACGTTATTACCGTTAGTAATAATGAAAATGAAATGAAGTAACAATTTAAAAAAAAAAAAAATTTTTTCAACATTTAAATCTAAAGTTGATAATGATGTTGATAAAAATGATATTGATTGTTATAATAATTAATAATATGATGTGGACGATTATAAGAGAGTAAGAATTTTCTTTTTGTTTTAAAGTGAAAAAAAAAAATAAAAATTTTTTTATAGTGAAAATTAAAAGAAAATGAGGAAAAAAAAAGACGAAATAACGACAATAAAGACCAAAAATAGCGCGAGTTAATTTCATATCATTCAACTGTAGAATAATCGTAGTTATTTTTAGTTAAGCTTAAAAGATAATACGAAAATGAAAAAAAAAAAAAAGTGAAAAGAAAAAGATGGTCACTTAATTCGTGTAATGAGATTTTGTTATTTTTTGTTTTTGTTTTAACTTGCTTTGATATCGTGAAATTAAGTTGGGTTTATTTCAGAATTAAATGTTTTTTTTTTTTCGCTAGGTTTTTTTTTTTTTTATTAGATTTTGCAACTTCCTTTGTATTTTTTTTAACGTTATTTTTTTTTTTTTTAACGATTACGACAAGAGTAAAGTGATTTATAAAGTTAAATATAGTCAATTTTTATTAAGAATGTTACTTTTTTATTTATTTTTTTTTTATATAACATTAAAAACAAACGGATCTAAAATTAATTTCAAGAATTATTGTTATTAGGTTGTTAATGAAAATGAGGACTATTAAAAAGCCGAAAGAACATGAAAAAGAAAATTAAAACAATATGATGCTAGAATGTGCAAGTTGACATTAGATAACAAATAAAATAGGTACTTGATTTAGTTGTTGAATTTAAGAAGACATTTAAGATCCTTGAATATAATATGCTAGCAGGATTACCTGGAATTTTTAGTAATTTTTTTTTGTTTTAGAAAAAGAAAAATTTTGAAATTATATTTTTGAAGTCGAATTTTCAACAGGATTTGTTTAGATGAAAGATAACTCAACTAATTTGATTATGATCAATTAATCCATTTCATATATATTATGATTTGTATACATCTGAAATTCTTGCATAATCATTGTGACGGAATAGTCAAAAATTTATTTGGAAATCATAAGAATGAAATTAGAAAAATGTTTTTGAAATGTTTTTTTCTTTTAATTTCATTATAACTTACTGTAGGTATATTTTTTTTTCTTCTTTTTTAAGGGAATATGTGGAAAGTTTAGAAACTAAGGAAAAGAAAAGGCGCAGTTTCTTTGTAGTAGTGTGTGGCCCAACAAAACCAGCTCCCCTTTTTTTGGAGTGTGCAAAGTAAAAAGGAAAAAATACAGTTTGATGGATTATAATATAACCAAATTTATGCCGGAAGGAATTTTACTAGGAACAATGTTTCCGCAAAACTTCAACTTAACTGCGTGCTCACTGGTAAGGCTATACAACGAAACAACTAAAAATTTTTAACAGATTCTCGTATCAAAACGTGTTAACAATTCGTAAAAATTTCAAAATAATCAAAAAAAAATTTGTGACCTTTTATTGAAGTTAATCGTAGCCAAATTAATGCAGTAAACTTCGGAATCGGTCAAACCACAGGCACTTAATCCAAAGTAATGAAATTTCAAACTACACAAAATCCAAATTTATAAAATCTTCTAAAATCTAAGAAATAGATTTAAAAGGAATCAACATTCAATACATTCATTTTTTTTTTTAAAATTAAAATTAGTAAAATAAAAAATTGGCAATGGGAGAATGGATTTATTTCAATGCAGTGTGACATTTAGTTAATAAGGTTACAACAACAACTTTAATTTTACATTTAAAATTTTTTTGCTTTGATCAGTTCCATCTGTAAATATCTGATTTATTTAAATATAAATATTGAGCCGAATACATAAAACTGAACTAGAACTCAAATCTTATATTTTCAAAAAAAACGAGGAAGAATACAGTTGACTTTGTCAACTCTTAGATACCCGTACGAACCGTTAGTATGTTCACAGCCTGTCACTCTGCTTACAATATTATTTTTTTAATATTTTAGTATTTTAAAATAATTTGGGTGAATTTTATAATTTCTAGAACTATGGGTTGTACATATATTCAAACTATAAGTTTATATGTACATTCTTCAAAAGCAGATTCTAACCTTCCACATAACGATTATCAATCCAAAACTTTTTCAAATATTCTATAGTACCATTTAATACTAAGCGGTAAATGTATATTAAATTTACTAAGTACAAAACAGTAAATATAATTTTAAATATTATATTATATTATATTTAAATATTCCATTGACAGAATAATTTCTTATAAGTACAATAAAATACATATGTGTATGTAAATACGGCGCTATATAATATACATCTATACTCTTATCATTCATTCACTAGTGACATATACGATATGTAAATAAACATTATATTATATAAGTATGTATGTATATCAATATCATATAAATAAAAATTCTTCAAGCAACCGTTATGTTGTATATTTATTTACATTTTTATGTACTGCGCATTATATCCTCAACAATTTCAAATTATCGAGTAAAACAAAATGGAAAAAATTCGTTTTAAAGAAATTTGTTAGAAAATTTGAAAAAATCAAGTAACACTTTCGTCAATTATAAAGTAACCCTATATTATTAAAAAAAGTTGTTAACAGAAATAAAAATATAATGTTGGAGCTTTAATTTTTGTGTATTACTTCAAAAAAATTTTAACAGGTGTTCAAGTTACAGGTGTTTAAAAATAGGAAATTTTCAGTTTTTGACCCCTTACAGCTCCTAAACGGGGGGTGATACAAAAAAAATTTCTGAAATGACTCATACTAATTTTCAAAGATCTAACTTCTGTCAAAATTTCAAGTTTCCAACTTTAACCGTTTAGAAGATGGAAGGGTTAAAGAATTTTGCAAAATTTGAGTTTCGCATAACGGTAAATTAAGACACCGTATGCCAAAAATATATATTTATTGTATATATACTTTTAAAGCTAATGAAAGTAGTAATCATTTGGCGTTTTCAAAATGAAGATATACCTTATACAACTTGTGCTATAACAATTTAAATATAGAGCTTTTTTGAACCTTTGGGGAGCTGTAGCTCCGTAACGGGTGGGGCTACAAAAAAAAGTTATTAAAAATAAAATTAATATTTTTGTGAGATCTATCAGTAGTTTAAATTTCATAGCTCTATTGCAAAAAAAATGTGGAGATCTAAAAGTTAGGTGTTCGAGAGCTACCCTAAGGCTTGCTCCAAACTCAACCAAAAAAAATAGGGAACCTACAAATTACTCCAAAAATATTTTGTGTAAATTTCAAGATTCTAGCTTTCTTAGTTTTTGAGTTAGCGTGCTGACGGACGGACGGACGGACGGACGGACATGGCTCAAAAGTCTTAGAATTTTTTTCTGATCCGATCCATACCTTTGAAGGTATATCTAGCTCGCTTATTTCGAGGTGTTACAAACGGAGGAGTAATTTTATTATACCCGATCCTATCGTACGGGTATAAAAAAACAACAAGTTCAGATCCAGATTTTCTTTGAAAATTTAAGATTTGTGTTCAAGAACAGTTTTATGCATTCGGTCCAATGTTCGTAAACGCCTTAAATTATTTTTTTTTCTCTCTATTTGAGACTACACATTCATTACATTCACTTAATACTATTGCTTACAGGGACCTCTGTGGCGTAGTGGGTAAGAACGTATAAAATACGATGTAAACACCGATTAAGTTTGGCTTCGAATTCCACACACGTCGTAAGAGTTATTCCCCCTTACGTCATTGACAGCCACTCCTGAACAGGAAAGGCTGCGCAATTTTCTGTCCACATTTATATGGCAGAGAAATGCATTAAAAAAAAAATTATTCTTTACTTAATGCAACAAAAAAAATTAAGTGTTAACGCAACTTTATCTTCTAGTAGTTTCTTTATTATTATAAGAGCTACCATTTGATATTAATATATAGGTAAATGCTATCATTTCAAATAATTAATTGCACATTATTCCGCTAGATTTTTTTTTGTCTAGTTTAGATTTTAGAAGTTTTGGCTAATCGTTCACTTGGTTTTTTTTTTGATTTTGTCATGTTCGACATGTAGAAAAGTTTAAATTTGTCTCATTCGAGATTTTTTAAACATATGTATATGCAATATCATAATCAGATTTAACTTCTAATATTTTTCCTAAATTATATTCAAACAATCTAAAAATAATCTCGAATAAGTAAGTCAAATGGATTTCTACGCATCAGCAAGTACTTAGGGATATTTAAAATTTTAAATAATATTGGACATATTAACGTAGGTTTTATAAGTACAGAAATTTTCTCATAATTATGACACAAAAACACATAGAAAAGATATTAGTTTAGTAACATTTAATAATAAAATTTCTGGTCAAAGATTATCTGTATCGGGAACTAAGACGTTTCACTTCCTTACCTATATAGAAATAAAGAATGAAGTAAATTTAAATATTGTAAAAACAAATTTTTAATTTTAAAATTCATATGGCGTGTTATAATAATATGTATAAAATTTGGACTTTAATTTGAAATTTGGAATAAATAAAAAAGTTGGTCGGACCAAAAAATGTTTTATGGCAAAGTTATTGCTCTTTACTTGTGTAACACAATTTTATCTTAATAATTTTTCTCATAATATTTTCTTGTTACGAAATATTCGTAAAAAACTTAAAAATTACACTAGTAAACTACTACTTCCGGTTGTCCGATTTCCTCCAAAAGCTTATCAATCCGAGATATTTACATTAAAACCTCAAATATGAAATTTCAAAAAATTCCGCTCAGTCGTTTAGGCTGTGCACGTGTTCACAGCTATACACACACCCGCACACCCACCCATAGGCAAACATCATGCTAAAAAAATTTTTACAGCCTTCTCCACACCGGAGTAGTATATATTTGCCAAAATCTCGGGTACAAATTTTTAGTATGAAAACAATACCTACCTTATACATTAATGTATGCGGTCGGTAAAAATAATGCAGATAATTTTTACTTTTAGATTATTTAATAATCATAGGTAATCAAAAAATTTGATTCCTATTATTATCGTAATCATAATTTACATTTTTGATTACATACATATATGTATTACGAATAGGACTTAGTAATCAAAATAAATAATCGTATATGTACTGATTGTTAGTATTGGCAGTTTTATAAAATTTTAAATTATAGAAATTTAATATTAAAATTTTTTTTTGTTTTTAGTTTAATGAAACGAATTTTTCTCAAACTTGAAACGATGTAGACGTTTTGTAAAATATTTTGTAATCCATTTTGACGTAAGTATACATCGATTATTCAATCTCTTTATAACATATAATTTCAAAAAAATAATAAAGAATCATTTAAAATTATATTTTTTAAAGTTAAAAGTACTTGTCATAATTTTTTGTTTTAATGTTTGAACTTTTACAGTTGTTAAAACTTTAATCACTGATTAAACTTTCATTGCATTATTTTCACAATTATTAATTATTGTTCATTTTCATATTTTTTTTATTATTTTCATTGTTTTTTTTTAATTATTTCAATTAAAAAAAAAAAAAAACAAAATAGTTTTTAAAAGTCATTATAAGTTTTTATAAACCATTATAAGTACCTACCTACTTTTCGATTATTAAAAGTTATAATTATTAAGTTTTATTTAACCCAACAAAACAGAAAACTTTAAAAAATGTTTTCCACAAGCACATTATCTGTTTGTTTAAATGTTTCTGGTTAAAAAGAAAGTATTTATGGTAAAATAAATTAATAAAAATTGTTTATGTGGCATTCAATTGTGTCATGACAATTGAAATATGATTGTTATAAAGACTTAGGTACGTATACATGTAGGTTTACGTAAATATATACATATTTCAATTTCGTGTTCCGAATTAAGACCAATTCCCAGTACACCGACATGTGACGACGCCGTACCGTAACGACAACGTATTTTTATTCACAATATACGGACGTCTGACTTGACAACGGCATATTGTTTCTTCATAAATTTATCTACAAATAATATTAAAATCACATTGTCCTCGCGGTAGTCCTGTCCTATTCAGCCATAACGTCAGATATGATTTTTTTTTCCCCGTGATTTTGATTTCATTTTGTAATTTTTTATTTAATTGATAACACGCTTTTCTTATTTAAGTTTTAAAGTTTCTTCAAAAATTATAATATATTCAAACTAAATCGGCAACGACGACGTGACGACGTCGGTCGACAAAATTAAAATATCATGAGGACGATACGGTGCCGGTACGGTGTTGTCCAATATGAATGTTTTCGTAAAAACTGTATAGTATATGAATAACAATTACGGTATGAGGTCGTCACGGCGTCGCCACGCACCGGTATAGTTGCAATCGACTTTACCAAGATTTATACAGTACCTACCAATCAAGATTTCGTATTATAATAGTGTCATAACTTCCCTAGTATTTAATATTTTGCATCAAGAAAAGTGGTCTTGACTTGCGAAAATGTGAATCTTCAAAAAACTCCAAGAAATAAGTTCCTTTGAAGATCTCTCACTTCTTATTTCTTAGTATCTTTTGAAGATTTTAACCACTGAAACTAACTCCACCTGGAACTAGTATAATAGAATAAATTATTGGACGAAACATGTTGTGGTAAAAACATGCTGTTTTACAATTTAAATACACAAGCTAAATATGAGTGCCGAGTTCAAGCAGGAACTTAACGTATTAGTATCCCTATACTAAGAAAATTTGTGTGTTACTTCCGACTGAATATGACTGAATATGAACTATAAATTCACCACTTTTCAATATTAAAATGTTAGGTATATATACGAAATATAAAATCTGATAAATCGATCGTTCAAATATCATTCAAATATAAAATTTGTTTTTTTTTTCAATTTTCTAAAATGAATTAAAAGAAATTTGAACTACAGAAATATTTTTAACTTTTGACTTTTTTTTTTGTAAAGGAACAAAAGATAAATTTATTTTCAAACTTTATAAAATTTAAACTTTTGACAATCGATTGGAAAATGGGACCTTAATTTTAATTTTCAATAAATTGAACAGAACAAAGCCATAGATTTTTTTAAGATTCATTAAATTGAAATAAAATAAACACAAAAACAAACACAGAACAAGTAGACCTTTAAGTTGTTGAAATAAAATGATTATACCTACAACAGAAGAGAAAATCAACCATCAAAGCAAATGCAAAAATAAAAGAAAAAAAATTTAAAATAAAATAAATTGTCTAAGTTAATTTTCCGGTTTTCATATTGGTAGCTTTTGTTATATTATTCTTTGAACAACTAACTGTATTTTAGTTTTTCATCAAACATAGTTTTCAACGAAAAAATAAAATCATTTTCATCAAAATCTATTGTAAAAATCACTTCAGAAGGATACCGTTAGTTTTTTTTTTTTGTTAAAGGAAACTTTACTTTTATCTTTTATTTTTTGTTATGAAAAATATATATTTAGGCATCTGGTGCATCAGCAGTAACAACAAATGAAACATAAGCAACATAACAGGAACTGTTTCCTTTACCTTGTTTTGTTTATTATTATTTTTGCACTGTTGCATTGTGGTGGTGAATCGTAAAAGAAACAATAAGGGTAAGCGTCATTTTGTGAAAAATTTCAACAACCACAATAACAAAAGCTGCAATATTAAGAAAAAAGCAAGGTAGTATCTAAAACAGGATTTTTTTGAAAGGCGTACATTTTCTAAGTGCTAATATAATCGATTTTGCGTTCTCCAATTGAGACGTTTTTCGCATCAGAATTTGCCAATTTTTCTTAGAATTTTTTTCTGTGAGGAAAATTATGAAAAATCAAGAAATACTTCTTCAATCTTAAGCAAATCGCCTTCGATTAATCAAAATCTTTAATATAAGAAAATATATTAAGTATGAGCTTTATGTTTTTTCATCTAGTCTGTAAGAGTTTTTAAGAGTACAGATGTTTAGAGTAAAAGTGTCTAGAAACAGTAAATTATAAAAATTTTGGCCCCTTATCATAGAATTTTTATCATTTGCGGTCACAAGATTGAATATCTTGCAAAAACTTGAGTTATGACCATTTAAATCCAAGGTCTTTTTGAACTTGAGGAGGCTATTGGAGTGTCATAAGAAGCTATTGCGTATTGCGTAAAAAAGCTATTGCGTACAACATTGTTATTTTAATAAAATCTTTATATGAATCAAATTGTGTGTATATAACATAAATAAATGGTGTAAAAGTTTTTTTTAAACAGATTGGAAGAAGGACAGATAAAATGAAAAAAGAAAAAAACAAATTTTTCAAATTTCTTTTTACAAATGTGCTAAAATTTAAGGAAACTCATAAAGAACAATAAGTTATTCTAGTTTTATTTTAGGTTAGGTTCATTTATATATAAAATTAAATTTTATATTATAGCATAAATTTAGGCGATGAGGTAAAAAACTAAAAAGTTTATCTAACATCCGGTAGAAAATTTGTGATTTGGTTAACTTATTTTTGAATTTTTCTTTAATTTAGAAAATTTTATTATATTAAGTATTTCTGTTATTTCTTTTATATTTAATTTGTCTTATTCATCATCATTCATCAATTCAAAAATAAACGAGGAAGAGTGCAGTAGAGTAGACTGTGTCAACTCTGGGATACCCCTATGAACGTAAAAGTTTTTGGCATGCAACTCGACACTTTTTCATCAATTTCAGATAGCTAGCTTCAATAGACACTGAGTTATTTTCATCTAAAAAGAGAAGTTGTATAGCAACTATCCGAACCTGTCATATCATCACAACAAAATTTTACAGAAGTTGTTGCCATAAAACTCGATCATCATTTGCAAAATTTCAGATACCTAGATTGAATAGACACTGGGTTATTTCCATTTAAAGAAAGAAGTTGTATGGCAGCTACTCGAACCCGGCGGCCGAAAATGCTGGAGTTAAATAGCAAAACTAACAATTTTGTAAAAGTGATGTAAAAAAAATTGCAGCCTCCTAACTCCTTTATTTTTTGAGTTATCGTGCGGACGGACACTGAGTTCTTTCATTTAAAAAGAGATTTTGTATGGCAGCTACCCGAACCCGTCACACCACCACAACCAAATTTTGCAGAAGTTGTTGCCATAAAACTTGATCATCATTCGCAAAATTTCAGATACCTAGATTGAACAGACACTGGGTTATTTCTATTTAAAGAAAGAAGTTGTATGGCAGCTACTCGAACCCGGCGGCCGAAAATGCTGGAGTTAAATAGCAAAACTAACAATTTTGCAAGAGTGACGTAAAAAAAATTTCAGCCTCCTAGCTCCTTTATTTTTTGAGTTATCGTGCGGACGGACACTGAGTTCTTTTCATTTAAAAAGAGATTTTGTATGGCAGCTACCCGAACCCGTCGCACCAGCACAACCAAATTTTGTAGAAGTTGTTGCCATAAAACTTGATCATCATTTGCAAAATTTCAGATACCTAGATTGAACAGACACTGGGTTATTTCTATTTAAAGAAAGAAGTTGTATGGCAGCTACTCGAACCCGGCGGCCGAAAATGCTGGAGTTAAATAGCAAAACTAACAATTTTGCAAGAGTGACGTAAAAAAAATTTCAGCCTCCTAGCTCCTTTATTTTTTGAGTTATCGTGCGGACGGACACTGAGTTCTTTTCATTTAAAAAGAGATTTTGTATGGCAGCTACCCGAACCCGTTGCACCACCACAACCAAATTTTGTAGAAGTTGTTGCCATAAAACTTGATCATCATTCGCAAAATTTCAGATACCTAGATTGAACAGACACTGGGTTATTTCTATTTAAAGAAAGAAGTTGTATGGCAGCTACCCGAACCCGGGGACAGAAAATGCTGGAGTTAAATAGCAAAACTAACAATTTTACAAAAGTGACGTAAAAAAATTTTCAGCCTCCTAGCTCCTCTATTTTTTGAGTTATCGTGCGGACGGACACTGAGTTCTTTTCATTTAAAAAGAGATTTTGTATGGCAGCTACCCGAATCCGTCGCACCAGCACAACCAAATTTTGTAGAAGTTGTTGCCATAAAACTTGATCATCATTTGCAAAATTTCAGACGCCTAGCTTCATTAGGTTCCAAGAGGTGCAAGAAGTCTGAACCGGCTGCTCTAGACCAAACAAATTTTACAAAAGTTGTTGGCATATAACTCGACACTTCTTTACTAAATTCCAGATTCCTAGCTTCAATAAACACTGAGTTATTCTCATTTAACCGGATAAGTTGTATGGCAGCTACCCGAACCCGCCGCACCACCACAACCAAATTTTACAAAAGTTGTTGCCATAAAACTTGATCATCATTTGCAAAATTTCAGACGCCTAGCTTCATTAGGTTCCAAGAGGTGCAAGAAGTCTGAACCGGCTGCTCTAGACCAACCAAATTTTACAAAAGTTGTTGGCATGTAACTCGACACCTCTTTACTAAATTTCAGATTCCTAGCTTCAATAAACACTGAGTTATTCTCATTTAAACGGAGAAGTTGTATGGCAGCTACCCGAACCCGCTGCACCAGCACAACCAAATTTTACAGAAGTTGTTGCCATAAAACTTGATCATCATTTGCAAAATTTCAGAAACCTAGCTTGAATAGATACTGAGTTATTTCTATATAAAGATAGAAGTTGTATGGCAGCTACTCGAACCCGCCGACCGAAAATGTTGGATTTAAATAGCAAAACTAACAATTTTGCAAAAGTGACGTAAAAAAAATTTCAGCCCCCTAGCTCCTTTATTTTTTGAGTTATCGTGCGGACGGACGGACGGACGGACGGACGGACGTACATGGCTTAATCGACTCAGAATTCGATTCTGAGCCGATCCATACCTTTGACACTATATCTAGCTCGACTCCTTTAAGGTGTCACAAACGTAATGGCAAATTTATTATACCCTTGAACATAGTTCATACGGGTATAAATATCTCTTTTCCAAGATAATGTCTTTTCCATAATAATTTCATCAATTTTGTATAAATTTAATATTTATTTTCAGTAATAATATTTTTGTGATAACCTTTTTAATTTCATTCACCGGATCTAAAAACAAGGAAATGGGGTCTAAAAACAAATAGGAAATTAATAAAAAATAGAAAATTTCTAGAAGTTTTCAAAATAGATGACTAATATGATAATTACTAGTTACTGGAAAATGTATACGGAAGCTAATATTGTCAATGTTTTCGCATATGTATAAACCTTTCCTATATTATATAAAAAAAAAAACTGAGAACCGAGTTTACATAGATAAAATCGAATTTTTCATAGGAGAATAAGTATTGTACAATAGATACAACTGAGTAATCAACGGCTTAGTGAAACCAAAAACTAATGTTTAGTTAACTATGAATAATTAAATGACTTCGTAATGCTTCTTATAGGAAATTGGCCCCAGGAAATAAAAAACAGTCTTTTGAAATTAAAGAAAATAAAAAAGAAAGAACAGATTATTAATAATAAGATAATATTTATTTAAAAATTGACATCGGTCTTAATTCTGTGGAATTTAGCTTTAGCATTAAATAAAATCCATTCATCACACTTATTCGGTTCGTTGAACCTCTTATACTGCAGACTAGATTTAATTTCTTTGTTTTCCTTCCTCAAGCTTTGAATACTTATATAGATTTCCCCATTTTTGGAAAATTGCATAAAAGTTTTATTATTTAAATAAGATAATTAACTTCCAACAAATTTTTCTTTTTGTTGTAAAATTCATTAACAAACTCTTTTTCTTTTTAAGTGCATTTTAAATACATCGAAGCAAGTGATATTACGGTAAAGTTCTTAATTTGTTTCTCAAATGAAATTGAAAAGTAATACAATCATAAAAAAAAAACCTTTATTTAACAATTTTTTTTTTTTTTTTTCTTTTATAAAATATTATATTTTATAAAGAAATCATTCATCTTGAATTCCTTTTCCTTTTATATCACTGATGACTGACTGTGCCATTCTCTTCCAAGCTATTAATTTCTAGTTCAATAATTTCATTTACTTTTGCATTCTTGAATTTCTGAATTCAAAATATTAAAATGGTTTTTATTAAAATTATATATAGTTTTAACTATAACTGTATTGTATTTATAATGTAGTTGTTGTTTTTTCATTGTGCAAACAAGTGCAAAAAAAACAAAAAAAAAAACTGTGACTACGAAAAATATTTTTAAGAATTTTATGACTCTGTCTTATGTCCTTGATTTTTTATTAATAATAATATATTTTGTCTGTTTTTCATTTCTTTATTTTTAAAAAATTATTACTTTTATTTAAATTTGTTTTTTTTTTTTTATTTTTAATAGAATTTTTCACGAATTTATGCTACTTTTAGAGAAGATCCTTGTTTTTTTTTTTTTTTCTTTTAAAGCTATTTTTTTTCCATAAGTATTCAAAAATTTGATTTTAATTTAAAATAAATTTCACTGAATTCAGACAAGGAAAAGATAAAAAAATAAAAATCAAATATAATAAATCCTAATTATGTAAAATGAATGTTGAATTTTAATTTCAAAAACAGTTTGGAATATGTTTTTTTTTTTGGCATTTTTTATAAAGTATGTTTGTAATTTTGAAAAATATTAAGGATATTTTTTCTTAAAAAAAAAAAAAAATTTATTGAATATTAAATGGAAAGAAAATCAAAATTTATTACGATAAATTTGGTAATACTTTAAAATTTTGTAGAAAAGAAAAATTAAAGCTATAATGAATTTGAGTTGTTAGTAATAGGCATATTATATTGTATCAGAATTTTGTCTTATTTGAAACATATTTTTAATTACTTTTTCAAGGATTTCTTTAACAAGAAAATTAAATGCTTAAAAATAAAGTGAAAGACAGGTGATTTTTAAAATAAATTTCAATTTATTCTATATATATATTAATTTACTTTGATTATTCTCTTTTCCCAACCTCCATAAACAATGTGATGAGGGAATAAATCAAACAGTACCGACAACGACTTACTAATTGCGCCATTGACCAGATCCTATTATTTTAACACTATTTATTATAAAGCAAATCAATTTTTTATTTCCTTTTTATTCGTCCCATTGGAAAATCGGAAAAATTTTTCATGATCAGGCATTTTACGTTTTATATTTTTCAAAATTTGAACTCTTGTTTTCTTTCGCATACAAACTGGTATCAATTTTGATCTAGATATGTCACTGAAATATAGATTTTTTCCAAGTGTTTTGCTGCATATCCATTATAATTTTCCATTACAAAATATTTTTTTGTATATATAAAAAAATGTACAGGTCATAAGAACTTATTATACCCTACACCTAAAGTATAGGTTATATTAACTTTGGTATGGTGTTTGTAACTACCAAAAGGAAGCGAGTTAGATATGGACATGTATATATATTCTGAATCAGGATCACCTCCTGAGTCGATTTAACGATGTCCGTCCGTCCGGCCGTTCGCACGACAACTCAAAAACTAATGAAGCTATCTTGATGAAATTTATATAGTAGGTTACTAATCACGAAAGGAAGACTAAATTCGAATTTGGACAAAATCTGTCCATGGGTTCGGATTCTGGAAGCTTCCGAATGATTCCGGAGCAAACGAGATTATCTCCAAAACCAAGAAAGAGAGAACCTTTAAATTTTGTACAATGATGTTCCTTCCCATTCGATTTATGTCTCTGAAATTTAAGAGGATTTGGGATATGGGTTTGGATTTTGGAAGCTTCCGAACAAGCACTAGAGCAAATGAGATTATCTCCAAAACCAATAAAGATATAACCTTCAAATTTGACAGAAAGGTGTTCTTTAATGTTTTATTTAAGTTTCTAAAATTGGTGAGGATTTGGTCTATGGGTTCGGATTTTGGAAGATAGAACCTTCAAATTTTATGTTTCTTCCCGTTCGATTTATGTCTCTGAAATTTAAGAGGATTTGGTTCATGGGTTTGGATTTTGGAAGCTTCCAAACGAGCACCACAGCAAATGAGATTATCTCCAAAACCAACTAAGATATAACCTTTAAATTTGGCAGAATGGTGTTCTTTCAAGTTTGATTTATGTTTCTGAATTTTGTGAGGATTTGGTCCATGGGTTCAAATCTTGGAAGCTTCCGGACGAGTCCCAGAGCAAACGAGTATATCTCCACAACCAACAAAGATAGAACTCTTATTTTTAGTACAAAGGTGTTCTGTTATGTTTCCTTTTCTGTAAAATTGGAAACTGACATTTGAAAGAATTTGAACCATGGGTTCGTATTTTGGAAACTTCCAGACGAGCACAAGAGCAACGAGCATGTCTTCAAAACCAACAAAAGTAGAACCTTTAAATTTAGTACAATGGTGTTCTGGCATGTTTTCTTTATGTTCCTGAGATGGATTCGATGAATTGGAGTAGCAATTCGGGTACCTGACACACACACCCCAAGGACTAACAGTCTTCGAAATTAATAAGGATAGAAATTTGAAATTTTTTACCAAGGTGTTAAGCATATCCCAAGAGGATGCCTCTTTTACGTTCCTGAAATTCGAGTTTAATAAGACAGAAAAGGGAAGAAGTTCAAGCAGCTGCCAAAAAAACTTATGGATTTTTAGTTTAATACGAATTATTCAGGTGTAGGGTTATTAATCGACTTATTAATCGGTTGCATCGACTTACTGTTACATTTACTTGTTTTTAAAGAATTAGGAGATACCTATACAGTTCCACTTAACATTAAATTAAATATTCTCAACTATAACCTGAACACTTCAAGACTTTTTTGTTAAAAATCTTTGTTTCAAGAAAGTTTAGCTCCTCAATTAGAATGGGGTTTTACACTATATGGACATCATTCAATTCTTTTAAATTAGTTATTGTGATAAGAGTTACAAAAATGAAAAATCCAATCATTAATTTTAGTAAGTCAATATTTTACTTCATCATCTTTAAAGTTAATTTGCTCAATACAATCTTAGCGCAAAGTGATTTTCAGACTACAAACTATATAGAGATTGAGTCCTCAATTAAAGCAACAATATTTAACATTTCTCAATTTTTTAAATTATGCGAAAAAAATAAATACATTTTCCATTTCTTTTCCTTAAATTAAATTAAATTTTTTAATTAAATTAAATGATATTTAAAATTTTATAATTATTAAATTTTATTAAGAGCTATTTCGATAATCGTAAACAATATGCTGAATGTGCAGAGGGTATCAAAATTCAAAAAGAAAATATTGATTATGGAGTTAGGTAGCTCCTTAGAACCTGCATTATTCGCATTTTATATTAGTAGTTTATCTAGTTTGCAATTGAAAGGTAAAATGTACATGTATGCTGATGATTTGGTGTTAATATATAACGAAAATGAGTTTAATAGGTTGGAACAAAGTATAAATCAAGATATGGTGATGGTTGAAAATTGAATGAATCTGCACAAGCTGACAGTTAATGCTGCTAAAAGTAATTTCATGCTTATCAATGCAAAAAACATTAATACAACAGTAAAATATAAAGATAAAATGCTACAAAAAGTAAGGAACTACAAATATTTGGAAGTCACAATAGATGAGAATTTAAAGTTTAACCAGCATGTCAAGGAATTAATTACAAAACAAGTAGAATAGGAGGCTTGTTTAGAAAATTGAATAAACGGACATCTTATAGCATCAAAAGGGCTATATATACTATAGTCTTTTTCACAGCACAATTAGTTATGGTATTGGTATATGGCGTAATACGTATATCAATAATATGATTGCATTACAAAAAATACAAAATAAAGCCATAAAAAACATATATGGATTACATAAAGGAATCTTGACTAATTATATTTATTCAAAATATGATATCTTAAAATTGGATGATCATAAAAATATGAACACAGGAATTTCCCAGTATAATAATTTACAAGCTGACTATGAAATGAAATATATAATGAAATGAAATGAAATATATAATTAAATTTATCTATTTTTGTTAAAAACAATTAATTTAATTTTTTAACCGCCATAATTATTAAAAAAGTATCTATTTTAAGAATTGAAGTTTTATTTCTATAATCTATGCATCAAAAGCTATTAGTTATTGTTTGCACTTTGTTTCAGAAAATTTTTTTGATTTTGAATATTCCTTCTATTTAAGGTAAAGCTATTCAATACTCAAATAAAATGTTTATTTAAGCTATGATAAGCAATGTTGGATAATATTCCCAAATAAAAGGTTTCCTTCTTTCAAAAACAAGACCATCTTTTAATTCTGTAAAACATTTTACATGTTTAAAATTATTGTGTACTTTAGAAGAATCTTAAACAAATCTGCTTTATTTTTTTTATTTATTTATTTATATTAATATTACATACATAAATGTAATGCAATATTATTGAACCATCGGCTACTTTAGGCCATTATAGGTTTTTATACTATTATTAAATTATATACTAATATTATTTATTTTGTTTATATTATATACTATATATTTACATTATATTTGGTCGTAAGAATCCACACTCCTTCGGTTAATACGCCACACGCCTACCCACTAGGCTACCGAAGCCCCAAATCTGCTTTACTTTTGATGCCTATTATACATATAGTTAAAGTAAATCAAATCAAAATTTTAGTGCAATATGTGCAAAAAGGAATATTTTGAAATCAATTTTAAGACACTACAAAGCGCATGTAAACGAGAAAAGCAATTTGTCAATAAAAAGTGATTTTATTTTTCTAATTCAGCTCATAAAAAAAAAAAACATAGACCAATATAGATCCATGCAATATAAAAATTTAACAGAAACTAAAAACTCTGAAAGATCACTGCAGTATCAAAACTTTGATGGCGCTTAAAAGATTTTTTATTTTTTTTTTTTACGAGGGTTGGTGGAAAACTCGAAAGTCACCAAGAGGAACTGCATGTGCTTCCTCAAGCTAGTGTTGGACTTTAACCAACCAAAACCACCCCCCTTTTAAAACCAAACTTTAGGATGGAACCTTTAATACAAATGTACAGTTTGGTTTTGGGGATAGGGATGTGGGAAGGATAATTGGGGAAATTGGAATTAGGAAATTTGTATTATGGGGAATAGGTAGGAAAATTTGGAGGGACATTTTGAAGAAAGATGATAATGTTCTTCTTAAACTTAAGTAAATCGTACACATATGAATTACCAACTTTAGGGAACACATGCGATGGTATATGTTTCTACAAACGGGATGTGCGCATGACAAACGAATTTCCATAAACTGTATTTCGCCATCTTGATATCTCTACATGGTAGGAATGAGCTCCTGCTGCCCACCTTGTTTCTCGTTAGAAAACTTTGAGTTAATTCCTACGAGATATCTATAAAACAAGGTTAGGTGATTTGTAACAACCAGCTTAGCTAAAAGTGTAATAATTACATTTTTACAAGGCATTATACAATTAATAGCTGTTATAGATCCTACATTTAAGAAATGAAACATACTAAATTGTAATTTATTAACATTTTATTAACCTAAATCATCATATGAAATACTTTATGATAACAATTACAAACATTTTTTTTTTAAATTTTTGAATATTTCTTAAAGAAGTAAAACAAAAAAAAAAATTAAAAAATCAAAAATTACATCAATTTACTTCAATAACACAAAAAAATTTTTGAAAAGTAAACTTTTAAAGAAAGAGAATATGTTACACATTTAAATTTTATTCTTCCAATTATAGAAAACTGTTAGACAAACCTATTAAATATCAAATAATAGATAAAAACATTTTTGGGTATACATATTATATACTTAAATTTGTTATTTAAGTATCTATATCCAAAATAGTATAATAAAAATCATAATCCCATCTGCTCCACAAAAATAAAAATATACTCGTATATATTATAATTGACTCTTTCCATATTTTAAATTTTTTTCTTTTACAACCTATAAAAAAAAAAAACAAAAAAAAACATGCACGGGATTCTCTTAAATCCTATCCGAGATCAACACAATTTGTGGTTTAAATATAATCCGAATAATAACAATAAAATTTTAAATAAAAAAAAAAATAAAATAAAATAAAGTCTCAACCACAATAATGCTGAAATACCACTAAATTAATTTGTGGTCATCACCCTATGAACCAACAATTTTACAACCTACAGCAATTACATACAACACTTACAACGCTTTTAAATTTTTTCATAAGTACCTTTGGCTTTAAATTTATATGTACATATGTATATATGTGATATGCAAATGTACATATATATGTATATGAAAATTGTTATCCCTTTAAATTTTTTTTTTGTTAATTTTCTTTTGAAAAAAAAAAAAAAAAATTTTTACTTTTTTATATTATTTTAAAGTAAAAATGAACTCCTCTGTAATTATCATTGAATAAAAAAAAAATACAACTCTACACACATAACAATTTTTTTTTTTTTTTTTTTTTACCCATCATACTGAAAATGATCTTAATGATACTTAAATTTAATACCACTTTGCTATATACTGATGTTGAATTTTGATGCAGCAGAAAGTAAATTTTTTTTTTTTAACCACTAATTTCATAACTTTCAACAATCCAACATCTAAAAAAAAAAAAATTAAAAAAAAAACAATCAAACCGAAACATTAAAAAATAAATAAAATTGTAAAAAAAGAAAAAAAATTATTTGGTTTTATTTGTGTGTGGCAAATACAAATTTCTTTGGGTTTATCTTTTTCTGATTTTTTATTTTAATTTTTTTAATTTTTTTTTTTTTATTATTATTTAATACGCCTTTAAAATTTTTCACATTCTCTGTAATTTGTTTTTTTTTTGCAGATTTTCAAGTACAAGAATAAAAAAAAAAAAAACGGTAAAACAGTAAAAATCATTTTCCAAGATTTTCATTTTTATAAAAAATAAAAATAATAATATAAATTTACAATATAATTTCCTTTTTAATATTTTTTTTTTTTATGTATATTAAATAAAATGTATAAAATGAGATAATATACTAAATAAATAATCATGCATACATTCATCAGCAAAAAAATGCATTTATAAAATAAAGTAGGTAAGAAAATTCATTTAAATTTTTTGTGTGTTAAATTTTTACGAAATCTGTTTTTGAAAACTTTAACACTGTGAGAAGTTTTTACGCATATAATCCAAAAAAATTCAGATGTTTCTTAATATTTCTGAGGAAAATATCTGGAATTTTCCGGTGCATAAAAATGTCGAACCAAAAGCTATTTATGTTTTAGAAATAAAATCCAAGACAAAATATAGTACAGGGTAAAGGAACAAAAATATGAATCGTCGAACAAGCTGTAGTTGTCAGTCAAAATCTTTACTTAACATTAAAATTCAAGTTTATGCGCTTTTTCGGTGCCTGGTAATAATACCCCAGGAAATAAAGCCGAATCGGATTTATTTCCCTTCCGATGCGGAAATATAGCCGAAATCGCTAATTTTGAGAATTCGGCCTTATTACCATTTTGAAAAAGGAATAATGCCGAAATTGAAAAAAAAATAAAGTCGAATTTATTGTTTGGGACATTATTTCTTGTCACCGTAACATAACAGTTGTAAGACAATAAATATTAATAACAAATTTTTTAAATATTTTCTAACTATTAATAGCAAATTTTTTGAATATTTATAGCTACATATTCTGGAAAAGGAAATAATATTTTCCATATTATGACCAGACCTCGCGAACGCGGCCGCGAGGCGTGCACCACCCGTGCGCTGCGTGCCGGTAACCGGTAAATAAAGTCCGCGGGCGTTTATTCCTTTTTAAATTGAAATTAAAGCCCATAATTAAAAGAAATTAAAACCCGCGGGCTTTAATTCCTTTTGAATTGGAATTAAGACCCACACTCTTTTTTGTTATTAAAAGAAGAGTGTAATGGAATATGTAGAGGTAACGTATTAGGAGGGATTTTAGAGTTTTGGATAAAAATTGGGGTAACCGCTTTTTCCAAAATATTTACTAATATGTATGTGTGCGAGATTCTATTGTGGGAGGGATTTTAGAGTTGGTTATGGAATCAAGGTTATATCCTTTTTCGAAAATATGCATATAAGTAATACTCCGATTGTCAGGGATTTTGTGAGGGATTTTAGAAATGAATTCAAAATCAGCATTATACGCCTTTTACAGAATATTTAGAAATATGCATATGCGAGTTTTGATTAGAAGGATTATATACATATTCTGGAAAAAGCGTATAAACCTGATTTTGTAACCATCTCTAAATTCTATCCTAATTCAGAAACTCGCATATGCATATATCTAAATATTCTGTAAAAGGCGTATCCTTATTTATTTCCAGCGTGCTCTATTTCCTCGGGCGTTCTGTCACTGCACCTTTTAATATAACTGAAAGAAAAATTAAGAGGATGTTTAGAGTTGGTTACAAAATCAAATTTACCCCCTTTTTCAGAGTAAATTTGTTCTTGAAAAATAGAACACTCTGATTTCATATTCAAGTCTAAAATCCCTACTAATTATTTTTAAGCATATTTCAACAGAAATCCCTCATGTATCAAAAGCAAAAATGAAATACATATTTAGAAAATGGAAATAAGGTCGATTCGACTTTATTTCCTTTTTAAAGCGGTAATAAAGCCGAATTTTTGAAATTCGCGATTTCGACATTATTTCCGCAACAGAAGGGAAATAAAGCCGTATCGACTTTATTTCCTGGGCCATTATTTCCGGGCACCGCTTTTTCTTCATTTATTGGGGTATATTTTTTAAAAGAACATTTTCATTTTTGATGTTTTTGACTTTTTAAGCTGTCACGTGAAAATTTTCGATTTATTTAAAATAACTTAAATATAATATACATTCTTGAACAAAAATAAATACATTTTTGTTGAAAGTTAAAAAAAATAAAGATGTGCACAATGAAATTGAACGAAACTAATTCTCGGTATTTATTAAAATGAAATGTTAGTAATATAAGGTAAAATAGAAACCTATATAGTAGTAAACAGTTACAACCACTTCAATACATTCAAACAGTTATACGATAAAATAAAAACATTTTGTGAGCATTTACGCAATATGCAAAATTATACAAAAAATATCCCATAAAGGCCTTAAGAACTTACAAAAAAAAATTAACAATATTTTACGTTAGCCATCGTGACACCTTTTTGAAGTTTAGCGATGTGAAATTATTGACACTAAGATTTTTGACACTAATCGTCAACATGCCGTCTAAAAAAACATACATTTTGCGAAAATTATAAAATATAAAATTTGTATTTATATAGGGTTTTCCAATTTGAGTGATATGATTTCTTTTCAAAAAAAAAACACACTAATTGTTAAGGAAATTCAAATGTTTAAACAACAAAACAACAAACAAACAACAAACAAAATTCATCTCTCCTGTAACTGCTAATTAATTTCTGAATAACACGTCATTCAAATGGCCTCCACGACTTCTTTTACTGGAACGAATTCGATGAACCCAATTTTCGAGCACTTTTTCCACTAAATCAAGTCGTATGTCATGAATAGCACGTTCAATGTTGACTTGTAAAGCTTGAAGAGAGTCTGGTTTATTGCTAAAGACCAATTGGAGAACGATTATTTTGATAATAAAATTGAATAATTTGTAAACGTTGTTCTTGCGTATATCTCTCCATGATGAAATTGTAAACATTACTTAATAAAATGAAAAAGAAAATGACAGATCATGACATACTACAAATGGCCGTAACGTCATATCACTCACAGAAATCATATCACTCAAATTAGAAAACCCTTTATTTATATGCGTAAATAATCTATGACTATGCAATATCATAGTCTAACAAAGTTCGTATCTTGGGAATCAAAAGTCAGTGTACAAGAGTACAAAAATACTAGGGTTGGTTACAATAATAGGGCTAAAGCTAGTGTACTATTGAACTACCTGAGAAAAATTTATTTGTATATAAAATTTTTTTGCACTAGAAAAAAAAAGTGACACTGTTCGTTATTGCAGAATTTCTGTAGTGCCCCAGTTATCATGATACCCTAAACAAGTGCTTAGTTTGCTTATAGATTAACTCAGCACAGTCCAGTTTTCAAAACTTTTAAAAATATAAGGCATCTGTTAATCTTAACATAAAAATCCAATGTGCAAAATAGGCAAATATATATGTACATATAATATGTATTTGAATATGATTCATGCCTATTAAATTTTAACAAAAATAATATAACTCCATGTAAATGAAATCATTATGGGACTTTGTGGTCTTTGCAAGTTTGCCATAATTATACTTATACACCATATTTTAGTTTAATCTAACCCATCTAAGTAATCTGTCAAACTTTTGGTAAAGTTAGTTCCAAGTTTTGTTTACTGAATAAATTTGTAGAAAAAAAAAATAATTAATTTTATTTATAACTGTTTCACTCATAATTTTAAATCTTTACAAAAATTACAATATCAAAAAAAAATATCTCAATATATTTATTCTGATTGTTTGTGTTTTTTTGCATACAGTTGTAGATTTTGTACTATACATATGCCTATCGTACCAATACTTACTTCATAAATACATTTAACATAATGTACTGTAGAAAAATATAACAAAAAAAAAAATCGAATCTGTTATTTTCTTTGTGTTGAGTATACAATTCTTCTTAAATGCTAGTTTTTTTCTTTATTTATTATTTGTAATTTTCTCTTTTTTTTTTTTTGACTTTCTGTATTTTTCTTTGTGTTAATATTCAATTCATTTCATTGCCACAAATGTTTTCCTTAAACATTTATGAATAGAAGTCATTATGCGGATTCTGCAGAGCATGATGATGTTCTTGATGATTATAATGCCGATGATAGATATAACATCAAAAATAATAACAACAACTAAAGTAATAATAAAAACAAGATAAAAAAAAAAAAAAAGGGATAAAAATGAGGAAAAACACTTCTTCTATTTACCACAAAATAAAATATCTTTTATGAAAAAAGAAAAAAAAATTAAATGCATTCACATATTACATATTATGTTTGTGCAAATTGTAAGTATATTATAAAGTACTGATAAAATTTAAAGAAAGAGGTCTTTCATAAAAAGATGGATCATTCATTCATATATCCATATATATGTATATGTATTTAAAATGGTCTAAAAATATATTATATGTATATAATGGTATAATAGAGAATATTTATACTTGAACGCATTTTTAACTGATTTCAGTATAAAAAGTAAATAATAAAAAAAAAAAAAAAAAACAGATTAAAAACTTTTATAAGTAACATGCATATAGTATTTACTATTCTTAAATACGCTTTCAAATACCGCACACATTTTTTTGATGAAAAGTTATAGTAATATTTACATTTTTTATCTTTTTTACTTCTAAATTTTTTTTTTCCTTTTACCATTCTATAGAAATATGGAATAGAAAAATAGTTTTTTTTTTTTTTTTTTTGATCCACAAAGTTAGTTTTTCCTTTATACGATAAAATATTTTCAATAGTTACTTATTTTCGAAGTAACAGAGTTGTATCTACTCATTTCATTTCCTGTTTTGGCAAAAAAACAACAAATTTATGAATATGACAAAATTAGTTGGAATTCAAAGACATTTTGTCTATAAAACTGATATAAAAACAAGTAAAAGTAACATTAAGTCGATGCAACCGACTTATTTATACCCTACACCTAAAAAATTCAAATTAAATTAAAAATCCATAATAAGTTATTTTAGTTAAGTATTTAATATAACTAAGCTAAAAAAAAATGCTTTTACAACCTTTGTACAAAATTTCAGATTTCTATCTTTATTAAATTCGAAAATAAGCTTCTTAGCTCTTGGGAAGTGTGTGAAGGCACGCGGACCACCACCCCAATTCATCTCAAATTTTAGAGACATCAACATCAATTTTAAGTTTATATAATATTTATTAATTTCGGAGATATGCTTGTTTGGTCTTGGGACTTGTGTGACAGATACCCGAACAACCATTCTAATTCATCTTAAATTTTGGACAAATGAGGGATTCAGGAAACAACACCTTAGTACCAAATTGGAAGTTTCTATCTTTATTATTTTCGAAGATATGCTTGTTTGGTTTTGGGAGTTATATGGGAGGTACCCGAACGACCACTCCAATTCATCTCAAATTTTAGGCAAATCAGGGATTTAGGAAACAGCACTCTCGTATCAAATTTGAAGTTTCTATCTTTATTAATTTCGAAGATATGCGTATTCGGTTTTGGGAGTTGTATGGGAGGTACTCGAACGCATGGTCCGATTTCGCCCATTTACAATCCCCACCTTACCTTAGTCATTGTTAACGTACAGTATAAATTTCATCAAGATAGCATCATTATTTTTTGAGTTATCGTGCGTACGGACGGACAAACGGACGGACATCGCTAAATCGACTCCTGAGGTGATCCTGATTCAGAATATATATAGATGTCTATACCTAACTCGCTTCCTTTTGGTGGTTACAAACACCATACCAAAGTTAATATACCATATACTTAATGTGTAGGGTATAATGATAAAAATATTAATGAAATTTAAGAAAAATTTTAAAATTGTTTGTATTGCTTATAAATGACTTTAAGCGTTTTCTGTTATTTAGAAAAACAAAGTTTAGTTGTTCTAAATAAAAGTTGAGTTCTTTTTAAACGATTATAGCTATTAGACGTTATTTATTTATTTTTTCTATTAAATTAGTTAAAATTGCAAATAAGATGAACATTTTCAGAAAATGATATTTTACTCTAGTATACCTATACTCTAGTTTGAACTTGTGCATTGTGGTGGAGACATTGTTGAGATAAACAATATTGTTAAGCAAAAAAAAATACTTTTTCTTACAATAACTAAACTGACATAATTATTAGATTACTTATCAGGATGACACTTATCAGGAAACATTAAAACATACCTTAGATCAATAAAAAGTGTGGAATACCTGAAACTAATACGTAATGTATGCTTTTTGTGACATCTAGTAATTCCGAAAAGTAGAAATTCACTTTAGAAAGTTAGATTATGACTTCTGATCAGTAAAGTAGTACTATATGATAAGTTCGCAACCTTTGAAATGTGGCTCTATAGAAGAATTCTTAAAATTCATTGGTAGATGGTGTCAGAAATTACTTCGAATAATAAATAACATCCGAGAGCGTCTTGTGAAGATAAAGAGAAGAAAAATAACTTATTTTGGAGAAATAATGTTAGAAAACAAAAAGGTCGAAAATCCGAACTCCTACAGCTTATCGTCCAAGGCAAAATCGAAGGTAGAAAAGGTATTAATCAAAAACATTTGTCATGATTACGTAACGGGTGGAATTGAACAGGGTTATTAAATTTGGTGATTTAGTACAGAAGGTAATATATGGAAATGAATGCAAGAGCATTTTATAAAGAATTTAACTCAACTTTCAGAGGACATTATAACCGTTAATATCCAGTAACGGATAGACATCGAAGCGAGAGAAAGGGAGAATTTATGTATTTAAGTAATATCTGACTAAATTCGCCAGCTTTTCAATTGAAAGCTAACGAGCTAAAACTCGGATCAAACCATATCCTATATTTGTAATTTAATAGTTTATATCGTAATCATTAACATCGTAATAAAAGTAAATAATTATTGTATAAAGAAAACAGATGGCGCTCAAATACAATTTTTTAATTTCATAATCTTGTACAATAGATAGAACAGAGTATTCAATATTGTTTAATTATAATGATAATTACCTTTGTTAAATATCAATAATAGGCGATTTAGTGAATGCCTGCCCTATGCTTCTTATTGGAGCTGGAATGTAAAAAAAAACATTTTGATTGTAATTTTTCGTAAAATGTGTTTTTTTTTTAATTATTCTTTTTACTAGACATCAAAAAGTGTTACCATGTATGCGTATAATAATTTCACTAACAAAATTCATCTCTCCTGTAACTGCTAATTATCTAAAAGAAGAACGGTATATATTAGGGAGGGAGAGTATTATATTATTTTATCAATTTAAATTTTCGTTTAAAATAAAACAGTTATAACTTTTTATTTTAAAAAACTTTAATTCTTAAAAATCTAATCAAGCAAATAAAAATTTTTAATTTTAATTATAAAATTTAGTTTATACATAAAAAAAAATTACTTAGTTTAAAATTATGTTTGAATAGTTTTATAATGATATAAAAAAATTCTAAAAAAAAAGAATATTTTTTTCTTTTTCTATCTTATTGTGTCGTAATTTTGTGACATTATACATAATATAATTGCCGTCAAAATTTTATTAATTTTTATTAGGTTTGGTTCCATTCACTAACGCCATTAAATAAAATTTTTTCTAACATAAAATTGAAAATTAATTGATACTTAATAGGATTAGACAAAATTCTTATCATCATAAAAAAATGAGATTTATTAATATGATGATATATTTTGGATTATTGGTCCATTAAATCTTTAAATTATTGAATGGTCTTACACAATTAAATTCGTAATGTTTTTATTTTTTTTTTTTTTTTTGTCTTTTAATCTTAATTTATAGAACCATCACTGTAAATGCCATATAACACTATATAAAACGTTCATATATTATATAGCATTAAATACACATATATGTATATATATATTGTATATAATATAAGTATGGTAATTTTATTTTCTACAGATAGCAAGAAGATGTTGATGAAGAAAATTCTATTTAATTCTATTTTCATTTTTTTTTTTTTTTTAATATTTTTGAGTGTATTTCACAATCATATCATTGAAGCTAACCATTCAACCAACCAACAAACCAATCTTTTAAAGTGAATCATATATATATAATTTTTTTTTTATTTTTCCTTTAAGTGGAAATGTAATTTTCTAGTTCTGATCTGTTCTGATATGTGTTCTTGTATGATGAGCTCAACAAAAAAGCAAAACAAAAAAACAAAAAAAAGGAAAAAGAAGATATAAACTCATTCATGAATGAAGTGTTTTCGCTATTCAAAAGTGATGTTTTTATAATAGCAAAAATAAAAAAAAAATATTACTACATTTTGTACTGTGTAAAAGTATCTTTATATGTACAATAGAACATATATGTGTGCATAAGTATACAAATTTACATATTTACAAGAGAGTAGAAAAATCAACAAAACATATGACATGAACAGAAATTTTCTAATAACAAAAATATAACATTAAAATTCTAACACAGAAATAAACGCCAAATATGGGTGAGCATAAAAAAAAAAAACAAAAAAAAAAAAAAAAAATAAATAGAATATGAAAAATATTGAATGCAATGATGAATACCTACCTAGTATTAATTTTTTTTTTTATTATATATTTTATTTTTGCTAGATTTACATATTATAAAATATTTTTGTACTACACCATTATAAGAAAATTGTATATAAATTGCTAATGAAACGCGGCTCATCGAAACAACGCTAAACTATATATAGCAACTTTCGACTTATGCTTATATAATAATGGTTGTAATTTAATTAGAAATAACAGTAATATCTGTTGAGGGTTACAAATATAAGTTTGGGTTTAATTTGTTTTAATAAAAATATTAGAACATTTTTTCATTATGATCCATTGTGATGACTATATGCAGGCATTACCTTGCACGTAGCATTGAGAATATATTGAGTTTAAATACGCGGCTTAACCAAATACAAAGCGCCGTATCGAAACGACGCTAGAGTAGAGCGATTTTCTTATTTTAGTTGGGTTTATAATCAACCAATTTGTTTTTTTTTGTTTTTTATAGTGATTGTTGGTTGTCATTGACGATCATTTTTACACACACAATATAAATTCTTTCGTAAAGCGACTGTCATCATTTTGTTTAAAAAGCACAACTGGGAGCGACGCTAAAGACGATATGTGAAGCAAAGCGAGCATTGGATCATCACCTTACAACCAAAAACTACCTTCAAACGTTAGCGCAAATTTTCACTTTCGTTTTTCTTATTTTTATTATTGTCTTAGTTCAATTATGAAAATTATGCATTTTGGTGAAAAGGTAATCATTTTTCTTTGTACAGGTATACATATCAGAGTATACCTCATTGTACATATATACATACATTTAATCTATTTGATTAAATGTTTAATAGAGATTTTCGTTAGAATATGCCTGATAAATGGTACCTAGATACATTTTTAAATATACGTCGTAGTAGAAAATTTATGGTGTTAAATAGAATCCCTATAACTATAAAAATTATTAGCTGTACATGACAAACTATGTATAACTATAACAGTCATATAACAGGATCTCCATCGATATCTTGAAAAAAAAATCTTGAAAAAAAAATTATGGAAATAAAAATCTTGAAAAACAAAAAAAAACCAGAAAAAAAAAAATCTTGAACAAAATTAATTTTGAAAATAAAATCTTGAATTAAAATAATTATTTTTTGGAAATTATGATTTGAAATGAAACAAATAGGGGCTGCCGGCCCCAAATGCTAAACAAAGTACTTCCCTGATTTTGTAACCAACTCTAAAACCATTGCTAATTTTTATTTAGAAATTTATTTTCAAGATTTTTTTTAGTCAAGATTGTTTTTTCAAGAAAATGGCGCGCTCTCTATATACCTAACAATGATTCGTTGTTATTTAAAAAAAAACAATATTCATTAAGTCATTACTCATTAGTCATTAGTATACGAGCAAAAGCATACAAATCCTATAAAATCATTAGTAATTTGACCTTTTTTAATGTGTTCTGATCATTATAATGTAGTTAGTGTAATAAAAGTTGCATATCTAACATCTGATATATGGTGTAGTGGTTAAAATGCCAGCCCTCCAATCTAAACATTTCGAGTTGAAATCCTCGTCTTTAACAAAAATGTTATACCAAAGATTAACTATCAATAATAAACTCTATAAAGATCTTCTGTTTCTTAGAGAAAAACAAAAAAAAAACCGCCCAAAACTCGAAAATATTATTTTTGTTATGGCTAACAAAATGCTGCGAAAAATTATTAATTTATTACATTTTATACAATAGTATAAGTAATGTAGCCCTCTGTTATATTCTTTTTTATTTTCGTATATGATAAGTAAATTATGAAAAGAACACATCCACTTTGAAAATTAATTAGCTTATAATTACTTTAGCACATTTAATAATATTATATAATATGTATTACAATATTAAAACGTCAATACGTCAAATCATAAAAAAAATTTTTCAACTAATACTAGTCAAGTTATTATTGTAAAGTAAACATAAATATAACAGTAAGTATAAGTGAATATTATAATAATAACATGGAGAAGGTCAATACTGAAGAAATTTGAAAATAACGGCAAAACATGAACAGAAATTGAAAAACTGACCTACAAGAGAGTGCGATATACAGCTTTGTGGAAGCGCTATACTCTTCCAAAGGGTAAAAATAAAATAAGTAACATATTATTCAGATTACGTTCTGAACATGGTATAAATTATAATAATAAGCTATTGTTAAACACAAAATATTTTAAACGTATTTTTCTTGTATGCCAACTTATTTGAAATATGACTCGTTACTTTAATATTTCGTTTGAATTTTCTTCACATTTTTAAACAATTTGATAGATATAAAAAATAAAATTGAAACGTTATTTTTAATCTGAAGTGTGAAGATAAAAAAATTTTTACAAAAAAAAAAAAAAAATAAGAAAATGATAAAGTAGTTGAAAATTTTCAACATTCAACATAATTTTATGTATAAAAGAGTAAATCAAGATTGAATTTATGAAGAAAATATTATTATCTGTAAAAGAAGTTCTTTAAAAATAGAAAATAGAAAATAGAAAAGAAAGAAAATAAAATTAGAAATTAAAGAGTATAATTAGATCTTAAATATTATTAGATCTGTTGGTGAATCATGTCACGGTTATATATATGTAAGTACATAATATTTTTGATATAAAACACTTACATATTTGAATTCATATTCACTGAAAATTCTTTAGGTTGTAAAAAAACAAAAATTATTGTGGAGTCATGTGACATCTGTATTAAATTGATAAGATTCTTAATAAATTTGAAATAAAATTTATTATTTTGATTCATAAAACAATAAAGATTTAACTGTATTCTGTGGAAATGATTTTATATTGTAAAAAAACAAAAAAAAAAAAGAAAAGCGTATTTTGTGTTTTGCATATCTAATGAAAATATAATTGAATTTTGGTATAATTATTTTTTATTTGTGAAAAATTTTCTTTTGATTTTTAAAAATTTAATTTTCTTTTTAAAAATTTAAAATTTAAAATTCAATATAAAAATTTTGTAATAATAGGAACTTAATAAATTTTACCAATATTTACTCAAAAAAATAAATTAAAATTGTTAAAATTATAAGTTTGGAAAACCTTGTATAAAAAATTGTAATTACTTTACTTTTTAAATTATTTCCCAACTTATACGATGGCCGAAAGAATTTGAATCTGGATTTATTCATTCCGAAAAACATTGTTTTATTGAAGACATATTTTTAAGATTTCAACCTATTTATGATAAAAAAAAATTCTGAATGTAAAAATTTGTGCTTTAATTTGATTTTTAAAATTCCAATTCAACTTTATTCTTCAATTTTTTTGTTTAAAATCTATTTAAGTGTATGAGACTGTGGCGAATATATTATATATCATCCCTTTTTCTAAAGGAATTTTTTTAAGATCTCAACCTATTTATGGTAAAAGATTTTGAATGTAAAATTTTGTTCTTTAATTTTCTTTTTAAAATCAATTCAACTTAATGCTTTAATTTTTTTTCTTGAAAATCTATTCAACTGTACGAGACTGTGGCGATTATATTACTTGTATATACTGCATTACACTATGACACATTAAAATTATTAGGTGATTTCATAATTTCTAAGATTATAAGATTATGAGTCTTATATATTTGCCACATTTAGCAATAATTATCTATTTTTTTTTTTGTTTGCTTTTTGTTGCAAACATTTTCATCGTTTTTATTACCATCGTGGGTGGTTAAGTTTTATTTATTGGAAACAATTAAAATTCGCTAAAAAATATGATGCTACATTTTTTAAAGAGGATATTATTATATCATTAAAAAAAATTAAAGAAGTGTATGTGGTTTGGCTTTAATAATCATATTATTCTTAAAAAAATCAGATTAAAATGTAAGTAACCAACTAAATTGCATTTTTAATTTGTAAATAAAATGCATATTTTTTTTTTTTTTTGAAGAAATTCTAAAGTCTCGACTATGTTTATACATTAAGTACGAAAAATCAAAGTTTTTTAATTATTTTGTTTTATATTATAAATGTGTTTAGCACATTTTTCAAAGAAAAATTAGCTTTTTAGTTTTATTTATTCGCTTAGAATAATGAAATAGTAATATGGATAGATTTCATAAAAAAATGAATGTTGTAGAACCACTTTTTAATGCAGATCCATCCATTATGGAAATACAAGGCTTCAAAGTTTGAAAAAGGCCGATTTACAAAATTGTATATCTGAGTTCTGTAACACATTTTTTCGTTCTAAAAATGAATCAATAAAGATCTTCACTTAAAAATGCAAAGTGGTCTTGGATCGTATAGGATCAAAAGATCGGAAGAAATTTTTGACCTAAATTGTTGTTGTTGCATGTATAAGTAATGAACGATATTCTATTCTACTAAAATATCCTAATCCTTAAGACTTAGACCCTATTGCACCTATTGCAGTAGACCTTAACCCTATTGCATATTTGAAATATTTAATCTTCCATCATTTTGAAGTTAGTTTTTATTTAAATTGACAATTTTAAAAGATAAAAATTAAACATTTCTTTCAATTCAATTTTAAGATTTCAATTTATATTTTGGCATTGGGTCGTTCGTGTAATGTAGCATTTTTAGATTTAAATTTTTCTTTGATGTCTTTTTACGTGAAGACCTTAAGTATCAAAATTGTACAATTTTATGCAATTCAGTATTGAAATTTACCGTTATGTGAACACAAAATGTTACAAGATTTGTCGTTTTCTTCATATTGCAACGATTCTGGATAAAATGTTGAAATAAGCAAGAAGAAAAATCTTTCAGAATTAGTATAAGTTACCTAAGAAAATGTCGCTTGGTTAAAAGCTATTCCTTCATCTGGTTTAGAGCTATGTATATACATAATGGATTATTGTTTTCTTTTATGATAGTAACTGTTACAAAAAATTTAACAACACTGCTACAAAAAAAACTGCAACAAACTGAGGCTAAGCGATTATAAAAGTTAAAGTAGTTAATATTAGAAATTTGTGGACAATTCTGGACTACAATTTAGAGATTGCATATACATAGCTAAATAAGATATAAAGTAGACAAATAACTTTTAGCATATAAATAGTGAAAATACATGATTTTTACAGTTCAAACTGTTAATTCCCGTTAATATGGTATAAAAGTGTGATAGACCTGCTAGTCTTCAAATTGCTAACTCTGCTAAATTATTATATATATCGGAAAGAGTTAGGACAGCAAAGAATATGAATTAATACTGCTTGAAATTTTAAGAAAATTTCATGCGAATAACAATTTAAAATAGTAAAAATGTAATGATGCAGAAGCAGAAAATTAGGAAAAATATATAAAATTTTATTAAAAAAAAAAAGCATATTTGCTAATTAAATTTAATAACTACAAATATATAAAAGATCTGGTCACATCTGTTAATTGACGAAAAGTGTTTTCGGCAAAAGTGTTAAAAATCTGAAAACCTATTCTAATGTTGAAGCAAAAAGGAAATACTTTAAATGAAATGATTGAAATAGCATTAAGCAATTCCTTCTACAATATCATAATACTGAAAATTTTAATTTTATTTATAGTAAAAGAACCAAAAATTAAGTTTTGTATCAAAGTCATTTATTTTATATAATGAAACTGTAAGATAGCAGATAAATTAACAAATAAAATCCTATCTTCTTACATATTTTATTATATAAATATTAATTATAAACAGTGTGTACTGATTAATTTAAAACATAAAAAGTTTATAGTTATACTTTTTAAATATTAACTTACAAGTGTACTAAAACATACCTAAGTACCTAACAATCATGATTTTTAATTAATTATTCAAGTAAATGCCATTGTGTCAGTCAAAAAATATATATATATATATATATATTTATATATATTTATATATCTGTTCTTTGTTTTATATCACGAAATTATTTGTTTCATACTCATGGTCCAATGGTACCAAAAAAATCCTAAAACAAAATTTGTTTAACAAAAAGGAGAGAAATATTTTTATTGTAATAACTACGATCTGTCCAAAATTTGATGAAAAACTAAATGATTTCAAGGCACCGGTTAATCCTATATAGAAAACTGAAAAGTATCATGTATTCTAAAAATATATTTATATTTATATGTGCACATAATACAACAAATTTCATATTATATCGTTATACTGAGCATTATTGCGGCCTTGCTGTTGTTTATGCTCTTAAATAAAATAAAACCATTTTTTTTTTTTTTTTTTGTTCATTTTTATTTGGCGCCATACGTCATATCCTGTTTATGATAATTTTATTTCAGTTATTCGGTTTTTGTATTATTGTACAAAATGTTATTTTATATTTTGTATTACATTATATAATTGTTTATACAAATGTATAAAAGAACGCTGATGTAGAAAATTGCATGTGATAAAATGACGGAAAAGAAAATGATTTAAATTATATTTTCAAAAAAAAAAAAAAAACTAATATAAATTGATGTTGGATAAATTGTTGATGACTAGTGTCTAATGTCCAAGAAGTTCTTTATTTTTCACTCTGAATTCCACAATCTTCTTTTAATCCCTGTATCTAACGTACATTTTTTACGCAAATAAGATTGGCTTTAAGAACTGTTTTATTTAAATTAGACTTTAAGAAAAGTCAAATTTAAATTTGCAAAATTTAATTTTTCAGCCTTTTAGTTATGCAATATACTTAGAATGCTGTTTTTAATTTGATTAATGGTATTAAATAAAAATAACCATATGTATACAATCATTTTTATTTTGATTTCTCGAAGTGATCGAATGTGTTATATATTGCAATATATTCAGCAGTTAATGATGTAGTGGTTAAGACACTGATCTTTTATTCGAAAGGTCTCGTTTTCAAACATCTGCTGGGTTATATAGATTAATAAAAAGACAGAAATATTTCTCTTATAATATATAATTAATATAGGGTAGGTACTTAAATAAAAAATAAGTATATTATCTTATAATTAACATCCTATTGATACAATAAAATAATTCTTGTTTAAGATAATAGATGGCATAAAAATAAAGAAATAATCACAACATACGCGAGTAGTTTTATACAATAGCTACACTATAAAACCGAAAATAATCAACGGATTACTGAAATTAATGATTCCAGAATCGGAGGCTTACTCTAATATAAATAATAAATGACTTAATGGATCCCCTGTTCTCCTTATAGGAGTGGAGAGAAAAAAAAAACATCTATTACAGTATATAGTGTACACTGTACAGTATACAAAAGTAAAGTTAAAAAATTTTAAAATAAATTGTTTGTACTAATGGAAATATAGCAAATATACAAAAGTATTCTATTTACATAAAATTGTTATAAGAATCCTTACCAGCTATTAGGTAGATTTTTTTCCAACGATACATCTAAAAATTCATTTAATTTTGTATTTAACTACATAAATTCTGCTATTTACTAAATAATACAAGAACTTTATAAAATTACTATTTCATTTTGCCCTCATATCCTTGTATCCTTACATATTATTTCTCTAGAGAGCAAAGAACAATTCAATAAATGAAAAAAAAAAAAAAAAAAAAACTTTTTGGAAAAACTCAAAAAAAAAAAAAAACATTTTTTCCCTATTCGAATTTTGTGTATAGTTTTTGAAGGTTCCGGTATAGAATTTGGTGTGAAATCTTTTATTATCCTTATTATTTTTGTTGTTTGTTGCTTCTTATTTCAAAAAAAAAAAAAATAAATAAATAAAAAAGGATTTTCAAGTACACCACTCAAATATACAAAATATTATATACAAACAAATTTATATTATATATATTATGTATGTATTTCTATGTACTAAAATCTAAAGCCGGGACCACTTATTTGATTTTATTATTTTGAGTAAAGGATGTAAAATAATATTTTTGTTTTGAATTTTAAATAATTTCAAGAGTTATTGATGTGGTTGTGTTTCCTGTTGATGGCTGGTTACCATTTTTATCATCATCAGTATCATCGGAAAATAGCAAAATATTATGCAAACGTTATGATGTTAGGATGATAAAAAAAAGAAAAGTAAAATAACAAAATTCTTTTTAATACATTTAAGAGGGATGAATTTTTTTTTTGTTTCTTTTTTTATTATTCTTTTCTTATTGTTTAAAAAGCTTTTCGCCGCATAGACATTTCCGTTTTCTTGATTTTTATTTAATTTTTTTTTTTTTGTTATTTTGGGGAAAAATCTCATTTCAAGGGAATATAAAAAAAAATTTGTTAGGTTCAAAAATATAAAACACAAAAAATAAAAAAAAATAATAATAATAATAATAAAAAATAAAAAATAAAATGTAAGGAATTTATATTATGAATGGCTATAAAGTTTATTGAGGTAAGCCATATGTCAAATTGTAATTTTTTTTTGGAGGGCTATATAATATATGTATATACAAACTTACATCTGCATGTATGTAAGCGCATCATTTTTTTATTTCTTGTCAAGGATTACTTTTATTGCAAAATTTGTAATTCATTTAATACGATTTTTTTTTTTGTGTAAATATTTGGTTTATTGTTTTTGTTTTTTTGTTTTTTTTTTTTTTTTTTGGGAGTTATTACAAGTATATATCAGAGGAACTGTTACTTTTTGATAAATGTTTATATATATTCATTAATACTAAATTTTAGAATGCCAGTATACTAAAATAAAAAAAAAATATAAATTTTAGGGTAACTATGTTAACTTTTCAGTTACTTCCTTTAATTCAAGTGATTCCATGTAATTGACTATTTTAAATTAATGGAAAGAAGATAAATTATAATAAATGCGTATTAAGTTAAAAACTTACGCGACAAGCGGAGGGACTCGGTAACCTAGTGGCATACGTTGTAAACACCGATCGAATCCCACACAAAATATTTTCCCTTACCTTACGACATTTACAGCCACGCCTTAAAATGAAAGGCTATGTAATTTCCTTGTCACATTTATGTGAAAGGGGAATAAACAAAAAAAGAGAGACAAATCGAGTTGAGTTTCTGACAAAATTCTTTTTTATTATTTGATTTTTTTTAAACAGATAAACTTAAAAAAAATAAAGTTTAGACCATTTTTCTTTTGGCATTTTGGCCATTCGTATTTCTTTACACCGTTTTATAAGCATTATTCACTTTTAGTAGTGTTAACTTTATATTTACATCTTCTTAATGAAATTATCTTAACTGTTACAAAATTTTCAACCTTTTTTTCAAACTTTATGTTACTATCCAATAAATAAATTTCATAATACACGGCAACTCTTTTCAACCGTAAATACATTGTAATTTTCTATTTTTTTTTTATTTTTTTTTATTCTTTACATAAAAATTTTCAAGTGATTTGACTTTTTGATTATTTAAGTGATCTAATATTATACTTACATAATATTTACATGCATTCATATACATATGCATGCATATACGTATGTATAATATATACATAATAATGATGTAAATTACATGTCAAAAAAAAGAACATAATACATCACATCTTTAATTGTATGTGTAATAAGATGAAGGGCATTAAAAATTATTTATTTACAATATAAAAACTTTGAATTACCCAGTCTATAATTTTAGCTTCATAACTCCTAATTCAAAATATCCTTCCAAAGAGTTTTTTTTTGTTTTTTCTGTTTTTTTTTGTTTTTTTTTTGTTTTTGTGTATATGCTATTTTTATGGGTTGAATAAAGAGTTAATTGCTTTTACATATGAATAGGTTATCCCTTTTTTATATTTTCTGATTTTTTGAGAAGTATATCGGGATGAATAATGCAGGAAATAAATGATGAATCACGATTCTGAAGTACGGAAGTTTTTATTCTTTTGATGGGAGTAAATATTCCATAGAAATGATTATAAAAAAAAAATGGAAAAAAACAAAAAAATTATAAGGGAGAATAATATAAAAAATTTTATTGGAACTCTTTGATCCATAAAAATGAAAATCATTAACCGTGATGACATTTGTGAAAAGGATAGTAATATAAATATATTATGCTCATATATTAAAATGTAATAAAATGTAATAAGTATGTGTAAATTTTTATTTTTAAATTTTTAGATATATTTCTTGTATTTTCATTATGATCTCTTCATACATCCTGATCCTATAATTCTTTTCTTTCTTTTTTTTTAGAGTCAATCATTTGTGAACACTTTACAATTAACAAGGGGGAAAGTTGTTCATTTATTATTACATCTTGTTAAAGTTTATTTTAGAAGAAGTAAAAGGTTTTTATTCTAGATTATAAGGGAATAAAATAAAAAAGAAATAATAATGGAATAAATGATTTTCAAATAAAAAAAATAAATTCATGATGTAATGGTTGTTTAAACATATCAATCTTTCAAGAATATTGATATTTTGTCAATGATATATTAAAGGTTCCTATATTTCTTTGGTCGAATTTTCTTAGTTTGTGTAGGCAAGCCCCTCTATCTACCAGAAATATTTCAAGTCTATATTATTCTAAGTCCTTTTTGTTATTGATTATAACAAATAATTGTATTGATTTCTAAATTGAGTCTAATAATAGCACTCAGTTTAGGAAGATTTGGTATAAACTATATAGAATATATGTGTCTAAATTACAAATTCTTAGTTTTTGAGGATGAATGAAATTAAACAAAAATAGTACAGAAATTAAGAATTTTTAAAAGCACATATTTTGAACTTTAATAATTTCTAGGTTTCTAAAAATCATAAACCTACACTTTTTAGCACATTTCCAAAAAAAAATTAAAAAAATGTTTCTATTAGTTTCACTCTACCCATCCGTCCTTCCGTCCATCTGTTTGCAAAACTTGTACATCATTAAAGATGGAGAAAACAAATTTTAACCATGGGTAGGTCTCATAAAAAACTTAATTTTGTGGAAGAACTTTTTTATGTAGTCTCATCCATCAGGTAACAACAGCCCCTCAAACTTTAAAAAAGCCCTTTTTTTAAATGCGTATATATTTCATGTTCCGCTTAACATTTTTTAAATCTGAAAACGCAATTCGACAGAAATTTTTCAATTGCAAAGTTATATATATTTTTTAAAGTAAATTATATTTTTAAAATTTACCGTTATGTGAAAATCAAATTTTGCATGATTTTTCTACCTTCATAACTCCGGTACGCTTTTAGATAGGGGCTTGAAATTTTGAAGCAAGAAAGAACTTTTAGAATTAGTATAAGTTTCCTTAGAAATGTTTTTGGACAACCCCCTGTTTATTAGCGGTTAGAGCTGAAAAATAGAAAATTTGCTATTTTTAAACACCTGTAACTTAGGCACCTATATATATTTTTCTTCGGCAAGACAAAAAAATTAAAGCCTCAGTAATATATTTTTAATGGTTTCTTTTAATTATATAGGTTACAACCCCCTAAATTTGCAAAAAAAAACCCTATTTTCACATTATTTCTTATATGAAATTTTCAATTTTTGGTGCAATTCACGATTCTAAACAGTGGGAGTTATCTTTTTGGAAATATACGCTTTTAAAAACCGTTGGTTTACATTCTTCCTTGTTTATTTGTTATTCAGGTTATAGAAGAAAACAAAAAAGTTTAAAAGGTACTTAAAGCTATTTCCCCTATAATATTTTTTTCACATTTAACTATTAATTTAAATTACAATACCATATATATTAGATTTTCTTTATGACATATAAGCTTAATATAAGGATCGACTAATGTAATGCAGAGGAAGTGTTCATATTTAGATCGATTTTTAGACAAATTTCTCTTCACTGTTCTACATCATATCGAGATCCCTATTTATATTTAGAGCTTTAGCAACTCAAATGTATATATTGTATTCTCTTTTACTTTTTTATACATTTTGTAGATATTTAGAAAATCATAAGAACGTATCTACGTTCTGGTAAATGGTAATATTAAAAGATAGATGCATATACCTTTACACTTTTTCTAGGTAAACCTAAATTTTAAATTCGACCCTATAGATTTCTAGTGTTGAACTCAACTCAGTTTTCTTCAAGTTTTACGTCCCATATTTTGAAGTTAAAATTAAAATCAAAGTGTTAATTTTTTGGTAGATTAAACAACAGTGGTAAATATTTTGAAAAGATAATATTTATTAGTTTTTATAATGATGTGTTGAAGAAGGTGTTGAGCAATAATGAAAAAATGAAAGTCTTCAGATTTTGAACACTCAATTTTTAATTTATAATCGATAGGTACTAAATCGAGTAATTTGGCGGCCGCCGTAATATTAATTTTCTATCAAAATTGAATGCATTAAAAGCAGAAATTCTATTTAACGCAAAAAAAAAACAATTTCTTGTTCTACATAATTTTACTTCATCTTCATTCAATTAAAACAATTTATCCTTTTTAAATTCCCATGAATTGAATAGGTACCTAGTACCTAACTA